>CM038672.1:245554860-246150998 GCA_021605145.1 Aegilops bicornis
ATCCCCGGGACACTGCCACAACCCCTAAATGTCAGGAGGCACCAAGAACAATGTTCTCGTCACAAAACCATCGGAACGATCCCAAGATACCCACGTGAACCTAAAAAAATTTTAGTGAAATTTGAGGAGAGGAGAGTCAAAACTTCTACGTCAGGAAACCTCACCAGAGCGACGAAGGGACTGGGGAGTAAAAAGAATCCTACTCTCCGATATATATAATCCTAAGACTCAAAACATTTTTGTTCTAGACTCAACAACGCCAGCAAACAATCAAGCAGGGGGCTCCTAAGTCGGGGAAGGCTCTGATACCAACTTGTAACGCCCTCAATGCGGCTATATCTCCCACGTGTCGAAGCACGACTTAGAGGCATAACCGAATTGAAATCAATGTCGCAAGTGAGGTAATCTTCACACAACCCATGTAATACATAAGGGAAAGAGATACATAGTTGGCTTACGATGCCACTTCACACAATACATAAATAAACATCCATCATTCAGATTACACTCAAGGTCCCACTCACGGAACCAAAATAAAGAAGATACCCCAAATGCTACACAGATCCCCGATCGTCCCCAACTGGGCTCCACCATCGATCATCGTGAAAAGACACATAGTAATGACCACGTTCCTCGTCGAACTCCCACTTGAGCTCGGTTGTGTCATCTGTGACCGCATCGCCGACACCGCAACTGTTTTGGTAGAATCTGTGAGTCACGGGACTCGGCAATCTCACACCATGAGATCAATACTATTTAAGCTTATAGGAAGGACAGAGTTGTGAGGTGGAGCTGCAGCAAGCGACTAGCATATATGGTGGCTACCTTCGCAAAAGAGAGCGAGAAGAGAAGCAAAGCGCGGTCGTGAAGCTAGTAGCGATCAAGAAGTGATCCTGAACTACTTACGTCAAACATAACTCCAACACCGTGTTCACTTCAGGACTCCGCCGAGAAGAGACCATCACGGTTACACACGCGATTGATGTGTATTAATTAAGGTCAACTTCGGGTTTTCTACAACCGGACATTAACAAATTCCCATATGCCTCATAACCATGCACGCCTTTCAAAGATAATACCTGCAGGGTGTCCCAACTTAGCCCATAATAAGCTCTCACGGTCAACGAAGGATATTCCTTCTACCGGAAGACCCGATCGATCTCGGAATCCCGGACTACAAGACATTTTGACAAAGCAATAAAACAAGACCAAAGAAAGCCGCCCGACAGCCGACAAATCCCGATAGGAGCTGCACATATCTCGTTCTCGTGGCACATCCGGATGAGACTAGCTACGAGTAAAACCAAGCCTCGAGTTTCCCGTGGTGGCCCCCGCAGTAGTTTCGATTCGGGCCAAGACTCGAAGGAGCACTGGTCCGGGGTTAAAATAAAGATGACCCTCGGGCTCATGAAAACCCGGGGAAAAAGGCTTAGGTGGCAAATGGTAAAACCAAAGTTGGGCCTTCTTTGGAGGAGTCTTATTCAAAGCGAACTGTCAAGGGGTCCCATAAATCACCCAACCGTAAGGAACCCGAAATCAAGGAACATAACACCGGTATGATTTGAAACTAGGGCGGCAAGAGTGGAACAAAACACTGTGCATAGGGCCAAGTCTTCCAACCTTTACCAAGTATATAGATGCATTAATTATAGCAGATATATTGTGATATCCCCAACAAGTAAACATGTTCCAACAAGGAACAACATCTCCATGTTCCAACAAGGAACAAACTTCATCTTCACCTGCAACTAGCAACGCTATAAGAGGGGCTGAGCAAAGCGGTAACATAGCCAAACAACGGTTTGCTAGGAAAGGATGGTTAGAGGTTTGGCATGGCAATATGGGTGGCATGATATAGCAAGTGATAGGCATCGTAGCATAGGCATAGCAAAAGAGCGAGCATCTAGCAAGCAAAGATAGAAGTGATTTGAGGGTATGGTCATCTTGCTCGCAAGGTTCTCGAGTTGTCGAAAGCTTGATCCTCGTAGCGTTCTCAACAGGTTCCTCGCTCACGCATTTCGTCTCCTGGCTCTACCCAAAGCAAGAACACAAACAATGGAACCACAATAAATCACGGTGCAATGCACAAGCAACATGATGCAATACATGGCATGATATGCGAGATGTGATATGCAATGCGTATGCGTGCTCCGGAAGGAAAATGATGAACCAGGCATAAACTTGGCAAACCAAGTATGCCGCTGGAAAGGTGAGATGATTTCGATTGAAATCGATATAAAGATCACCGAATCGGATGCACGGTTTGCAAATGACAAGCAAAACAAGAATGGCACAAATCTGCCATTAACAGCATGATACCACTTATCAAGCAACAAGAAATTAAGCTACTGCACCCAAACATACCAGAAAAGCATATGGAAGTGATCTACTAAATATGCTTGACAAGAGATGAACACTTAGCTACATCTAAATCACATCATAACAGGTCCAAACAAGCATGGCAAAAGTGCAACAGGGCATGACAAAAACAGATAACAAGTAGGCATGTTTAAGAGCTCAATGCACTTATTACAGAGCATTTCATGACAAACTAAGCATGCATACATCAATAAGAGATGGCATAGAAGATATACATAGCAAGAACAACATCTTAGCATACACAGATCAACTACAACAACCTTGGAAAAATTGAATAACATGTAAACAATCTGCCAGGAAACATTTTATAGCAAAAGTAGAGCTCGATTGACTCAAGCTATGGCACTTCATAATTGCAAAAAAGCGCATGGATGGATAGATCATAACCATATGTTCACATCATCCTTACTGAAGTATCTCAAAATATGCATGGATCTCTCGGTAGCATCAAGTTAACATGGCATAAAAATATCAGCAAAACAGGGGCTGAAATCAGCAACATCATGAAGCATAGTTTGCATGCTTGTGCTAGTCACCACAGAGATCACAAAAGTACATGGCATACACCCCTGTAAATATGGCATGGCATATTACAAAACACATGTAGGACTCAAGATCATAGGGTGCACACATCAATCATGGCAAAAATGACAAAAGTGCATGTTCTGTTAAGAAACAGAAACTAACATCACATAGCCCTCTTCTAACAGCATTTCGGGCATCAAGATGCGCTCAAATGAAAATTATGCAATGGAATGAAATAGTCTAATCTTCGTGGCGAACAATACGTTATGCTATATGCCCCAAACGGAGCCACGGGTGCGAAGTTATGGCACGATGAATATGCAACAAAATACTGATAGAAATATGACTTAGAGGGAATCGGGGGAGGAGAAAGTCAACCGCTAGATCGGATCGGATCCGGGCGAGCGCGGATCGAGGCGGGGCCGGCGGCGGCTCGCCGGAGGAGGGAGGAGAGGCCGGGACCGGAGGAGGAGGGGCCGGCCGGAGGCGGGAAGGCTGCGCCGGGCGCTTAGGGGCGGCGGGCGGCGCGGCGGCGGCTGGCCGGGCGAGGCGGCGGAGGCTGAGGGCGAGGGCCGGGCGGCGCGACTGGGCGGAGGCGGCGGCGGGGCGCGCCCGGACGGGCGCTGGAGGGCCCGCGGCGGGCCTCGCGGGCCGGGCGGGCGGGCTGGCGCGCGCACGTGGCGCGCCCGACTGGTTCGGGCGCAAGTGGGGCGGACGTGAAACCGCCCAAATCGGACACGTCCCGGGCGGCGGGAGAGGCGCGGGCTAGGGTTAGGGTGGAATGATCCGGGATTTCGGGAGGGGTGTTTTATAGGTAGAAGGAGCTAGGAAGCTCCAAATGAGGTGTAGTTTTCGCCACACGATCGTGATCGAACGGCGATGGACATGGAAAGGAGCTAGATGGGTTATTGGGCTGTTTTGGAGGGGTGTTGGGCTGCAACTTAAAAGAGGCCTTTGCGGACATGCGGATAACCGTTGGAGTACCAAACGAGCTCCAAATGACCCAAAACTTGACAGGTGGTCTACCGGTGGTGTACCAAGGCCACTTGACAAACCTCGGTCCATTCCGAGAAAGTTTAGTACCCGCTCACGGAAAAATGTAAAAGGGGGCGCCGGGGGACATAGAGTGCGGATTGCAAACGGACAACGGGAAAATGCTCGGAATCCTGAGACGAACACGTATGCAAATGAGATGCACATGATGACATGATATGAGATGCATGACATGGACAAAAAGCAAAACGAAAGACAAAAACCCAACCACGGAGGGAATATCATATCACAATGCCGAAAATGGCAAGAGTTGGAGTTACAAAAATGGAAAGTTACATCCGGGGTGTTACACACTAATTGGACTAAGTGACAATGAGAGATTGCCTTTATTGACTACTTGTTTAACAATTATTGAAGATGGATGTCTTAATCTTTGACGCCACCTTGCCAAACAGGGTTTGATGACGGAGAAAACTTGGTGATGCTTGCGACTAAGTGCTCCAGATGTGATGGGGTAGAGACCTCCGATGCATCTACCGTGATGAAGGAGTTCCCTCGGTGCCCGATCCTTGATAAAAAAGTAACGAGGGTGAGTTTCAACGAAGACGTTATTGTCATGGTCTAAACAAGACATGGACGCAAGGTTTTTGTCAGCTTGAGGCACATGAAGGACATCTTTTAACACTAGATCACGTTTAAGTGTAGGGGAATTAATAAGAGCTTGACCAATGTGTTGAATATCCATACCTCCACCGCCTGTGGTGTGAATTTGATCGCTCCCATGGTACTGTTCACGGAGGGCAAGTTGTTCTAGTTCGCTTGTGACATGGTCCGTGGCACCAGATTCCACGTACCAAACCCCTTCTCCTCCTTGTTCACGCATGGCCGTAGCAACATGTCGAGCATCGGGAACAAAGTTCTCATCAAATCGATGCCAGAAGTCCATGACTTCATGGCCCGCCTTCTTGCAGAGCTGGCAACGAGGACACGCTTGGGAAGAAGAAGGGCGGCGGCTGTTGTTGGTGTTGAAGGCGCCACCCCATGCCCTGTTGTTGTAGCCGCTGCTGCCGCCGGTGTTGGTGTAGCCAGTGCTGCTGTTGTTGTTGGAGTAGTCGGTGTTGCTGCGCCCAAGCCCGCCGCTGCGTTGCCCCTGGTGACCACGCCCACGGCCGCGGCCACGGGAGACAGAGTTGGCGGAGGACTGCCGGATCTTGGCGCCGTGGAGACGGCTGAGGCGGGCGTTGAAGCTCAAGAAATGGTTGTACAACTCCTGAACGGTGATCGGTTCCACCCGAGCAGCGAGGGCAGAGACCACAGGGTTGTAGTCCATGTCGAGGCCGGCAAGGATCTTGGACACGATCTCCGGATTGGAGAGCGCGGCGGCGGTGCAGCTACTGTTGGGGAACGTAGTAATTTCAAAAATTTCCTACGCACACGCAAGATCATGGTGATGCATAGCAACGAGAGGGGAGAGTGTTGTCCACGTACCCTCGTAGACCGAAAGTGGAAGCGTTTAGCACAACGCAGTTGATGTAGTCGTACGTCTTCATGATCCAACCGATCAAGTACCGAACGCACGGCACCTTTGAGTTCAGCACACGTTCAGCCCGATGACGTCCCTCGAACTCCGATCCAGCCGAGTGTTGAGGGAGAGTTTCGTCAGCACGACGGCGTGGTGATGATGATGATGTTCTATCGACACAGGGCTTCGCCTAAGCACCGCTCTGATGTGCGAGGTGGACTATGGTGGAGGGGGGCACCGCACACGGCTAAAATATCAAACGATCAATTGTTGTGTCTATGGGGTGCCCCCCAGACCCGTATATAAAGGAGCAAGGGGGGAGGTGGCCGGCCTAGGAGGAGGGCGCGCCAAGGGGGGAGTCCTACTCCCGATGGGAGTAGGACTCCTCCTTTCCTTGTTGGAGTAGGAGAAGGGAAGGGAGAAGGAGAAGGAAGGAAGGGGGCGCCCCCCTCCCTAGTCCAATTCGGACTAGCCCATGGGGAGGGGTGCGGCCACCCTTTGGGGCCTTTCTCTCCTTTCCCGTATGGCCCATTAAGGCCCAAAACGAATTCCCGTAACTCTCTGGTACTCCGAAAAATACCCGAATCACTCGGAACCTTTCCGATGTCCGAATATAGTCGTCCAATATATCGATCTTTACGTCTCGACCATTTCAAGACTCCTCGTCATGTCCCCGATCTCATCCGGGGCTCCGAACTCCTTCGGTACATCAAAACACATAAACTCATAATATAACCGTCATCGAAACTTTAAGCGTGCGGACCCTACGGGTTCGAGAACAATGTAGACATGACAGAGACACGTCTCCGGTCAATAACTAAAAGCGGAACCTGGATGCTCATATTGGCTCCCACATATTCTACAAAGATCTTTATCGGTTAAACCGCATAACAACATACGTTGTTCCCTTTGTCATCGGTATGTTATTTGCCCGAGAATCGATCGTCGGTATCTCAATACCTAGTTCAATCTCGTTACCGGCAAGTCTCTTTACTCGTTCTGTAATACATTATCCCGCAACTAACTCATTAATTGCAATGCTTGCAAGGCTTAAGTGATGTGCATTACCGAGTGGGCCCAGAGATACCTCTCCGACAATCGGAGTGACAAATCCTAATCTCGAAATACGCCAACCCAACAAGTACCTTCGGAGACACCAGAGAGCACCTTTATAATCACCCAGTTACGTTGTGACGTTTGGTAGCACACAAACTGTTCCTCCGGTAAATGGGAGTTGCATAATCTCATAGTCATAGGAACATGTATAAGTCATGAAGAAAGCAATAGCAACATATTAAACGATCGAGTGCTAAGCTAACGGAATGGGTTAAGTCAATCACATCATTCTCCTAATGATGTTATCCCGTTAATCAAATGACAACTCATGTCAACGGTTATGAAACATAACCATCTTTGATCAACGAGCTAGTCAAGTAGAGGCATAGTAGTGACACTCTGTTTGTCTATGTATTCACACATGTATTATGTTTCCGGTTAATACAATTATAACATGAATAATAAACATTAATCATGATATAAGGAAATAAATAATAACTTTATTATTGCCTCTAGGGCATATTTCCTTCAGTCTCCCACTTGCACTAGAGTCAATAATCTAGTTCACATCGCCATGTGATTTAACATCAATAGTTCACATCTTTATGTGGTTAACACCCATAGTTCACACCACATGTGGCCAAGACCCAAAGGGTTTACTAGAGTCAATAATCTAGTTCACATCGTTATGTGATTAACACCCGAAGAGTACTAAGGTGTGATCATGGTTTGCTTGTGAGAGAAGTTTAGTCAACGGGTCTACCACATTCAGATCCGTATGTATTTTGCAAAATTCTATGTCAACAATGCTCTGCACGGAGCTACTCTAGTTAATTGCTCCCACTTTCAATATGTATCTAGATTGAGACTTAGAGTCATCTGGATCAGTGTCAAAATTTGCATCGATGTAACCGTTTTGTCACATCCATAATAGAGAAACATATCCTTATTCCACTAAGGATAATTTTTTACCGTTGTCCAGTGATCTACTCCTAGATCACTATTGTACTCCCTTGCCAAATCAGTGTAGGGTATACAATAGATCTGGTACACAGCATGGCATACTTTATAGAACCTATGGCCAAGGCATAGGGAATGACTTTCATTCTCTTTCTATTTTCTGTCGTGGTCGGGCTTTGAGTCTTACTCAATTTCACACTTTGTAATGCAGACAAGAACTCTTTCTTTGACTGTTCCATTTCAAACTACTTCAAAATCTTGTCAAGGTATGTAATCATTGAAAAAACTTACCAAGCGTCTTGATCTATCTCTATAGATCTTGATGCTCAATATGTAAGCAGCTTCACCGTGGTCCTTATTTGAAAAACTCCTTTCAAATACTCCTTTATGCTTTGCAGAATAATTCTACATTATTTCCGATCAACAATATGTCATTCACATATACTTATAAGAAATGTTGTAGTGCTCCCACTCACTTTCTTGTAAATACAGCTTCACCGCAAGTTCAGATAAAACTATATGCTTTGGATCAACTTATCAAAGCATATATTCCAACTCCGAGATGCTTGCACCAGTCCATAGATGGATCATTGGAGCTTGCATATTTTGTTAGCACCTTTAGGATTGACAAAACCTTCTGGCTGCATCATATACAACTCTTCTTTAATAAATCCATTAAGGAATGCAGTTTTTGTTTATCCATTTGCCAGATTTCATAAAATGCAGCAATTGCTAACATGATTCGAACAGACTTAAGCATAGATACGAGTGACAAACTCTCATCATAGTCAACACCTTGAACTTGTCGAACACCTTGGACAATTCTAGCTTTGTAGATAGTAACACTACTATCAGCGCCCGTCTTCCTCTTGAAGATCCATTTAATCTCAATGGCTCGCCGATCATTGGGCAAGTCAATCAAAGTCCATACTTTGTTCTCATACATGGATCTCATCTCAGATTTCATGGCCTCAAGCCATTTCGCGGAATCTGGGCTCACCATCGCTTCTTCATAGTTCGTAGGTTCGTCATGGTCAAGTAACATGACCTCCAGAACAGGATTACGGTACTACTCTGGTGCGGATTTCATTCTGGTTACCTACGGGGTTCGGTAGTAACTTGATCTGAAGTTACATGATCATCATCATTAGCTTCCTCACTAATTGTTGTAGGAATCATAGGAACAGATTTCTGTGATGAACTACTTTCCAATAAGGGAGCAGGTACAATTACCTCATCAAGTTCTACTTTCCTCCCACTCACTTCTTTCGAGAGAAACTCCTTCTCTAGAAAGGATCCTGTCGGTGTCAAAACCGGCGGATCTCGGGTAGGGGGTCCCGAACTATGTGTCTAGGCGGATGGTAACAGGAGACAAGGGACACGATGTTTTTACCCAGGTTCGGGCCCTCTCGATGGAGGTAATACCCTACTCCTGGTTGATTAATATTGATGATATGGGTAGTACAAGAGTAGATCTACGACGAGATCAAGGAGGCTAAACCCTAGAAGCTAGCCTATGGTATGATTGTTGTTCGTCCTACGGACTAAAACCCTCCGGTTTATATAGACACCGGATAGGGTTAGGGTTACACAGAGTCGGTTACAATGGTAGGAGATCTACATATTCGTATCACCAAGCTTGCCTTCCACGCCAAGGGAAGTTCCATCCGGACACGGGACGAAGTCTTCAATCTTGTATCTTCATAGTCTTGGAGTCCGGCCACGATGATAGTTCAGCTATCTAGACACCCCCTAGTCCAGGACTCCCTCAGTAGCCCCTGAACCAGGCTTCAATGACGACGAGGTCGGCGCGCATATTTTCTTCGGCATTGCAAGGCGGGTTCCTCCTCCGAATACTTCATAGAAGATTTTGAACACTAGGATAGTGTCCGGCTCTGCAAAACAAGTTCCACATACCACCATAGAGAGAATAATTTTTGCACAGATCTGCTGACGTATTCCGCGGCGTGACATCACACCACGGCCAGGCTTTTATATGAATCGTTTTTTACTGTTCCACCTTAGCGCGTTTAGCGAGGCAGTTTCTTTGGCACGTCTTATCAAAGCATAGATCGTGCCCCCTTATTCCGGGATTCTCATCAATACGGACGTGGGTAACCCATCCGCGCCATTGATTACGGTGCTTGGAAGATAAGCGAGTTTTACCAGGTGGCGGGGACGCATAGCTTCGTCCGTCCATATAAGGGATAAGGATCCACCTTTTTCACCTCGCCTTCTTCCTCCTTTGCTCATCCATTTCCGCGCACTCGAGCTCCAGCGCCCAAGTCCGCACATCCCACCTCAACCTTCTCCAACTATGTCCGGAGCGGGAGGCAGGTGGATGGCCTCCTCCATCACGGAGGGGCACATCACAAAGCTGCGGGAGGCCGGATAATTGTCTGGCGACATCGCGTGTCGGCTTCCCAACAAGGGGCAGCTAACTCCAACCCCCAGGCCCCATGAGAGGGTGGTGTTTCTCCCCCACTTCCTCCGCGGACAAGGTTTTCCACTTCACCCATTTGTCCGGGGGCTCATGTTCTACTACGGCCTGGACTTCCATGATCTGGCCCTGAATTTCATCCTCAATATCTCGACGTTTATCGTCGTGTGCGATGCTTTCCTCTGCATCCAACCCCACTTCGGTTTATGGTTGAAGACCTTTAGGGTCAAGATGAAGATAGTGGGCATCCGACAGGCGGAGTGCGGAGGCGCCATGGTGGGCAGGATGCCCAATGTTCTATGGCTCGAGGGCTCCTTCGTGGAGACAGTAAAGGGGTGGCAATCGGGGTGATTCTACATCACCGAGCCGCCATGACTCAAATGGGCGGCGGCCCCCGAATTCAGATCTGGCTCCCCCACACGGCTCACATCATGGGAAGAGACGGGCCTGACGTGGGGTGATTCGGAAGAGCTGATTGGACTCCAAACCTGTGTCCGAAACCTGATGGACAAGAAGCTTAAGCTTGTCAACGTAGTCCAGGTTATGCTCATCCGCCGGATTCTCCCGTGCCAGCAACGGGCTTTCAATTTGTGGGAGTTTGATCCGGCACAGCACCAGACCTTGAGCCGGATCTTCGACACTACGTACGGAGATGCCTGGAAGGTGCTGCTCAATGGCGCCGAAGCCCCCGCATCCGCTACCGAAGATCGCGGATTCAGCTCGCAGCATCCAGCCAGCGAGGTAAGCTATTTTACCCTTTACGGGACTCTTTCTTCATAGATTGACTCTATGTGGGATCTAAAACTCCCTAACCTTTGACAGATCGGCTGAAGACGTCCGGACAGAGTTAATTGTCCGGCTCCTTTGCGGAAGACCCAGTGACGCCCGATTGGCCGAGCTGCTGGCTCGGTTACCTCATGTGGTGCCGGAGAAGAAGGCCAAGAAGGAGGCCACGGAACTCGAAGGAGTTCTCGACGCCAAATGCTGTCGGACTCATCGCCCGACAACCCTCGAGGCGGAATCCTCCTACGAGGAAGAGGAGGAGGAAAGAAGCCTCTCTCCCAACGGGGAGAGAAGAAAAGGAAGGCCGCCCCAACTGGGAGGCCGGAGGTCCAAGAAGGAAGGACCCTTCCTCCGGACTTCTCCACCAACGCCGACAACGACGAGGAGGAGTGGCCAACAAGGGCCAAGCCCTGGCGAGATCGTAAGTGTCCGGATTCCGAATAACTCATGGATTTTCATTTGTCGCATAGTGTCTTCTAACACCGAATATAACCATGTAGCCCGCCCATGAGGGCGATCTTGCCGCTTCGTCGAGCGGCTCCCTGGATACGTCGGATGTGAATAGCACTTCACTTCTGACCGCCTCCTCTCCTTGCGATGCAGATGGCACCGCGGTGGAGTCCCAAAAGGGGCGCAACCAGGAGGAGGTGGTCCTGGAGGTGCCGCAAGGCGACCTCTGGGCTGGCGCAAAGGGGCAAAACCCAGAGGGCTCTAAGTCCGCACTGTGGATCGACTCGCGTAGGAACCAGCAGTGGTTCCCAAGACCGCAAAGGCCCCTTCGTAAGAAGGGCAAGACTACGACACTGGTGACCTCCGTCCATCCGGAGGCACGGGATAACTTGTTGGAGGCGCTTACCGGCGCCTCCATCGACGAGGAGCACCGCACTATCATGAGTGCGGTGATCCGAAAGTTCGATCCGCCAGAGCGGGCTGATCAAGCTCGCATCAGCCTTCTAATGTGCTTTGAGGTAAGTTTAGAATATATAAAAATATTACCGCATAGACAGCAGCCCATGATGCTTAGTTCGGTGTTCGGAAAGAAAAGCTGGACTAAGGGTCTAAAAAGATATACGCAGGAGTCTAACATAAGTATGTCAATATGGGAATGCAGGCTGCTTGCCGACCTCTGCCAGACCGACCTTGGCGGAAGTCAATGCATTGAAGCAGAGCCTCGAGCGGTCCGAGAACGAGCTTGGCCTTGCCAAGAAGCAGCTCGAGGACAAGGAAGGTAAGTAATACCATATTAAAGAAATACCTTAAAGAAAGGATTTGGTTGCAAAAAGATAACAGGAATAACATGGGTACTGCAGCGGCCACGAACAAGGTGGTGACCCTGAAGGAAGCGGTGTCCGTGGCCGAAAACAAAGCGGCCGCGGAGCGCACCGAGCAAGAGAAGGGGGAGGCGCAGCTGGCGGAGGTGCGGCAAGAGCTCCTGTGCTCGTGAAAAAACACGAGGGTTTGGAGCATGACTCGAAGACCCGAGAGTCCGAGCTAGCCTCGGCTCTTGAGAGTGCCAAACCTGCTAAGGCCGAGGCCCAAAAAGCCCTCCAAGAAATTGAATCATTAAAGAAGATAGCGGCGGGTAAGGCATTCTTTATGCAAAGCAAGCATGTGAAAGTGAATTACCTATTACTTACCCGGATTCGGAGCTCTCCAGAGCATTCGCAGATCTGCCCGTAGGTGTGTCCGATCTTGCCGCATTCTACCAGCGCCAAGGAGGGAGCTCGACGGAGAAGGTGTTCTGGTCTCGGTATCTTTGAGGCCGGACATCCAGTGCCCCTAAGCAACCAGCTGAAGCAGCTGGTCGAGCTCCACAAGGTCACGGACAGTCCATGAAGGGCCTCATAGTTCGGTGTGGCCATTGGAAGCCATGCACAGGAGCTACTTTGGGCTAGTGCGGTGGCTGGTGGGCCTTTGTCCACGGATTGAGGTCATCAAGCGCTCCGTCTGCATTGAAGGTGCCGTTGGGCCCTTTCCCGTGCTAAAGTGCACTGGGCAAGCTGGATGCGGAGAAGCTTGTGACGGACGGGCCACCAAAGGGCAAGGAGCATCATACGCCCGAAATGTACTATGAGGGCCTCTGAAGGGTGCCCGCCGTATAAGCGGATGAGTGCTCCAAAGATGTAATTTTTTTATATACTCTCATTTGTTATACTGTAAACTGAAATCTTGTTCATATGAGCTAAGCAACGCTTGTTAATTTAAAATATTACCTTCTGTGCGGCCGTTTATCAAATTTGAGAGGTGGCAAGTCGTTGGCTTCAGCCCCCATGCCACGAGTGTTGGGTGTTCGGGATAAACTTGAGCACTCTTGTTCCCATTCTTGGGTCCATCTAGGGAGGTGCTCAACACAACGAACAAGGCGACCGGACTTATAATGCTTGAACACTCTCACTTAGCCATAGAATTCTATAATTTTAAATTTCGGCGAAGCCCCTAGTATTCGAAAGACCGAGTTCGGGGCGCTATCCACGCCTTGGCCGGACAATGCCGATTCCTCGCTCTAAGCAGCATAAGTCTTTAGGGACCCGAAAAAACCTCTCGAACAGCGACCGGCACTCGCCCTATCATGACGGTCGGTTTTAGCTTTATCCACTGAGGTGCTCAACCCAGCTCAACCGGGGCACAATCGCAGTGGTTCTCCTAGTGCTACCTTAGCCGATATAACGGAACGTAAGGTACCAAAACATAGGAGCCGGGCAAACCCAACTATTGACCCAAGACATGATTCAGAGCCGATGCATATAATGCTATAAGTTCGGGGTGCCGCACTTGTGGAAGTGTTCGGACTTATCACACCATACTTTTGGGGTACTTAAGCCCCTGGTGTATTGTCCGTACCAAAGTGTACGGGTGCAATATGTCATGAAATGAACATATATATAGATAAAGAAAGGAGTGCAATAATAGGCAAAAGCTATGTATTGTTTATTCAAAAAGGTACTGTAATGAAAGCAGAACGATACAAATAGTGTGATAAGCAAAGGATGGGACTATTTAACATGTCCCCCTTCAGGGGTAAGCTGCGGGATGGTATGTAAAACAGGTATAATGCTCGTAATAGAGACCACCTGAACACTCGACGTAGCTTTCTGCTTCCCTGGTTGTTGCATCGTGGGTTCGGTGATTCTAGTGCCGGACAGGACTTCTGGAAAACGGAGTCCTGAAAGTAAGAAAAAATAAAAAATAAAAAAGAAAAAGAATGACACAATCGGGGCCCACAGTGCGGTTTAGCCGCGTGCAGGCGTGCCGTGGTCGTGCCCTCCCCTTATGCCCATGGTATCTCCGGGCGTAGTTATGTGCGCGTAATCTTGGCTTCGCAATTTCGCGAGGGCTGGGGTTGGGGCGGATTGCTCTGGCGATGCTTGAATCGTGTCAGCGGTCTTGTTGTAGGTTACTCGAGCGCACTTGCGATGTGTCGGGCGTTTAGTGGCCGGACTCGAGAATTGCTGTGAGAGGCTGCTTTGCACCTCCGCCGCTAGGGCCGACGTGTGCTCCTCCGTTCGGAGAGAGCGTTCGGTGTTTCCATTGACCGTGATTACGCCTCGAGGGCCTGGCATCTTGAGCTTGAGGTATGCGTAGTGCGGCACCGCATTGAACTTTGCAAATGCGGTTCGTCCAAGCGATGCATGATAGCCGCTGCGAACGGGACTATGTCGAAGATTAATTCTTCGGCGAAAGTTATCCGGGATCCGAAGACCACTTCGAGTGTAACCGAGCCCGCATAATTGGCCTCTACACCCGGTATGACGCCTTTAAAGGTCGTCTTTGTAGGTTTAATCCTTGAGGGGTCTATGCCCATTTTGCACACTGCATCCTGATAAAGCAGGTTTAGGCTGCTACCGCCGTCCATCAGGACTCTGGTGAGGTGAAATCCATCAATAATTGGGTCAAGAACCAATGCGGCAAAACCGCCATGACGAATGCTAGTGGGGTGGTCCCTTCGATCGAAGGTGATCGGGCAGGAAGACCATGGGTTTAACTTTGGGGCGACTGGCTCCATCGCATATACGTCCCTTAGTGCATGATTCCGCTCCCTTTTGGGTATGTGGGTTGCGTATATAATGTTCACCGTCCGCACTTGTGTGGGAAAGCCCTTCTGTCCTCTATTGTTCGGCGGTCGGGGCTTTTCCTCGTCATCGCTATGCAGCCCCTTGTCATTGAGTTCGGCACTTAACTTGCCTGCTTGCTTGAACACCCAACAATCCCTGTTGGTGTGGTTGGCTGGTTTTTCAGGGGTGCCATGTATCTGGCACAAGCGATCGAGTATTCGGTCCAAGTTGGACGGGCCCTGGGTATTTCTTTTGAATGGCTTCTTCCGCTGACCGGGTTTAGAGCCTACGAATCCGGCATTAACGGCCGTATCTTCAGCATTATCGCCGTTAACGCGGCGCTTATTCTTGTTGCGACGCGACCTGCCATTGCTGTCCTTGGTATCCGAACTACGGTGGTTTTTGGTCAAGTTGTTGCTTCGAGCTAGCTTTGATGTCCTCTCCCGCAAAAGCGAGTCATGAGTGTTGTGAGGGCTGCCATGGATTTCGGCTTTTCTGTCCTAGGTGCGGGCAAGCCACTCGTCGCGGATGTTATGTTTGAAGGCTGCAAGGGCCTCCGCATCCCAGACGATCAACGATTTGATTTTTCTTTGTTAGGAACCGTGTCCGTAAATTGTCCGGCCGATTCTTCTCGGCTGCTGAATTATATGGCTAAGGTCATCGGTGTCTGGTGGTCGCACATATGTGCCCTGGAAGTTATCAAGGAATGCGGCTTCCAGGTCCTCCCAACAACCAATTGATTCTGCTGGCAAGTTGTTGATCCAATGCCGAGCTGGTCCTTTAAGATTGAGTGGGAGGTATTTGATGGCACGTAGATCATCACCGTGGGCCATGTGGATATGGAGGAGATAGTCCTCGATCCAGACCGCAGGATCTGTGGTACCATCCTATGATTCGATGTTTACGGGTTTAAAGCCCTCGGGGATTTGATGATCCATTACTTCATCTGTGAAGCATAGTGGGTGTGCGGCACCTTCAGATATTGGGCTATATCACGACATAGCTCATATGAGCTTTGTCTCATCGTGTTCAGCCGGCCGGGTTTGCTGTATCCGCGCGACGGTAATCATCCCGAGTCGTTAGGCCCACGCGATCCGTAGATCGATCTTGTATGTTTTGCCTTATCCTCCAATATATCTACTTAAGTCCGGCGCGTTTTCCCGTGCCTTGGTACTTTTTGAGCGGCGTCGGTGTGCGGCTTGAGCGGAGGGCCGAGAGGCTTCTCTGTCGCGGCCACGGGGTGGCCGGTCTGCCACTTCATGCGCTGGTGATGTAGGTTTGGGTGCTGCTTCCTCTAATTGGGGTAGCAGCCTGCGTTTGGGGTATCTCATGGAGGGGCATTCGAGTTCATACTCTTCGGCTGCAAGGACTTTAGTCCATCATCTGCCTAGCGTGTCTTAGTCACTCTAAGCTGTTGCTGCTTTTCTTGAGGCTGCTTGCCGTGGCCATAAGCCTGCGTTTGAAATGATCCTGTTCGGCGGGATCCTCGTGCACGACAAATTGTCGTAAATGCCGAGGCTTGCCTCATCTTCGGAGGGAGGCGCATAATTATCGTCCTCGGCCTCTCTTTACGCAGACCTTGTCGTGCGGACTTGCTTCTCCCTCCTCTGTCTTTGAGTCCTGCTGGAGGGTTGTCTTCGCACCTTGTCCGGTGTTATTGTCTCCCGTGCCGGAATCACCGTTTTTACTGTGGCGGGATTTAGAACGGCGCCGCTGACGTTGGCGTTTGGGTTGTTTCTTGGAGGGGTCATCCTCCGCTGTTCCATCGCCATTCCCATCTTTTGGGATGTCCACCATGTATATGCCGTGTGACGAGGTGGCCTTCCAGTGCCCTGTAGGTGCTGGGTCTTGGTCGTCTCTGGCATCGTCGTCCATACCGTCGATGTCTTTGGAGTCGAAGTCGAGCATGTCGGTTAAATAAATCGCCGATGGCTACAAAGTGGGTGGTGGGTGGGCGTTGAATTTCTTCGTCGTCCGCATCCCAACCTTCCTGTCCGTAGTCCGGCCAGGGCTCTCCGGATAAAGAGAGAGACTTTAGTGAGTTCAGGATATCGCCAAAGGGCGAGTGCTGAAAGATGTCCGCGGCAGTGAACTCCATGACCGGTGCCCAATCGGATTCGATTGGCAGGGGCACGAAGGGTTCGGAGTCCGGAGAAGAGTCCGGTACCTTGGAGTCACGAGCTTCGCAAAGGACCGGGAGGGTGTTCGGCTCGATCGCCGTAGAGATTTCAACCCCCGAGGCGGTGTCCAACCAACCGTCCTCGATCGACGAATCCGGCTCCGGATTAAGGGTCGGAGAGGATGCTGGTGCGGCCTCCAGGGTACTGTTCGGCGGCAGAGCTAGATCATACCCATCGAGACAGTGCGGCTAGCTCGGCTGTTGCTCGAATCCGTCGAAGATAAAGTCTCCGCGGACATCGGCCGTATAGTTCAAACTTCCAAATCTAACCTGATAGCCAGGGGCGTAGCTTTCGATCTGCTCCAGATGGCCTAGCGAATTGGCCCGCAGTGCAAAGCCGCCGAATACGAAGATCTGTCCGGGGAGAAAAGTCTCACCCTGGACCGCGTCGTTGTTGATGATCGGAAGGAGCCATCGGGCCTATAAGTGACGACACGAGGACTCTCAATGAAAGCACCAATGTCGGTGTCAAAACCGGCGGATCTCGGGTAGGGGTCCCGAACTGTGCGTCTAGGCGGATGGTAACAGGAGACAAGGGACACGATGTTTTTACCCAGGTTCGGGCCCTCTCGATGGAGGTAATACCCTACTCCTGGTTGATTAATATTGATTATATGGGTAGTACAAGAGTAGATCTACCACGAGATCAAGGAGGCTAAACCCTAGAAGCTAGCCTATGGTATGATTGTTGTTCGTCCTACGGACTAAAACCCTCCGGTTTATATAGACACCGGATAGGGTTAGGGTTACACAGAGTCGATTACAATGGTAGGAGATCTACATATCCGTATCGCCAAGCTTGCCTTCCACGCCAAGGAAAGTCCCATCCGGACACGGGACGAAGTCCTCAATCTTGTATCTTCATAGTCTTGGAGTCCGGCCACGATGATAGTTCGGCTATCCGGACACCCCCTAGTCCAGGACTCCCTCAGATCCTTCCTTAGCAACGAATGTCCTGCCTTTCGGATCTGTAATAGAAGGTGTAACCAACTGTCTCCTTTGGGTATCCTATGAAGACATATTTCTCCGATTTGGGTTCGAGCTTATCAGGTTGAAACTTTTTCACATAAGCATCGCAGTCCCAAACTTTAAGAAACGACGACTTTGGTTTCTTGCCAAACCACAGTTCATAAGGCGTCGTCTCAAAGGATTTTGATGGTGCCCTATTTAACGTGAATGTAGCTGTCTCTAATGCATAACCCCAAAACAATAGTGGTAAATCGGTAAGAGACGTCATAGATTGCACTATATCCAATAAAGTACGGTTATGATGTTCGGACAAACCATTATGCTGTGATGTTCCAGGTGGCACGAATTTGTGAAACAATTCACATTGTTTTAATTGAATACCAAACTCGTAACTCGAATATTTGTCTCCGCGATCAGATCGTAGAAACTTTATTTTCTTGCTACGATTATTTTCTACTTCACTCTGAAATTATATGAACTTTTCAAATGTTTCAGACTTTATGTTTGATCAAGTAGATATACCCATATCTGCTCAAATCATCTGTGAAGGTCTGAAAATAACGATACCTGCCGCGAGCCTCAATATTCATCGGACCACATACATCAGTATGTATGATTTCCAACAAATCTGTTGCTTGCTCCGTTGTTCCGGAGAACGGCATTTTAGTCATCTTGCCCAAGAGGCATGGTTCGCAAGCATCAAGTGATTCGTAATCAAGTGATTCCAAAAGCCCATCATCATGGAGTTTCTTCATGCGCTTTACACCAATATGACCTAAACGGCAGTGCCACAAATAAGTTGCACTATCATTATTAACTTTGCATCTTTTGGCTTCAATATTATGAATATGTGTATCACTACGATCGAGATCCAACAAACCATTTTCATTGGGTGTGTAACCATTTAAGGTTTTATTCATGTAAACAGAACAACAATTATTCTCTAACTTAAATGAATAACCATATTGCAATAAACATGATCAAATCATATTCATGCTCAATGCAAACACCAAATAACACTTATTTAGGTTCAACACTAATCCCGAAAGTATAGGGAGTGTGCGATGATGATCATATCAATCTTGGAACTACTTCCAACACACATCATCACTTCACCCTTAACTAATTTATGTTCATTCTGCAACTCCGTTTCGAAAGTTACTACTCTTAGAAACTGAACCAGTATCAAATACCGAGGGGTTGCTACGAACACTAGTAAAATACACATCAATAATCTGTATATCAAATATACCTTTGTTCACTTTGTCATCCTTCTTATCCGCCAAATACTTTGGGTAGTTCCGCTTCCAGTGACCAGTTCCTTTGCAGTAGAAGCACTTAGTCTCAGGCTTAGGACCAGACATGGGCTTCTTCACTTGAGAAGCAACTTGCTTGCCATTCTTCTTGAAGTTCCCCTTCTTCCCTTTGCCGTTATCTTGAAACTAGTGGTCTCGTCAACCATCCACACTTGACGTTTTTCTTGATTTCTACCTTCGTCGATTTCAGCATCACGAAGAACTTGGGAATTGTTTCCGTCATCCCTTGCATACTATAGTTCATCACGAAGTTCTACTAACATGGTGATGGTGACTAGAGAATTCTATCAATAACTATTTTATCTGGAAGATTAACTCCCACTTGATTCAAGCGATTGTAGTACCCAGACAATCTGAGCACATGCTCACTGCTTGAGCTACTCTCCTCCATCTTTTAGCTATAGAACTTGTTGGAGACTTCATATCTCTCAACTCGGGTATTTGCTTGAAATATTAACTTCAACTCCTGGAACATCTCATATGGTCCATGACGTTCAAAACGTCTTTGAAGTCCCGATTCTAAGTCGTTAAGCATGGTGCACTAAACTATCAAGTAGTCATCATATTGAGCTAGCCAAACATTCATAATGTCTGCATTTGCTCCTGCAATAGGCCTGTCACCTAGCGGTGCATCAAGGACATATTCTTCTGTGCAGCAATGAGGATAAACCTCAGATCACGGATCCAATCCGCATCATTGCTACTAACATCTTTCAACTTAGTTTTCTCTAGGAACATACATAAAACATAGGGAAGAAACAACGTGAGCTATTGATCTACAACATAGATATGATAATACTACTAGGACTAAGTTCATGATCAATTTAAATTCAATTAATCATATTACTTAAGAACTCCCACTTAGATAGACATCCCTCTAATCCTCTAAGTGATCGCGTGATCCAAATCAACTAAACCATGTCCAATCATCACGTGAGATGGAGTAGTTTCAATGGTGAACATCACTATGTTCATCATATCTACTATATGATTCACGCTCGACCTTTCGGTCTCCGTGTTCCGAGGCCATATCTGTTATATGCAAGGCTCGTCATGTTTAACCTGAGTACTTCGCGTGTGCAACTATTTTGCGTCCGTTGTATTTGAACGTAGAGCCTATCACACCCGATCATCACGTGGTGTCTCAGCACGAAGAACTTTCGCAACGGTGCATACTCAGGGAGAACACTTATACTTTGATAATTTAGTGAGGGATCATCTTATAATGCTACCGTCAATCAAAGGAAGATAAGATGCATAAAAGATAAACATCACATGCAATTAATATAAGTGATATGATATGGCCATCATCATCTTGTGCTTGTGATCTCCATCTCTGAAGCACCATCATGATCACCATCATCACCGATGTGACACCTTGATCTCCATCGTAGCATCGTTGTCGTCTCGCCAATCTTATGCTTCTACGACTATCCCTACCACTTAGTGATAAAGTAAAGCATTACAGGGCGATTGCATTGCATACAATAAAGCGACAACCATATGGCTCCTGCCAGTTGCCGATAACTCGGTTACAAAACATGATCATCTCATACAATAAAATATAGCATCACGTCTTGACCATATCACATCACAACATGCCCTGCAAAAACAAGTTAGACGTCCTCTACTTTGTTCTTGCAAGTTTTATGTGGCTGCTACGGGCTTAGCAAGAACCGTTCTTACCTACGCATCAAAACCACAATGATAGTTTGTCAAGTTGGTGCTGTTTTAACCTTCTCAAGGACCGGGCGTAGCCACACTCAGTTCAACTAAAGTTGGAGAAACTGACAACCGCTAGCCACCTTTGTGCAAAGCACGTCGAGAGAACCGGTCTCGCGTAAGCGTCTGGCGTAATGTCGGTCCGGGCCGTCATTCCAACAATACCGCCGAACCAAAGTATGACATGCTGGTAAGGAGTATGACTTATATCGACCACAACTCACTTGTGTTCTACTCATGCATATGACCTCTACGCATAAAACCTGTCTCGGATGCCACTGTTGGGGAACGTAGTAATTTCAAAAATTTCCTACACACACGCAAGATCATGGTGATGCATAGCAACGAGAGGGGATAATGTTGTCCACGTATCCTCGTAGACCGAAAGCGGAAGCGTTTAGCACAACGCGGTTGATGTAGTCGTACGTCTTCACGGTCCGACCGATCAAGTACCGAACGCACGGCACCTCCGAGTTCAGCACACGTTCAGCCCGATGACGTCCCTCAAACTCCAATCCAGCCGAGTGTTGAGGGAGAGTTTCACAAGACGACGGCGCAGTGACGGCGATGATGATGTTCTACCGACGCGGGCTTCGCCTAAGCACCGCTTCAGATTATCGAGGTGGACTAGGTGGAGGGGCACCAGACACGGCTAAAAGATCAAACGATCAATTGTTGTGTCTATGGGGTGCCCCCTGCCCCGTGATATAACGGAGCAAGGGGGGAGGCGGCCGGCCTAGGAGGAGGGCGCGCCAAGGGGGTAGTCCTACTCCCACCGGGAGTAGGACTCCTCCTTTCCTTGTTGGAGTAGGAGAAGGGAAGGGAGAAGGAGAAGGAAGGAAAGGGGGCGCCCCCCCCCCTCCCTAGTCCAGTTCGGACTAGTCCATGGGGAGGGTGCGGCCACCCTTTGGGGCCTTTCTCTCCTTTCCCGTATGGCCCATTAAGGCCCAATACGAATTTCCGTAACTCTCAGGTACTCCGAAAATACCCGAATCACTCGTAACCTTTCCGATGTCCGAATATAGTCGTTCAATATATTGATCTTTACGTCTCGACCATTTCGATACTCCTCGTCATGTCCCCGATCTCATCCGGGACTCCAAACTCCTTCTGTACATCAAAACACATAAACTCATAATATAACCGTCATCGAAACTTTAAGCGTGCGGACCCTACGGGTTTGAGAACAATGTAGACATGACCTAGACACGTCTCCGGTCAATAACCAATAGTGGAACCTGGATGCTCATATTGGCTCCCACATATTCTACGAAGATCTTTATCGGTCAAACCGCATAACAACATACGTTGTTCCCTTTGTCATCGGTATGTTACTTGCCCGAGATTCGATCGTCGGTATCTCAATACCCAGTTCAATCTGCTACGGCAAGTCTCTTTATTCGTTCCGTAATACATCATCCCGCAACTAACTCATTAGTTGCAATTCTTGCAAGGCTTAAGTGATGTGCATTACCGAGTGGGCCCAGAGATACCTCTCCGACAATCAGAGTGACAAATCTTAATCTTGAAATACACCAACCCAACAAGTACCTTCGGAGACACCTGTAGAGCACCTTTATAATCACCCAGTTACGTTGTGACGTTTGGTAGCACACAAACTGTTCCTCCGGTAAATGGGAGTTGCATAATCTCATAGTCATAGGAACATGTATAAGTCATGAAGAAAGCAATAGCAACATACTAAACGATCGAGTGCTAAGCTAACGGAATGGGTTAAGTCAATCACATCATTCTCCTAATGATGTGATCCCGTTAATCAAATGACAACTCATGTCAATGGCTAGGAAACATAACCATCTTTGATCAACGAGCTAGTCAAGTAGAGGCATACTAGTGACACTCTGTTTGTCTATGTATTCACACATGTATTATGTTTCCGGTTAATACAATTCTAGAATGAATAATAAACATTTATCATGATATAAAGAAATAAATAATAACTTTATTATTGCCTCTAGGGCATATTTCCTTCAGCTACTTCATCGGTGAGGCTTTTAATTTTGCCAAGATATTCTGCCATAGACATGTTACCTTTCTGAAGATTCATGAGCTCAATGCGGGTATTGATTGCTTGAGCTTGGCTTTGTGTAGCAAACATGCCATGGATAGCATGCCATACTTCGGCCGCCGTCGAGAGCGTCGTGACCTATGCGAGGATCTCGCGGGATAGGGATCACATCAAGAATCCTTGGAGTTGGTGCTGCTGTGCATACCAGAGGGATCATGCGAAGTTGACTACCTGTTCGTCCTTGCCGTCCTTGGTGATGGTGAGCGTGGCCGGCGGTGGCAGGCTCTGCGCGTCGAGGTGATGTTCCATCTAGACCCCCTTGATCGAGGGCAGCACGATGGCCTTCCAGAGCAGGAACTTGTCCCTCGTGAGCTTCTCGTGGGGTGGCGATCCGAGCAGGGAGGTGTTGGTGTTGGTGGAGGTGGAGGAGGAGGAGGAGGCAAAGGCAGAGGATGAGGACGTGGTGAGCGCACCCATGGTGCTGGCCGTCATGGCGTCGGTGGTGGTGGACATGTTGCTCGGTCGTGGCGGTAGCTAGATGCGATCTATTCCTGACATATTGAGGAAGAGGCTCTGTTACCATGTGAGATGAATTGGGAAGCGTAGAACCCTTCACCTGGGCCGCATTGCATTATATAGAGAACATGTCATGGCTCACTAGAGAGGGATCGATCAAGAGAAGAAGGGATCGACCCGTTCGGTTACAGGAGGGTTTAACAGAAGAGGAGATAAGAGAGAAAGATTACAAAGTTTAAACTACTCTTCTATCTCTATACAATGTATTCTAACAATGGCATGTTAATTCAAGCGCTTCAGGAGGTACAGTTCTCTCTCTCGCACATGCACGTCTTTTTTTTTAGAAAAAGAGGATGACCCCCGGCTTCTGCATCTGGACGATGCATACGGCCACTTTATTAATTATTTTCACAAGAACTTACAAAGTCATACAACAGTAAGACTAAAGCCGCCGTCTAAGCAACAAATTGTCGCTACACCTATCCAGTTGATGAAGGGGCGCAGATAGCCTGGGCCTAATACCAAACAGACATCGCAGCCAAGCCTAACATCTAACACCTGAGACCCCAACCTAGCCACTTGCCGGGTCTGGGGCACACACTAGTCCGGCGTGCTCTCAGAGGCCGCCAACTGCCACCGCTCCATCTTCAAAACTATACTTATGCATCAACCTTGCTCGGTCCAGCTATCGTCGACGCCACCACGGCGCCCAACGGCACCTCCTCCCTGCACGCAAACAGCTGAATACGTCGCGGTCGCCACTGATACACCTCAGCGCCATGCTGCCAAGTATCATCAGCCGACACAGCTTGAAGCCCTTGGAGGATCTGTCGTGCATAGCACCTTCCGACCAGGCATGACCAAGCGTAGCACCTGTCGGTCAGGCATGACTTGACATCTCCACCGAAGCTCTGTGCAAGACGAAGCCGCTCCACCTCCTGCCTCTGACTTCTAGTGCTGCTCCACAAAACGATGCTCCCAAGAGAGAAACGACACCGCAGTGCCTCCATCGTACGGTCTGGAACACCAGATCCTAGGGTTTCCCCGGAACAATATGAGTGGGTCAACGGTAGTCACTTGACGATGCCTTCATCAAGGTAACGACGTGGAACGCCGCCATCACCCGCCGTCGGCTCGGTTTTCACCGGCAACTACGTCTCCCCGGCTCGCAGCTGGTGCCAGATGACGGACCCCGAGATCCGAACACCCAGCCTCAGGCCGACCACCTCTGACGGAAGAGATGACCACCACCGCCGGCTGCACCGGTCAGAACTGGTTTGATCGGAGGTGCCGCCGACGAGACCACCAGGCCCTCCATGTCGCTGTCACCGATCTCAAGGCAGCATGCACGCCACCGCAGCCAAGCCGACCACCGCAGACCGCAGCCGCCGCCTGAAGGTTCATCCGCAGCGCCCGCAGCCCTGGCCTCCGCCGTGCCAAGCCGTCATCGTCCGAGGACGGGCCGGCCTCCTGCCGCCTGCAGCCATCCGCCGCGCCGTAGATCCCAGATCGGTCGCGCCACCACACGCCTTGGGGTCCGCCCCACCCCGAAGACGCGCGAGAGAGGAGATCCCCCGCCACCGCCGTCGGCCCCCGGGCTTAGCCCGACGGCGTCTTCCGGCGGCGGCGGAGGGAGAGGAGGAGGGAGTTGGCCCATGCGCGTCTATGTACATAGTTTGAACAGGAAGCTCAGTTCATAGTCCTGCACTATCAACTGAACATCTTGCCAGTTGCGCTAATAGCTTGCTTACTGTTTGCCCTCTCTTGAAAATGTAGTCTGCAGGAATCAATGGCCTTCTCCATTACACTCCTCGGATTCTTGAACAAGTTGGAGTAGTTAATTTGTTTTCAGACATTGGGCTTAGCTCTCATTCAACCGTAATCCTCCTAAGTGCCCTTAATGCTTTGCTCATGCTACCTTGTATAACTGCTTCGATGATGCTGATGGATATTTGCGGACGAAGGTTAACTGTAGCGACCCGACCTCAGACGGTCAAGCCTCTGTGTATCTGTGCCATCCCTGGATCAGTATGCTGGCACACACAGTACATCAATGTATATATCAAAGTGCAATCACATGTATAATTAACGCATAAAACTGATATATACCTCATAAGTCACAATGAAACAAATAGTCGGGTGTGGAGTCCCATCAACGCCATCGGCAGGTTGAGTGTAGACCGTAACCTGCACTGCATTTTACTCGTCGGAAGTAAATATCCGCAACATGATACGTTGCAGCCGTGTAGGTCAAGACATTGAATGTACCGCAAGATCACAACATGAATAAACAGATGGTAAAACTATACTATGTGCAATTTGGCTTTGTGGCTCTGTATCTGAGTTTTGTTTGCGTAAAAGCTGATTTTATTTTCCCTACATCAAAGGAATAAATGAAGTCTGTACTATGGAGTTTTCTATCATGACATGGTTCCGCCAACCGATGTCTCATAGCCCAAAATCATCATAAGTTGCCCACAATTAAGTTATCATCCGGTGTTGAGAGTTCCGAGATAGATCCAAGTCCAGATGCTCAAATTGTCCATAACCGGGGACACGGCTAATCGATTAGGTTTTAACCCTCTGCAGAGGTTTGTACACTTTACCCGCAAGATTCGCTCCCTCTTTTTACGTTCTCGCACTTCAGGGTGTTTGAGAACAAGATGACCGAAACATGGTCTTCGAAGAGTTCCCCGACCACTATCCGGTGCTCATCCAATCCTACCGTAGTTCTACATCTGCTAGCACCGTCCCAGCCAGAGTCACAACTAAGGTCAACCAAGCCAGAGCCCATAGTGACTTGCGGTTGCACAGGTAAGCTTCCGGGCATGAAGTACTCTTCCGTCTTTTTGAGCCTGGGTGAAGCTTTCCGCAAGATGTCATGGCGCTTCTCCATGCATCCCGCCAACCACTGGTTTCTCCAGGTGCCCGCCAACCGCCCTTCACCCAAGAGTGTGTATTGAATTCTTGTCTCGAGTCTTGAAGTCTTGAGGCCTTGAAGATGCAGTCCTTGCAGGTTCCATCATGGAGTTGTCGTCATTGACGTAGAGTCCTCCTTCTTCACACCACTCTCGAACACTCATACCAAACCCCGTCTACTATATCGTAGCATTAAAATAAATAGCGTCCCGGGCTTGGTAACAGGGTGATGGGTTCCTACCTCATGCATACTACTCAACTACAAGAATTAAATATCACTACCGTAGGGGTTGTTGCGAAGATAACACTAGATGCAATAAAACACATAGGTATGAAAAAACATGGTCAAAGTGAACTTGCCTTGCTGACGATCCTCGAAAGCTAGGGACTCGTGGTAGCAAGCTTCGCACTCCGGAAATTCTACCGAGGCAAACAACAATCATATAAGCATACAAGCATATGATCACTTAACATAACAACATACTAATATGAAACACACAAAACAATCGAATCAAACCCAAAGACAAACTCGAAGAAATCCAAATCAAAGTTTTTACCACATCAAACAACAATCCAGAAATAGTTTTGCACAACAAAAATTTTCTTAACAGAACCTAAGCATGAGTTTTTGCTAATTAACAGAAAAGAATTCATCAAGCAACTAGGAGCAAAAATAATCACATTAAAAGATATTATAAAACTCCTATTATGCCTAAAACAATCCCTAGCAAGAAAAATAAAATAAAAGTTTTATTTATTGTAAATAAAAGTTCATGCTCTAAAGTTACGTAAACTAACCTAGAATAAACTATCACATATGAAAAATAAAATTATTTGCTAATTAAAACAATAGGAAAACAGTAGCTAGTTAAATAATTAAGAACTACATGGTTTTGATTAAAACTATTTTTTTAAATCTAAAATGCCCAAATAAATTCCTATGGTTAGGCAATGTCAAAACAAAGTAGTGACCAAAAGAATCACTAAAAATAATATTCCTAACTCTTTTTATAGCAGAATTACTAATCTGTCTAAAACTAAAATAAAACAATTTTTAATAATTTTAACATGACTAAACATATTTTCTGCAGAAACTACAATAAATTTGCAAATCAACAAAAAAATCAACTAAAAATATTAAGTATATTAAAAGTTATGGATTTTACAAAACTGAAACTATTCTGTTAAAAACAAAAACAAAAAATATTAACTAAAAAGAAAACTGGGCTAATGGGCCTATCTAACGCTCGAGCGTTAAATAGCTAAAACGTGCCGGGGAATTAATCGAGTCGGGCCGGTCTAATTGAACCTAACTAAAACCGAACTGAACTGAATAAAACCGTCTATTAAACTAAAACCTAAATAGACCGTACCCCTTCGGCGGATCTAATCTAGCGCGTCCATTTCCGATCAGACGGCGGAGAGGCGTTCCGGTGGCGTACCGTGGCGGCGACGGCGGCGATGGCCGACGGCGGCTCGGCGACGACGGCTCTGGTGGCTCCGGTGGTCGAGGACGACGGCGAAGGCCTCCGGCGGGTGCGGCGGAGCAAGGGGGGCCTGGGGTGGAGTCGGGCGAGGTCGAGGGGTTGGGGTGACCGATGGGGCACGATGGCGTGGCGCACTCGGACTCCGTGAGCGATTGCGGCGAGGAGGGGTTAGGCAAGGGGGCGGGCTGAACAGGCGGGGGTTTATATAAGGGGGGGGCACCCGGCTGGGTGGTGGGGTAGTTTGGGCGTGGGGATGGGGGAGGATCCCGGATCCTTCGGGATTCCGGCGAGCGGCGGCGGTGGCGTTGGCTTGGGGAGGAAGAAGGAGGGGTGGGGTCCAGGTGTCGGCGGGAGAGGGAGGGGTCGTCTCGGTCGGGCGACCGGGGCGAAGGGTTTTCGGCGCTGGGGCGCTGGGCTGGCTCGGTCGGCTGGGCTGCGCCTGGTGGGCTCGGTCGGCTGGGCCGCCTCGGCGCTGGCTGGGCCAGTTGGCCTGGCTGGCGCCTGAGGTTTCTTTTCTATTTTTTTTTGAATTTTTAGAGAGAGAGAAAAATATATAAATATAAATATTTTATATAGGACATATATATATCAAAATTTTCAGAAAATATTTTCTACAACATGAACTATTTCTCAAGTTCAAATAAAATCTACCAAAATTCTCAAAAGTCAAACAGTGTTGTTGTTGCAATAAAAACCAAGAAAAATCATTTTCAAAATACTAAAATGATTTCAAATTTATTTTCTCCTAATTTTTCTATTGAAGGAATCATTTTACCCTAATTTCCATTTATTTATTTTTAGGAGAAAAATAATTTTAAAAAAATCCAAATAATTCCAAATTTGAGAGGGAGTTTCAAAATACTTTCAAATGACTTTCAATTTGATTATTCTTATCTTCCAACTCATATTTCATATAATTGAAGAAGTCATTTTATCTTCTCTCATGAAAATCATTGAGTTGCATAAAGCTTTGAATTTGAAATATTTTCAAACAAAATTCAAATCTTTTCAAAACCCTTTTCATTTCAAATGGAAGAAGTCATATCACCTTGTCTCTAGGGTTTTGTGTTTGAATTGAATTTGAATTCATGGAGATCATAAATGCAAGGTGAAAGTTTGGGAATGTCATTTCATTCCCTCTCAAGAACTTTCAAAAAGTTTCAAATTTCACTCAATTTCACACAATCACTTACACAACATCCAAACAAACCAGCATAATTATTTATTTAATATAACATTCCAAAATTTAGAATTTTGGGATGTTACATTAACTCAAAAATGTAGTCTGCAGGAATCAATGGCCTTCTCCGTTACACCCCTCGGATTCTTGAACAAGTTGAGTAGTCAACTTGTTTTCAGACATTGGGCTTGGCTCTCATTCAACTGCAATCCTCCTAAGTGCCCTTAATGCTTTGCTCATGCTGCCTTGTATAACTGCTTCAATGATGCTGATGGATATTTGCGAACGAAGGTTAACTCTGAGACTACTTGAACATCAAACATAAATGTTTACAATTAGAAAACAGTCAGCAAATTCATGATTTATTGTTGTTTAACTATCATATAGTACTATTGTTGAGATTCTGACAGTTCTTTGAAATTGCCATAGTTGCCATCTCCATGTCACCTTGACTATGTTTTCTACTAACAACTTTACAAATAAACTTATCAATATTGGCCATCGTTTCTGTCAGCATTTTCAATTTTTTCATGTCATACCTGAGAATAAGCTCATCATGGAGACAGTAACACATCAGTGAAAGGACATAGAGTGGAACCGCCCCCTCCTCGCTCTCGTGACCGCGTCGCCCCCTCCCACAGGCGGCGTCACACCTCTCACTCCGCCTCGGCCCCCCTCTCCCTTCCTCCCGCTGCCATCGTTGGCGCCGCAGCCGGCCCCTGGTCGCTAGTGGCGGCGGCCTTCTGCCCTTCCTCTGGTGGCTCGTGGGCGGAGTTGCACCAGGGGGTGCTCTAGGCGGCGGCGGTCGGTGGGCGCGGGGTTCTGTCGCAGAGCAAAGTGGGCGGCTGGGTGGCGGCGCCATCGTTGGCGGCTGGGTGGCGGCGTCGTCGTTGGCGGCGCTCGGCCCAGATCTAGGCCCTATGAGGCCCATCTGGGCCTGAGCGGGCCGGCGGCGGGGCTGGTAGGCGGCGTGATTCCTGGGATGCAGGGGAGCGGTGTTGCACGACGGGGGCTGGGGGCACCGATGCCAGCTTGCTGCAGCACGGTCGGCGGGCCTTAGCGGGCCCGTTTCAGGCCTGGCCGGGCCAGGGGTGGTCTGGTATGCCCCGCTGCCGTGTCCGGTCAGCTACCGTGATAGTGCCGGAGGCTCGACTTCTCGCACGACGGCGGTGGAGGTGGTTCCCTTCCGCTCGGCATTGGTGCTGTTGTTCTCGTCGCGTGGTGCTTCACTCCGGTCTTCTTGGCCTCGTGGTGGTCCTCGTAGTGAGATGGCGTGGGCAGCGGCGCAACCGCGATGGCGCATTGGGTGGTAGTTTGGATGGTTGGCTCCGGATGGGCGGTGGTGTTTGGTGTGCGGGAGAAATCCTTGCCGGTTCGTCCGGCGCCAATGCGGTGACACCGGCGGGTGCCACCATTCCTTCTTGAAGGGCGTCGGTGGTAGCCATCCCTACTTTCCTCCGCATCTGGGAAACCCTAGGACTTGTCCGGGCAGCAGCGTCGTCGGGGTCGCATACCTTCTTGGAGGTGCTGCTTGGTATGCGGCACTCGGAGCCTCGGGCGGTGGTGGGGTGTTTCCGGAGGGCGCAACGGTGGCGGGCCTTCCGCGCTTTATCGATCTGCCGTTGTTGGTGTTATGTTTCTTCTTCTTTTTTTGTCTTTGGGCTTGTTGTGCTGCTCGCCCCAACGTTGAGATGTATCCTATGTTGGCTAGTTGCTTTGGAATACAAAGCGGGGGAAAACCCTTTTTCGGTAATAAGCTCATCATGCTGTGCTCATGATTTTGAAGATGTGATTTCTTGCATGTTCTGCACAAAACTCCAGATTAAGATCTTTGTACATTTATGCAGGTCTCTTCTCCTTGTAACTACCCCTATCCTAATGTTGTCCCTGAGTACAATATGTTTGTCCTCCATAGTGAATATGGGATCTTTGGCGCACGAAATCCTCTTCCACCTCACATTAACCATTTGCCTCTGCTCTTATGTTATTGGTTTGGGCCCAATACCAAATATTATCTGCTCTGAGATGTTTCCCACAAGGGCCCGTGCAACCTGTGCAAGTTTTTGTTCACTTTCCTTCTGGTTCGGGAAACTGCTTTCAACATACTGTTTCCCAGTGATGTTGAGTACCATTGGGCTCACAGGAGCATGTGGTGTCTATGCATTCATGTGCTTCATTGTTCTTCTGTTCGTCTACTTAAGAGTGCCGGAGACGAAAGATCTTCCCTTGGAGCTCATCGCCGAGATCTTCAAAATTTCAAGGAAGGAATTGAACATATAAACCTTGAAGAACTGCTAGCCAGAACCGAGCCATCCACGTCACCTTATAAATGCTATGAATAGTGCTTGTGCCACCGCCTATTAATTCCGTGCCCCGCCGAGGGCATTTTCGTCATTTCGCATATGGGCGTATAAAAGGCAGCCGCTCCGGTGGCTAGCCTTCTGCCCATCCCGCACTCGCGCCGCGCCCCTCTCCTCTCTCTCCCTCTGAACCCTAGCTAGACCGCGCCCGCCTCCCTGTCCCGTAGCCATCATCTCCTCCACCCGGCCAGCCGCCGCCACTCGCGCCCGTCTCCTATGGCCAGCCTCAGCCCGCAACCTCCCCCCTCCCGTTTTCAGAAGGGAAGGGAAGGGAAGAGAAGAGGGAGAGCGAGCGGGTCAGGCGACGGCCATGGCCATGGCGCTCGCAGATTCGCCGGCCCCGTCGTCGCCGCTGTGCTCGCAGGTGAGCGGTGCCGGGAGCTGTCGTCGTGAGAAAGCCGCGGGAGGACGAGCTCAACCCGAACGAGGTTGTTGTGGTTGTCGGCACTTCCTCCATCTGGCCACGAGCCCCCGCCCCCGCGTCCATCTCCACGCGTGTTGTGGCGACCCCGGGAGGAGCTCACGCAGCGCTGGTCCACAGCGCCGGCGCCATCGTCAGTGAGTCCCAGGTTCAGTCAAGCTCTCTCCCCTCTCTATGTCCCACTCTCTCTCTCTCTCCTTCTACATCTCTCCCTCTCTCCATTAGAGGGCAGCTGCCGACCCCGAGGTGCAACCGGCCATGGCAAGGCAGGAGATGTCGCACCTGGCTATTCCCCTGCCTGCTGTAGAATCTAATCTCTCCCCCTGCCTCCTACCCTCTCTCTTCAGCTCATATGTTTCCTTGTGCAAATTCTTTTCTGTTCATGCCTATAAGGTGTTTGATGAAATTTCAGCAACATCCAAGCATGCTCACCTCCAGTTCTCCAACAGTCAAAATGGAAAGATAACATGAACATCCAGTGAGCACTACTGATGCCATCATGGAAAACTCACCGCTCTTGTTTAATTTTATTTATGTAGTCAACATTTTGATCAAAGGATTCTCACGTGTTAGAAAACTATACTCACATAAAACTGAGGATTGGTGTATGGAACTGGAGGCAGTGAGTTTCAATTCTTATGAATGAATGTTTCTTTATTTATTTAGAGCTTCTGTTCAGATCATTGACGTTTGCATATCCCCTGTTTGTAGTATCATTTTGTGTCTCATGTTATGACTGCCATTTTTTTTCTTTCTCTACAACCTGTAAATTTCGGATTCAGTTTACTGATCTTTGAAAGTCATGTATAACTTGGCAGAAATGTTATCCCTACAAATAAGAACACCCTTATTCTTTATTGTGCAGCAACCATGTTGACAAGCTGGCATCTCTTTGTTCTATTCTATTGACTTCATGTGGCATTATGTATGAAGCCCTTTAAGCACAAACCTTTCACGCAAGGACCGTCATGGGATTTGGAGTGCTCAATGGCATCTTAATTGGACTTCTCAATCAGAGTCTAGGTTTCAACTCTGTTGGTTTCTATCAGGTAAGCATTGTTCTTTGTTTCTGTCTGAACTTACAGAAAATGAATAGTCAATTCTTTTTGGTGTTGGAGTTGCAACCATGACTGAAATCCTAATTTCTAAAATAAGGCTGAACCATGTATATATTTGCAGAGCAAGTCGAGCGCATTAGTTGGATCCAGCTTCTTGATATTGCAGAGGACTCGTCAAAAGGTTAGCACTTATTCTATAATGTGGATCACATAAAAAATAGAAATTTTAGTTTCTGAAAATAGATTGAACCATTTATATATTTTTGGATAACAATTTACCTCTAATATCTACGTATAACGATGGGCTACACAAGGATAACCTGATTAATTATGAGATGATCTATTTTCTACAGATTGAATTGGCAAAAAATTGTAATCAATGTATGTCCCTACATCTTAACAAGTCATCCATTAATCACACGTATCCTTTTTATGTACTGGAGTTTTCTCTAGGTCACTGTACAAAATAGGGATCAATGCACTTTCAGACAGTACACTCACACTCATGATTCTATCTTCTTTAATACCTACTTTATGATTTTGACAGTTTATTACATATGTTCTGTGCAATTGTCAACTTCTATAATTCGAAGTTAATTGTATTTGTTGTGTTTTGGCTACTCTAACAGATATACAGGGTTCTCGGCTGACTGGGAAGACTTGACAAGAGGCACAGGTAAAATAGATCATCTCTTGTGACTCTCAAGATATGTATCCAGAGGCAAGTCAGGTCTCGGAATGCTGAATGAATATTCCATGGCCTTTGTTTTTCTTTCTAGGTGGATTACTACATCCTTGGATATTTTCAGGTTATTATTTCCTTACTCCCCTTTGCCGGGAAGCATTCTCATCTTCCGTGTCACTTGCGTAAGATACAACATGCTAATGCTATCTTGGTTTGGTTTGCTCTTGCAGAAAATAAGTGAAATGTGCAGACCGACAACATGGACGGCAGGTCTTGCGGCTCCCAGCGCCCTCAACCCCCCACTGACCCTCTCTCAATTTTGATCTCTCCTCTACTCTTCTGGTGAGTGGGAGCAGCATGTGGATATATTGAACTATATATTAGCTTTTGATTGGTTCCCATGAAGTACTTAGGAATTCAATATATAGTTGTGTCGGTGAAGATGTCGTAGATTTGTTAATATAGAGAACACAAAATTTTCATCTATATCTGTTGACCTTGTGTGCCATAGGTAAACATATTTTCCTATCTATTTCTATTCTTCAGCCTCTTTATATTTCAGGGTGGCGGTGAGAGCGGGTGTGAAACGGGAGAGGCGGCCATAGGAGGTATATGATAGGAAAAGAATTGCTCTATGGCGCAAAGGGCGAGAGGGAGCCAACTATGATAGGAAAAGAGGATGCATGTAGGTAATCCCAGGGTGGATGCTTGGATGTTTAATGTTGCTTATTCAGAAGGGGCTATCAACCTGTGATTATCTACATGGTATATCTAGCCCATCACGGCCCTGCACATGGTATATCTTTCTACACCACTCTTTGGCGCCGCCCAGATCTGCAGCTCAGATTTCCTTGCCTTTGCTTACCATCCCTTTCTTTTGCAAGGCCATCGACTTGCTTTCTGCTCGGGCGGGATTAGATGCAACCTCCTGTTTGTGATGCAGTGCCGCCAAAGGTATCCTTCTCTCTGTCGCAATCCTAATTCTCCACGTTTGCCATCTACATATGCCTGCGATTACCTAATCTGTTTCTGCCCAAATAACATATCTACGTATGCTGGTGGAAGTGAGAGGGAAAAACGCTAGAGAGAAAGATAGCTATATAGCAAATGATAGGTTGTTAAATTCGGTTGCTACTCTCCTGTTTAATTAAATGTCCTATATAAGTAGTTGATTGGTCTGTAGGATACAAGGATGCTTTAAGGACTATTGATGTTGGCTGAGTAGGGATCAAATTATGTGATGTTATTTCTCATTTTTTATGCCATGGTACTTTCTACATTTTTGTTTCCTACATCTCCAGTTCATTACCTTATAGTTTTTGAATATGTGTTTGTGCCCACTTAAGTATCTCCCAGGTTCTTTCATATTTCTAGTTTGTTTAGCAGTAAAAGGGGTTCTAGCAATATGGGGATTATTGCTTTTGGCGGAAACATAGCGTTCAATATGTTTGGTCGTAATTAAAAAGAGGGGGACATTCTTACGATGTACTTATCAGTTTATTGGACGTAGTTTCATATATTTGTTTACTACATTACCCTATAATTCTTGATCCTTCTCCATACTAGAAATCCAAATATGGTCATGGCTCTTGCTAGCTGGGAACAAGGCAGTCATATAAGGGGAAAACTTTAGAAGTTAAGCGGCCATAATTTAGATCATATGCAGCTTGTTTTCTTGTTGTTTTATTGAATTAGATATATCTAGTACTTTGACTGTTTAAAAATGCAGAGCAGATATTTAGTATTTTGAATTTTCAGCTACATTTAGTCATGAGTTGTGAGATGCATATGATTTCTTCATAACCATTCATGTGATTCATTCGGTTTGGTTTGTCGCTGCTGGTACTTTCCGGCCATTTGATTATGTGGTAGAGTGTGCTTCCGAACTGCGCGTGAGGCTGGGTGTTCTCGGCCAGACCTGAGCGTCCTTGCTGTCTGACCCATCTACCAGTATACAAGCTCATTTCCGCTCTTTCATATATGCAGGCTCAGATGCAACGTGCGAGTCAACAATGCCAGTAGTGAGTCGAGAGAAGTGGAGAAGAGGGTCCCACCAGGCTCCATACATGAATGGCGTATGTCGAATGTCTCGGGTAGACTTTTGCTTTTCCTTCATTTCTTCATCTTCAGTTAAAGAATCATCCCTCTACTGTCATCTTGAAGGGTGGCATGCGGCAATGTCAGGGAAAGCAAGGAAGATGTTGTTGTACATCATCGAACATATAAACCCTGGTGACCAAACTAAATGTTTTATATTCCTTTGGGAAACTTTTAAGGAAATCCCCCCAAACAAATTATTCAGGTTAGAAGGAACAACTTTCACATAGAAAGCACACTATATCAAACTTCAGATAAGTCTTGATGCACCCTTCAGGCTGCATGATTAATGCATGTAATTTACCTAAGCTAATGGTTAGTTGCCGAGTTTACATGCAATTATGAAAGTTAGAGCACATACATGCTTGATTTTACTTCCTTTAATACAAGGCATTCTATAATTGCTAAGAACTGATTTGTTGAAGTGTGCCTCCCTATTTTGTCCAGATAACTACTTCAGGTTAGGCGGGAGAAATAAAAAGGGTAACCATAGATATATGGTCTAGCATCATGAGGTTCAGGTTCCTGCTGTTGATCAACCATTGCTTCGGTCAAGGTGGGTTATGCTTGATTATATTCTTCTTTGTATTTGTGTTCATGGCCTACACCGGTGTTATCATCTATTCTGTTTCAAAAATTTCAATGGCTTAGTTTCATGTCAAGTACCACTTGAAGTACAACTAAGTACCTTCTGACAGGACAATAATGTATGTATTTACCTATGGTTATTGTTTCCTATAAGAAACATGATCATCTCACCTTGGTTTCCCCTGTATCTGACTTGGGACAGTTTTATGTGAGATTTGTTTTGCATTTTCTGTTTGTGTGGATGCTTAAGCTTAAGCTTTTGTTATTTGTTAGAGATTAAAGAAGACTGAAATATGGGCTCAAGCGATTGCTATGTCCAACCTGCACAAGAATACCAAGAAGTCCTTCTCGGAGACGTAAGCCACGGATCATGTTTCTGCCATGATTTCCTTCGGTTGGATTTCGTGGATTTAGGTGTTGAAAAATTATGGGCTGTGGATGCAGGATTAAGGACATGTACCTGCACTACAATGAGAGATCTGGGCTGTTTCTTCGTGGCTTCCAAACTTGAAATGTTTGTTTGGAAGTTAGTTTAGTTTTTTGTTTTGGATTCACAGCTTCTCACATGTACCATCCTCTTAGACCTTTAGATTTCCAAAGAAACTAAATGAAGATATGGTGGTATGGTCTCAATAGTACAACTTAAATCTTTCCATGCTTTATATTTGCTCTGAAATTTGCTTTGAAGAATCATGTATCTATGTTGGATCCGGTGAACATGCAGCTGATTAATAAGTTTACTATATTAATCTTTGGCTAATTTGCCATCTTTGCTATTTTTAGGGCCATATTACCTGCCTCATTTTTGTCAAGGAGAAAGCAAACAACCAATCTACTCCCCAGTACAAATCTACACTTTTTTTTCCTTTTCTTTTCTTTTGTGGAAGAATATATTGGCAGACCTATTGCATTTGCATCATATCCATTGCGGACCTGTTTGTTATCTCAGCGTGCGTCATACGTACAGTACTATTTTTAGGCTCCAAAACTGCATGCCAAACCACTGGAGCAGAAGAGGCATTGACAAAAAGCAGAAGAGGCAATGCCAAGAAAGGCAGGAAACATTTAGAGGCTGGAAGAAAACTAGAGGAAAGGCTCTGACCTCCGCCAAGATGGTCATGGTCATCCTCATCCTAGCCTTCCGGCTCTCCATTCTTCTCCTCCTCCTCGCGGCCGGCAGCCGGGTTGTGGTCGCCGCTGAGCCTGATGCCTCCCCCGCAGGCACCGAGGCGGCGGCGCTCCTGCGCCTCAAGGCGTCGTTCAAGGACCCGACCAACGCGCTAGAGGCGTGGTCGCCGTTGTTGCCCCCGGCGCCGTGCAACGCCTCTAGGCCTTGGCCTGGGGTGCAGTGCTTCAAGGGCAGCCTCATCGGCCTCCGGCTGGTGCACCTTAACCTCTCCGGCGCATTCGACTTTGCTGCGCTCGCCAACCTACCGGGCCTGCACTCAATCAACCTCAGGCGCAACGCCTTCGCAGGCCCGCTGCCGGCGAGCCTCGCCACCGTCCGCAGCCTCCGTGCGCTGTATCTGTCGCACAACGCCTTCACCGGCCCTATCCCCGGCGACGTGTTCACCAACATGCGCTGGCTCAAGAAGCTCTACCTCGACAACAACGACCTGTCCGGCCCGCTGCCAGCTGCCGCCATCGCCGGCGCGCCGCGCCTCATCGAGCTCCACCTCGACCACAACAAGATCGAGGGCGCCGTCCCCGAGCTCCTCCCCAAGTCTCTCCGGCTGTTCAACGTGTCGCACAACCGCCTCACGGGCGTGCTCCCGCGCGCTGTCGCCACGCGGTTCAACGAGTCGGCGTTTGCCAGTAACCCAGCCCTGTGCGGGGCTCCAGGGAGCGACGCCAAGGCCTGCGCCCCGTTGGCCGCACCGGTGGCCGCGGTGGCCGCGCCGGCGCCCACGTCGATGCCGCCGATGACGGCGGCGGACTACTTCGCCGTGGAGGAGGAGACCAGCATCGTCGTCGTGATCGGTATCATCCTGCTCGTCATCGCGCTGGTCTCCGGGGCGATGGTCCTCATGCTGCAGCAAGACGAGCAGCGGAACAGCGCGCCGCCGCCGGCATACTACGACGCCCCTGTCGCCAGCGGCGGCATTGCCCCCAAGCCGGCCGTGACAGCCGCGCCTCGCACCTCAGGGGTGGCGATGGAAACTGGCGGGTCCAGCCGCGGCGGCAGCAGCAGCCAGGGCTCGGCACGTGGTGGTGCCGGCGGCAAGCGGATGGACGAGTTCGTCTTGATGAGCAAGTCGAGCGGCGAGTTCGGGCTGCAGGACATGATGAAGGCTTCGGCGGAGGTGCTCGGCAACGGCACACTCGGGTCCGCGTACAAGGCCGCCATGCGAAACGGCATCACCGTGGCCGTGAAGCGCATGCGCGACATGAACCGCGTCGGCCGCGAGGAGTTCGAGAACCACCTCCGCGTGCTCGGAGAGCTCCGCCACCCCAACGTGCTCGCTCCCCTCGGCTACCATTACCGCAAGGAGGAGAAGCTCATCGTCTCTGAGCTCATGCCACGCGGCAGCCTCCTCTACGTCCTCCACGGTAAGACCGTAATTACCAACCAATATGATTACTAGCTAAATACCCCTATGTTGCTAAGGCATGAAACAATATGTAAAGAGCGATGTCGTGTGTGATCGATTGTGCTCGGCCATGGTGGTATCAAACCTACCAGCTCAAACACCCCCTCCCTAATTTCACAGGAGTGGGCCCCTTCCGCACGTTATCTATATATAAAAACTAAGGACGCCGACAACTGCCACACATGTGGTGTATCGGATGGTTGTGCCGCACGTCATGTGTGGTACGGAGACGACCCCGCCCGCACGACCGCGTCCGGGCGCGCGCAGCCACAACCCGCACGTCCGATGCAGCGTGATCGCCTTACACGAGCATGTACGGGCGAGCTAGCACGCGGCCCGCACGACCCGTCTCGGCTGTCACCCCTCCCCGCCTGCGAGCCACACGCCTCACGTGTCAGTAACCACACGTCCCGTCACGATTGCCTGGTCCACACCCTCTTTAGTTGCCATGTTGCCATGTTGCTGAACTACAGTTGCCATGTCAGACAACTACAGTTGCCATGGTTGCTCAACTGCAGTTGCCATCTTAGGTCAAGTGCCGGATGCCATTTTTGGGCAACTGCAGCTGTTGCCATGTATGGTATGATCTACTACAGTTACCATGATTTGAAAAAATTTAGGAGTTGCCACCTACTAACACTGGACAGTTGCCATGTAGCACTAAAAAATATGGCAAAACATGTTTCGGGTAAAAAGAGAGTTGACATCTGCTTACAAGCACGCTAGAGGCAGTTGCCATGTACCCTACAAAAATACATGGCAACTGATAGCTTTGGGTGTGTGGTAGAGGAGACGGGCATGTGGGCGATGGTGGTATCTTTAGAAGTTGCCATCTACTAACACTGGACAGTTGCCATGTAGCGCTATAAACAGACGTGGCAACAATAACATGTTCAGGTGAACGAGAGTTGCCATATGTTTACAATTACAAATAGGGCAGTTGCCATGTATTCCTCAAAGACATGGCAAATGACAGTTTGGGTGTGCGAGAGTGGGAGAATGGGCAGTCGTGGGAGATGGGGAACAGAAGTGGTGTGTGGCGTGCGGGCGCGATAGCAGTTTCATCGCACGCCCCGACTGGCGAACCATTGACCGCGGAGAGAAAAACGGCGTGCGGGCGAACTCCTGCACACGCCACACACACGAGTTGTCCTACGTGATACATAAATTCAGTCTTTTCGTGTCAAGATTTATGCAAAAAGCGCTGGACGGCGATGAAGGCGTGTGGATGAGTTGGCTAACACTCACACATGTGGGTGTTTTCGAAAACTAAATATTATTTTGCGTAGGTCTAGTATTACTCTTCAGATCTTGTACGGAGAAGGGTGGACAGATGAGAGATGAGATGGAGTAGGTTTCACATCTGATCCACAACAACTATCATTGGATCCAAACCAACCAACTCTTCTCAGGCTCTGTCAGACACCGACAATGGATTGGATAATAAGCGAGGTCGCGCAGCCAAGTACGGCCGCCGGTGCAGGTAACTGGTACACCATGCATGGATAACCGGTACACTATGCATAGTCCGTGGGAGCTTAACTTTATGCCTACGGTTGATGAGCAATCATCGCAACACCGTCAAAACCGACCACAAAGTAAAGGGAGATGAGGTGGTGGCGTAGAAACTCTTGCAGCTACTTGATCTGTTGATTATTTAGACAAAAAGCTTAATTCCGTTACACATAAATAAACCAGTTCACCTACTTGAATACTTCAAAAAGAAAAACAATCTGGTGAAGTTACTCCTTCCTTCCGGGATTATATGGATGACAGCCACAAATTAGCGCTTCTTTTTATTATTAAATCAATGAAAACAAAAAATGCTATGTAAATTGACCTAATTAACGGTATATTTAACTAACTGCCTAGCCAATTAACTACATTAGTGATTTGATATTTTCAGATTGTTTTAGCTTTAGTGACCGCATGATGTATGGCTCCCCATTTATTTATTTATTTTGTATCGCTGATTGGCTTTGGTAGTTGCTTATCACGCTTGCATATAAGATATATCTTAGGTCAAACTTTGTAAGGTTTAATCAAATTTATATTAAAAACATTAACATCTAAATCCTGGGATATACAATAGAAAAATTATCCCAGGATGCATTTCATGATACTCATTTGATACTGTGGATGTTGATAATTTTTCATATAATGTTAGTCAAATTTTAAGAAGTTTGACTCAAGACAGATCTTATATGAGGACTGAAAAAACGGAGGAAATGCCACATATAGTTAATCACTTGGTTAATGTTTACTATAATGTCTATTATTATGTGTAACTAAAATGACGTCCGTGTGATCGATCGGCGCAGGGGACCAGAGTCCCAACAGGGTGGTGCTGGACTGGCCGACGCGGCTGAGGATCGCCCTCGGCGTGGCGCGGGGCATGGCATACCTCCACGAGAAGCTCGGCATGCCGACGATGCGGTTCGTGAGCATGGACGGCACCGATTTCGATGCGCCGCCCCCGCCGCCGCCTCACGGGAACCTCAAGTCCGGAAATATCCTCCTCGACGCCAACCTGGAGCCGCACATCGTGGACTACGGCTTCTTCCCGCTCGTCAACGCGCCGCAGGCACCCTCAGGCCTTGTTCGCGTTCCGATCGCCGGAGGCTGTCGCCGCGCTCCAGCAGCAACAGCGCGTGCCCGTTTCGGCCAGGTCCGACGTGTACTGCTTCGGTGTCGTGCTGCTCGAGCTCATCACGGGGAGATTCCCCTCGCAGTACCTCCTCAACGCGCGCGGTGGCACAGACGTCGTACACTGGGCGGCTGCGGCGGTGAGCGAGGGCAGCGAGCACGAGGTCGTCGACCCCGTCATCGCCGCGGCCGGCGGGGGCTCCGCCGTGCAGCTGGTGCGTATCGCCGTTGAATGCACCGACCCCGCGCCGGAGAGCCGGCCCAACATGGCAGAGGTGGCGAGGATGGTGGAAGAGGTCGCCAGCGCCTCCGGCGCGTCGTGACCATTGCTCGCCGGTGCATGGGATGGGAGGAGTGATACGCGATGCAAGTCTGCGCGTGCATGTGTACTTCGAACGGGATCAAATCCCAGCCTTTGATCAGAGGGAGGGTGAGTGTCAGAATTGGCAAAGGCGAGGGGTATGGTTAGTTGGGCTGCGTGTGAATTCAAGGTCTGAATTTGTAAAAACAGATGAAAATCAGGGGCAGAGGGTGATCATGCCACTCCACATCTCTAGTGACTTTAGGCAACAATTTATTCTAGTTGGAGGATGAAATCAACGGCCATACTTGTGTGAATTTTCTAGACTCTGTTTTACCTTGTATACATGTCATAATAGGATTATGTATTTGTTCAAAAATACATTTTGGATTTTAGTTTTGCTACTACTTACAAGGCAAACTTGCATTTTTACTAGCAGTGATAAATAAATTGACTTTGGTGGCGCAGTCGGATATAAATTTGTATATATTTATGACGAAGATTCGGACTCTAAAACTAAGCAGAATACTACTCTCCCTGTTTCTATCTAAATATAAGATATTTTGGCAGTTCGTCTTATATTTAAAAACAGAGGTAGTACCAAAATTTGGAGTCAAATGTGCACCTTGTTTTCAAGAACCAACTAGAGAATTAGGTCAAATCATCGAGGTTAAAATCAGAAGTGAAGACCCGACTGAAGCTGAGGCCTCAGGCACTCTCAACAAATCGGTCGAATTTTCACCGTGATACTAACCATTGGATCTGAGGTCGATTTGGTCTAGGCCTCTATCAGCCGTCTGATAAACTTTCAATTGCATCCCTTTGTAACATACATGCCCCCGCTAGAGCAATTTGCTCATTTCCATATAGGTGTATAGAATAAGGCAGCTCCCCCGGTGAAAACCTAGCCACCTCCTGCATAAATGTAGGTTCTCTCCTTTGATTCAAGGGCTCAAGCTCAAGAAGAGCCTAATCCCCTTCCAAACCCTTCTTATCAGCCAAGGATCACATATGCACAACAGAGATGGAAGCAGTGAAGAATCTCATTTGAAAGGGCAACTTTCGGGGCCTGGGCCTGGTACGACCAGCCACTCGAAGGTCGTCGAACGATCTGGATTCCTTCGGTAAAACAGTCACAACGTTCTCATATGAACTCCGTTTTCGACGTTCTTGGGTTCGCTAGAATCACGAGAATGATGGAGATGCACATGTAGTGTTAGATCTTGATTGGGAGCACTTTGGGGGAAAAATCACATTTTTGACCTTCTGAAACGCCTAAGTCTAGTGCTCGTGGTCCTCCATATTAAACCCAATGTTGGCCTTTTTATTGTGCTTGGTCCTAGGTTGCTCCAACACACATGTAGACACAAAAAACAGGGGAAACTAATAAAAACACTAATTATGCAATGCTTACAATGAAAAGGGTGAAAACCGGAGATCATGCATAATGGACATAGATTTGCTTCAATGTATGTGTAGAGAACATGCAAAAAAATGAGCTCTAAAAATGCGTAAAATATAGAGCCATCAGCCGCGAGGGGCGCAACTGAGAAGGCGAGCGTCGCGGGTGCACGACGTGAATGCGCAAGGGGGCATGGGCTACACCGATGGTGGCCTGTAGCCCGGGTGGGCAAGAGGCGTGGTGTGGACGCGTCAGGGGATGGGTTACGCGGTTATGCGCAGCGTGGGCGCACTTGGGTTGGGCGGCATAGATTTGCCACCTGGAGGTTCTGTGCTCGCACGACTTACTGGCCCAGGATGGCGTGGATGGACGGCTTCGTGGTGTGGGTGTTGCGGATATGGTCTCTAGCAGGCATGGGATGACGCGCGTGGAGCGCGTTGGTGCATCCGATACAAAGCTGCAATCTGGAACTATTGCAGTTCTTAGTCTCGGACAGTGATCCTCTGTTCCTTGTTGCCATGGTGCTCGGTAGGGTATGGTAGCTTCTGTTCTATCCGGTGGCATTGCGCCTGGTCGACCATTAGCAGATCTGGCGGCTCGTCATGAAGCTTGGCAGCCGATGGTCTCTGCGATGTGCAACTGACTGTGGTTGCTCTCTATGCTCCTTAGTCGTTGAGATGATCCATGGTGGTGGTGGTTGGTGGGTTTGTCGGCACCGGGGTGAGCTGATGTGCTGCTGAGGTGGTGTCGGGAGCCTCGTGAAGACCATGTCTTGGTTGTGTCCATGACCAACAATGGCGGCGGCTCTGGCCATCGCTATCCTTCATGGAGGTATGATACGTCTCCAACGTATCTATAATTTCTTATTGTTCCATGCTGTTATATTATCATTCTTGGATGTTTTATAATCATTGTATAGCAACTTTATTTCATTTTTGGGACTAACCTATTGACATAGTGCCCAGTGCCAGTTGCTGTTTTTTGCTTGTTTTTTTACATTGCAGAAAATCAATACCAAATGGAGTACAAACGCAGCAAAACTTTTTGGAGAATTTTTATAGACCAGTAGACACATGTTGGGCCCAAGAAGTACTAGAGGGGGGCTCCGAGGGGAGCACAACTCACTAGGGCGTGCCTGGGGGCCCAGACGCGCCCAGGTGGGTTGTGCCCACCTCGGTGGCCTCCCGCACCGCCTCTTCGCCCTATAAATCCCCAAATATTTCAGAAACCCTAGGGAAGTCGACGAAACACAATTCAAGGCGCCGCAAGTTCCAGAACCACGAGATCCAATCTAGACACTATCACGGAGGGGTTCACCATCCTCATTGGTGCCTCTCCGGTGATGCATGGCTAGTTCATCATAGACCTACAGGTGCGTAGGCAGTAGCTAGATGGCTTCCTCTCTCTTTTGATTCTCAATACAATGGTCTCTTGGAGATCTATTTGATGTAACTCTTTTTTGCGGCGTGTTTGTTGGGTTCCAATGAACTTTGAGTTTATGTTCAGACCTATATATCCATGAAAGTTATTTGAGTTTTGATCTCTCATGATTATTTATAGCCTCATATTTCTTCTTCGAATCTTTGGTTTAGTTTGGCCAACTAGATCAAATTTTTCTTGCCATGGGAAGATGTGCTTTGTGATGGGTTCGATCATGCGGTGTTCTTTCCCAGTGACAAGGTGCAGCAAGACACGCATGTATCGTTGCTATTAAGGATAACAAGATGGGGTCTATTCCTACAACAATAGATCTTGTCTACATCATGTCATCATTCTTATTACATTACTCCGTGAAAGATTGTGGATGTCGCCTAGAGGGGGGGTGAATAGGCGCTTTTAAAATAATTACGGTATAGGCTTGAACATATGCGGAATAAACCTAGCGGTTAATTTGTCAAGCACAAAACCTACAAAAACTAGGCTCAGCTATGTGCACCAACAACTTATGCTAAGCAAGATAAACTACTAGGTGATAGCAAAATATATGACAAGAAACAATATGGCTATCACAAAGTAAAGTGCATAAGTAAAGAGCTCGGGTAAGAGATAACCGAGGCACGTGGAGACGACGATGTATTCCGAAGTTCACACCCTTGCGGATGCTAACCTCCGTTTGGAGCGGTGTGGAGGCACAATGCTCCCCAAGAAGCCACTAGGGCCACCGTAATCTCCTCACGCCCTCGCACAATGCAAGATGCCGTTATTCGACTAAGGGACCCTTGAGGGCGGTCACCGAACCCATACAAATGGCAACCCTTGGGGGCGGTCACCGAACCCGTACACTTTGTCAACCCTTGGGGCGGTCACCGGTACCCGTCAAATCGCTCAAGGCTCTCTCCACAACCTAATTGGAGACCCCGACGCTTGCCCGGAGCTTTACACTACAATGATTGAGCTCCAAACACCAATAACCGTCTAGGGCGCCCAAGCACCCAAGAGGAACAAGCTCAAGGGTACCAAGCACCCAAGAGTAATAAGCTTCTCAACTTGTAACTTCCACGTATCATCGTGGAGAAGTCAAACCGATGCACCAAATGCAATGGCAAGGGCACACGGAGTGCCCAAGTCCTTCTCTCTCAAATCCGACCAAAGCAACTAATGCTAGAGAGAAAAATGAGAGGAAGAACAAGAAGGAGAACACCAAGAACTCCAAGAACTAGATCTAAGGGGTTCCCCTCACATAGAGGAGAAAGTGATTGGTGGAAATGTGGATCTAGATCTCCTCTCTCTTTTCCCTAAAAACTAGCAAGAATCCATGGAGGGATTGAGAGTTAGCAAGCTCGAAGAAGGTCAACAATGGGGGAAGAACACGAGCTCGAAGGATAAGGTTCATTGGGGAAGAAGACCCCCTTTTATAGGTGGGAAAAAATACAACCGTTATGCTCTCAGCCCGCACCGAGCGGTACTACCGCTAGGGCGGTAGTATCCCTTTGAAACACAACAGCGAGGAGGCAAAAAGCCAGAAGAACCGTCGGAGCGGTAGTACCGCTTGACCTCACGGTACTACCGCTTGCAAGCGGTACTAAAAAATTACATCCGTGCCTACCACCGCTGGACTAGTGACGAGTTTTTGGTCTGGAGCGGAAGTAGCCACGGAAGTAGTCCCGGTAGTACCACTCCAAGCGGTAGTACCGCTCCCAAGGGCGGTACTAAAAAATTACATCCGCAGCAACCCCTTTTAAGGACACCAAAACTGACACAACTTCTGCAAACGGACTCCGAATTCGACGAAACCAAGTTTGTTGGAAAGCTAGCGACAAGGGCTAACACAATCTTGATAGAAATACCAATAATAAGCAAATGAGAAAAGGCCCAAAAGAAAATGGTGAGAACCCTTCCTCGGAAAAGACCGGTAAAACCTCCAACATCGAAAACATCATAGAAGACGCATGCAAACTCCGTTTTCGATGAACTCAAGCTTGTCGTCAAGATGACCATAAGCTATAAGACTCACAAAGAGAACCAAACAAGAACCAAGAAACATGATGCAAGGATGCAATGGTTTGAGCTCTCGACGAACGATACGATCAAGCTACTCACTTGGGAGCCCCCCTTGATAGTATGGCTATCGATCCTATAACCCGGTCTCCCAACTACCACCATGAGACCGGTAAAATAGAAAACCTATCAAGGGCAAACCTATGCCTTGCACATGATCCACTTGAGCTAGATGATGACGATCTTATCCTCCTCAAGATGGACCACCTTTCTTGATTGCGTTGGGTCGATGGAGACTAGATGATTGCTCCCCCATACTCCACTATGGGTGAGCCACTCTTGACACATCTTCACAAGTCCATTGACACCACAATGGATGGCAAGCTTCAAGCACTTGATCTCTTCGTGATGCTCCACTTGAACTTGCATGACGGCAATCTTGATGGCGATCACCACTTGATGTCATCCTTTCCATGGGTTGTATGATATCTTCCTCTTGACGCAAGCCCATGGACACGTACCTAACCCCACATAGACTCTCACATAGACCATGGGTTAGTACACAAAGTGCAATGGACAATGCTTACTGTACCATGGGATCACTTGATCCCTCTCGGTACTTCTTCTACGCTTTGTGAGTTGATCAACTTGATTCACTCTTGACTTAGTATTGTCAACCTTGAATCTTTCCAACTCTCTTCGTTTGGATGATGTCTTGAAGGTAAACATGAATGATCACACAATATTCTTCTTCAAGACATGCTTACAATAAGCTCAACACTCACATGACCAATATTTGGATAATTCTTTAATAGCACCTTGGTCAACTAAAACTCCTTGAAACAAACACATGGACTTCAAGAAATGCCTATGGAAAAATCCTTCAAATATAACTCAATGCAACCATTAGTCCATAGAGAATGTCATCAATTACCAAAACCACACATGGGGGCACCGCATGTCCTTTCAATCTCCCCCATTTTGGTAATTGATGACAATCACTTTCAAGAGAGTTTATATAAGGAATTATGCATCACCATGCAATGCAACAACCAATAATGCATGCATAGGAGATGCGCATGCTTAGGAACAAACCAAAGCCAAAAGAGACAACTCTGTAAACTTCTCCACAAAACTCTCTGAAACTTCTCCCCCATTGGCATCGATTGCCAAAATGGGTGAAAAGCTTAGAACACCAATATAAAAATTGTTCCTCCATAAATTGTGTATTTCTCAACAAGAGAGTGGAATGCAATACACATGTCCAACGGTATATACTTGGCGGAAGACAAACTATATTGAGGCCCAAAGATTGCAAAAGAATGATATGCCACAAAGACATAACAAAGAGAGAAACAAGCAATCAAGCAATCAAAAGATACCAATTGAAGCAAGCAATCAACGGATATCAATTGAGCCAACTAGACCAATGATCCTACGTGCCAAATGAATGAAATAAATTATGATATGAGCAAAGGAATGTTCTGGAGAAACTAGAGAAGCTCCCCATGATTTGTGCACAATTTAGTTTTGTAATTGGATACATCGAGCACAAAATAGGATCGTCATTCCCCCAAGATCAATAGAACCTCACGACAAGTGCAAGAGAGCAACAGAGTGTTCTAAAGACACTAGTGAAGCTCTCCATGATTTGTGCACTCCTTACAATATTTGCATTAGGATACCAAGTGCACAAAAAAAGGATCATCACTCCCCGAAAATCAATAGAAACTCACAACAAGTGCAAGTGAGCATGTAGGAAACAAAGCCTAGCACTTGCAACAAACAAATGGTTGAGCAACATATAAAAGAGGCAACTTAAGAGTAGGCTCAACCAAAATGATGTGTGTGAGTCATGGCAAAGCACTTGAGAAGACTAATGTACGGATGAGCATTAAGCATCAACATAGTCTTGGATAGTGGAGATACAAGGTGCATGACATGTCCTCCCCACACACACCAAGCAAAAGGGTTCACAAGCACACTAAAAAAGCAAAATAAATAACCAACACTAGTTACAATCCATGGTGAAGATGGAAGATGAAAGCCTCATTAAGACGAGGGATACCAATTAAGATGACAAAAGCCTTGTAGAGATAAGCATGAGGAAAATAATCTTCACCACACAAGAGTGCATCAAGATGCAATGAGATACGATACGCACTCAAGGCAAAAGCTTTCACGGAGCCACCAAAGAAATAACATAAGAAAGACAAGGTGGACATAAAAGAAAGGATATCATCTAGATATGCAACTTCTCTCAAGTGTATAAGGTTCTAGGTAGACAAAATCATTATGATATATATATATATATCTACAAAGAAGGATGTACACCTGAAATAGTTACAACACGAAGGAACAAGATATCCAAAAGGAAGTCATACATATACCAATAAGATATTTGCTTGGAAGCATAGCACATGGCTAGATATGGTCTTATAGTATATAAATGAATTCGTACCACACACCCATCAAAGACATCACAACTAGCAACATGAGATCATCGTTGAGATGCTTTGAGAAAGTAAACAAGTATCACAAGATGAATGAAAATCATGCTAAGATGCAACCTACACAAGGTTGAATGCTAGAAAAGAACGCATGAAGAGATACTTGTTACCGAGATATCATTGGAAGGATGTAGTAGATACCAATTAAAGGTAGGTAGTAGTTCATTGATCATCCTAGATTGACTCCAATTAGCACATGATGACACCACCTTCCTTGTGAGTGAGCCGAGCATCCAATGCATCTCCAATTGTTCCTAGAACAACAACACAAACAAAATGGTACCAAACTCATTGGGACCAAAGAGTTAGAGAACCAACAATACATAGGACAACCTCCACATAAATATGTGCATATAGATATGAAAATGAATTTCATGCACATCTCATCCAATTTGAGACTTGGTGGAGTTTCCCCAATATATTGGGTCCAAGAAAGAAAGCATGCTAAAAATACTACATCAAATTAATATGCATGCTCAAGACTTTCAAGAACCGATACCAAATGACAAAGAAAAACCAAGTGAAGAAAAGATATCAAATGAATAAATCATCACTTGGAGGATATCCATAAAAGATACATCGAGGAATGAGATATCGGTTGATACACACTAAAAAGGATATCAAACTCCCAAAAGAGAGGATGGTTCCAAACAAACCAAGCTCTCTACAAAGTTTCATGATGGCACAAAGTACCAAAAATAAAACGGCTTGCCTTCCACCAACACGCACTTGATAAGGATCGCAAGATGAGTGTCTTATAGAAAATAGGATAGCTTCCCCAAGACTAGTGCATTATAGAGAATTTGCATTTGAATACAAAATGCACAAGGTGTGATCACCACTTTCACTATATCTAGAAAACACTAGACAAGATCAAGAAATTAACAAGATCCACAAATGGTATGGAAGACAAAGGGAGTTGATACAATCCTAGGCAAGAGATAAGGCAAATAAAAGAAAAGGCCAATGTAGAGATGATCAATAATTTCTACCACACATAAGTGAGTACCAATTGTCAAAAGACAAGAAGTATTTGGAAATGATTCCCGTTGGTAGATAGCAAGGATATCCAACATCATCTTCACACCGAACACAAGCAAAGTGCAACTTGTAGAGCTAACATGCCACCTAAGAAAAAGATAATTTACAATATCAATTCTAGGTGACAATATCTCAAATGTACACTTTTTTTAGGCTTGTAATATGCACATAGCATATTACTCCCCCATAATGTGATACCAATAAAAACTTAACAAGAGGCAATAAGAGAATCCAACAAGAGATAATTCATGGACTATTTAGAATTTGAATTTCTCATGAGAAGACATACCACATAGCGACTAGATAATCTTGAAATATCAATACTACATGGTATTAATCATGTACACACATTTATAGGATTGTGAGGTGCACAAAGCACATCACTCCCCCATAATGGGATATTCCATTAATCTCTCACAAGAGCCAACTAAGATACAAACAAGATGCACAAAGGCTCAACGTATGACACACATGTACATGAAGTGCAAACCAACATACATAAACTTGATTACTCAAGATAAGCAATTTGGAGACACAACACATACAAACACATGCAAGGAACAAAACCAAAACATGCAAAGGGGCAAGTAACTTTCAATGTAAACAATTTAAGTACAAGTTACATAAGGAGGCACACATTGGATATAAGATAGAAACTTGATAACCCAATTGACTTGGCTTGAGACAATAAGAATGATGAAGTCCCCTTAATTCTTCATAATGTAGCCAAGTCTCCAATGACCTCCAACAACACCTATTGATCAAGTATGAGCTAGTTGGTCCCCAACCAAGTTGGGTCCTAAGAGGTTAGTCACAATAGGCTTGGCTACCCAAATGGTTCTTTTCTTGACACCACTTTGAGTACCAACAAATTTGGCAAACACATTGCCAACGTTATCCTTCCCAAGAGAGTAGATATCATCAATTAGAATAGGGTTGGATAAGGTACCATTAGTGCATGAAGAAGCGACGTGACCTTTTTCACGACATAGGTAGCAACATCTACTCTTCACTTTCTTCTCACTTGATTTCTCAACTTGAGAAGCATTAGCTTGAGTCTTCTTTGGAAGAGGCCTTTCTTCAACTTGAGGTTGACAATGAGAGTGAACTTGTGGCCGCTTCCCTTGTTGCTTGTCACTAATGGCCTTCTTCTTCAAAGGGCAAGATCTAAAATGATGCCCTTCAATTTTGCACTTGAAGCAAATGATCTTGGCTGAATTCTTGACTTGTTTTTGGCCCTTCTTCTTGTTGCTCTTGGACTTCTTCTTCTTATTGGAGTTGAATCCAAGCCCACCTTTATCATTGGGGGATTTTTGCACGCTCAAGATGTTGTTGAGTGTAAATTTCCCTTCATGACACTTTTCCAAGTCTTTCTTCAAAGAAGTGACTTGGGCCTTGAGCTCTTTGATTTCTTCTACATGGTTAGTCTCAACACAAGTACCGGAGGAAGTATAAGCTTCATCGTTAGAGCAACAAGGCAAGGAAAGCAATTCATCACAAGATGTACCAACATTGTGAGTAGATGAATTACAAGGACTAGCACATGGCAATATATCATTTTGACTAGAAGTAGTGCTAGTATCCACATGAGGCTCACTAGATGTTACCTTAGCAATCATGGCCTCATGAGCTATCTTTAGCACATTATGGGATACTAGAAGATCATCATGAGAGCTTGAGAGCTTTTCATGGCTTTCTTTCAATTTCTCATAGTTGCTAGATAGCAACTCAAGTTGAGCCCGAAGCTCAACATTCTCCTTCAAAATGGATGCTTCACAAGTAATAGAGATAGTAGCACAAGCATCATCAATAATAGCAAGAGGAGAAGGCAACTTTACAAGATCTTTTGAATATGAATCTTTAAGTTGTGCATGAGACTCGGTGAGTTTGATGAGCTCACCCTTGATGACCCTTAAGCCATTTTCGAGGTGCTCAAAATCCTCAAGGAGTCTAGCATGATAAACTTCAAGCTTAGCATTTTTAGTTTCCAAAACATTGGCCACCTCAAGAGCTCTATCATGAGATTCCTTCACTCTAGATAATTCTAGAGCAAAAGTCTCCTCAAGAGTTTCCTTGGTGGTTTGTTCAAGTTCAAGAGCTTGAGAGAGGTCCCCAATTTCATTAGCGTAATCACGCTCATGACCTTCCATTTTATCAATGGTGACCTCAAGCTCCTCAAAGACGAGATTCCAACTCATCAATATATTTCTTGCCCTCAATAGCAATAGACATGATTTCCATGAAGTTGGAGCGAGCAATTTTATTCTTAAGAAGAGCTTTAAAAATCATTTCCCCCTTAATTTTTAAGGAGGAAACATCATCATTCTCTTCATCATAATCGACATCATCATCACAAGATATATTGGGATTCAAGGTGGGAGATACCTTTGAAGCCTTGGCCATAAGGCAAAAAGCAATAGATGATGATGTAGGATCCCTTGAAGCACCATTCAAGACCACATCTTGTTCCATGGAGTGTTGGGTTTCCTCTACATTGTTAGCACGACAATTCGAGGAAATATATGAATTTTTGTCATGGCAACAAGAAATAGTAAGCATATCATCATGAGATTTAGTCAAGCAATTTCTACATGATATGCAAGGACTATCAACAAAAGCATGTGAAACATTTGGAGTGCTCGAAGTGCTAAAGTCCAAAGATGAAGCATTGCAATAAGAAAGTGATGAAGGATTATCAACCATAAGCCCACTATCATCATTGCAATGAAAACCACTACTCACCATGTCATTACCTTGTGGCAAACCACATTTAGGTGAAGTAGAAGAAGTTGAGAACACAACACGGCCGGAGGTGGAGGGAGAACAACTATCCCCACAAATCTTGGACATACCATATTTATCTTGAAGCTTTGTCCACAAATCATGAGCATCCCGGAACGGCATGAGTTGAAATATAACTACATCGCTCAAAGCATCAAAAAGCACATTATAACCTTGAGCATTGAGATAAGAGTTTTTCGCATCCTCTAAAGATAATCTTTGGGGATCATTTGGAGGAGAAAAACCCATATCTACAATTCTCTCTAAATTTGGTTCCATGACCCTAAAGAGATTAAGCATGTGAATTACCCAAACATCAAAATTTGTGCCATCGAAACTAAGAGTGTTAGAGAATCCTAAGCCCCTAGTCGACATCCTTACTCTCTAGGCGGTTAAGCCCTATAAAGAGAGACGAGGCTCTGATACCAATTGAAAGATCATGGATGTCGCCTAGATGGGGGGTGAATAGGCGCTTTTAAAATAATTACGGTATAGACTTGAACAAATGCGGAATAAACCTAGCGGTTAATTTGTCAAGCACAAAACCTACAACAACTAGGCTCACCTATGTGCACCAACAACTTATGCTAAGCAAGATAAACTACTAGGTGATAGCGAAATATATGACAAGAAACAATATGGCTATCACAAAGTAAAGCGCAAAAGTAAAGAGCTCGGGTAAGAGATAACCGAGGCACGTGGAGACGATGATGTATTCCAAAGTTCACACCCTTGCGGATGCTAATCTCTGTTTGGAGTGGTGTGGATGCACAATGCTCCCCAAGAAGCCACTAAGGCCACCGTAATCTCCTCATGCCCTTGTGTCGGCGTTCCGGGAACGGGGGTCCCCAGACTTGCCTGCCTGCGGCCTGCGGCGTGGCTCGAAGGAGGCCCAGCACGGCCCATCTTCATCAACGCAAGCTGAAGACCCTCGCGAGGGGCCAAGCCTCGCGGGGCGGACGACAAGGAGCTTCCTCAGGCACGGCCTCGTCAGGCTGGCTCATGAGGAGGCGGAGAGTTCAAGGCAGGGTACCTTGCGAGGCGCCCATGACGCAAGTCGTGACGACCGAGGGCGCCAGTCGGGCGCTAGCCCGCGCAGTGTCCTCCTTTCCTCTTTGGTGCAAAGGGAGCAAGCGCAGGCGAGAGCATCAAGCAAAGGCATCCATTTCAGTGCAACAAGACCAAGACCAGCCCAACGGCTAGAAGGGAGTCATCGTGGAGCCCAAGCAGGTGTCATCACCAGAGCCTTTGGCAGGCGAGGACCGACTTTAGTCAGGATAAGTGTACCCGTTGTTCCCCTTCAAAATGGCCAATTGTTGGCGCCCTTCCCGCTCAATATTTGGGAAGAGGCCCAGGGCCTTCGCCTATAAATAGGAGTAGCCACCCCCAAGGCAGGGGACCTGAATCCTCATCAAGAAACCAGTAGCTAGAGCGACTGAACCCCACCTAGCAGTTCACCGCACCCGCCAAGAATAGACCCTCGCGAGGCTGTTCTTCCTTGTATTGTTCCTCATCAGCCCAAGAGGCAATCTACCACACCACACACACTGGAGTAGGGTATTACACCACAATGGTGGCCCGAACCAGTATAGATCTCGTGTCTCTTGTGCTGTTTCGTTAGTAGTTTAGGTCCCTGTGATTCGGCGAGGTGCGAGACGGTGGAAGGTTGGATCTCCGTGCGCACCCCAGTGTTCGAACCTTAAGGGTCTGCCGGAACCCGAAATCCGACATTTGGCGCGGCAGGTAGGGGTGCGCCGGAATCTGCCTTCCGTCGCCTCGTTCTTCCCCGACCACGGCAACCATGTCTGACGCTCGTTGGGCTCGCGCCGAGCGCCAAGCCACCCTCGCCTCTCGTGTCGCCCGGACGGCTTAGGCGGCGGCGCCCTCGTCGTTCCTCACCGCCCGCTGCCAACACCGCCACCGGCCCGGCGGGGAACGGGCAGCAAGCATCGTCCCTGCGCTCCTCGGCGACCTCTGGGGAGGAGCCGCGCAGCTTCCTCGTCACCCGCCCCGTCGCGCCGGTCCCTCCGGTCGTCGCGGCCCTCCTGGGCGGCTCGCAGGCGCCGCCTTCCAGCCGCCATGTCAAGACATTCGTCCACCGGTCGGCACCGCCTCCGCAGCGAGGCTCCCTCGGGCGGGCCGGAGCCGTCGGCCGGGCTGACCTTGACTCTCGGGACCACCCCGCCAACTCGGCCGGCTCGGTGCGCTCCCCATGCTCTGCACACCCACCATCTGCGGGTTGCCGTCACGGGACCCTCATCGGCGGCGGCGCTGGCCTCAACGTACTCTCGATCGAGGCCTTCAACCTCCTCTGCATACCCGGGGCGGCTGCAGCTGCCAGCCAGCCTTTTTTTCGGGCGTGGGAGGAGGGTCATCCAACTCCTTGGGGCAAATCCGGCTCCCGGTGACCTTCGCACCTCGACAACTTCCGCATGGAACTGGTCGACTTCGACATCGCCCCCATCGGCCTCCCCTACAATGCCATCCTTGGCTATCCAGCGTTGGCCAAATTCATGGCCGCAACCCACCCGGGGTACAACCTCATGAAGATGCCCGGGAGCAGCGGCGTCCTCACCGTACCCGGAGATACCGAAGGTGCGTTGCGGGCGCTCAGGCTCGCCCTCAAGACGGCGGCCGCAGCGCAGCCCGCCGATGCGGAAGCCCTCAAGCCCAAGGGGCCTGTGCCGACCAAGAAGAAGCAGTTGTTCACTCAAGACAAGGCGGAGACCAAGCAGATGCACTGCCGGCGAGGACGGGTCCACAAACGCCACCTTCACGATAGGCGCCAACCTCGAGCCCGAACAGGAAGAAGCCTGGTCAAGTTCCTGCGTCACGAACAAGAAGGTGTTCGCACAGGAGCCCGATCAGGTGGCGGGGATCCCACGGGCATAATCGAGCACCACCTCAACGTGTGCCCCAACGTGCGTCTGTGAAGCGAAGGCGAGATGGCGATCCAGCGAAAAGCAGGCCTTCATCGTCCAAGAGACCCGCAAGCTAGAAGCCGCGGGGGTTATTCGCGAGGTCCGATACCTAGATTGGCTGGCCAACCCCGTGGTGGTGCCAAAGAAGGGAGGAAAGGAGCGCATGTGTGTCGACTTCACCAACCTCAACAAAGCATGCTTGCAGGATCCGTTCCCACTCCCTCGCAACGACCAGATCGTCGATTCCACCGCCGAGTGCGACCTGTTATGCTTCTTGGACGCCTTTTCCGGGTATCACCAAATCAAGATGGCGGTGGAAGACGTGGAAAAGACGGCCTTCTTAACCCCGTGTGGAGTGTCTTGCTATACATGCATGCCATTCGGGTTGCGCAACGCTGGGGCAACCTTCCGGTGCTCATGCACATCACCTTGGGCCCACAGCTCGGGAAGAATGTGGAGGCTTACGTCGACGACATCGTGGTGAAGTCTCGCGAGGCCAAGACCTTGATACAAGACCTGGAAGAAACCTTCACGAGCCTCAACGCAGTAAGCCTGCGACTCAACCCGGAGAAGTGTGTGTTTGGAGTTCCCTCGGGCAAGCTCCGGGGTTTCCTCGTGTCCCACCGAGGCATCGAGGCCAACCCGGAAAAAGTCAAGGCAGTTGAGGACATGAGCCCACCAAAGACCCTCGGGAAATGCAGAAGCTCACGGGCGCCAGAACGGTGTTGGGCCGTTTCATCTCCCGATTGGGGAGCGGGCGCTGCCTTTCTTCCGGTGATGAAGAAAAAGGACCCTTGAATGGGTGAAGAGGCCGACAAAGCGTTCAAGACCTCAAGAGGTACATGACCAGCCCTCCGGTGATTGTGGCCCAGCGCCCTCAGGGAGCCCTTGGTACTCTACCTCGCCGCCACTCCCTACTCCGCTAAGCGTAGCCTGGTGGCAGTTAGGGAGGCGTCGAGCCAAGACCACGGGCGGCCACCCGAGCTAAGGCAAGGCCGAATCGAGAAGGAACTCGCATGAAGCCAAAGACCGCATAGCGGAAGAAGATCGGCCGTCGCAGCAGAGCACGCCAAAGGCGGAGAGGCCCCCATCCAAGCGCCCGGCCGGGAGGCACCGTCACCTCGGGAGGCACCACAGCTTCGGAAGGCGCCACCAGCACCGGCGCCTAGCCTTGTCGAGCACCGGTGCCGCCGTCGGCCACAGTGTTACGGGATCACGAGGGCACGGTACCCCATGCCATGAAGCTCCTCCTCGCTGTTGTTGGTGGCTTCACGAAGCTGCGGCACTACTTCCAGGGTCATCCAATCAAGGTTGTCTCGGCATACCCCCTGGAGAGGGTGCTCAGGAGCCCCAACTCGGCCGGAAGGGTCGCCGAGTGGAACATTGGGTTGCAAGCATTCCAGCTCGAGTTCGACAACCAGAGTCATCAAGGGGCCGCGCTGGCAGATTTCATGGCGAATGGGCCGAAGCACGGGCCTCGGGGCGGCGAGATCGATCCCTCTCCCGAAGCGAAGCGCCGAAGGTTGGCTGATGTACTTGATGGAGCTTTCTCCAGACGGTAGCTGAGGGCTGAGGCGATGCTCATATCTCCCTTCGGGACAAGCTCTACTATGTCGTGCAGCTCTGTTTCCATCATGGCGAGAAGGTCTCCAACAATATAGCAGAATACGAGGGGCTGGTAGCGGGTCTGAAGGCTGCCGCTGCCCTAGGGGTGAAGCGCCTTACCATCAAGGGCGATTCGCAGCTCCTCGTCAATTTCTCCAACAAGGTGTACGAGCCAAGAGATGAACACATGGAGGCCTACCTTGCGGAGGTCCGCAGGATGGAGAAACAGTTCTGGGGGTTGGAGCTGCTCCACGTGCCCCGCGGCACCAATCAAGAGGCCAACGACATCGCCAAACGAGCCTCCAGGATATTACCCCAGGGGCCGGGCGTCTTTGAGGAATGACTCTTCAAGCCCTCAGCCCTGCCGCCGTTGTCGAGCACATCACAGCCTCGGGAGGAGCTCCCTCAGCCACCTGCCTCGGGAGCCCCAGCCTGTGGCCCGGCCTCAGGAGCACGCCTGCTCCTAACAATGGAACCTCAAGAGGGTCTTTGGATCACGGAGCTCAAGAGTTACTTAACGGGTGGAACTTTGCGGAGAAGGAGGAGGAGGCGGGCGTGTGGCGCAGCAAGCCACGGCATACAACATCATGGATGGAGAGCTCTACGGAAAGCGACGAGCAACGACGTATCCTATGCTGCGTCACGGAGTAACGAGGGAAGGAACTGGCTGGCGAATATACATGGTGGAGATTGTGGGCACCATTCGCCGCCACGGGCCCTCGTCGGCAAAGCGTTCATGATGGTTTCTATTATTACTTGTGCTCAATGACGCTGTTGAACTCGTGAAGGCTTGCGAGGCTTGCCAATTCCATGCCAAGCAGATCCACCAGCCAGCAGGAGGTCTGCAAACCACCCCCCTCACTTGGCCATTCGCGGTCTGGGGGCTGGACATCCTGGGCCCTTTTCCCCGGGCGCCAAGGGGCTATCGCTACCTCTACGTCGCCGTGGACAAATTCACCAAGTGGGCCGAAGTCGTGGCCATCCGCACCATCCCCGCTGGTTCTGCAGTCAAGTTCATCAAGGGCATCGTGAGCCGGTTCGGAGTGCCGAACCGCATCATCACCGACAACGGTTCGCAGTTCACCAGTAACCTTTTGAAACGTCTGCGCTAACCTTGGGACGCAGATATGCTGCAACCGGTGGCGCACTTCGCAGCAACGGGCAGGCCGAAGCGGTTAACGCAGAGGTCCCGAGAGGCCTCAAGACCGGGGCGTTCAAGAAGAAAGCGGAGGCCTGCGGCGAGAGGCTGGTATGACGAGCTTCCGTCCGTGTTGTGGTCCATCCGCACAACCGCAACCAAGCCAACAGGGGAGACCCCTTCTTCCTGGTCTCTGAGCCGGCAGTCCTCCCTCACGAGGTCAGCGTCGATCCACGCGGGTCTGGCGTTCGATGAAACGCTGCGGGGCGCCATGCGAGGGCGGCCCTCGTCTTTGGGGAAGGCGCCGACGAGAAGCTGCGGCTGCGGCGGCAAGGTACCAGCGAGCACTCGGCGATACTGCTGCCGCAACATCCGCCCAGAACTCTCGGTAGGGGGACCTCGTGCTCCGGCAGGTCCTCTCCGGGAGGGACTGCATAAGCTCTCTCCCATGTGGGAGGCCAGTTCAAGGTTGTTCATGTTTCGAGGCCCGGCTCCGTGCGCTTGGAGACTCAAGAGGAGTACCTACTCTGAACGCGTGGAACATCCAGCACCTCGGAGGTTTTACCCCTAAAAAGGCCCAAAGGTGCGTGAAGAAGGCGAATGCTGTGAAGCTCATTCTTTTGGAAAAGGTCCGGTGCGTGAAGAAGGCGAATGCCTGTGAAGCTCATTCTTTTGGAAAAGGCCCAAGGTTCGTGAAGAAGGCGAATGCCCCAGAAGCTCATTCTTTTTGGAAAAGGCCTAGTGCCTGTGAAGAAGGCGAATGCCTGTGAAGCTCATTCTTTTTGGAAAAGGCCCAGCGCCTGTAAAGAAGGTGAATGCCTGTGAAGCTCATATTTTTCGAGAAAGGCCCAGAGCATGTGAAGAAGGCGAACGCCTGTGAAGCTGCCGTGTTCAGGAAAGGGCCTGGAGCCCGTGAAGAGGGCCAACGCCCGTGAAGCTCGCTTCCCAGAAGAAAGGCCCGGAGCCTGTGAAGAAGGCCAACGCCTGTGAAGCTCGCCGCCCGTGACACTCTCACGTAATAATGAGTTGGGGCTGTACACGCCCCGGAGTCTCAGGAGTGCCGGCCTCAGGCCCTGGGGCTCCCTCCCACGCCTAGTGGCAGCACTTAGCTCCGCGCTGGTGAGAAGACGTCGAAGACTAGACTAGGTGCCGGACGCGGCTTTTTCATTTGCTTTCTGCAGTTTACTAGTTATTTCCATTTGGAGTTTTTATCGAAACTATCGCCCTCTTTTGGTCCGTGGTTCTTCGATCCTTCTTGCTCTCCTACCTCGATTTCTCTTGCGTGGGGTCTCGCGAGGCAGAAGCCTCGGGAGCCCCCGCGAGCATTCCTGCCCCTATCGCTCAAGTTTTCACGACCCTGGTCCACAGCTGGAGCACCCCTCCTGACCATGCCTCATGGGCAGCACAACGTGAACACGGAGCCTGGATCGGTCGCCCCCGCAGCCACGGCTGGAGTTCACTTGCGAATGGGCATACAATAGAAAGGAACAGTATCATGATAACGAAAGCAGTACAATAATTAACGGCGTTAACCTAAACGCGCCCCCACGGGGCCACACATTGTTGCCTTTTTTGCGCAGGAGAAAAGAAAGGAAAAGGACAAAAGCAGGTGAAGCACGCCCGTGCCGGCCCTCTTGGAAGGCTCGAGCCGTCTCCGGAGCTCAGCGGACTCCTCTCGCGCTTCAAGGGGCGGCGGCAAGCGGACCCGCTACCACCCCCAAGCGGTAGCGGCAGCGTGGGGGCTGGCAGCGACCTTTGGAAGAATCACCACCAAGAAGAGCTGGTGAAGCGTGAGGAGTCACGGGCATCGCCCGGCCGCCCATGCTGCCCTCTCCATCCACGCCGGGCTGAGTCCTCGGCGTGATCGTCGTCTTGAGGGCAGCACCCCATGCCGCGACCGTCTTCCCGAACACCCTCACGTAGAGGGTGGCATCGCCATCATCGTACTTGAAGTGCACGAGGGAGCACCGCGGCGAAGACCACGCTGAAGCGAACGTCTGCTACCGCGGGCGAACAGGTTCCTCATGGCGAGACCTCGGAGAAGCCCACAAGCCCGGCCGCAGCAGCCATCCGCCTGGAGCCGAGGCCACCCAGGCGCCATCTGGAGCTCACCCGGGAGGAAGCGGAGGCTGAGCCGGACACCGGACGGCTCCTCCGCCCTCACCATGAACTCCGGCAGCGCTTCAGCAGCATGGAGGCGCGGCCTCGGGGGACGTGCGGCCGGGGCACGCCCTCCGACCATGGCCAGCCGCTCGTCGCCACGCTGAGAGCCTCCCCCACGACCGCGGGGGACCGCCGTGGAGGCCACGGGATGCTTGCGAGGGCGACCTCGACCACGCTTAGGCGAAGGAGAGGAAGACTCGACCTGACGGCCCTTCCCTTTCTCTGCGGCCGAGAACTTCCTTGGTGGAGCCATGGAGAAGAGGGAGAGACAAGAAAGGATAGACTGAAAGGGTGCACGCTGTTCCGTGCCTTATAGCCGTGAGGCCAACCGCGGCCTCCACGATCACCGGTAATCATGACCGACTCGCATGCGAGGACTTTTCAAATCCGGGTGGTTACCGAGGCATCGTGGGGAAGCGATCTTGACGCGTCCAATCAACCGCCACGCGTCGCCCAAGGCCAGGGCTGTTAGGGGCATGACGCTCAGACTTGCCCTTTCGCCTCTCCTCGGCCAAGTTCGGGCGCCCGTGGGCCCGGGGCTACTGTCGGTGTTCCGGGAGCAGGGGTCCCTCAGACTTGCCTGCACTGCGGCCTGCGGCGTGGCTCGAAGGAGGCCCAGACGGCCCATCTTCATCAACGCAGCTGAAGACCCTCGCGAGGGGCCAAGCCTCATGAGGCGGACGACAGGGAGCTTCCTCGAGCACGGCCTCGTCAGGCGTGCTCATGAGGAGGCGGAGAGTTCAAGGTAGGGTACCTCGCGAGGCGCCCATGACGCAAGCCATGGCGACCGAGGGCGCCCGATCAGGCGCCGGCCAGCAGTGTCCTCCTTTCCTCTTTGGTGCAAAGGGAGCAAGCGCAGGTGAGAGCATCAAGCAAAGGCATCCATTTCGGTGCAACAAGACCAAGACCAGCCCAATGGCTGGAAGGGAGTCATCGTGGAGCCCAAGCAGGCGTCATCACCAGAGCCTTTGGCAGGCGAGGACCGACTTTAGTCAGGATAAGTGTACCCGTTGTTCCCCTTCAAAATGGCCAATTGTTGGCGCCCTTCCCGCTCAATATTTGGGAAGAGGCCGGGGCCTTCGCCTATAAATAGGAGTAGCCACCCCCAAAGGCGGGGGACCTGAATCCTCATCAAGAAACCAGTAGCTAGAGCGACTGAACCCCACCTAGCAGTTCACCGCACCCGCCAAGAACAGACCCTCGCGAGGCTGTTCTTCCTTGTATTGTTCCTCATCAGCCCAAGAGGCAATCTACCACACCACACACATTGGAGTAGGGTATTACAGCACAATGGTGGCCCGAACCAGTATAAATCTCGTGTCTGTTGTGTTGTTCCGTTAGTAGTTTAGGTCCCTATGATTCGGCGAGGTGCGAGACGGTGGAAGGATGGATCTCCGCGCGCACCCCAGTGTTCGAACCTTAAGGGTCTGCCGGAACCCGAAGTCTGACACCTTGCACAATGCAAGATGCCGTGATTCCACTAAGGGACCCTTGAGGGCGGTCACCGAACCCGTACAAATGGCAACCCTTGGGGGCGGTCACCGAACTCGTACACTTTGGCAACCATTAGGGGCGGTCACCGGTACCCGTCAAATTGCTCGGGGCTATCTCCACAACCTAATTGGAGACCCCGACTCTTGCCCGGAGCTTTACACCACAATGATTGAGCTCCGAACACCACCAACCGTCTAGGCCACCCAAGCACCCAAGAGGAACAAGCTCAAGGGTACCAAGCACCCCAAGAGTAATAAGCTTCTAAACTTGTAATTTCCATGTAGCACCGTGGAGAACTCAAACCGATGCACCAAATGCAATGGCAAGGGCACACAGAGTGTCCAAGTCCTTCTCTCTCAAATCCCACCGAAGCAACTAATGCTAGGGAGAAAAATGAGAGGAATAACAAGAAGGAGAACACCAAGAACTCCGAGAACTAGATCCAAGGGGTTCCCCTCACATAGAGGAGAAAGTGATTGGTGGAAATGTGGATCTAGATCTCCTCTCTCTTTTCCCTCAAAAATTAGCAAATACATGGAGGGATTGAGAGTTAGCAAGCTCGAAGAAGGTCAACAATGGGGGAAGAACACGAGCTCGAAGGATAAGGTTCATTGGGGAAGAAGACCCCCTTTTATAGGTGGGAAAAAAATTCAACCGTTATGCTCACAGCCCACACCAAGCGGTACTACCGCTCCAAGGAGCGGTACTACCGCTAGGGCGGTAGTAGCCCTTTGAAACACAACAGCGAGGAGGCAAAAAAGCCAGAAGAACCGTCGGAGCGGTAGTACCACTTGACCTCATGGTACTACCTCTAGGGGTAGTGGTACTACTGCTAAGGGTAGCGGTACTACTGCTTGCAAGCAGTACTAAAAAGTTACATCCGTGCCAACCACCGCTGGACTAGTGACGAGTTTTTGGTCTGGAGCGGAAGTAGCCACGGAAGTAGTCCCGGTAGTACCACTCCAAGCGGTAGTACCACTCCCAAGGGCGGTACAAAAAAATTACATCCGCAGCAACCCCTTTTAAGGACACCAAAACTGACACAACTTCCGCAAACGGACTCCGAATTCGACGAAACCAAGTTTGTTGGAAAGCTAGCGACAAGGGCTAACACAATCTTGATAGAAATACCAATAAAAAGCAAATGAGAAAAGGCCCAAAAGAAAATGGTGAGAACCCTTCCTCGGAAAAGACCGGTAAAACCTCCAACATCGAAAACATCATAGAAGACGCATGCAAACTCCGTTTACGATGAACTCAAGCTTGTCGTCAAGATGACCATAAGCTCTAAGACTCACAAAGAGAACCAAACAAGAACCAAGAAACATGATGCAAGGATGCAATGGTTTGATCTCTCGACGAACGATACGATCAAGCTACTCACTTGAGAGCCCCCCTTGATAGTTGGACTATCGATCCTATAACCCGGTGTCCCAATTACCACCATGAGACTGGTAAAATAGAAAACCTATCAAGGGCAAATATTTGCCTTGCACATGATCCACTTGAGCTAGATGATGACGATCTTGTCCTCCTCAAAATGGACCATCTTTCTTGATTGCGTTAGGTCGATGGAGACTAGATGATTGCTCCCCCATACTCCACTACGGGTGAGCCACTCTTCGGCAAATCTTCACAAGTCCATTGACACCACAATGGATGGCAAGCTTCAAGCACTTGATCTCTTCGTGATGCTCCACTTGAACTTGCACGCGGCAATCTTGATGACGATCACCACTTGATGTCATCATTTCCATGGGTTGTATGACATCTTCCTCTTGACGCAAGCCCATGGACACATACCTAACCCCACATAGACTCTCACATAGACCATGGGTAATACACAAAGTGCAATGGACAACTTACCATACCATGGGATCACTTGATCCCTCTCGGTACATCTTCTACGCTTTGTGAGTTGATCAACTTGATTCACTCTTGACTTAGTCTTGATCAACCTTGAATCTTTCCAACTCTCTTCGTTTGGATGATTTATTGAAGGAAAACATGAATGATCACACAATATTCTTCTTCAAGACATGCTTGCAATAAGCTCAACACTCACATGACCAATCTTTGGATAATTCCTTAATAGCACCTAGGTCAGCCCATAAACTCCTTGAACCAACACATGGACTTCAAGAAATGCCTATGGAAAAATCCTTCAAATATAACTCAATGCAACCATTAGTTCATAGAGAATGTCATCAATTACCAAAACCACACATGGGGGCACCGCATGTCCTTTCACTCCGTTTCTTCATGAACTTAATACACTAGATGCATGCTGGATAGCGGTCGATTTGTGAACTAATATTAGTAGATGCCGGCAGGAATCGGTCTACTAATCTTGGACGTGATTCCTATATATTGGTCATTACCTGTATTGTTGGGGAATGTAGTAATTTCAAAAAATTGCTACGCACACGCAAGATCATGGTGATGCATAACAATGAGAAGAGAGAGTGTGTCCACGTACCCTCGTAGACCGATAGCGGAAGCGTTAGCACAACGCGGTTGATGTAGTCGTATGTCTTCACAATCCGACCGATCAAGTACCGAACGTACGGCACCTCCGAGTTCAGCACACGTTCAGCCCGATGACGTCCCTCACACTCCGATCCAGCCGAGTGTTGAGGGAGAGTTTTGTCAGCACGACGGCGTGGTGACAATGATGATGTTCTACTGACGCAGGGCTTCGCCTAAGCACCGCTACAATATTATCGAGGTGGACTATGGTGGAGGAGGGGCACCGCACACGGCTAAAAGATCAAACGATCAATTGTTGTGTCTATGGGGTGCCCCCTGCCCTCGTATATAAAGGAGCAAGGGGAGGACGCGGCCGGCCAGGGAGTGGCGCGCCCAGGGGGAGTCCTACTCCCACCGGGAGTAGGATTCCCTCCCTTCCAAGTAGTAGGAGTAGGAGTCAAGGAAAGGGGAGAGAGAGAAGAGAAGGAAGGAGGGCGCAGCCCTCCCCTAGTCCACCCGGACATGGCCTTGGGGGGTGCGCAGCCTCTCCTCTCTCTTTCCCCTAAAGCCCAATAAGGCCCATATACTCCCCGGCGTATTCCCGTAATTCTTCGGTACTCCGAAAATACCCGAATCACTCGGAACCTTTCCGATGTCCGAATATAGACGTCCAATATATCGATCTTTACGTATCGACCATTTTGAGACTCCTCGTCATGTCCCCATTCTCATCCGGGACTCCGAACTACCTTCGGTACATCAAATCATATAAACTCATAATATAATTGTCATCGTAACTTTAAGCGTGCGGACCCTACGGGTTCGAGAACTATGTAGACATGACCGAGACACGCCTCCGGTCAATAACCAATAGCGGAACCTGGATGCTCATATTGGCTCCCACATATTCTATGAAGATCTTTATCGGTTAAACCGCATAACAACATACGTTGTTCCCTTTGTCATCGGTATGTTACTTGCCCGAGATTCGGTCGTCGGTATCTCAATACCTAGTTCAATCTCGTTACCGGCAAGTCTCTTTACTCGTTTCGTAATTCGTCATCCCGCAACTAACTCATTAGTTACAATGCTTGCAAGGCTTATAGTGATGTGCATTACCGAGTGGGCCCAGAGATACCTCTCCGACAATCGAAGTGACAAATCCTAATCTCGAAATACGCCAACCCAACAAGTACCTTCGGAGACACCTGTAGAGCACCTTTATAATCACCCAGTTACGTTGTGACGTTTGGTAGCACACAAAGTGTTCCTCCGGTAAACAGGAGATGCATAATCTCATAGTCATAGGAACATGTATAAGTCATGAAGAAAGCAATAACAACATACTAAACAATCGTGTGCTAAGCTAACAGAATAGGTCAAGTCAATCACATCATTCTCCTAATGATGTGATCCCGTTAATCAAACGACAACTCATGTCTATGATTAGGAAACTTAACCATCTTTGATAAATGAGCTAGTCAAGTAGAGGCATACTAGTGACACTCTGTTTGTCTATGTATTCACACATGTATTATGTTTCCGGTTAATACAATTCTAGCATGAATAATAAACATTTATCGTGAAATAAGGAAACAAAAAATAACTTTATTATTGCCTCTAGGGCATATTTCCTTCAGTCTCCCACTTGCACTAGAGTCAATAATCTAGTTCACATCACCATGTGATTTAACACCAATAGTTCACATCACCATGTGATTAACTCCCATAGTTCACATCGTCATGTGACCAGCACCCAAAGGGTTTACTAGAGTTAATAATCTAGTTCACATTGCTATGTGATTAACACCCAAAGAGTACAAGGTGTGATCATGTTTTGCTTGTGAGAGAAGTTTAGTGAACGGGTCTGCCACATTCAGATCCGTATGTATTTTGCAAATTTCTATGTCAACAATGCTCTACACGGAGCTACTCTAGCTAATTGCTCCCACTTTCAGTATGTATCCAGATTGAGACTTAGAGTCATTTGGATCAGTGTCAAAACTTGCATCGACGTAACCCTTTACAACGAACCTTTTGTCACCTCCATAATCGAGAAACATATCCTTATTCCACTAAGGATAATTTTGACCGTTGTCCAGTGATCTACTCATAGATCACTATTGTACTTCCTTGCTAAACACAGTGTAGGGTATACAATAGATCTGGTACACAACATGTCATACTTTATAGAACCTATGGCTGAGGCATAGGGAATGACTTTCATTCTCTTTCTATCTTCTGCAGTGGTCGGGTTACGAGTCTTACTCAATTTCACACCTTGTAACATAGGCAAGAACTCTTTCTTTGACTGTTCCATTTTGAACTACTTCAACTTGTCAAAGTATGTACTCATTGAAAAAACTTATCAAGCGTCTTGATCTATCTCTATAGATCTTGATGCTCAACATGTAAGCAGCTGCACCGAGGTCTTTTCTTTGAGAAAAAAACTCCTTTCAAATACTCATTTATGCTTTCCAGAAAAATTCTACATTATTTCCGATCAACAATATGTCATTCACATATACTTATCAGAAATGTTGTAGTGCTCCCACTCACTTTCTTGTAAATACAGGCTTCACTGCAAGTCTGTATAAAAATATATGCTTTGATCGAATTATCAATGCGTATATTCCAACTCCGAGATGCTTGCACCAGTCCATAGATGGATCGCTAGAGCTTGCATATTTTGTTAGCACCTTTAGGATCGACAAAACCTTCTGGTTGCATCATATACAACTCTTCTTTAATAAATCCATTAAGGAATGCAGTTTTGTTTATCCATTTGCCAGATTTCATAAAATGTGTTAATTGCTAACATGATTCAGACAGACTTAAGCATAGATACGAGTGAGAAACTCTCATGGTAGTCAACACCTTGAACTTGTCGAAAACCTTCTGCGGCAATTCTAGCTTTGTAGATAGTAACACTACTATCAGCGTCCGTCTTCCTCTTGAAGATCCATTTAATCTCAATGGCTCGCCGATCATTGGGCAAGTCAATCAAAGTCCATACTTTGTTCTCATACATGGATCCCATCTCAGATTTCATGGCCTCAAGCCATTTTGCGGAATCTGGGCTCATCATCGCTTCCTCATAGTTCGTAGGCTCGTCATGGTCAAGTAACATGACCTCCAGAACAGGATTAACATACCACTCTGGTGCGGATCTCACTCTGGTTGACCTACGATGTTCGGTAGTAACTTGATCTGAAGTTGCATGATCATCATCATTAGCTTCCTCACTAATTGGTGTAAGCATCACTGGAACTGATTTCAGTGATGAACTACTTTCCAATTTGGGAGAAGGTACAATTACCTTATCAAGTTCTACTTTCCTCCCACTCACTTCTTTCGAGAGAAACTCCTTCTCTAGAAAGGATCCATTCTTAGCAACGAATGTCTTGCCTTCGGATCTGTGATAGAAGGTGTACCCAACAGTCTCCTTTGGGTATCCTATGAAGACACATTTTTCCGATTTGGGTTTGAGCTTATCAGGATGAAACTTTTTTTTCACATAAGCATCGCAACCCCAAACTTTAAGAAACGACAACTTTGGTTTCTTGCCAAACCACAGTTCATGTTGTGTCGTCTCAAGGGATTTAGATGGTGCCCTATTTAACGTGAATGCAGCTGTCTCTAATGCATAGCCCCAAAACAATAGTGGTAAATCAGTAAGAGACATCATAGATTGCACCATATCTAATAAAGTACGGTTACGATGTTCGGACACACCATTATGCTATGGTGTTCCAGATGGCGTGAGTTGCGAAACTATTCCGCATTGTTTCAAATGAAGACCAAACTCGTAAGTCAAATATTCTCCTCCACGATCAGATCATAGAAACTTTATTTTCTTGTTACGATGATTTTCCACTTCACTCTGAAATTTTTGAACTTCTCAAATGTTTCAGACTTATGTTTAATTAAGTAGATATACCCATATCTACTCAAATCATCTGTGAAGGTCAGAAAATAACGAAACCTGCCGTGAGCCTCAACACTCATCGGATCGCATACATCAGTATGTATTATTTCCAATAAGTCAGTTGTTCGCTCCATTGTTCCGGAGAACGGAGTCTTAGTCATCTTGCCCATAAGGCATGGTTACGTAAGCATCAAGTGATTCATAATCAAGTGATTCCAAAATCCCATCAGCATGGAGTTTCTTCATGCGCTTTACACCAATATGACCTAAACGGCAGTGCCACAAATGAGTTGCACTATCATTATTAACTTTGCATATTTTGGCTTCAATGTTATGAATATGTGTATCACTATGATCGAGATCCAACAAACCATTTTCATTGGGTGTATGACCATAGAAGGTTTTATTCATGTAAATAGAACAACAATTATTCTCTAACTTAAATGAATAACTATATTGCAATAAACATGATCAAATCATATTCATGCTCAACGCAAACACCAAATAACACTTATTTAGGTTCAACACTAATCCCGAAAGTATAGGGAGTGTGCGATGATGATCATATCAACTTGGAACTACTTCCAACACACATCGTCACCTCGCCCTTAACTAGTTTCTGTATATTCTGCAACTCCCGTTTCGAGTTACTACTCTTAGCAACTGAACCAGTATCAAATGCCGAGGGGTTGCTATAAACACTAGTAAAGTACACATCAATAACATGTATATCCAATATACTTTTGTTCACTTTGCCATCCTTCTTATCCGCCAAATACTTGGGGCAGTTCCGCTTCCAGTGACCAGTCCCTTTGTAGTAGAAGCACTTAGTCTCAGGCTTAGGTACAGACTTGGGATTCTTCACTTGAGTAGCAACTTGCTTGCCGTTCTTCTTGAAGTTCCCCTTCTTCCCTTTGCCCTTTTCTTGAAACTAGTGGTCTCGTCAACCATCAACACTTGATGTTTTTCTTGATTTCTACCTTCGTCGATTTCAGCATCACGAAGAGCTTGGCAATTGTTTCTGTTATCCCTTGCATATTATAGTTCATCACAAAGTTCTACTAACTTGGTGATGGTGACTAGAGAATTCTGTCAATCACTATCTTATCTGGAATATTAACTCCCACTTGATTAAAGCGATTGTAGTACCCAGACAATCTGAGCATATGCTCACTGCTTGAGCTATTCTCCTCCATCTTTTAGCTATAGAGCTTGTTGGAGACTTCATATCTCTTGACTGAGTATTTGCTTGAAATATTAACTTCAACTCCTGGAACATCTCATATGGTCCATGACGTTCAAAACGTCTTTGAAGTCCCGATTCTAAGCCGTTAAGCATGGTGCACTAAACTATCAAGTAGTCATCATATTGAGCTAGCCAAACGCTTCATAACGCCTCAGATTCCGCCTCCTGCAATAGGTTTGTCACCTAGTGGTGCATCAAGGACATAATTCTTCTGTGCAACAAGGAGGATAAACCTCAGATCATGGATGCAATCCGCATCATTGCTACTAACATCTTTCAACTTAGTTTTCTCTAGGAACACATATAAAACATAGGGAAGCAACACCGCGAGCTATTGATCTATAACATTATTTGCAAAATACTATCAGGACTAAGTGCATGATAAATTAAAGTTCAATTAATCATATTACTTAAGAACTCCCACTTAGATAGACATCCCTCTAATCATCTAAGTGATCACGTGATCCAAATCAACTAAACCATAACCGATCATCACGTGAAATGGAGTAGTTTTCAATGGTGAACATCACTATGTTGATCATATCTACTATATGATTCACGCCGACCTTTCGGTCTCGGTGTTACGAGGCCATATCTGCATATGCTAGGCTCGTCAAGTTTAACCTGAGTATTCCGCGTGTGCAAAATTGGTTTGCACCCGTTGTAGATGGACGTAGAGCTTATCACACCCGATCATCACGTGGTGTCTGGGCACGGCAAACTTTGGCAACGGTGCATACTCAGGGAGAACACTTTTATCTTGAAATTTAGTGAGAGATCATCTTATAAGGCTACCGTCGATCTAAGCAAAATAAGATGTATAAAAGTTAAACATCACATGCAATCAAAATATGTGACATGATATGGCCATGATCACCTTGCGCCTTTGATACCTATCTCCAAAGTACCGTCATGATCTCTATCGTCACCGGCATGACACCATGATCTCCATCATCTTGATCTATATCAATGTGTCGTCACATGGTCGTCTCGCCAACTATTGCTCTTGCAACTATTGCTATCGCATAGCGATAAAGTAAAGCAATTATTTGGCGCTTGCATCTTATGCAATAAAGAGACAACCATATGGCTTCTGCTAGTTGCCGATAACTTCAACAAAACATGATCATATCATACAACAACTTATATCTCATCACGTCTTGACCATATCACATCACAACATGCCCTGCAAAAACAAGTTAGACGTCCTCTACTTTGTTGTTGCAAGTTTTACGTGGCTGCTACGGGCTAAGCAAGAACCGTTCTTACCTACGCATCAAAACCACAATGATAGTTCATCAAGTTAGTGCTGTTTTAACCTTCTCAAGGATCGGGCGTAGCCACACTTGGTTCAACTAAAGTTGGAGAAACTGACACCCGCCAGCCACCTGTGTGCAAAGCACGTCGGTAGAACCAGTCTCGCGTAAGCGTACACGTAATGTCGGTCCGGGCTGCTTCATCCAACAATACCGCCGAACCAAAGTATGACATGCTGGTAAGAAGTATGACTTGTATCGCCCACAACTCACTTGTGTTCTACTCGTGCAAATAACATCAACGCATAAAACCAGGCTCGGATGCCACTGTTGGGGAACGTAGTAATTTCAAAAAAAAATCCTACGCACACGCAAGATCATGGTGATGCATAGAAATGAGAGGGAAGAGTGTGTCCACGTACCCTCGTAGACCGAAAGCGGAAGCATTAGCACAATGCGGTTGATGTAGTCGTACGTCTTCACGATCCGACCGATCAAGTACCGAACGTATGGCACCTCCGAGTTCAGCACACGTTCAACCTGTAGCGACCCGACCTCAGACGGTCAAGCCTCTGTGTTACTGTGCCATCCCTGGATCAGTATGCTGGCACACACAGTACATCAATGTATATATCAAAGTGCAATCACATGCATAAATAACGTAAAACTGATATATACCTCATAATACTCAGCGGAAACAATCAAACGGGTGTGGAGTCCCATCAACGCCATCGTCAAAGTTGAGTGTGAGCCGTAACCCTATCTGCCGTACTCTTTCTCGTCGAGGAAATATCTGCAACATGATACGTTGCAGCCGTGTAGGTCGATTACATTGAATGTACCGCAAGATCACAATATGAGAAAGCAGATGATAAAACTATACTATATGCAATATGGCTTTATGGCTCAGATTCTGAGTTTTGTTTGCATAAAAGCTGATTTTATTTTCCCTACATCAAAGGAATAAATGAAGTCTGTACTATGGAGTTTTCTATCATGACATGGTTCCGCCAACCGATGTCTCATAGCCCAAAAATTCATCATATGTTGCCCACAATTAAGTTATCAATCCGGTGTTGAGAGTTCCAGATAGATCCAAGTCCAGATGCTCAAATTGTCCGTGAATCGGGACACGGCTAATCGATTAGGTTATAACCCTCTGCAGAGGTTTGTACACTTTACCCGCAAGATTCGATCCCTCTCTTTACGTTCTCGCACTTGAGTGTTTGAGAACAAGATGACCGAAACATGGTCTTCCAAAGAGTTCCTCGACCACCGTCCGCACTCCATCCAATCCTACCGTAGTTCTACATCTGCTAGCACCGTCCCAGCCAGAGTCACAACTAAGGTCAACCAAGCGAGCCCATAATGACTTGCGGTTGCGGGTAAGCTTCCGGGCATGAAGTATTCTTCCGTCTCTTTGAGTCTGGGTGAAGCTTTCCGCAAGATGTCATGGCGCTTTCTCCATGCATCCCGCCAACCACTTGGTTTCTCCAGGTGCCCGTCAACCGTCCTTCACCCGAGAGTGTGTATTGAAATCTTGTCTCGAGTCTTGAAGTCTTGAGGTCTTGAAGATGCAGTCCTTGCAGATTCCATCATGGAGTTGTCGTCATTGACGAGAGTCCTCCTTCTTCACACCACTCTCGTGCACTCATACCAAACCCCGTCTACTATAGCGTAGCATTAAAATAAAATATCGTCCGGGCTTGGTAACAGGGTGATGGGTTCCTACCTCATGCATACTACTCAACTAAAAGAATTTCAATATCACTCTTGAGGGGTGGTTGCAAGGATGCCACTAAATGCAATAAAACATAGGTAAGAAAAGCATGGTCAAAGTGAACTTGCACGGTTGACGATCTTGAAAACTAGGGTTTCGTAGTAGCAATCTTAGCACTCAGGAAACTCTACCGAGGCAAACAATAACTATAATAAGCACATAGCTAGGATAACATAACATAATAGCATAACAAAAGTAACATAACACAACAAAACAACCAAAACCAAATCCAAAAGAAAAACTCAAAGAAAGGCCACTCAAGTTTCCTACTTCAACAAATAACAAAATAGTTTTATATCATAAAAATTTCTTAATATAACCTAATCATGGTTTTAAGTTAACTAAACAGAAAAGGATTCACTAAGCAACTAGGAGCAAAAAGAATTAATTTAAAAGCTATTATAAAACTCATTTTAGGCCTAATCCAATTTCTATTAAGAAAAATAATTTAAAACTTTTATTAATTATAAATAAAAGTTCATCTACTAGAATGACAGAAACTAACCTAGAAAACTAATCACAAGTTAAAAATAAATTAATTTACTAATTAATATATTAGGAAAACAGCAACTAGCTAATTAATTAGGATTAATAGGATTCTGCTTAGAACTAATTATTTATTAATCCTAAAATACCCAAATTAATTTCTAGGGTTTGGCAATGTCAAAATAAAGTGGTGACAAAAAGAATCATGCAAAAATAATTTTTCTAACTAAAGTTATAGCAGATTTACTATTCTGGCTAAAACAATATTAAAGCATTTTTATTTATAACATAGCTAAATATGTATTCTACAGAAACTACATAAAATTTGCAATCCAACAAAAAAAGAATCACCTAAAAATATTAAACAGAATAAAAGATATCAATTTTTGAAAATGAAACTATTACGCTAAAACAGAAAATCAAATTAAAAAGAAAAAGGCCTAATGGGCCTATAATGTGCCACAGGCGTTAAATAGTCTAAACGGGCCTCGGGTTAAAACTAAAACGGGCCGCTATTTGACTAAAACCCTAACTAATAAACCGGACGAACCGGCCGGTTCTTTTAATAAAACTTACCCCTTGGGGTTCTAATCGTGGCCGTAGACTAGAGATCGGACGGAGGGAAGATTCGGTGGCTTACCGAGTCCCGGCGACGGCGGGCGGGCGAAATCTTGTCGGCTTCCAAGGCGTCGGGAGGTCGACGGAGTGGCCGGGAGGATGCGGGAGCACGGGGGTGGTTCGGTGGGGTGCAGGTGGGTCGGGGAACTAGGGCGTCGGCGTGGCGACTTTGGCGGCGGTGGCGAGCTCGGTGCTCCGAGCTCGGGAGAGAGAGGAGAGGGGTCCGTGAGGCTAGGGGGAATGGGGTGCGGAGGCTCGGCTTTATAGCCTGGGCCTCGGGTCGCCTCCGGAAGGGATCGGGCGATCGGGGATCCGGATCCTTCGGGATCCGGTCGATCTCCGGCGAGGTCGTGGCGTGGCGAGGGGAAGAAGAGGGCGGTCCCACGGTCGGGAGAGAGAGAGGGCGAGGGGTCGGGTGGCCGAGGCCAACGGGTTTAATGAGCGGGCGAGGGTGAGGCTGGCTGGCCTGTTGGGCAGTCTAGGCTGGCTCAGCTGGGGCATGAGGAGGCGGCGCTGGCTGGGCACAGGGTGCTTTGGCCGGGCGCCCGATGGTTTTTTTCTTTTTTTTTAAAGTTTATTTTTTTGATAAAACCAAAACAGAAATAAAACAAAATCTATAAATATTTTATATAGGGTATATATATACCAAAATGATCAGGGGAATATTCCCTATCATTTGAACATTTTTCCAAAGGCAAAATCCAAACTTTATAAAAATCCATTTTTTTCAAATTCAAATAAAATTCAGATTTGAATCCAAATCTTTTGGCATTGTTTCCTCTGATATTTTTGGGGTGTCATGTTTGCTCCTCTCATACTTTTGATCAAGTATTTATCAGGCATAATTTTTTAGAAACAATTCCAACTTGCCAAAGTTTTGAATTCAAATTCAAAACTCAAAATTTGAAAGAGGGTTTCAAGCACTTTCAAATGACTTTCAACTTGATACTTTTTAACTTCCAACTCATATTTCATATAATTGAAGAAGTCATTTTATCTTCCCTCATGAAAATCATTGAGTTGCATAAAGCTTTGAATTTGAAATCTTCCCAAATGAAATTCAAATCTTTTCCAAAACCCTATTCATTTCAAAATGGAAGAAGTCATGTCATCTTCACTCTAGGCTTTGGTGTTGGTATGAATTTGAATTCATTGGGATCCAAAAGGCAAAGGGAAAGTTTTGGGAAAGTCATTTCATTCCCTCTCATTCAACTTTCAAAAGTTTTCAAATTTCACTCAGTTTCACTCAATCAATCAAACAAACAATCAGACAACAAGCATAGTTATTTATTTAATATAACATTCCAAAATTTAGAATTTTGGGATGTTACAAACCTACCACACTTAAAATGAATCTCGTCCTCGAGATTCGAAGAGGTTAACAAGAAAAGGTTAGGGGTTGGGGTCTTCTAGCAAATGTTTTGGTCGAAAAGGTCGGGGTGCTACCACACTTTAAAAACCAGGTCATGGTTCCAATAAACTCAGATACTTCCTCCGGAGGGCTGACAATGTATGTCTCTTCACATATCTTACAATAGCTCCTTCATTAAAGCTCTTCCGTCGAAGCATAGACTTTTCCTCAAAAGCTTGGGTCGGTTCGTCAAAGTTGAAGTTCGTCCGAGGCTGGATCTTCTTAGCTGATAGGTCTGTGTCCATTCTAGACAACTATCAAAACACTCATGGTGGTCTACCATTAATGGTTTCTCCTGCAGAGAACGGGTCTGGGTTGAACTTCACCGTATATCCTACGATTGGCAACGGTTTGCTGTAAAGGGTTCCATCGCATACTACCATTCTATGTTTTTATGGCTTATCGTGTCGACACTCTTCTAAGGTTTTCAAGGCTCTCGATTTTCCATCAACATATGATAGTTCATGATAGAAGTCTCGGTATGGGGGCCAGTCCATCCCGTACTTGAATCATTACCACATACGTAAACAGTGAATCACGTATTCTAACACTTGGGCATACTCACAAGCATAGCGGAATTTCTCTTGTTCTCGAACTGGTTTCGAGTAAAACCATGGTTTCGCAAGCCAAACAAAACATCTATCGTTACTTCACCACTCTCGTGTTTTGCGTAACCTATACGGTGTGTCCTATTTCTCCGCAAATCTTGCAGGCACAAGGTTTATTTCTTGGTGTATCATTGTGCTTCCGGATAAGACGTGATCTCATGTGGTCTTCTTGAATTCCTCCCAAGTTCTTGCTCCTTTAAATCCTTGTATGGATTGATGCATTCTCCACTGAGTTGCAGCACTTTCTGTAAAGTAAAATCTTGAAGAGCGTATTGGACCTCATACTTCCTTGAAACCAAATTGTTCCCAAGTGATTCTCCATGTTGCATCCATAGCTCTGCCTCCTACCGAAGTCTTGATCCAGAGAATATCAGTCCAACTTCATTCATCATCTATGGGGTTCAAGGGTTTTAAGGTGAGATGAGAGAGAGGTGGGGAGGATATACACACAATACAAACAATAGTTTTTGATGAAACAAGTTTTACTTTGTGGCTGTCGAAAAAACATCAAACAAATGACAGCTCACACATCGTAAAGATCTAACGTAAGTGTGTAACAGGGTTTTGGTCTTCTAAAGGTCAAATATTTCTTTAGGAACTTCAAATCTTCGGAGTCTTCAACTGTTGTAGCTTCTAATACATGGTGAAATCCTCTTTACTTGGAAGAGGTCATCAGTCTTCCGATATCTTTCTTGGAGTGGCTTCAGTTGATCCTTCATGTGGTCAAAAGGGAAAAGGGGTATATCCTAACTATTATGAGGTGAGAGTGTCTATTCGATAAAATCAGAAAAGATGAGAAGTAAGAGTCTTTTGTAAATAAAGTTTTTGAGATATCCTGTCCTAAGGGCTTTTCCGGTTTCTAGGGTCACGTCCTACAGTCAACATGTGCTCTGATACCATTTCTGTAGCGACCCGACCTCAGACGGTCAGTCAAGCCTACGTATTCTTGTGCCATCCATGGATCAAGATGTCGGCACACAAAGTACATCAATGTATATATCAAAGTGCAATCACATGCATAAATAACGTAAAACTGATATATACCTCATAATACTCAGTGAAACAATCAAACGGGTGTGGAGTCCCATCAACGCCATCGGCAGGTTGAGTGTAGACCGTAACCTGTACTGCACTCTTTCTCGTCGAGGAAATATCTCGCAACATGATACGTTGCAGCCGTGTAGGTCGATTACATTGAATGTACCGGCAAGATCACAATATGAGAAAACAGATGATAAAACTATACTATATGCAATATGGCTTTATGGCTCAGATTCGAGTTTTATTTGCATAAAAGCTGATTTTATTTTCCCTACATCAAAGGAATAAATGAAGTCTGTACTATGGAGTTTTCTATCATGACATGGTTCCGCCAACCGATGTCTCATAGCCCAAAAATTCATCATATGTTGCCCACAATTAAGTAATCAATCCGGTGTTGAGAGTTCGAGATAGATCCAAGTCCGGATGCTCAAATTGTCCGTAATCGGGGACACGGCTAATCGATTAGGTTATAACCCTCTGCAGAGGTTTGTACACTTTACCCGCAAGATTCGATCCCTCTCTTTACGTTCTCGCACTTCAGAGTGTTTGAGAACAAGATGACCAAACATGGTCTTCCAAAGAGTTCCTCGACCACCGTCTGCACCCATCCAATCCTACCGTAGTTCTACATCCGCTAGCACCGTCCCAGCCAGAGTCACAACTAAGGTCAACCAAGCCAGAGCCCATAATGACTTGCGGTTGCAGGGTAAGCTTAGGGCATGAAGTATTCTTCCGTCTCTTTGAGTCTTGGTGAAGCTTTCCAAGATGTCATGGCGCTTCGCATGCATCCCGCCAACCACTGGTTTCTCCAGGTGCCCGTCAACCGTCCTTCACCCAAAGAGTGTGTATTGAATTCTTGTCTCGAGTCTTGAAGTCTTGAGGTCTTGAAGATGCAGTCCTTGCAGATTCCATCATGGAGTTGTCGTCATTGACGAGAGTCCTCCTTCTTCACACCACTCTCGTGCACTCATACCAAACCCCGTCTACTATAGCGTAGCATTAAAATAAAATATCGTCCGGGCTTGGTAACAGGGTGATGGGTTCCTACCTCATGCATACTACTCAACTAAAAGAATTTCAATATCACTCTTGAGGGGTGGTTGCAAGGATGCCACTAAATGCAATAAAACATAGGTGAGAAAAGCATGGTCAAAGTGAACTTGCCTGGTTGACGATCTTCGAAAACTAGGGTTTCGTAGTAGCAATCTTCGCACTCCGGAAACTCTACCGAGGCAAACAATAACTATAATAAGCACATAGCTAGGATAACATAACATAATAGCATAACAAAAGTAACATAACACAACAAAACAACCAAAACCAAATCCAAAAGAAAAACTCAAAGAAAGGCCACTCAAGTTTCCTACTTCAACAAATAACAAAATAGTTTTATATCATAAAAATATCTTAAAATAACCTAATCATGGATTTAAGTTAACTAAACAGAAAAGTATTCACTAATCAACTAGGAGAAATAAGTATTAATTTAAAAGCTTTTATAAAACTCATTTTAGGCCTAATCATATTTCTATTTAGATAAATAATTTAAAACTTTTATTAATTATAAATAAAAGTTCATCTACTAGAATGACAGAAACTAACCTAGAAAACTAATCACAAGTTAAAAATAAATTAATTTACTAATTAATATATTAGGAAAAGCAACAACTAGCTAATTAATTAGGATTAATAGGATTCTGCTTCGAACTAATTATTTATTAATCCTAAAATACCCAAATTAATTTCTAGGGTTTGGCAATGTCAAAATAAAGTGGTGACAAAAAGAATCATGCAAAAATAATTTTTCTAACTAAAGTTATAGCAGATTTACTATTCTGGCTAAAACAATATTAAAGCATTTTTAATTATTTTTAACATAGCTAAATATGTATTCTACAGAAACTACATAAAATTTGCAATCCAACAAAAAAGAATCACCTAAAAATATTAAACAGAATAAAAGATATCAATTTTTGAAAATGTAAACTATTCTGCTAAAACAGAAAATCAAATTAAAAAGAAAAAGGCCTAATGGGCCTATAATGTGCCCTGGGCGTTAAATAGTCTAAACGGGCCTCGGGTTAAAACTAAAAACGGGCCGGCTATTTGACTAAAACCCTAACTAATAAACCGGACGAACCGGCCGGTTCTTTTAATAAAACTTATTTCTTCGGGGTTCTAATCGTGGTAGTAGACTAGAGATCGGACGGAGGGGAAGATTCCGGTGGCTTACCGGAGTCCGGCGACGGCGTGGCGAGAGTCTTGTCAGGGCTTCCAAGGCGTCGGGGAGGTCGACGGAGTGGCCGGGAGGATGCGGGGGAGCACGGGGGGTGGTTCGGTGGGGTCTGGGTGGGTCGGGGGGAACTAGGGCGTCGTCGGCGGCGACTTTGGCGGCGGTGGCGAGCTCGGTGCTCCGGCGAGCTCGGGAGAGAGAGGAGAGGGGTCCGGCGAGGCTAGGGGGAATGGGGTGCGGAGGGCTCGGCTTTATAGCTTTGGGCCTCGGGTCGCCCGGAAGGGGATCGGGCGATCGGGGATCCGGATCCTTCGGGATCAGTCGATCTCAGCGGAGGTCGTGGCGTGGGGGGGAAGAAGAGGGCGGGTCCCACGGTCAGCGGGAGAGAGAGAGGCGAGGGGTCGGGTGGCCGAGGCCAACGGGTTTCAAGTGAGCGGCGAGGGGTGAGGCGCTGGGCTGGCCTGCTGGGCCGCCTAGCTGGGCGGCTGCGGAGGGAGGCGGGCGCTGGCCGGGCCTGGGGTGGTTCGGCCGGGCGCCCGAGGGGTTTTTCTTTTTTAAAGTTTATTTTTTGATAAAACCAAAACAGAAATAAAACAAAATCTATAAATATTTTATATAGGGTATATATATACCAAAATGATCAGGGAATATTCCTATCATTTGAACATTTTTCCAAAGGCAAAATCCAAACTTTATAAAAATCCATTTTTTCAAATTCAAATAAAATTCAGATTTGAATCCAAATCTTTGGCATTGTTTCCTCTGATATTTTTGGGGTGTCATGTTTGCTCCTCTCATACTTTTGATCAAGTATTTATCAGGCATAATTTTTAGAAACAATTCCAACTTGCCAAAGTTTTGAATTCAAATTCAAAACTCAAAATTTGAAAGAGGGTTTCAAGCACTTTCAAATGACTTTCAACTTGATACTTTTTAACTTCCAACTCATATTTCATATAATTGAAGAAGTCATTTTATCTTCCCTCATGACAATCATTGAGTTGCATAAAGCTTTGAATTTGAAATCTTCCCAAATGAAATTCAAATCTTTTCCAAAACCCTATTCATTTCAAAATGGAAGAAGTCATGTCATCTTCACTCTAGGCTTTGGTGTTGGTATGAATTTGAATTCATTGGGATCCAAAAGGCAAAGTGGAAAGTTTTGGGAAAGTCATTTCATTCCCTCTCATTCAACTTTCAAAAGTTTTCAAATTTCACTCAGTTTCACTCAATCAATCAAACAAACAATCAGACAACAAGCATAGTTATTTATTTAATATAACATTCCAAAATTTAGAATTTTGGGATGTTACAAACCTACTACACTTAAAATGAATCTCGTCCTCGAGATTCAAGAGGTTAGCAAGAAAAGGTTAGGGGTTGGGGTCTTCTAGCAAATGTTTTGGTCGAGAAAGGTCGGGGTGCTACCACACTTAAAAACAGGTCATGGTTCCAATAAACTCAGATACTTCCTCCGGAGGGCTGACAATGTATGTCTCTTCACATATCTTACAATAGCTCCTTCATTAAAGCTCTTACATCGAAGCATAGAGTTTTCCTCAAAAGCTTGGGTCGGTTCACAAAGTTGAAGTTCGTCCGAGGCTGGATCTTCTTAGTCGATAGGTCTGTGTCCATTCTAGACAACTATCAAAACACTCATGGTGGTCTACCATTAATGGTTTCTCCCGCAGAACGGGTCTGGGTTGAACTTCACCGTATATCCTACGATTGGCAACGGTTGCACAGAAGGGTTCCATCGTACTACCATTCTATGTTTTTATGGCTTATCGTGTCGACACTCTTCTAAGGTTTTCAAGGCTCTACGATTTTCCATCAACATATGATAGTTCATGATAGAAGTCTCCGGTATGGGGGCCAGTCCATCCGTGCATTTGAATCATTACCACATACGTAAGCAGTGAATCACATATTCTAACACTTGGGCATACTCACAAGCATTGCAGAATTTCTCTTGTTCTCGAACTGGTTTCGAGTAAATCCATGGTTTCGCAAGCCAAACAAAACATCTATCGTTACTTCACCACTCTCGAGGTTTTTGCGTAACCTTCCGGTGTGTCCTATTTCTCCGAAAATCTTGCAGGCACAAGGTTTATTTCTTGGTGTATCATTGTGCTTCCGGATAAGACGTGATCTCATCTGGGTCTTCTTGAATTCCTCCCAAGTTCTTGCTCCTTTAAATCCTTGTATGGATTGATGCATTCTCCACTGTGTTGCAGCACTTTCTCAGAAAGTAATCAAGAGCGTATTGGACCTCATACTTCCTTGAAACCAAATTGTTCCCGAAGTGATTCTCCATGTTCTGCATCCATAGCTACGCCTCCGGCTGAGTCTTGATCCAGAGAATATCACCCAACTTCATTCATCATCTATGGGGTTCAAGGGTTTTAAGGTGAGATGAGAGAGAGGTGGGGAGGATATACACACAATACAAACAATAGTTTTTGATGAAACAAGTTTTACTTTGTGGCTGTCGAAAAAACATCAAACAAATGACAGCTCACACATCGTCGCATCTAACGTAAGTGTGTAACAGGGTTTTGGTCTTCTAAAGGTCAAATATTTCTTTAGGAACTTCAAATCTTCGGAGTCTTCAACTGTTGTAGCTTCTAATACATGGTGAAATCCTCTTTACTTGGAAGAGGTCATCAGTCCTCCGATATCTTTCTTGGAGTGGCTTCATTGATCCTTCATGTGGTCAAAAGGAAAAGGGGTATATCCTAACTATTATGAGGTGAGAGTGTCTATTCGATAAAATCAGAAAAGATGAGAAGTAAGAGTCTTTTGTAAATAAAGTTTTGAGATATCCTGTCCTAAGGGCTTTTCCGGTTTCTAGGGTCACGTCCTACAGTCAACATGTGCTCGATACCATCTCTCAGAGCGACCCGACCTCAGACGGTCAAGCCTACGTGTTACTGTGCCATCCATGGATCAAGATCTTTGGCACACACAAAGTACATCAATGTATATATCAAAGTGCAATCACATGCATAAATAACGTAAAACTGATATATACCTCATAATACTCAGCGGAAACAATCAAACGGGTGTGGAGTCCCATCAACGCCATCGGCAGGTTGAGTGTAGACCGTAACCCTGCACTGCATTACTCTTTCTCGTCGAGGAAATATCTGCAACATGATACGTTGCAGCTGTGGTAGGTCAAGACATTGAATGTACCGCAAGATCACAATATGAGAAAACAGATGATAAAACTATACTATATGCAATATGGCTTTATGGCTCTGTATCTGAGTTTTATTTGCATAAAAGCTGATTTTATTTTCCCTACATCAAAGGAATAAATGAAGTCTGTACTATGGAGTTTTCTATCATGACATGGTTCCGCCAACCGATGTCTCATAGCCCAAAAATTCATCATATGTTGCCCACAATTAAGTAATCAATCCGGTGTTGAGAGTTCCGAGATAGATCCAAGTCCAGATGCTCAAATTGTCCGTAACCGGGGACACGGCTAATCGATTAGGTTATAACCCTCTGCAGAGGTTTGTACACTTTACCCGCAAGATTCGATCCCTCTCTTTACGTTCTCGCACTTCAGAGTGTTTGAGAACAAGATGACCAAACATGGTCTTCCAAAGAGTTCCTCGACCACCGTCGGTACCCATCCAATCCTACCGTAGTTCTACATCTGCTAGCACCGTCCCCAGCCAGAGTCACAACTAAGGTCAACCAAGCCAGAGCCCATAATGACTTGCGGTTGCACAGTAAGCTTCCGGCATGAAGTATTCTTCCGTCTCTTTGAGTCTGGGTGAAGCTTTCCGCAAGATGTCATGGCGCTTCTCCATGCATCCCGCCAACCACTGGTTTCTCCAGGGTGCCCGTCAACAAATCCTTCACCCAAAGAGTGTGTATTGAAATCTTGTCTCGAGTCTTGAAGTCTTGAGGTCTTGAAGATGCAGTCCTTGCAGATTCCATCATGGAGTTGTCGTCATTGACGTAGAGTCCTCCTTCTTCACACCACTCTCGTGCACTCATACCAAACCCCGTCTACTATAGCGTAGCATTAAAATAAAATATCGTCCCGGGCTTGGTAACAGGGTGATGGGTTCCTACCTCATGCATACTACTCAACTAAAAGAATTTCAATATCACTACTGAGGGGTGGTTGCAAGGATGCCACTAAATGCAATAAAACATAGGTAAGAAAAGCATGGTCAAAGTGAACTTGCACGGTTGGCGATCTTGAAAACTAGGGTTTCAGAGTAGCAATCTTCGCACTCCGGAAACTCTACCGAGGCAAACAATAACTATAATAAGCACATAGCTAGGATAACATAACATAATAGCATAACAAAAGTAACATAACACAACAAAACAACCAAAACCAAATCCAAAAGAAAAACTCAAAGAAAGGCCACTCAAGTTTCCTACTTCAACAAATAACAAAATAGTTTTATATCATAAAAATTTCTTAATATAACCTAATCATGGTTTTAAGTTAACTAAACAGAAAAGGATTCACTAAGCAACTAGGAGCAAAAAGAATTAATTTAAAAGCTATTATAAAACTCATTTTAGGCCTAATCCAATTTCTATTAAGAAAATAATTTAAAACTTTTATTAATTATAAATAAAAGTTCATCTACTAGAATGACAGAAACTAACCTAGAATAACTAATCACAAGTTAAAAATAAATTAATTTACTAATTAATATATTAGGAAAACAGCAACTAGCTAATTAATTAGGATTAATAGGATTCTGCTTAGAACTAATTATTTATTAATCCTAAAATACCCAAATTAATTTCTAGGGTTTGGCAATGTCAAAATAAAGTGGTGACAAAAAGAATCATGCAAAATAATTTTTCTAACTAAAGTTATAGCAGATTTACTATTCTGGCTAAAACAATATTAAAGCATTTTTAATTATTTTTAACATAGCTAAATATGTATTCTACAGAAACTACATAAAATTTGCAATCCAACAAAAAAGAATCACCTAAAAATATTAAACAGAATAAAAGATATCAATTTTTGAAAATGAAACTATTCTGCTAAAACAGAAAATCAAATTAAAAGAAAAAGGCCTAATGGGCCTATATCGTGCCCTCGGCGTTAAATAGTCTAAACGGGCCTCAAGTTAAAACTAAAACGGGCCGGCTATTTGACTAAAACCCTAACTAATAAACCGGACGAACCGCCGGTTCTTTTAATAAAACTTACCCTTCGGGGTTCTAATCGTGGCCGTAGACTAGAGATCTGGACGGAGGGGGAAGATTCCGTGGCTTACGGAGTCCCATGACGGCGGCGGCGGGCGGCGAGAGTGCGTCGGGGCTTCAAGGCCGGGGAGGTCGACGGAGTGGCCGGGAGGATGCGGGAGCACGGGGTGGTTCGGTGGGGTGCAGGTGGGTCGGGGAACTAGGGCGTCGTCGGCGACTTTGGCGTGATGGCGAGCTCGGTGCTCAGCGAGCTCGGGAGAGAGAGGGAGAGGGGTCCCGAGGCTAGGGGAATGGGGTGCGGAGGGCTCGGCTTTATAGCCTGGGCCTCGGGTCGCCCTAAGGGGATCGGGCGATCGGGGATCCTGATCCTTCGATCCGGCCGATCTCAGCGAGGTCGTGGAGTGGGCGAGGGGAAGAAGAGGGCGGTCCCACGGGTCACGGGAGAGAGAGGGGCGAGGGGTCGGGTGGCCGAGGCCAACGGGTTTCGGCGAGCGGGCGAGGGGTGAGGCGCCGGCTGGCCTCATGGCCGGTCTAGCTGGGCTCGGGCGCTGGGTCATGGAGGGAGGCGGCGCTGGCCGGGCTCAGTGGCCTGGCGCCCGAGGGGGTTTTTCTTTTTTTTTAAGTTTATTTTTTTGATAAAACCAAAACAGAAATAAAACAAAACCTATAAATATTTTATATAGGGTATATATATACCAAAATGATCAGGGGAATATTCCCTATCATTTGAACATTTTTCCAAAGGCAAAATCCAAACTTTATAAAAATCCATTTTTCAAATTCAAATAAAATTCAGATTTGAATCCAAATCTTTTGGCATTGTTTCCTCTGATATTTTTGGGGTGTCATGTTTGCTCCTCTCATACTTTTGATCAAGTATTTATCAGTGCATAATTTTTTAGAAACAATTCCAACTTGCCAAAGTTTTGAATTCAAATTCAAAACTCAAAATTTAAAAGAGGGTTTCAAGCACTTTCAAATGACTTTCAACTTGATACTTTTTAACTTCCAACTCATATTTCATATAATTGAAGAAGTCATTTTATCTTCCCTCATGAAAATCATTGAGTTGCATAAAGCTTTGAATTTGAAATCTTCCCAAATGAAATTCAAATCTTTTCCAAAACCCTATTCATTTCAAAATGGAAGAAGTCATGTCATCTTCACTCTAGGCTTTGGTGTTGGTATGAATTTGAATTCATTGGGATCCAAAAGGTAAAGGGAAAGTTTTGGGAAAGTCATTTCATTCCCTCTCATTCAACTTTCAAAAGTTTTCAAATTTCACTCAGTTTCACTCAATCAATCAAACAAACAATCAGACAACAAGCATAGTTATTTATTTAATATAACATTCCAAAATTTAGAATTTTGGGATGTTACACAACCCGATGACGTCCCTCGAACTCCGATCCAGCCGAGTGTTGAGGGAGAGTTTCGTCAGCACGACGGCGTGGTGATGATGATGATGTTCTACCGACGCAGGGCTTCGCCTAAGCACCGCTACAGTATTATCGAGGTGGACTATGGTGGAGGGGGGCACCGCACACGGCTAAAAGATCAAACGATCAATTGTTGTGTCTATGGGGTGCCCCCTGCCCCCGTATATAAAGGAGCAAGGGGAGGAGGCGGCCGGCCAGGGAGAGGCACGCCAAGGGGGAGTCCTACTCCCACCGGGAGTAGGATTCCCTCCCTTCCAAGTAGTAGGAGTAGGAGTCAAGGAAAGGGGAGAGAGAAGAGAAGAGAGAAGAGAAGGAATGAGGGGGCGCAGCCCCTCCCCCTAGTCCAATTCGAACTAGGCCTTGGGGGCGCGCGCAGCTTCTCCTCTCTCTTTCCCCTAAAGCCCAATAAGGCCCATATACTCCCCGGCGAATTCCCGTAACTCTCCGGTACTCCGAAAAATATCCGAATCACTCGGAACCTTTCCGATGTCCGAATATAGTCGTCCAATATATCGATCTTTACGTCTCGACCATTTCAAGACTCCTCGTCATGTCCCCGATCTCATCCGGGACTCCTAACTACCTTCGGTACATCAAATCATATAAACTCATAATATAACTATCATAGTAACTTTAAGCGTGCGGACCCTACGGGTTCGAGAACTATGTAGACATGACTGAGACATGCCTACGGTCAATAACCAATAGCGAACCTGGATGCTCATATTGGCTCCCACATATTCTATGAAGATCTTTATCGGTCAAACCGCATAAAAACATACGTTGTTCCCTTTGTCATCAGTATGTTACTTGCCCGAGATTCGATCGTCGGTATCTCAATACCTAGTTCAATCTCATTACCGGCAAGTCTCTTTACTTGTTCCGTAATACATCATCCTGCAACTAACTCATTAGTTACAATGCTTGCAAGGCTTATAGTGATGTGCATTACCGAGTGGGCCCAGAGATACCTCTCCGACAATCGGAGTGAAAAATCCTAATCTCGAAATACGCCAACCCAACAAGTACCTTCGGAGACACCTGTAGAGCACCTTTATAATCACCCAGTTACGTTGTGACGTTTGGTAGCACACAAAGTGTTCCTCCGGTAAACGGAGTTGCATAATCTCATAGTCATAGGAACATGTATAAGTCATGAAGAAAGCAATAGAAACATACTAAACGATCGTGTGCTAAGCTAACGGAATGGGTCAAGTCAATCACATCATTCTCCTAATGATGTGATCCCGTTAATCAAATGACAACTCATGTCTATGGTTAGGAAACTTAACCATCTTTGATCAACGAGCTAGTCAAGTAGAGGCATACTAGTGACACTCTGTTTGTCTATGTATTCACACATGTATTGTGTTTCCGGTTAATACAATTCTAGTATGAATAATAAACATTTATCATGAAATAAGGAAATAAATAATAACTTTATTATTGCCTCTAGGGCATATTTCCTTCATGTATATCGTCATAATTATCTGAGGTTCTATCAGTTGCCCAACAGTAATTTGTTTACCCACCGTGTGCTATTTCTTGAGAGAAGCCACTAGTGAAATCTACAGCCCACCACTACTAGGGAAAACGCTATACACAGAGGTATAGCAGTAGCGTTGGTCAAAACTCGGCGCTAGCGCTACTTAGTAGTAGCGCTTGTTGCAAAACCACGCTACAATCATTATTTTAGCGATGGCAGCGTCTTCACGAAAAAGCGCTACTACTAAAATTCTCTCACTAGTGCCGGTAGGATAGGAATAGTAGCAGCGCTTCTCCCGAGAAAGCGCCATCGCTAAAAACATTGTAGCAGCTGCTTTCTTCTTTACAGCCATACTGCTATGTAAAAGAAAATAAATAGAAAAATAAGTAGAAAAGTAAATGAAAATGAAAGAAATAGAAAAAGGAGAAATGAAAAAAGAAAATGTAAAGAAAACAAAAGAAAAGAAAAAGAAAACAGAAGGGTTAGCTGCGGTGCATTTACATGGAACACGCTATAGCTATCTTAGCTATAGCGTGTTTCAAAGAAACGCTTCGCTAGTTTGACTCAAATCCCGCCCTGGCTCAAAATTTCGCGAAGTACTTTCCCCCCTCTCTACTCCCCCCTGTCCCCCAACTGCTCCATCGCCGTCGTTGCCCTGCCGCACGCCTTCGACCACACCGCCGCCGCCCACCGCCCGAGGCCGCCTTCGACCACACCGCTGCCGCCCGCCGCCTTCAACCACACCGCCGCCGCCCGAGGCCGCCCCCTCGACCTCATAGCCGTCGCCCGAGGCCGTCGTCAGCCTCACTGTCGCCTCCCTCGAGCTCGCCGCCGCCGCGCTCAACCTCACCGCCGCTGCCCGAGCTAGAGCCTGCCCTCGCCGCCGACCTTAAGGCTATGCCTCTCCTGTCCCTACCCTCCTATTTCTCTCTGCTAGGGCAATTATATATATGTGTTGATACTGTGTTGATGTTCATATGAACCCTAGGTGTTCATATGAACCCTAGATTTTTTAGGGCAAGAGGCATTTTATAGCATTTTGGAAAAATGATTTGCAATTTTTTAGGAAATTAGCTAGGGCAATTTTTATGAAAATTCCTAAACAGTAATTCCATTTAGCTTTAAACTAATAGAGGGTATATAAATAATAGTAGCATTTAGATTTAAATTAACAGAGGGTATAAACAAAAAACACTTAGCTATAAAATTTTTTTTGACTACGGACCTGAATTTGTTCCAAATTTCATTCAAATGAAATTTGAATTATATGGACTATGGACCTGAATATTTTTGAAGAAATTGGGTGTAGGTACTAAGGTCTTCTTTGTGGAAATTCTGGTGAGGTCAAAAGGGTTAGAGAAAATATAGTTCCTAGACTTTTAGCTTTAGACAAAAAACAAAAGTATTTAGCTATAAATAAAAAACAGTAGCTATGGCATTTAGCTATAAACAAAAAATAGAATTGTTTTTTTTTCAAAAAATTGGTCAAACAGAACAGTAGCTATAAATACTTTTAGCTTTAGACAAAAAACAAAAGTATTTGCTATAAATAAAAAACAGTAGCTATGGCATTTAGCTATAAATAAAAAACATAATTGTTTTTCTTTTCAAAAACTTGGTCAAACAGAACAGTAGCTATATGTCATTGATGTTCATTTGCATATTCCAATATTGTTGATTATATCTTTTCATTGAAGTGGCCATGTTATATGCAAATTCCTCAATAGTGTTTGCTCATGTTATATCTTTTCATTGAAGTTGTTCGATTGTGCCCAAGTGGCCGTTTGTTGTTTCTAGGGAATGCAGCCGAGTGGCCTATGTTTTGCCCGAATGTTGATTCATTTCTGTTCCGGCAAATTTCAGGTTCTCGATTTGTCCACTTTTTAGCAACGGTCATGCCGAAATTTTCCGTGAATTTCGACATGACTTGTGCTACAAACTAGGACATATCGAGTGCCCAGGATTTGGTGCACCGGGAAGGAGTCAACATTCCTGCAAAACAATAGTCCTCTTTTATGTCAGTATTCATTTTATTAGGTCTAGAATTAATTGACTAGATTTAATCATAGGAAACATGGCTAGCAACGATGAAGGACAGGGTTCTGGTGATTGCGATGACGTCTACCTGGCGGCAGACGAATATTTTAGCCTTACCAACGATCAACCGATGTTGTTGTTGGGCCCACCGGTGGCATCAGGGACTGAGACTGAGACCGGCGCTGAGATTCAGACCCCGTGCACCGTATTGTACACCATCGGCGACCAGTAGGTGGCCGTGGGGAAGGCGACGATAATGAAGCCGAAGGAACCATTGTTCCACAGCCGGCCGATCCCCGAACGCCTTTCAAGGTTTCCATGGCTGCGGTCGAACCGGGCCACGAGAATTTGCCTCCTCAACACTACGGTGGATGACGAGGAGACACCGCGGTGGCTTGGTGATTGTTGCAATGGGTGGGTCCTGTTGTGGCCAAAGAGTACGCTTGGCCTCGAGGCGGCCGGAGCACACCCACGAGCACGCAGCCTCAGCAAGGTATGAACATCAACACCCCACCTACCCAATTAGCGTCGGGTGTCGGGTTGGGTGATAGCAGACGGGGTAAGGAGGAGGCTCCATTAGTCGTTGATGACGTCACCATGGATGAGGATGACGATGACGATGGCGCTGAACAGTATGTCTATACTGGTGCCTCCTCAGGGTTTGAGCATCATGAGTCGGTGCCTGAATTACCGTCTCAACGTATTATTGACGACCTTCTGGTAGTAAAGAAGTCTAGGAAGAGAGCGAGGAAAGGCAAAAAAGCTGATTCTATGATCCAGCCGCCTCAGCAGCCTCGGCTTCAGGACCGTATAGATATCCCCGATGCGGATAAATGCCATATCCCCGGTCAACCAATCCTACCTGCAACAGCGCTACGGGCCAGATTCGGTGATCTAAGGAAACTTCATGATGATGTGATGTGGGTAGAGAAATGCCTCATCGCCTCGAAAGATCCAGGATACCCACTCTACGTGGTTAACGTTCCGCGGAAAATGTCGTACATCGACAGTTTCCCTGCGGATAAGTTCTTCCTCCGATTCAATTACATATTCGACATGTTTCACGTGAAGAAGCTGGATTTTACGTTTGTCCGCCTTTATGCCTTGCACATGAACTACATCATTGGGGTTGAGCAGATACGTCATATCTGTGTCGCTGACCCGTACTACATGCACGAGAGCTTCTTGGGAGTCTGTGCAGAGCAGCGTGAATACGCGAGGGATTACATCGTCAGTTTCATGCTCGCCAATAAGGACAAGGAGGCGATTCTCGTGCCTTATCATCCCGTGTATGTCACCCGCGCTGCTATCCTTCCTTCGTTTTCAATAATTCATTTGCACGGTGGAGGCTAATTAATTTGAGGTGTACTTATTTTTTGCATGGCGCGCGCCGTCCTCATCATCCTCTACCCCGATTCTCCCACGCTCTTTACTTGGACTCGTCAAGAACATTCACAAAAGGATTACACCCACATCAAAGATGTTCTCGTGATGCTATGTTTTACTACCAAGCAAGGGGTGGAGAGGTTAGGGACAAGAAGAGAAGGCGGCAGGCCGCTTTCAGCCATAAGACCGACTTGCTGCATCCGACAACCGAACGATTCTCTTAATGACGGATTCTATGTCCTACACCACATGCTTTGGAGTCTGACGGGGTCACTGTAACCTTCACATGTCACCTAGATCCGGCGATGCCCATATTCTGCAATGGGCAAAGGACATAGGAGATATCGAGGATCATCGACTTCGAGCTGAGTTCTATAACATCCAGCGCGAACTTTCCCAAATCATCATGAAAGAGGTCGTCGGAAAAACAGGGATGTTCTACGGAGAAGGACAAATGTCGCGGGAAGACGTCCGAACATGGATAGCCTCTCAGCATCTCGACATGAAGCCTTTCACTAAGCTCGGGGACTATCTCCCTGACCTCGATGGATGGCACGGCATGTTGGAGTGATTGTCGATATATGACAATGTGTACATTTTAGTCCATACTTTCTGTATGACAAAACTTTGAGTTATGTGCAGTGAAACTTTATTTGTGATGTAATTAAACCGTCCTCCTCCTCGACTAGCGAAGATCACTCTAGTTAGGGCATTTTGGGTACGATGAACTTTGTTATTTATGCTTATGATATGTTGTTTCTATTTTTGTCAAGTCTATCTCTTTCTGTTGATCAACTATATATGTTGCATATCATCGACTCATGTGACGACGCAGGTGCATAGATCATCGATGGCGAAGAAGTGCTACGCCGGGAGTATATATACGATGAGTGGCCGGAGTGTCAGGCCCAGGTGTTGCCGGTTTCCGGTTTCCGAGCGACGGGCAGTAGTTAGTTTAGATTCACGCTAATGCGAGAGAGGGATACGAACTCATGTACTCAAAGTGATAGCTCTTCTCGCGTATACCATTGTTTAGATGGATGACGATGTATTTGCAAGTAATCAAGGACTTGTATCGCTATTTTTGAGATGATGACAAGAGACCACTTTGTGTTGGATGATGATTATGATGAGACTATTTGTATGTATATGCTATGATTATATTCGTGGTCTCGCAGGCATTTGTATGTGTATCATGATGACATTTCTATGTGCTAAAGATTCTTCTATAAAGCATGTTCAAATACAAAGCAAATATGCCCAAAAAAAACAAAAAACCTGTTAAATTAGCGATGAGCGAGTGTATAGAAGTTAGCTGCCGCTATAGCAAGATAGCGTTGCTGCAAAGGGCGCTTAGAGCTACTAGCGATGGCGTTCTCAAGAATCGCACAGCTGCTATACTTGTTAGCGATGGCGCCCGGTGACCACGCGCTACTGCTATATGTTAGTTGTAGCGCCTTATTAGTAGCGCCCCACCCCGCGCTACTGATACACCTAAAACCCGCGCTGCTGCTAGCCTTTTCCCTAGTAGTGCACGGGTCTATTCTTCATCATATTTCTTTCTGATCTATTATTTGCAACTTTTATTTTCAGATATATTATTCCAAAAACTCAAAAATACCTTGCTGCACTTTTTATCTGCATCTTTTATTTCACATTTTATCGAGAGCTATTTATCCAATCTACCACAAATTAATCTATCTTTTTACCATGGAGTGATTGACAACCCCTCTTACGCCACAAAGTTGCAAGTATCTGTTCTTTGTGTGCAAGTACCGTTTACATAGTGTTGCTTGGTTCTCCTATTGGATTGATACCTTGGTTTCATAACTAAGGGAAATACCTACCGTAGCTATGCTGCATCATCCCTTCCTCTTTGGGGAAATACCGACGTAGTTCAAGTTACATCAAAAGGAATTTCTGGCGCCGTTTCCTGGGAGACATCATCAACATCTATCAGGTTCCTAATCACAAAACTTACCTCCTTGCAATTTACATAATTTGCCATTTGCCTCTCGTTTTCATCTCCCCCACTTCACAAAAATTTGCCTTTCTATTCGTCCTCTTTTTCGTTCGCCGTTTTCTCGTCAGATCTATTTTTGTTTGCAATCTTGTTTGCATAGTTACGATGTCTTAAGAAAATACAAAGTTGTGTGACTTTTCCAATACCAATAATAATGATTTTATTAGCACTCAGATTGCTCCTCCCGCCACTAGTGCGGAGTCTTGTGATATTGATGCCGCTTTGTTGAATCTTGTCATGAAAGATCAATTTTCCGGTACTGCTAATGAGGATGCCGCATCCCATCTAAACACGTTCGTAGAATTGTGTGATCTGCACAAGAAAAAGACGTGGACAATGATATTGTGAAGTTGAAATTATTTCTGTTTTCTTTGCGGGATCATGCAAAAATTCATTTTCTTCTTTGCCTCGCAATAGTATAGATTATTTGGATAAGTGCAATGATGCTTTTATTACTAAGTATTTTTTGCCTGCGAAAATTATTTCCCTTAGAACTTAGATAATGAATTTTAAGCAACTTGAGCATGAACATGTTGCACAATCTTGGGGAAGAATAAAATTAATGCTAAGAAATTGTCCTACTCATACTTTAAATCTTTGGATGATTATACAACTTTTTTATGCGGGATTAAATTTTGTTTCTTGAAATCTTTTAGATTCTGCCGTGGGTGGTACTTTTGTGGAAATTAGTTTGGATGAAGCTACTAAATTTCTAGATAATATCATGGAAAATTATTCACAATGGCATACCGAAAGAGCTCCTACTGGTAAAAAGGTTAATTCGGTTGAAGAAATTAGTACGCTGAGTGAAAAAGTTGATGCTCTTATGAAATTGGTTGCTAATAAAAGTGCTCCTATTGATCTTAATGAGGTGCCCTTGTCAACTTTGATTGAGCAAAATAGTGATTCCATATATGTGAATTTTGTCTCGCAAAACAATTTTAATAATAATGCTTATAGAGGTAATTTTAATCCTAGGCCTTTCCCGGGAAATTCCTCTAATAATTATGACAATTCCTATGGTAATCCTTCTTACAATAATAATAGGAACACCTCTGATCTTGAGAAGAATACTAAAGAATTTATCAATGTTCAAAAGACTTTCACTACTACGATAAAAGAAAAGTTGTATAAGATCTATGATATGTATAGAAGCATTGATAGAATTTCTCACGACGTAGAAAATCTCAAGTTGAAATTTTTGTACCCAAGTTTGAGGAACGTAAGAAAATAACCACTATGCTTAGAGTTAAATGAGAATTTTTAGTAAAATTAAAATTGATGATAAAGGGACCGGAGAATAGGCAACTTTAGCTAGAAAGCGTCCGATAATTCGGAGGGTGAAAATCTTGTTGAGAAAATTGATAAAAATGGGTTTGGAGAGGTCAAAACTTTAACTAGTGATGTGCCCACTCTTTTGGATTACAAAGACTTTAATTATGATAATTTCTCTTTGATTTATTGTATTTCCTTGTTGTAATCCCTGATAAATTCACCCCATGCTTATGAACAAAATAAAGCTTTTACAAAACATATCGTAGATGCCATGATGAAAGCTTTAGAAAAAAAGTTGGAATTAGAGATTTCAATTCCTAGAAAATTACATGATGAATGGGAACCTACTATCAAAGTCAAGATTAAAAATTATGAGTGTTTTGCTTTATGTGATTTGGGTGCTAGTGTTTCCACAATTCCAAAAATCTTTATGTCATGTGCTTGGTCTTACCGATATTGAAGAATATTCTCTTAATTTGCACTTGGCAGAATCTACTATTAAAAAGCCCATGGGAAGAATTAATGATGTTCTTATTCTTGCAAATAGGAATTATGTGCCCATATATTTTATTGTTCTTGATATTGATTTCAATCCGTCTTGTCCAATTATACTTGGTAGACCATTTTTACGCACTATAGGTGCCGTGATTGATATGAAAGAAGGCTATATAAATTTTCAATTTCCACTAAGGAAGGGAATGGAACACTTCCCTAGAACAAGAATTAGGCCACCATATGAATCCATCATGAGGTCATCCTATGGATCTAAAACTAAAGGTGACAATACTTGAATCTATGCATTGTGCCTAGCTAGGGGCATAAAACGATAGCGCTTGTTGGGAAGCAACCCAATGAATAAATTTTATTTTTGCCTTTTTCTTTCTGTTCTTGAGTGTTTAAACAATTATGCTTTTGTTATGATTCTAATTTTATGTTTAATTAGTGTTTGTGCCAAGTAAAGCCTTTGGGATTATGTTTGGTGATAGTTGATTTGATCTTGTTGGAAAAGAGAAACTTTTGCGTCCAGTAAAATAATTTTCAAAACTCACATAAGTGACGAAAGCTTCTGAAATTCTTACACAAATTTGATATACAAATTTCCTACATCTTCCTAATGTTTCAAAAAAAATTGGAGTTACAGAAGTATACGAAGTTTTCAGATTGCTACAGACTATTCTGTTTTTAGCAAATTCTGATTTCTTTGTGTTGTGTGCTTATTTTGATGAATCTATAGTTTGTATCAGGGCGGGGGGTATGAGCCATGGTAAAGTAGGAATACAGTAGATATAATGCAAAAATAAAATATGAATGGGTTTGCAACATTACTTATAGTAGTGATTTGCTTTCTTATGCTAACGGATCTCACGAAGGTTTTGTTGAGTTTTGTGTGATTGAAATTTTCAAATTTTGAGTGGGATCACGATGGATGAAGGAATACGGAGTAAGAAGAGCCTAAGCTTAGGGATGCCCCAGGGCATCCCCAAGTTATTATCCAAAGTGAAACAAGCAACTAAGCTCGGGGATGCCCCGGAAGGCATCCCCTCTTTCTTCTAACGACCATCAGTTTTTTACTTGGAACTATATTTTTATTCGTCACGTATCATGAGTTTTGCTCGGAGCGTCTTGTATTATATGAGTCCTTGTTTTTTTTGCTTTTTAGTTTGTGTCATCTATCCTTGCTGGACACACCTATTTGCGAGAGCCAAAATTATGCTATGATTTGTTAGAATTGCTCTCTATGCTTCACTTAAATTTTTTGAGCTATGGAATTGCTCTAGTGGTTCACTTATGTCTTTTTGAGCATGGTGTGCTTTAATATTTTTTAAGAAATACTCCCATGCTTCACTTAGATTTATTTGAGAGTTAGTAAATTTTTTAAGAAATCCTCTCATGCTTCACTTATATTATTTTGAGAGAAGAAAAATTTTATGCCCATGTTCTTCACTTAGATTTGTTTGAGCTTATCAAAAAGCAACATATGAAATTAGTCCCAAAGCGATAGATATTCAAGAGGGAGATAATAATAACTTTCATGAAGATCATTGGAAAAATAAACTTGATTCTTTGTAATAGTTTTGTGATATGATGATAGTGATATGTGAGTTATGTTGATGAGTAATTATCACTGGTACAATGAGGTGCTATAAAAACGGTTTTTAACCCCTTTCCGCGACGGTGTTCTAAACCGTCACCAAGTGAGTGACTGTGATAGGGGGGTGTCCTTACCACACGACCAAGAAACCATGGGGGATAGGGAGCCTCGATGCATATATAGTACTCCCTACTCGTTTGTGCTCGCATTGCCATCACAGTCTATATTCAGTGGTGCTACGTTTATGATGCGCGACCCATCACAAATAGTTCAGGATTATAGAAGTAGATAATCACACACATTTACTTTTCCTCGATTGTGTGTGATTCGATGTAAGAGCGCACACATTTGTCGCTATAAAACTGTAAGCGAATCTTGAATACATCCCACACAATTCATCCGTCGTACCCACGTCAGATGATCGACCTATCGCACGCGTTCTTCAATGACCAAATGTTTGCAATGCGCACACCATCACAAACAATCCATAATTGCGAGGCGTGTGTGATAAGGTGACTATGGCAAACATTTAATAAGAAAGAACTGTGTGTGATGTTGTCGCTAATTACACACGTTCTCTCTTGGCTGATCGTGTGTGTAGTAGAGATTGATCGCACACGCAGAGGATCCTAGAAATGTGTCTGATCCCCACGTCTATCGCAGGCGTTTCGCTTTCGCAAACCGTGTGCAGTGTAATCCCTAATTTAAAAATCACATGTTTTGAATTTGAAAGTAGGCAATCACTTATTTCATATCCAACCATGTTTATTACAAATATAGGTTCAACCACGAATGCATAATTCGATGCATAGGTACATATACTTTGAAGAACTACTGAAGCACCAAGTAAAGAATGATAAACCACAGTTGTACTAAAGACTGCAAAGAGAGAGGCGAAAGACATTCTGGTAGCTGGAGAAGGTGAAGCAGAATGCCCATATTGTGCCCTCCTCCATGCATAATGTGCGCACGACTCTTGGCCAACCCCTTGTGATGGCTGCCCGGTCCATCCTTCACTGTCTTCATTAGGACTTCTCAATGCTCATTGTAATCTAGATGAAATACTTTAACCTTCATTGCGTGTCCACCAATCATGTACTCTGCGAGGTAATCTTGAGTGAACTGCTTCGGGAACCACTCATGCGAAAAAGATTCAGACATTGTTGTCTAACAACTCATTATGGGCAGTAAAAAGAGAAGGCTGCACTGTTTGTAGTTACCATCCTACAACTCACTGTTGTGTTGGATAGAGCATAAACAAATAATTTGCTTGCCACCATTTGTATCTTTTTGCTAATAATCCTTATCGGTTTCCTCACTTGATGCTTGTTCATGGATATCTCATTGCCCCATACGCAAAAAGAGTCGATGCGTGGATCCTTGCCAAGGGCATATGTACCTGCAAGCAACAAGTCAATATTAGAAGCTAAAAAGTGTTCAGGCCTGGATCTATATGCACTACATTATAGAACGACGGGGGGAGTACAAGCCAAGGGATGAAACTAACCTCGGCGGAAAATGGTGGCCACCCCCGTTGTTGTCCTCCATAAGTGTAACACCCGGAGAATCATGCTATAGTAACTCCACATTAATGATACCAAGTCATCATCATAATGCCTTAAGAAAAACAATTGAGAAATATTTCAACCCCAAATTCAAATTTAAAATAAAGTCAAATAATTATTTCTTCAAATGGTAAAACAAAAATGTGCACTGGGTTGCAAAAATTCACTAACTAATTGTCTTGAAGGAACCAATATTATTTGAAATATTCAAATGCCCCTAACCTATTTAAAACATACCCAAAACAACCTTGTTTACTCCATTTGCATTTATGCAAAATCCAAATGAATTCAAATGCTCAACAAACCTTTTTATGGCAGTACTAAATGTTGAAAAGTAATTATGTGACACAACTCCATATTTTAAAAAAGACATCTTGTGGACAAATATGTTGCATAACAGAAAAGAAATAAATAAAAAGAAAATCAAAAAAGAAGAAAAGCATAAGGACCTAAACTACTGGTGGACTGGGCCTTAGTCTTACAGTGCCAGGGCCAGCCCACCTCACCTCACCTCACCTCCCTCCTCGCGCTACAGAAGACAAGAAGACATGGGAGGGCGTGGCAGCAATCCCGCGGCCATGGCCGCTCCCCAGCCACGCGCCGGCCATCCACACCCTTCCCCGACTACAAGTGACCACACGACCTCGCTCGACCCCGAACCCAACCCTAGCACCCCATTTTCCCCCTCGCCGCTCTCCCTCGCCCTTTCCACCTCGTGCGAGCGCCGCCATGCCCGCTGCCCCATGAAGCTCGCGGCCAGCCTCCTCACCGCGCCTCACCGACGTGCCCCCGGAGCTGCGCATCGACGCCCACTTCCCCTCCATCGACGCACGCAAGGTCGGAAGCACCGGAATGCCGCCTACACCGTCGTCTTCAACCTCAGGAGCCGACCACTACCGCCTTTGATTCGCGACCACCAGAGCCTCCCCGAGCAAGCTGACCTCCTCTTCGCGATCCCTGTGAGCCCCCTTCATTTCCCCCATGACCCCCTTCTTGCGCGCACCCTCTAGCCGTTGTTCTCCTCCGGCCGAAGCTCACTCTCCGCCATGGCCGGATACTCGCTCCCACGTGTACTCGACCGCAACTGCCGTGTGTCCGCCGTGCCCCGGCCGAGCCCCGCACGCGCCCGCGCGCGCTCGCGCTGTGCCCTCTGTCTCCCGTACGCCCGTTGTCGCCTGCTCCCACTGCTGTTGTTGTCCATGGCCGCGGGAGCCTCTCACGTGCGCGTGCCCGCGCCTGCTGCAGCCAGGGGCCGCACCCTGCTCGCCTGGAACCCAACGCATGTGGGCGCGCTCCCGTCCGTCCGTAGCCGCTCACCTAGCTCCGCGTCCCCACCGCTTCTGGCCGCCACCGGGCGCCGCCGCCGCCGCTAGTTTCCCCTACTCTGTTGCTGCTAGCTCCTGCGTTGCTGCCCGCCGCAGCTGCCTCTACCGGCCGCGCCACCCGCTCGCTTGACCGCCCACGTGGCATCTTTGGCTCGGCACGGTGCCTGGTCCGGCCGCTCGCGACACCGGTGCCTTTGCCTTCTGCGTGCGCACAGCCACGCTGGGGCTGGCCTTTATGCCTCTGCCAGCGGGCCCCCAACCAGCCCAATTAAGGGGCTAATCCCCTATTAGCCCAAAACACCCTACAGTTTAGCTTATTTTGGTTTATTTAATTAGTTAGTCTAGACCCTATGACATGTGGCCCCTACTGTAAATTAGAATGATCAGATAAATAAAAAATGCTTAGGCCTATGACACGCTGGACCCATGCACTATTCATTAGTTGACCCAGTCAATAGTTGACTGTCCTGTTGACTTTGAGTTGGCCCCACATGTCATTGACTATGGATGACACCACATTAGGTGACAAAAAGCATTTAGCTATTTAATTTTCGAATTAATAATAACTCTAGAAATTGGTTAGAACTTTGGAAATTAATATAAAATAATTTGTAACTCGGATTAAAATACTTTGTACATGAAAGTTGCTCAGAACGACGAGATGAATCCGAATACGCAATCTGTTTGTCCGCCACACGTCCTTAACATAGTGAACATGCAACCAACCCCCACTTTTTCGTCTATCTGAGAATGCCAAACGCCTCGGATACTGTCACATCCCTAGCTTCTGGTGCTGCCTAGTGTTTGCATCTTGCTTGCATCATGTTTAAATTTTTTTAATTTGAATTGAGGAAATTTGGAAGCCTCAAAATTTTAATTAAAAGAAGGGCAAATAACCCTGGAAAATGCATGCAATGTTTCCAAAATGCTCTTCAATGATGTTTAATATTCTTGGCAAGGGTTTTGGTCCAAACCAAAAATATGGAACATTTTTGAGGAATTATTTTGGCCATTTGGATTTAAATCAATAAATATTTGAGTTGGATTTAATTCTTCTATAAAAGAATTGCAAGTCCAACAATTCTGAAAAACCTATGAATTGCTTTGAATATATTGCATCAAGCCACATAAATATTTTCAGAAGCTACTAAATGATTTGGGCTGTGAATCAAATCAAAACAAAACAAACTAAATAAAAAGCTTAAATAAAAGAGAGAGAGAGAGAGAGAGAGAGAGAGAGAGAGAAAGGAACTAACTCGGCAAAGATTTCATTCGCCTGCAGGCGGCCCTCAAGACCGCAATGCACCCGCCCAGCTCCTGTTCTAGTCCAGCCCACCAGGGGCTCCCCCTGTCGTCTTCCTCCGTCTGACAGGAGGACAACCAGGTGCGTGGCGAGCGCCGACGCTGCCCTGGCCACCTCCTGCTTCCCCGGCCCCTCCTAGCGTCGCCACGACGACGCCCCGAAGCCCCTGTCCCCTCTCCCTCACTCGCCGCTCTCTCCCCTACCTCTGGCTCTCTCCTCCCACGCAACCGAAGCCGTGCCGCCACCGACGCCGTCCACCGCGGCCACCGGCTAACACTCGCCTCGCCGACGCTTCCACAAGAATCGCAGGACTCCTCTCCATCTCCACGCTGACGCACACGACCGGAGAAGGCCACAGTCGTCCGCAACCTCGCCTTCTTCCTCCTCGGCCATCGGACCTCATCGCCGTCGATTCTCCATCGTCCCTGCCTCCCCGAGCTCGACGCCTGTCTCATTAAAACCCCAGTGAGCTACTGAGTGTTTCCGCTCTGCCCCCCTGCTTGCTCCCGCCCTCTAGCCATAGCCCCGAGGTTACCCGAGGCCGCCGTCCGCCATGGCCGGCGAGCCTGCGCTCCCGAGCCTCTTCTGCTCGCTTCAGGGGCATTGAAATGCTCCTGGGGCCTCCAAGAGGCTGCCTAGCCACTCAGTTTGCTCGCTCGAGCACTGCAGCCCCGGACCCGCTCGAGCCGAACTCCGGCGCCGCCTGCCGTGCCGCTGCTACACACCCACAAGACACCACGCTGCCACCACCGGATGCGCCAGACCGCCAAAGAACCCATAGCCGCAAACCGCGCTCAAAACCGTCCCCTGTAGCGCCTTCCCGCAGCGTCTCCGCCGTCGGTTTTGGTCGTCGCCGGCCGAACTCCGGCGATGTCGATGTGGCCGTCATTAGCCACTAACAGCCCCACTAATTAAGCTTAGAGACACTGACAACTAGGCCCCCTGTCTAACTAAACATAGCTTAATTTATGTTTAGTTTTAATTAACCTCAGTGGGCCCACGCGTCAGCTTTGACCAATCTGACGTGGCTGTTGACTGGGCCCACATGTCAGCAACACTAACCAGCCCCAGTCACTTTCCAGTGGACCCCACTGGTCAGGTTTGATCTGGACCCGCCTGTTGACCTGCTGAGGTCAGCATGACCTAATGCTGACGCAATAACTTGTTTTCTGGATTTGTTATTATTCAGGAAATTCCAGAAATTAGTATAAACTTCTAAAAATCATAGAAATTCAACCGTAGCTCAGAATGAAATAATTTATATATGAAAAATGATCAGAAAAATCCAATCTATCCATCTACAGAATTTTCATGCATGTTAGAACAACTCTTGCTCACTTTTTAGGCCAAATCTTATAATGGCATTTAAATCTTCACATATGGAGTTTGAATTTGAACCTAGGGTTCAAACCAACTTCATTTAACCTGCTGCTAGTTGCATTAGCTCAAACCTCATCATATTGCCATGTCATGATCATGCATCATATTGTGCATTGCATTGATGGTGTTTCCTTCTGTGTTGCCGGTGTTTGTCCCCTCTAAGTAGACGACGTACCGACGATGAATTTCGATGACACCGATGAAGAACTATATTATCTTCAGAAGTGCCAGGCAAGAAAAAACCCCTTGTTCATTCCGATACAACCCCACTCTCTCGCTCCTGCTCTCTTTTACTGCATTAGGACAACAACGATTCAACTGTTACATGTTGCGGTAGTTGAAACCCTTTCCTCTGCGTGACCTGTCATTGCCACAGTAAATAGATGAAACCCACTAGCATGAGTAGGAGTTGTTTGAGCCCTGATGTGCCTACTCATTCAGGCTTGTTTGTCATGCCTGCTATTGCTTAGAGTTGTGTTAGGTCTGATTCGTCGGGGATGAATTGGAGGTGTGTGAACATCTCCTACTGTGTGAGAGCTAAGTGTGTGAACACGATTTGGTAAAGGTAGCGGTGAGAGGCCATGTAGGAGTACATGGTGGGTTGTCTCATTGCAGCCTGGCCCTCAGAACTGAGTTCTGTGTTTGTGATCCATGAGCCATTACTACCACACATTGGGCTCCGGCGCCCAAGCTCTCTCGACTTATTAATCAACTTGATCTCTGTCCTGTGAGTTGCAACTAGTTTCGAGTTTGTAGGTAGTGTTAGTAGTCTACCAAGTGGCACCCGATGCAGGTGGGCTTGGGATGACTAGGCACCATGGCACGGTGTACCAAGCGTAGAACCACCCGTCGAGGTGGGCTTGGGAACCCTGCTCACATCGTTTGGGGCCGTGGAGCGACTCCCGGCCGGATCTCCTTGCGGATGGAACCCGAATAGGCGATAAACCAGGACTAGAGACTTGTGTGGTTAGTCAGGTCGTGGTCGACTCCCTCGCCAGGCTTCCGCTTGAAGGTTGCTGAGATACACGAGGTGTACATGGCGGTAAGTAGCGAGAGCGTGTGCGAAGAAGTACACCCCTGCAGGGTTAATATGATCTATTCGAATAGCCGTGTCCACGGTAAAGGACTTTTGGGTTGCCTGTACAGTTCATAGACAAGTGAAAGTGGATACTCTAAAATGCGCAAGATAAGCGTGAGTGCTATGGATGGCGTTCTCGTAGGGAGACGGGAGCGGATCCATAGTGGTGTCTTGATATGGTGAATATGTGGACTCGTGTGCGCCACCTCAAAAGAGTTACTTGCAGTCGTAGTTAGGATAGCCACCGAGTCAAAGCTGGCTTGTCATAGCTTAAACCCCACCACCCCTTTGTTGATAATGATGCATATGTAGTTAGTTCTCGATGTAAGTCTTGCTTTGAGTACATTTGTACTCACGCTTGCCTATTTTATGTTTTTGCAGAGAGTCTTGGTCTCACTAGTAGTTCCGCGTGGACTTGACGCTTAGCTTGATACCTCGGCTACGATCTTGTGCCCTCGGCAGATCTCGTAGATAGTCGTGCTTCTAAGCCTTTTTCATTTGTAGATGTACGTACTTTCGGACATGTTAAGCTTCCGCTTGTGCTTGACTTGTATGTTTCAATGTTGGGTCATGAGACCCATGTTTGTAATATCTCGCTCCTCGGAGCCTAATGAATAAATACTTGAGTCAGAGAGTTATGTTGTGATGCCATGTTGTATTTACACATATCGAGCATATTGTGTGTATGTTTGTAATGCTTGGTATGTGTGGGATCCGACAATCTAGTTGTTTATCCTTGGCAGCCTCTCTTATGGGGAAATGTAGTCTAGTGCTTCCTTGAGCCATAGTAGTCCGCTACAGCCCGGTTCACGGAGTCCTCGCTAGCCCAAAGACTACCGCCGGGACACTTGATCGGCCGGCATGTGTTTCACTTCGCTCATGTGTCTGTTCTTCGGGAAATGTCACGCGGTGACATCCGAGTCCTGCCTAGCTCACATCGCCCGGGTTCCTGAGTCCTGTTAGCCCAAAGGTTACAGCCCGGATTCACACGTCAACCGACATGCTCGATGTGATTCATGTATTCCTGTCCCCATGGGTTAGTGTCGCTTTGGGTTCACGACTAGCCATGTCGGCCCTGGTTCTCTGTCATATGGATGCTAGCGACACTATCATATACGTGAGCCAAAAGGTTAAACGGTCCCGGCCATGATAAGGCGACACTGTGGGAATACCGTGCGTGAGGCCGCAAAGTGATATGAGGTGTTACCGGCTAGATCGATGTGACTTGGAATCGGGGTCCTGACAGCTTTGGTATCAGAGCCTGACTGCCTGTAGGATTACCAAGGCAAACCGGTCGAAGTTGTGTCTAGAAATGCTTTAGTTATGTAAGGGAATTGATTGTGGAAGGGAACGTAAGGCTCTTTTTAATCCTTATACCTCATGACCTTCTGATCTGAGTCATCCTCTTCTCTTCTACGGGGTTTAAGAACTAGGCTTTTCATCTATCTATTAGGATGACGTGTTACTAATCCATAGACTTATAGGTTGTTGGTTTCAAGCCCCAGTTCAGTTCCTACTACTTCCGTGTGTTGTTAGTTGATCTCAGAACCTTGCTATTGTGATGTTGTGTGGTCATGCCACTATTTTGCAGGATGTCTCAAATCTTTTTGAGCATTTACAGCCGTTATGCTGTCCGAGTCATCCCAGGTTTCTAAACTATCTGATGCATTTGCAAATCCTTCCTCCCAGTTCTCGATGTCTTGTTGGGCCGGATTAATCACACTAAACAGTGTGTTGAGGTACTCCATTGCCTCGACATATATGTTGGAGTTATTTTTATGACCCTAGGTGTCTTAGGGAGTCACCTAGTAATATAATCTAGCCATGTTTTGTGTTCCCAGTGTGATAATTCTGGCCACCATTCTCGAAAGCATCCCGTGATGCCATTTAGTAGTAGGTATTCTATTCCTAGGTTCTTGAACCCGAGATTCACCCTACTTACCTCATGTTGATAGTGTTTGCTAGTTCCTTTAGGATATTAGTAATTTTGCGATAGTCCTTGAGGTCCGTGGTATTTCCTTCTTCCAAATACCATGAACTAGTTATGGCAGAAGTTCCTCTTTGAACCTAAAGATCGCAATCAGAGTACTCTTGAGGAGTTCTCCATTCATAATTGTGACTCTGCCAGTTCTACCTTCTCTGCATGGGTTATCCGGGAGAAATGTTGAGCTTTGCTCGACATACTAATCTATGCATCCACAACTCAGAAAATTATATGTTCCTTTGAGTTGTTCTCTTTATTGTATTCTGACCCTCGTCTATCAATTTATAGTCAAGAGTATGTGTGTGATCGTGTTAATCGATGCCTACTACTCTTGTGGTCCATCAAGCCATTCTATTTCGGAATGACTGGGAGAAACAAACTCCAGTACCTCATCCATATCTAGGATTGGGTCAAAGAAATTGTATTCCATAGATCAAAATGCCAATCCAGCTTTTGATTCTGTTCTACCCTGAAGTATTGCCCTCTTTATGTCAGGAATGTCATGAGAATTGCACCTTCCCTTATGAATTCTTGACGCAGTAATACTTCTTGCCATCATTGTTCATTCCTCTGTTCCCGTGTTATTGTAACCGGAATGCCGACAAGTGAACTATGATGTGTGAAATCAATACTCCTAGCAACCCTTTTGTTTGGTAGTTAATGGACAATAATATCATTCTTAGCGTGTTGGTTGTTGGACCACTATTATAAGATTGATTGTGCTACCTAGTCCATTCTTCCTGGTGTACTTTTCGAAGAATGAGTTAGGATTTTATCAATCCTTGCTTATTTGATCATATTGTCTTGCCCTGAAAAGCAAGAATGTTCCCGAGCTTAGTAACATATTGGTGGTTCATGATTTTCCGAATATCTTCTCGGAAGTATCACCGGGTCGTCACCTGACCGCTATGTTGAGTTCGTGATCATGTTGGTTTCCTTGTAAACCATCATTTCTCCAAGAATCTGTGTAGGATACCTCTGAGCTAGTTGGTTAAGCTAAACAACAACTCGGAGAGTTGGAAGATAAAAGCTTTGCCAAATTTGGTTCTTTCTGAAGGGATATCTTTGTGTTTGTGTGTGTGTTGAGGAAAGATGATATCTTCACCAATTGGTCCTCGTGATCAGTTGTCGGATCTGTTGTCTTGTCAAAACTTTGACTTGAGTATGGGCTATCATCAAGTCAAATCAGAACCAACGATGTTTGTAATGTTTTCTTACTCGTGGTTGATCCCTCGAGCATACACCATTACATCTTTTGGTCTGACCAATTCTATCACCGTGTTCACATGATGGTGGAAGTCCAGTGATATGGAAATTCCGATGAGTTGTTGTTGAGCCCAACAGCAGCACCTTGTCTCCTCCATGATTCATGTTGAACATTGAGCTAGTGTTGGAAACTTGTGTAAGCATTTTCTTCATGCCCCGTTCATGAAGTATATGTTTGGTGAAAGAAGTGACTTTCTCCAAGTTCACGTGCATTAGGTGTAAGTTGTCGCCATGAATTTGAGAAAAGTTTGTTTTGTTTCCTCTGGAATCATCCCAAATCGGTCATGCATACGTGCGAAGTATTCTATGGTTTGGTAGATTAATTACCTCCACTCCATACGTATTCCCCAGCACAGCAAGCCACTGATTGATTTGTTCAAGGAGAAGAAGTTCCTTCTTAAGAGCTAATCATGACTTATGCAAGGACTTCGTTATCCACAATGATGGTTCCTCACCTGAACTTTGGTAGTGTTTTATTATAAGACTACTCTGTGGTCCTGCTTGTCTTGGACAACATGTTTACATGTGTGTAGCAGAACCAGCTCATATTTTGGAGCTTGCTATCATAGTTCATCTCCCGAGATTCTCGCAACGTTATCTCGTCGAATTTGTGTTGCAACCTTTTCTTTTCGGACATGTTGTTCGAAAATCCTGTTACCAGCCAGATCTGAATCTCAGGCAGATATGATGGCTGGAACATTTCCAAGATCTATGATGTAGGTCCCGACGAGGTTGATGTTTTGGCCGACACACCTAGCCGGAAGATCTATTATTGTAGTATCTTGAACAAGCAATTCAACCCATCTCCATGAGGATTTGGTATGACTTATTCCACAAGTTGTTCCTTATGGATTTTTGTGCTCCCGAAGTCCGACCTTTGCTTGATGGCCATGTCGATGCTTTTAAACATGATCGTGGTAGCTAGAACATCAGGGAGAACATCAGAAGCAGAGTGCTAAATGTCTCTCGGTCGATCATCCAGATTTCGTTCTCTTGGCCTTGCTAAGGGGAAGTCTGAGAAGGTGTTATTTTCCTTTGCATCTGCATCGTCCATCTCTATTCGTCATGGTAGTACGTTGTGTTGCCAGGATCCTTGGCACGGATATTGGTAAAACCTTGATGAATATGGAAATGCTCAAGTTCTTGAGAGCACGCGCAAGCAAAATCATTCCTTGGGTTTTCTTCAACAAGGTAGTCCACATCATCCATTCTATTCTAGGTATTCCATTCCCTCGCACTCCTTCAAACGATCGTTCGTTAATGGCCTCAGGCTGGTGAAAAGAGTTCCAATGATCTATGTATCAAAAGTAATTCCTTTTTGCCACTTGAGGGAATAATTCTACGAGTCACCTTCCCTAAGGTGCCCGTTATGGAATCATGGCAATTCTTCCTCGCTATTCTGAAACCCTCGTCAAATTGCTTCTTCCGTCCCTCCTGATGCATGTTTTGCGTCTCAGCTTGTGAGATGTTTCTATGTCTCATTCCGTGAGTTGATCCTGAGTTGCTCGATCTTCGAGAAGATTGATCCTTCTAGAGTTTCATCTCCCTCTCGTTGTCATGTTGGTAGGAGTTCCTGGAGCAAGACTTCGAGACAAAGATGGTGATCGAATCAACGTTCTTATGAGGTGCAACCTGGATCGTGAAGATTGTCTTAACTTGCGTCTCCCCCCCTTCATCTTACCCTACGCTTGAATCTCGGGACGAGATTCTTGTTTAGTAGGGGCGAGTTGTCACATCCCTAGCTTCTGGTGCTGCCTAGTGTTTGCATCTTGCTTGCATCATGTTTAAATTTTTTTAAACTTGAATTGAGGAAATTTGAAAGCCTCAAAATTTTAATTAAAAGAAGGACAAATAACCCTGGAAAATGCATCCAATGTTTCCAAAATGCTCTTCAATGATGTTTAATATTCTTGGCAAGGGTTTTGGTCCAAACCAAAAATATGGAACATTTTTGAGGAATTATTTTGGTCATTTGGATTTAAATCAATAAATATTTGAGTTGGATTTAATTGTTCTATAAAAGAATTGCAAGTCCAACAATTCTGAAAAAAACCTATGAGTGGCTTTGAATATATTGCATCAAGCCACATAAATATTTTCAGAAGCTACTAAATGATTTGGGCTGTGAATCAAATCAAAACAAAATAAATAGAAAAACTTAAATAAAAGAGAGAGAGAGAGAAAGGAACTAACCTGGCAGCAGCCCACCTGCCTGTGCGGCCCAGCACCGCAACAGACCGGCCCAGCTCCTGTTCTGGTCCAGCCCACCAGGGGCTCCCCCTGTCGTCTTCCTCCTTCTGCCAGGAGGACAACCAGATGTGTGGCGAGCGCCGACGCTGCCCTGACCACCTCCTGCTTCCCCGGTCCCTCCTAGCGTCGCCACGACGACGCCCCGAAGCCCCTGTCCCCTCTCCCTCACTCGCCGCTCTCTCTCCCCCCTACCTCTGGCTCTCTCCCTCCCACGCAACCGAGCGCGTCGTCGCCACCGACGCCGTCCACCGCGGCCACCGGCTAACACTCGCCTCGCCGACGCTTCCACAAGAATCGCAGGACTCCTCTCCATCTCCACGCTGACGCACACGACCGGAGAAGGCCACAGTCGTCCGCAACCTCGCCTTCTTCCTCCTCGGCCATCGGACCTCATCGCCGTCGATTCCCCGTCGTCCCTGCCTCCCCGAGCTCGACGCCTGTCTCATTAAAACCCCGGTGAGCTACTGAGTGTTTCCCATCTGCCCCCCTACTTGCTCCCGCCCTCTAGCCGTAGCCCCGAGGTCACCCGAGGCCGTCGTCCACCATGGACGGCGAGCCTGCGTTCCCGAGCCTCTTCTGCTCGCTTCAGGGCATCGAAACGCTCCTGGTGCCTCCAAGAGGCTGCCTAGCCACTCAGTTTTCTCGCTCGAGCACTGCAGCCCCGGACCCGCTCGAGCCGTACTCCGGCGGCCGCCCGGCTCGCCGCCGCCGCTGCTACACACACCCACAGCACACCACGCGGCCACCACCGGATGCGCCGTGACCCAAGAACCCATAGCCGCAAAACCGCGCTCGAAACCGTCCCCTATAAGCGCCTTCCCGCGGCCTCCGTCGTCGGTTTTGGTCGCCGCCATGAACTCCGGCGATATCGACGTGGCCGTCATTAGCCACTAACAGCCCCACTAATTAAGCTTAGAGACACTGACAACTAGGCCCCCTGTCTAACTAAACATAGCTTAATTTATGTTTAGTTTTAATTAACCTCAGTGGGCCCACGCGTCAGCTTTGACCAATCTGACGTGGCTGTTGACTGGGCCCACATGTCAGCAACACTAACCAGCCCGATCAGCGACTGCTGGACCCCACTGGTCAAGTTTGACCTCGACCCGCCTGTTGACCTGGCCGAGGTCAAGATGACCTAATGCTGACGCAATAACTCATTTTCTGGATCTATTATTATTCAGGAAATTCCAGAAATTAGTATAAACTTCTAAAAATCATAGAAATTCGACCGTAGCTCAGAATGAAATAATTTATATATGAGAAATGATCTGAAAAATCCAATCTATCCATCTGTACCATTTTCATGCATGTTAGAACAACTTTTGCTCACTATTTAGGCCAAATCTTATAATGGCATTTAAATCTTCACATATGGAGTTTTAATTTGAACCTAGGGTTCAAACCAACTTCATTTAACCTGCTGCTAGTTGCATTAGCTCAAACCACATCATATTGCCATGTCATGATCATGCATCATATTGTGCATTGCATTGATGGTGTTTCCTTCTGTGTTGCTTGGTGTTTGTCCCCTCTCAAGAGAGGACGCATCGACGATGAATTCGATGACACCGATGAAGAACTATATTATCTTCAAGTGCTGTGCAAGCAAAACCCCTTGTTCATTCCGATACAATCCCACTCTCTTGCTCCTGCTCTCTTTTTTGCATTAGGACAACAACGATTCAACTGTTACATGATGCGGTAGTTGAACCCTTTCCTCTCGCATGACATGTCATTGCCACAAGAAATAGATGAAACCCACCAAAGCATGAGTAGGAGTTGTTTGAGCCTGATGTGCCTACTCATTCATGCTTGTTTGTCATGCCTGCTATTGCTTAGAGTTGTGTCAGTCCGATTCATTGGAGATGAATTGGAGGTGTGTGAACATGTCCTCTTGTGTGAGAGCTAAGTGTGTGAACACGATTTGGTAAAGGTAGCGGTGAGAGGCCATGTAGGAGTACATGGTGGGTTGTCTCATTGCGATCGTCCTCGAACCGAGTTCTGTGTTTGTGATCCATGAACAGTTACTACCACACATTGGGCTCCGGGCGCTCCAAGCTCTCTCGACTTATTAATCAACCTGATCTCTGTCCAGGAGTTGCAACTAGTTTCTGGTGTTTGTAGGTAGTTAGTAGTCTACCAAGTGGCACCCGATACAGGTGGGCTTGGGACAGACTAGGTACCATGGCACGGTGTACCAAGCGTAGAACCACCCGTCGAGGTGGGCTTGGCAACCCTGCTCACATCGTTTGGGGCCGTGAGCGACACCCCGGCCGGATCTCCTTGCCGATGGAACCCGAATAGGCGATAAACCTGGACTAGAGACTTGTGTGGTTAGTCAGGTCGTGGCTGACTTCCTCGCCAGGCTTCCGCTTGAAGGTTGCCGAGATACACGAGGTGTACATGGCGGTAAGTGGCGAGAGCGTGTATGAAGAAGTACACCCTTGCAGGGTTAATATGATCTATTCGAATAGCTGTTTCCGCGGTAAAGGACTTCTGGGTTGCCGGTACAGTTCATAGACAAGTGAAAGTGGATACTCTAAAATGCGCAAGATAAGCGTGAGTGCTATGGATGGCGTTCTCGTAGGAAGACGGGAGCGGATCCATAGTGGTGTATTGATATGGTGAATATGTGGACTCGTGTGCCACCTCAAAAGAGTTACTTGGCAAATGTAGTTTAGGATAGCCACCGAGTCAAAGCTGGCTTGCTGCAGTTAAACCCCACCACCCCTTCGGTGATAATGATGCATATGTAGTTAGTTATGATGTAAGTCTTGCTGAGTACATTTGTACTCACGTTTGCCTATTTTATGTTTTTGCAGAGAGACTTTAGTCTCACTAGTAGTTCCGCGTGGACTTCGACGTTTAGCTTGATACCTCAGCTACGATCTTGTGCCCTCGGCAGGATCTGGTAGATAGTCAGGCTTCTAAGCCTTTTTCATTTGTAGATGTCTGTACTCAGACATGTTAAGCTTCCGCTTGTGCTTGACTTGTATGCTCTGAATGTTGGGTCATGAGACCCATGTTTGTAATATCTCGCTCCTCGGAGACTAATGAATAAATACTTGAGTCGTAGAGTTATGTTGTGATGCCATGTTGTATTTACACATATCGAGCATATTGTGTGTATGTTTGTAATGCTTGCTATGTGTGGGATCCGACAATCTAGTTGTTTATCCTTGGCAGCCTCTCTTATGGGAAAATGTAGTCTAGTGCTTCCTTGAGCCATAGTAGTCCGCTACAGCCCGGTTCACCGAGTCCCGCTAGCCCAAAGAAGATCGCCAGACACTTGATTCACTTCGCTCATGTGTCCGTCCTTCGGGAAATGTCACGTGGTGACATCCGAGTCCTGCCTAGCCTGCTACAGCCCGGTTCCCGTGAGTCACTAGCCGGTGCTATAGCCCGGATTCACACGCTGCTGACCGACATGCTCGATGTGATTCATGTATGCATGTCCCCATGGGTTAGTGCTGCTTTGGGTTCACGACTAGCCATGTCGGCCCTGGTTCTCTGTCATATGGATGCTAGCGACACTATCATATACGTGAGCCAAAAGGCGCAAACGGTCCCGGGCCATGGTAAGGCGACACCCGTGGGAATACCGTGCGTGAGCCCGCAAAGTGATATGAGGTGTTACCGGCTAGATCGATGTGACTTGGAATCGGGGTCCTGACAGATACTTTCCCGGATGTTTCCCCCCTTTGCTAGTATCGCCTAGTACCACGTTAGGTCACCCTAGTACCACGTTTTGTCATTTTATGTTTTGTGATGCCTTGTTTGCTCTGTATTTACTGTTTCTTCCCCCCTCTTCTTCTTCAGTAGACCCCAAGACCGCGATGATGCTCCTGAGTACGACTACGTCGACGACGACCCTTCCTTCTCAATAGAGCTTCCAGGCAAGCAAACCCTCAACGAGATATCGCCCACTCTCTTCTCTCTTATTCTTGCATTAGGTTTGTTACTGTTGTTGATTCGATAGCTCCTATTCTGTTGCATAGCCTGTCATTGTTGTTACTGTTGTTACCTTTACATGCAATCCTAAATTCTTAGTATAAGATGCTAGTATTCCACCAGCGGCCCTACATTCTTGTCCGTCTGCTATGCTATATTATCGGGCCGTGGTCACTTCGGGAGGTGATCACGGGTATATACATACATACTATACATGTTAAATGATGGGACTAAAGTCGGGTCGGCTTATAGAGTACCCGCAAGTGATTCCGATGTGGAGGGCTGAAAGGACAGGTGGTTCCATCCAAGTAGTGGTGCGCCTGGGTTCCCGACCGCCCCCGAGTGTTACTTTGTGGCCGAGCGATAGGGCAGTTTGTGACCACCTAGGAGACAAGTGGGCCTGGTCCTGGTCGGCGTCTGCGGTTACTTCAAAATAACACGCTTAATGAGATCGGGTATTTGATATAAGTTGGCCACTGGCTTATACGCACTAACCACCACGCGGGACACAGTTATGGGCACTCGACATCGTGGTATCAGCCGAAGCCCCCTAGACGTCAGCGACTGAGTGGCGCGCGACGGGTTGCACTGGAACGCCTGCTGTTGTATAAGGGAGGCTAGGTCTGCTCATCGGCCGTGTACGCAACATGCAGGAGTGCAAAGGGCGATGGGCCCAAGACCCTTGCGCACTTAGGATTTAGACTGGCGTGCTGACCTCTCTGTCGGGCCTAGGTAGGGCTGCGACGTGTTGATCTTCCAAGGTCGGACATGACCCAGGAAAGTGTGCCCGACCAGAGGGATCGAGTGTGTTGGGTAATGTGGTGCACCCCTGTAGGGAAGATTGATCTATTCGAATAGCCGTGTCCACGGTAACAGTATGACCTGGAGTTGTATTCCGACCTCATGACAACTAGAACCGGATACTTAATAAAACACACCCTTTCAAGTACCAAATACAACCCGTTGATCGCTCTCTCACAGGACGACGAGGAGAGGATCGTCGGGATAGGATTATGCTATACGTTGTTACTTGGTGAACTTACCAGCTAATCTCTTCTATATGCTTCAAGATGGAGGCTGCCAGAAGCGTTGTCTTTGATAGGACTAGCTATCCCCCTCTAATTCTGGCATTCTGCAGTTCAGTCCACATATACTATTGATACGTCCATTTTGCATCATGTTTTCCTACTGTTATTTATGATGTTTTTTATGCATAATAATGCTTTTTGGAGTAATTCTAATTCATTTTCTCTGATAATATGCAAGGTACACACAAAGAGGGAGAATTCTGGCAGGTGGAAATATGGACCTGGAAAAGCTACGTCAGGCTCCCTATTCTGCACAACTCCAAACAAGCTGAAACTTTACGGAGAATTTTTATGGAATATATGAGAAATATTGGAGCCAATAAGTACCAGAGGGGCCCCACCAGGTGGGCACAACCCACCTGGGCCCACTAGGGAGCCCAGGCGCGCCCTGGTGGGTTGTGCTCACTCAGACAGCCCTCCGACGAAGCGATTCTGCCTGGGGAACTTCCCTCCTGGAGGGGGAAATCATCGTACTCATCATCACCAACAACTCTCCCATCTTGGGGAGGGAAATCTCCATCAACATCTTCAACAACACCATCTCATATCAAACCCTAGTTCATCTCTTGTGTTCAATCTTATTACCGGAACTGTAGATTGGTGCTTGTGGGTGACTAGTAGTGTTGATTACATCTTGCAGTTGATTACTATATGGTTTGTTTGGTGGAAGATTATATGTTCAGATCCAATATGCTATTTAATACCCCTCTGATCTTGAGCATGATTATCATTGTGAGTAGTTACTTTTGTTCTTGAGGTCACGGGAGAAATCATGTTGCAAGTAATCATGTGAACTTGATGTGTGTGTTCGATATTTTGATAGTATGTATGTTGCGATTCCCTTAGTGGTGTCATGTGAACGTCGACTACATGACACTTCATCATATTTGGGCCTAAGAGAATGCATTATGGAGTAGCAATTAGATGATGGGTTGCGAGAGTGACAGAAGCTTAAACCCTAGTTTATGCTCTATTCCGTAAGGGACCGATTGGATCCAAAAGTTTAATGCTATGGTTAGAATCTATTCTTAATACTTTTCTGGTAGTTGTGGATACTTGCTAGAGGGTTAATCATAAGTAGGTGGTTGTTCAACTAAGAACAACACCTAAGCACCGGTCCACCCACATATCAAATTATCAAAGTAGCGAACACGAATCGAACCAACATGATGGAAATGACTAGATGAAATTCTTGTGTACCCTCAATAACGTTTTGCTTATCATAAGAGACCGTTTTGGCATGTCCTTTGCCTCAAAAGGATTGGGATACATTTCTGCAATTTTTTTACTACTATCGTTACTTGCTCATTACAAATTATCTGGCTATCAAACTACTCTGTTACTTACAATTTCAGCACTTGCAGACATTACCTTGCTGAAAACCACTTGTCATTTCCTTCTACTCCTCGTTGGATCCGACACTCTTACTTATCGAAAGAACTACAATTGATCCCATATACTTGTGGGTCTTCAAGGATATTTTCTGGCACCATTGTTGTGGAGTGAAGCGCCTTTGGTAAGTGGAATTTGGTAAGGAAACATTTCTATAGTGTGCTGAAATTTACTGTCACTTGTTACCATGGAAAACAATCCTTTGAGGGGTTTGTTCGGGATATCTTCACCTCAACCGGAACCACAATTAGCTACCACTCAACTTACTGCACCTACTGAAAATATTGAATATGAAATTCCTTCGGGTATGATAGAACAACTGCTAGCTAATCCTTATGCACGAGATGGAACCGAACATCCTGATATGCACTTGATATATGTGGAACAAATTTGTGGATTGTTTAAGCTTGTAGGTTTACCCGGAGATGAAGTTAAGAAGAAGGTTTTCCCTTTATCTTTGAAGGGAAAAACATTGGCATGGTATAGGCTATGCGATGATATTGGATCTTGGAATTGGAATCGACTGAAATTGGAGTTCCACCAAAAGATTTATCCTATGCATCTAGTTCATCGTTATCGGAATTACATACATAATTTTTTGCCTCATGAAGGATAAAGTATTGCTCTAGCTTGGGGGAGGCTTAAGTCAATGTTATATTCATGCCCCAACCATGAGCTCTCAAGAGAAATTATTATCCAGGATTTTTATGCTCGGCTTTCTCATAATGATCGATGCATGCTTGATACTTCTTGTGCTAGTTCTTTTATAAAGAAGACTGTTGAATTCCGGTGGGATCTTTTGGAAAGAATTAAATGCAACTCTGAAGATTGGGAACTCGACGAAGGTAAAGAGTCAGGTATTAAGCTTAAGTATGATTGTGTTAAATCTTTTATGAATATCGATGCTTTTCAAAAGTTTAGCACCAAATATGGACTTAACTCTGAGATAGTAGCCTCCTTTTGTGAATCATTTGCTACTCATGTTGATCTCCCGAAAGAGAAGTGGTTTAAATATCACCCACCTATTAAAGAAGAAATTAAAGAACCAGTACTAGCTAAAGAAGAAACTATACTTTATAATGTTGATCCAGTTGTTCCAACTGCTTATATTGAGAAACCACCTTTCCCTGTTAGGATAAAGGAACATGCTAAAGTGTCAGTTGTGGTCAACAAAAGTTATATTATAACACCTAAACCTGATGAACAAATTAAAGTAGAACCTAGTGTTGCTATGGTTAAGGATCTCCTGTAAGAAAATGTAGATGGGCATGTTATTTACTTCTGTGAAGAAGCTGCTAGAATTGCCAAACCCGATAAAAAGGATAAACATAGACCTGTTGTCGGCATGCCCGTTGTCTCAGTTAAAATAGGAGATCACTATTATCATGGTTTATGTGACATAGGTGCTAGCGTGAGTGCTATTCCCTTTACCTTATATCAAGAAATTATGAATGACATAGCACCCACAAAGATAGAAGACATATATGTTACCATTAAACTTGCTAATAGAGACACTATTTCACCAATTGGGATTGTTAGAGATGTTGAAGTCTTGTCTGGGAAAATAAAATACCCTACTGATTTTCTTGTTCTTGGTTCCCCACAAGATGACTTTTGTCCCATTACATTTGGTAGACCTTTCTTGAACACCGTTAATGCTAAAATAGACTGTGAGAAACAAACTGTCGGCGTTTGTTTTGGTGATGAGTCTCATGAATTTAATTTTTCCAAGTTTAGTAGAAAGCTTCATGAAAAAGAATTGCCTAGTAAGGATGAAATAATTGATCTTGCTTCCATTGTTGTGCCTCCTACTGATCCACTAGAACAATATTTGCTATACCATGAAAATGATTTACCTATGCATGAAAGAAATCAAATAGATAACATTTTCTTTGAACAACGTCCTCTGATCAAACATAATTTGCCTACTGAATCTCTAGGAGGTCCTCCTCCACCTAAAGGTGATCCTGTGTTTGAATTAAAACAATTGCCAGAAACTTTGAAATATGCTTATCTTGATGAAAAGAAGATATATCCTGTTATTATTAGTGCTAACCTTTCATAACATGAAGAAGAAAGATTATTGAAAGTTCTAAGGAAGCACAGAGCTTCTATTGGATATACTCTTGATGATTTAAAGGGCATTAGTCCCACTCTATGTCAGCACAAGATTAATATGGAACCTGATGCTAAACCCGTTGTTGATCACCAACGTCGGTTAAATCCAAAGATGAAGGAAGTGGTAAGAACCGAAATCTTAAAACTTCCGGAAGCAGGTATTATCTATCCTTTATTTGATAGTAGATGGGTAAGTCCTATTCATTGTCTCCCTAAGAAAGGAGGTTTTACTGTTGTCCCTAAGGATAAGAATGAACCTATTCCACAAAGAATTGTTACAGGTTATAGAATGGTAATTGATTTTAGAAAATTAAACAAAGCAACTATAATAGATCATTACCCTCTGCCTTTTATCGATCAAATGATAGAAAGACTATCTAAGTACACACATTTTTTCTGTCTTGATGGATACTCTGGTTTTTTCAGAAATACCTGTTTCTCAACCTGATCAAGAAAAGACCACTTTTACTTGTCCCTTTGGAACTTATGCTTATAGACGCATGCCTTTTGGTTTATGCAATGCACCTGCTACCTTTCAAAGATGTATGACTGCTATATTTTCTGACTTTTGTGAAAAGATTGTTGAGGTTTTCATGGATGACTTCTCTGTTTATGGGAAGTCTTTTGATGATTGTTTAAGCAATCTTGATCGATTTTCACAGAGATGCAAGCAAATAAATCTTGTCTTCAATTGGGAGAAGTGCCACTTTATGGTTAATGAAGGTATTATTTGGGCCATAAAATTTCTGAAAGAGGTATTGAGGTGGACAAAGCTAAGGTTGATGCAATTGAGAAATGCCATGTCCTAAAGATATCAAAGGTATTCGTAGTTTTCTAGGTCATGCTGGTTTCTATAGGAGATTTATCAAAGATTTTTCTAAAATTTCTAGGCCTCTTACAAATATTTTGCAAAAGGATGTTCCTTTTGTTTTTGATGATGATTGTTTAGAAGCCTTCAAAACACTCAAGAAAGCCTTAATTTCTGCACCTGTAATTCAACCACCTGATTGGAACTTGCCTTTTGAAATTATGTGTGACGCTAGTGATTATGCTGTTGGTGCTGTTCTAGGACAAAGAGTTGATAAGAAACTGAATGTTATTCATTATGATAGTAAAACTCTAGACAGTGCTCAATGAAATTATGCTACTACTGAAAAAAAAATCCTAGCAGTGGTGTTTGCTTGTGATAAATTTAGATCTTACACTGTTGATTCAAAATTAATTGTTCACACCGATCATGCTGCTATAAAACATCTTATGGAAAAGAAAGATGCTAAACCTAGACTTATTCGATGGGTTCTCTTGCTACAAGAATTTGATTTACATATCACTGATAGAAAAGGAGCTGAGAACCATGTATCTGATAACTTGTCTAGGCTTGAAAATTTGCTTGATGACACACTACCTATTGATGATAGGTTTCCTGATGAGCAATTAGTTGCAATAAATGTTTCTCTTAGTACTCCTTGGTATGCTGACTATGCTAATTACATTTTTGCTAAATATCTACCACCTAGCTTTACATACCAACCAAAGAAAAGAAAAATTCTCTGATTTAAGACACTACTTTTGGGATGACCCACATCTTTATGAAGAAGGAGTAGATGGTATTATTAGATGTTGTGTACCTGAGCATGAACAGGGACAAATCCTACGGAAATGTCACTCCGAAGCTTATGGAGGGCATCATCTTTGGAGAGACAGAACTGCTCACAAGGTATTGCAATCTGGATTTTATTGGCCTACTCTCTTCAAAGATGCCCGTAAGTTCGTCTTATCTTGTGATGAATGCCAAAGAATAGGTAATATCGGTAAGCGTCAAGAAATCCTATGAATTATTCACTTGTTGTTGAACCATTTGATGTTTGGGGATTTGATTGCATGGGACCTTTTCATTCTTCCAATGGGTATACACATATTTTGGTTCTTGTTGATTATGTTACTAAGTGGGTAGAAGCTATTCCAACCAGTAGTTCTGATCACAACACCTCTATTAAAATGCTTAAGGAAGTTATTTTCCCACGGTTTGGGATCCCTAGATATTTAATGAGTGATGGTGGTTCACACTTTATTCATGGTGCTTTCCGTAAAATGCTTGCCAAGTATATATGATGTTAACCATAGAATTGCATCACCTTATCATCCTCAGTCTAGTGGTCAAGTTGAACTTAGAAATAGAGAAATAAAATTAATTTTTCAAAAGACTGTCAATAGGTCATGGAAGAATTGGTCTAAGAAATTAGATGATGCACTTTGGGCCTATAGAACAGCATATTAAAAACCCTATGGGTATGTCTCCTTATAAAATGGTTTATGGAAAAGCTTGTCATTTGCCTCTTGAATTAGAACACAAAGCATATTGGGCAATCAAAGAACTCAACTATGATTTCAAACTTGCCGGTGAAAAGAGGTTATTTGATATTAGCCCATTAGATGAATGGAGAACCCAAGCTTATGAAAATGCCAAGTTATTTAAAGAAAAATTTAAAAGATGGCATGATAAAAGAATTCAAAAGCGTGAGTTTAAAGTTGGAGAATATGTTCTTTTGTACAACTCTTGTTTTAGATTCTTTGCAGGCAAACTCCTCTCAAAATGGGAAGGACCCTATGTTATCGAGGAGGTTTCTCGGTCTGGAGCTATCAAAATAAATAATGCCGAAGGTACTAACCCGAAGGTTGTCAATGGGCAACGAATAAAACATTATATCTCAGGTACACCCATTAATGTTGAAAGTAATATTATCCAAACTTTGACACCGGAAGAACACACAAAAGAATCCTTCCGGAACACTCCAGAATCGTGAAAATAAGGAGGTACGTGATACGGGAAGTAAACGGACTCCGAAAAATCCACAAAAATATTTTCTGTCAGTTTTGGAATATAACAAAAATTAGGAAAATAAGAAACAACCAGGAAGCGTACCCTGGTGGGCACAAGACACGAGGGCGCACCTGGCTTGCCAGGCGTGCCCAGGTGGGTTGTGCCCACCTCGGGTACATTTCGGACTCCATTTTCCAGAGTTTGCTTGTCTCCCAAGATAAAAAATCTTTATATCCCCCCTGAACCTGTTGACCACCGTATCACGGAGAAATCTTCTGCTTTATTCTCTTGTTGTTTGCCTGATAGATTTGAAAATGTGTCATCCCAAGATTCTGAGGGTGAGAGCTATGTTGCTGATTTTGTCGCAAACCCCAAGTCCTATGGGGATGTGGAGCATTATGGCTGAACCACGGAGGAAGAGGAAGGCTATTATCCTAGGGAGAAGGAGGAGAAGAGCTCAGATGAGGACGAAACTCCGTTGCCTTAACCTGGGGACATGCATGTGGAGTTCAAGAAGTCAAGCCTCCCCAACAAAGCAAAGAGGCCTAAGGTTCAGTTCATACCCTTCCGCCTTTTGCAGGAAAATAAGCAAGATCTATGCAAAAAAGGTACTGGAGCTTGAGCAGGAGGTCGATGAATTGAAGGAGGAAAATTCTATCCTCAAGCCTAAGCTAAATAAGAAGGACAAACCCTCTACTACACCACCACCTTCTTCATCACCAAAAGAAAATTGAGTATCGGGAATATGCATTCCCCTTCGCTTCCACCAAGCTTGGGGGAGGTGCCCCGGTATCGTATCATCCCCACTATCCTTTGACTTTACTTATCTTAGTTCGATCCATAGTTATCTTTTGGTTTAGATGAATAAAAGTTTAGTTCAATCCTTTCTTTCAAGAGTTTTCTTAGTGATCTATCCTTGTAATCGTGTGCGAGATATATAATAAAGTTTAGTTTGAGTTTTTGCTTTCTTTACTTTCATGTTGCAATAAAAAGAAAGGATATAAATAAATAGAAAGGAAATAAATGAAAAAGATCATATGCTAATCTTATGGTAGGTGATGACACCACATAAGGAAAAGTATAAGTAGAAAATATTAATAGAGATTGAAAAACATATCATTGGTCAATGCTGCAACTCATGAAAGAATTAATAAGGGAAGACAAGATTCACATATAAATACACTATCATAGAAATCTTTTGTGATTGTGAGCCCCCATCAAAATATTATATACCAAAATTGTTGACGTTGGACAAGGAAGACAACTTAATGATTTATGTTTGTTCATATTCACATAGAAGTCATATTGTCATAGATCCTTTAACATGTGGTGCTTGCCCCTATCTTTGCTAGCCAAAAAATTCCGCACCAAGTAGAGATACTACTTGTGCATCCAAAAACCCTTAAACAGAAATCTTATTTTCAAGAGTCCACAATACCTCCCTAGGGATTGTGCAACATCCCTCAAGTAATTTGTCATCGGTGCAATAAGGCAATAAAAATTGCTTCTAAAAGTGTGAGATCATTTAGTGTAAGAGAAAATTGAGCGTTGTACGAAGTGATGGTGAAGAATAAAAGCGACAGACTGCATAATAAAGGTTGCCATCACAAGGGGCAATACAACGTGACGTTCTTTTGCACTAAGGGGTTGAGCATACAAACAAATTAGTGCATGGCAACCTCTGCTTCCCTCTACGAAGGGCCTATCTTTTACTTTTATGTATTTACTTTTATGTAAAGATTCAAAGTTTTTCTCTCTACTCCTTTTTATTTTCTCCTTTTGCAAGCATCATGTGGTGAGGAAAGATCTAGGCACATATGTCCAGTTGAATATGGGTGGCATGAGTTATTATTGTTGACATCACCCTTAAGGTGAATATGTTGGGAGGCGAAACTATAAGCCCCTATCTTTCTATGTGTCCGGTTGAAACGTTTTGCTCATGTGTATGCGGTGAGTGTTAACAATCATAGAAGACTATATGATAGTTGAGTATGTGGACTTGCCTAAAGGTTTCGATATGTGACCCTTCCTGAAAAGATGATGAATTTTAGTTGCAAAGTTGACAGAGAACATAGTTTGTTGGTTTCTAATAGAGTTTATGCTTTATACTTCGATAATGTGATGAATTGTTACTTATACATGAGAATTCTATGATAAAAGTATTAAGTTAAAGGTTGTTGCTGTTATAATAATCTACATGATGCTTCTATGTCCGTATTTTGTTTTTATCGACACCTCTCTCTCTCGAAGCATGTGGACATGTTTTTTGATTTCGGTGTTCGCTTGAGGACAAGCGAGCTCTAAGCTTGGGGGAGTTGATACGTCCATTTTGCATCATGTCTTCCTACTGTTATTTATGATGTTTTTATGCATAATAATGCTTTTTGGAGTAATTCTAATGCCTTTTCTCACATAATATGCAAGGTACACACAAAGAGGGAGAATTCCGGCAGCTGGAAATATGGACCTCGAAAAGCTACGCCAGGCTACTTATTCTGCACAACTCCAAACAAGCTGAAACTTTACGGAGAATTTTTATGGAATACATGAGGAATATTGGAGCTAATAAGTACCAGAGGGGGCCCACTAGGTGGGCACAACCCACCTGGGCACGCCAGGGAGCCCAGGCGCGCCCTACTGGGTTGTGCTCACCCAGGCCCACCTTCGGTGCCCATCTTCTGGTATGTAGGTCATTTTGACCTAGAAAAAATAAGGAGAGGACTCTCGGGACGGAGCGCCGCCGTCTGGAGGCGGAACTTGGGCAGGATCACTTTTGCCCTCCGGCGGAGCGATTCTGCAAGGGGAACTTCCCTCCCGGAGGGGGAAACATCATCCTCATCATCACCAACAACTCTCCCATCTTGGGGAGGGAAATCTCCATCAACATCTTCAACAACACCATCTCATCTCAAACCCTAGTTCATCTCTTGTGTTCAATCTTGTTACCAGAACTATAGATTGGTGCTTGTGGGTGACTAGTAGTGTTGATTACATCTTGTAGTTGATTACTATATGGTTTATTTGGTGGAAGATTATGTGTTCAGATCAAATATTATATTTAATACCCCTCTGATCTTGAGCATGATTATCATTTGTGAGTAGTTACTTTTGTTCTTGATGTCACGGGAGAAATCATGTTGCAAGTAATCATGTGAACTTGATGTATGTTCAATATTTTGATAGTATGTATGTTGTGATTCCTTTAGTGGTGTCATGTGAACGTCGACTACATGGCACTTCACCATATTTGGGCCTAAGGGAGTGCATTGTGGAGTAGTAATTAGATGATAGGTTGCGAGAGTGACAGAAGCTTAAACTCTAGTTCATGCGCTATTCCGTAAGGGACCGGTTGGATCCAAAAGTTTAACGCAATGGTTAGAATTTATTCTTAATAATTTTCTCGTAGTTGCCGATGCTTGCGAGAGGGTTAATCATAAGTAGGAGGTTGTTCAAGTAAGAGCAGCACCGAAGCACTGGTCCACCCACATATAAAATTATCAAAGTAGCGAACACGAATCGAACCAACATGATGAAAGTGGCTATATGAAATTCCCGTGTATCCTAAAAAATGCTTTGCTTATCATAAAAAAGACCGTTTTGGCCTGTCCATTGCCTCAAAAGGATTGGGCTACCTTGCTGCACTTTTGGTACTACCATCGTTACTTGCTCATTACAAATTATCTAGCTATCGAACTACTCTGTTACTTAGAATTTCAGCACTTGTAGACATTACCTTGCTGAAAACCACTTGTCATTTCCTTCTGCTCCTCATTGGGTTCGACACTCTTACTTATCGAAAAGAGCTACAATTGATCCCATATACTTGTGGGTCATCAACTACCCATTTCATTGATACCGATGCATATGTAGTGTAGATCCTTGCTTGCGAGTACTTTGGATGAGTAGGAGTAGTTAGGAGGATCCTAGGTAGGAGGCCTTGCCTTTTCGATCTGTATCCCTGTTTGTGCTAGCCATCTTATGGCAACTTGTTTAACTTATGTCTGTACTCAGATATTGTTGCTTTCGCTGACTATTGTGCTTTCGAGCTTATGTATTTGAGCCCTCGAAGCCCCTGACTTGTAATATGATGCTTGTATGATTTTAATTTGTGTCTAGAGTTGTGTTGTGATATCTTCCCGTGAGTCCTTGATCTTGGTCGTACACATTTGCGTGCATGATTAGTGTACAACAAATCGAGGCGTCACAATAAGTAGTGGAAAGGCATGATAAGTACAAGAACCTTAACATCAAAAAAATAAAGCAAAGGTAAACAACATCATCTCCAAATGATAGCTTGAATGTGTTGGTTTCAGCATGCTGTTAAAGCAGATATAAAATGGAAGGCAACGTCACTGACAACATGCTTAACAGCCATCAAATATTGCAATTCAAACCGGTATTGTTGAAAATGAATATAACATAGGTAATGCTTAAACATCGCACTGGATAAATGTGTAAAACTGAAATAAAGGGCACGTGTTAACTACACCAGGCATAACCAGAACCAAATATAACCATTCAAACTGGTATTGATGTAGTCGAGCGGCACAGTTTCGACTTGCACATAATGAGCATCACATGTGAATGACTGAAATTAACAAGGCATAAATGATCAGTATAACAACCAAATATAGCCATTGAAAACTAGATAGAGTCTCACTGCAACCAACCTAACAAGCAAATACAGATAACCATGGCATATGCTTGAAAACTGGACAAATGCTCACTACAACCAAGCTAACAAGCAAATACAGATAAACAAGGCATCTGCTTGAAAACTGGACAAATGCCCACTGCAACCAACCTAATAACCAAGTACAGATAAACAAGGCATCTTCTTGATAACTGGACAAATGCTCACTGCAACCAACCTAGAACCAAATACATATAAACAAGGCATCTGCTTGATAACTAGAAAAATGCTCACTGCAACCAACCTAACAACCAAATATAGATAAAAAAGGCATCTACTCACTATAAACAACCAAATATAGCCATTTGTGAAACTGAAGTGGACAATTCATACTTAAACATCACATAGCCGTATTAAACAATACATTTTTGCATACTGAAATAATTAAACATGGCACAGTTAAAGCACCGCAGAGCAAATGCTACTACAACAAAGGGTATGGGTTGGCAAGCTAGAAAAGGTAACATTTGCTGATAGGATGTTGCCTCACATGTCATGGACAGGATCCTTCCAGTTGGAAGAGCACAGACCCATGGTGCACTCTCTGATGTCACATATGGGCTTTTCACCTTGGAAGAACCTTTGTGGGTGCCCTCCTCATGGTCGCAGTCGTGGTCGATGAGATCTGACTTGGCAATTGAGGATCCCAAGCCGCCGCCGTAGAACATGTCCTTCAGAAATGACAAAATGGGCTCGATGGCGTACAAGGATCGCAAATCCTTGACCGCTTAGCGGAGGAGACCAGTGACAGGGCCGTCGAAGAGATCGATGATGGTTGAACCAGAGGGGTTGGGGATGAACCACTTAACCTGTGACATGGCCCGCGTGAAGCCGTCGTTGTCGACGAGCTTGATGTCGTAGCCAACTTTCCCGAGATACCGTAATACGCTAGCCCATTAACATGAAGCCTTCGACATGACAATGTAGTCAACGTCTTCGCTGGTGACGTGTTGCTCCGGGATCGACAGATCGGGGCGAACGGCGGCCACCTCGCCAATGTCCGTTAGAGAGGCCATGATAAACCTCTTCTTAGCCGAACAATTGTCGGGCTCCTCGGGATACGGGGTCGATCTTAGGCTGCGATATTCTGGAGCAAGGGATGTGGATCTGGAGGGGAGGGACACTGTGTAACGCCCCGGACAGACCCGCCGGTGGTCGTTACTCATGGCGGGACCTAGACTGTCCTGATACGTCTCCAACGTATCTATATTTTTTGATTGTTCCATGCTATTATATATTTTGTTTTGGATGTTTAATGGGCTTATTTATACACTTCTATATTATTTTTGGGACTAACCTATTAACCAGAGGCCCAACCCAAATTGCTGTTTTTTTTGCCTATTTCAGTGTTTCACAGAAAAGGAATATGAAACGGAGTCCAAACGGAATGAAACCTTCAGGACAGTTATTTTTGGAACAAACGTGATCCAGAGGACCTGGATTGGACGTCAAGAAATCACCGAGGAGGCCACGACGCAGGGGGGTGCGCCTACCCCCTGGGCGCGCCCTCCACCCTCGTGGGTCCCTCGTGGCTCCACCGACCTACTTCTTCCTCCTATATATACATACGTACCCCCAAACCATCGATGATCACCACGAAAACCTAACTCCACCGCCGCAACCTTCTGTACCCGTGAGATCCCATCTTGGGGCCTTTTCCGGCACTTCGCCGGAGGGGGCATTGATCACGGAGGGCTTCTATATCAACACCATATCCTCTCCAATGATGTGAGAGTAGTTTACCTCATACCTTCGGGTCCATAGTTATTAGCTAGATGGCTTCTTCTCTCTCTTTGGATCTCAATACAAAGTTCTCCTTGATTCTCTTGGACATCTATTCGATGTAATGTTCTTTTGCGGTGTGTTTGTCGAGATCCGATGAATTGTGGGTTTATGATCAAGATTATCTATGAACAATATTTGAATCTTCTCTGAATTTTTTTATGTATGATTGGTTATCTTTGAGTCTCTTTGAATTGTCAGTTTGGTTTGGCCTACTAGATTGATCTTTCTTTGAATGGGAGAAGTGCTTAGCTTTGGGTTCAATCTTGCGGTGCTCGATCCCAGTGATAGTAGGGGAAATGACACGTATTGTATTGTTGCCATCGAGGATAAAAAGATGGGGTTTATATCATATTGCATGAGTTTATCCCTCTACACCATGTCATCTTGCTTAAAGCGTTACTCCGTTCTTATGAACATAATACTCTAGATGCATGCCGGGTAGCGGTCGATGTGTGGAGTTATAGTAGTAGATGCAGGCAGGAGTCGGTCTACTTGTTACGGATGTGATGCCTATATACATGATCATACCTAGATATTCTCATAAATGTGCTCAATTCTATCAATTGCTCGACAGTAATTTGTTCACGCATCGTAATACTTATGCTATCTTGAGAGAACCACTAGTGGAACCTATGGCCCCCGGGTCTATTTTCCATCATATTAATTTCCCGTCAACAAGCTATTTCTATTACCGTTTGTTTTGCAATCTTTAGTTTTAATCTTTATCATAAAAATACCAAAAATACTATATTATCATCTCTATCAGATCTCACTTTTGCAAGTGGACGTGAAGGGATTGACAACCCCTTTATCCCCTTGGTTGCAAGATTCTTATTTGTTTGTGTAGGTGCAAGGGACTTGAGCGTGGCCTCCTACTGGATTGATACCTTGGTTCTAAAAACTGAGGGAAATACTTACGCCACTTTGCTGCATCACCCTCTCCTCTTCCAGGGAAAACCAACGCAGTGCTCAAGAGGTAGCAAGAAGGACCTCTGGTTGCCGGGGAGTCTACGCACAAGTCAAGACATACCAAGTACCCATCACAAAGTCTTATCCCTCACATTACATTATTTGACATTTGCCTCTCGTTTTCCTCTCCCCCACTTCACCTTTGCCTTTTCTTCGCCTTCTTCCCGTATGTCTTTTCGTTTGTGTTTCCATGTGCCTTCTATTTTCTTGCATCTTTGCTTGCTAAAAATCTATTGATATGGATTCACTTAAAGTGTTCTACTTGGATCATCTTCAATCCTTATGCGCTCGTGCTGAAACCCCAACTAGCCTAGTTGATGGGAAATCTTTAGATGAGCATGCTCATTTTGTGCATCATCGTTTGTCTAAAAAGGGGAAGCTCTTATGGTATCAAATAAATAGTTTGCTATGCTATGCTTGTAATCTTTGTGAAATTTATGACTTTACTTGTTGCTCTAAGAACCCTAGAAAACACCTTCTCTACCGATGTGAGTTTAATGATAATGAAATCTTATCTTCTTATGGAAAGGGTGTTTATAGTTACTATAATATCGAACAAATTGAAGAATTTGTCGTTTTTAAGGGTGCTCATGAAGTTGCTTCTTTGATTGAAATGTATGATATTACTCTCTACAAATCTAAAAATTCTGACATACTTAAATATTGCTATGAAAAATATGCTCATAATGCCTATGTTAAGGAATTTATTGAGAGTATGACCGTTGCTTTGGAAGAAAATAATGATATGCACGAATCTATAGATAATTATGATTCCGATGATTTTATTGAAATATCCCTTGATGAACATGATGCTTGCTATTCTTATTACCATGATACCAATATTTATGGAGATGAATTTGCTATAGTTCCTTATGTTAAACATAAGATTATTGCTATTGCACCCATACTTGATAGTTCTTTGAATCAAAAGACCCTAAGCTTGAGTCGTTCTACTTGTCACGGACGTGCTATAAATTCTCTTGATGTCAATTGTGCTAATAATATGGAAAACCCTAAGCTTGGGGATGCTACTTTTGCTATGTCTACTACTTGTTGCAATGATCATGATTGGGGTGATTCTTCCTATGATCTTGAAAATTTATTTGAGCCCCATGAGGAATATGAGATTGATAACAATGTTTGCAATAATATTGAAAGTGGGTTTGGAAGAGTGTCAACTCTAGATCCCACATATTTGGAGAACGTTCAATGTTATGGTATTTTTGATAAAAGTGGGTTTGGAGAGGTCATGACTTTAGTTAATGATATTCCCACTATTTTGGAAGAGTGTCAACTTTGCATGCATGTGGATCATGTAGAGAAAATTTTATGTGATAGCTATATTGTTGAATTTGAATATGATATCACATGTAATTATTATGAGAGAGGAAAATATGGTTGGAGAAATTTTCATGTTACTAAATTACCTCTCGTTATGTTGAGATTGCTATTGTTTCTCACTTCTTCCTTGCATATGCTAGTATTTGCTTGTCTTGATAATTTGTTTGCCTATAAGATGCCTATGCATAGGAAGTATGTTAGACTTAGATGTGATTTTCACATGTTTTATGATGCTCTCTTTGTGTTTCAATTACTATCTTTTATGTGAGCATCATCGAAATCTCAATGCCTAGCTAAAAAGGGCGTTAAACGATAGTGCTTGTTGGGAGGCAACCCAATTTTATTTTAGTTTTTGCTTTTTGGTTCTGTTTAGGAATAAATAATCCATCTAGATTCTGTTTAGATGTGGTTTTGTGTTTTAATTTGTGTTTGTGCCAAGTAAAACCTATAGGATCTTCTTGGATAATAGTTATTTGATATTGCTGAAAAATTCCAGAAACTTTCTGTTCATGAAAACAATTGTTTAAAATCACTAGAACGTGATAAAATACTGATTCCAATTGCAGTAGATCAATAAACAAATTATCTAGGTCGTCCTATTTTGGTAGATTTTTCTGAGTTACAGAAGTTTGCGTTAGTTACAGATTACTACAGACTGTTCTGTTTTTTGCGTGTTGTTTGCTTATTTTGATGAATCTATGGCTAGTAATGGAGTTTATGAACAATAGAAAAGTTGGAATACAGTAGGTTTAACACCAATATAAATAAAGAATGAGTTCATTACAGTACCTTGAAGTGGTGTTTTGTTTTCTTTCGCTAACGGGGCTCACGAGATTTTCTGTTAAGTTTTGTGTTGTGAAGTTTTCAAGTTTGGGTAAAGATTTGATGGATTACGGAACAAGGATTGGCAAGAGCCTAAGCTTGGGGATTCCCAAGGCACCCCAAGGTAAAATTCAAGGACAACCAAAAGCCTAAGCTTGGGGATGGGCATCCCCTTTTTCGTCTTCATCTATCGGTAACTTTACTTGGGGCTATATTTTTATTCACCACATGATATGTGTTTTGCTTGGACGTCTTGTATGATTTGAGTCTTTGCTTTTTATTTCACCACAATCATCCTCGCTGAATACACCTTTTGAGAGAGACACACATGATTCGGAATTTGTTAGAATACTCTATGTGCTTCACTTATATATTTTGAGCTTTTGCTCTAGTGCTTCACTTATATCTTTTAGAGCACGGTGGTGGTTTTATTTTATAGAAATTATTGATCTCTCATGCTTCACTTATATTATTTTGAGAGTCTTAAACAGCATGGTAATTTTCTTCAATTGTGAAATTAATCCGAATATGATAGGTATCCAAGATGAGCATAATTAAAAACTTCCATATAGAGTTCATTTAATATCATGAAAAGTTTGATACTTGATAAGTGTTTTGAGATATAAAGGTGGTAATATTAGAATGTGCTAGTTGAGTAATTGTGAAATTGAGAAATACTTGTGTTAAGGTTGGCAAGTCCCGTAGCATGCACATATGGTAAAAGTTGTGTGACAATTTTGACACATAAGGTTTTCTTTTATTGCTTTCCTTATGAGTGGCGGTCGGGGACGAGCGATGGTCTTTTCCTACCAATCTATCCCTCTAGGGACATGCATAGTAGTACTTTGCTTCGAGGGCTAATAAACTTTTGCAATAAGTATATGAGTTCTTTATGAGTAATGTGAGTCCATGGATTATACGCACACTCAACCTTCCACAATTTTCTAGCCTCTACTGTGACGCCCCTGATTCAATCGTACACAAATCATGCACGCAAATGTGTACGATCAAGATCAGGGACTCACGGGAAGATATCACAACACAACTCTAAAACATAAATAAGTCATACAAGCATCATAATACAAGCCAGGGGCCTCGAGGGCTCGAATACAAGTGCTCGATCATAGAAGAGTCAGTGGAAGCCACAATATCTGAGTACAGACATAAGTTAAACAAGTTGCCATAAGATGGCTAGCACAAACTGGGATACAGATCGAAAGAGGCGCGGGCCTCCTGCCTGGGATCCTCCTAACTACTCCTGGTCGTCGCGTGGGCTTCACATAGTAGTAGGCACCTCCGGCATAGTAGGAGTCGTAAATCGGCGGTGGCGTCTGCTCCTGGACTTCCGACATCTGGTTGCGGCAACCAGGTAGAAGGGAAAGGGGAAAGGGGAGAAAAGCAACCGTGAGTACTCATCCAAAGTACTGCAAGCAAGGAGCTACACTACATATGCATGGGTATATGTGTAAAGGGCCATATCGGTGGGTGAGCTGCAGAATGCGAGAATGAGAGGGGATAACTAATCCTGTCGAAGACTACGCTTCTGGTAGCCTCCGTCTTGCAACATGTAGAAGAGAGTAAACTGAAGTCCTCCAAGTAGCATCGCATAGCATAATCCTACCCGACGACCCTCTCCTTGTAGCCCTGTTAAAGAGCGACCACCGGGTTGTATCTGGCACTTGGAAGGGTGTGTTTTATTAAGTATCCAGTTCTAGTTGTCATAAGGTCAAGGTGCAACTCCAAGTCGTCACATTACGAAGATCATCGCTATTGAATAGATTAACTTCCTGTAGGGGTGCACCACATTACCCGACACGCTTGATCCCATTTGGCTGGACACACTTTCCTGGGTCATGCCCAGCCGCGGAAGATCAACACGTCGCAGCCCCACCTAGGCATAACAGAGGTCAGCACGCCGGTCTAAACCTAAGCGCACAGGTGCTGGCCCATCGCCTTAGCACACCTGCGTTGCGAGGGTGGCGGCGCACCTAGCCTAGCGTGCGTTCCAGTCAAATCCGGCGCGCCGCCGGGCCGACGTCACGAAATGCTTCGGCCGATACCACGGCGCGGTTGCCCATATCTTGTCCCACGTGGCGGTTAGTGCGTATAAGGTCAACGACCCAACTCAGATCAAATACCAAGATCTCGTTAAGCGTGTTAAGTATCCGCGAAGGTCGACCAGGGCCAGGCCCACCTCTCTCCTAGGTGGTCTCAACCTGCCCTGTCGCTCCGCCACAAAGTAATAGTCGGGGGCCGTCGGGAACCCAGGCCCACCTCTACCGGGATGGAGCCACCTGTCCTTTCAGCCCCCATCTCCGAACAGTATCACAGGTAATGTAATAGTGTAAAGTATATAGTATATGCCCGTGATCACCTCCCGAAGTGATCACGGCCCAGTAGTATAGCATGGCAGACGGACAAGAGTGTAGGGCCACTGATGGAACACTAGCATCCTATACTAAGCAGTAGGATAGCAGGTAAAGGTAACAACAATAGTAGCAAGGACAGGCTATGCAGCAGTATAGGATTAACTGAAAGCAGTAACATGCTACACTACTCTAATGCAAGCAGTATAGAGAAGAATAGGCGATATCTGGTGATCAAAGGGGGGGCTTGCCTGGAAGCTCTGTTGTACAGGGAGAAGGGTCGTCGGTGACGTAGTCGTACTCGGTGGCATCAGCGCCGGTCTCGGGGTCTACCGGAGAAGAAGAGGGGGGAAGAAACAGTAAATCTGAGCAAACAAAGCATCACAAAACATAATGAGGCAATACGCGGTGCTAGGTATGCCCTAACGCGGTAGTAAGTGATACCGACGAAGGGGGGAAACATCCGGGAAAGTATTCCCGGTGTTTCGCGTTTTCGGACAGATGAACCGGAGGGGGAAAGTTGCGTGTTTGCTATGCTAGGGATGTGTGGCGGATGAACGGGCTGCGTATCCGGATTCGTCTCGTCGTTCTGAGCAACTTTCATGTACAAAGTATTTTCATCCGAGTTATGGATTATTTTATATTAATTTTTAAAGATTTAAATAGTTATTTGGAATTCCCTGAAAATTGGCCAAGTCTGAGAAATCCTCAGTTTTAAACATCACTTGGCTGTTTTCCGAAGGCTATAACTGTAGTTCTCTCCATCCTTTGGCTTAGTGCCCTTTACCAATTTTTATCATCTTTCCATGATCTACATGACAGTTTCAAGGTCATCTACATTATGCCCATTTGCCTGTCCAAATATTCGTTTGAAAAGTGCTACTGGATGTCAATTCGAGAATCTGTTTTTCGATTCTTCGATTAACGTAACATAGACTTTTGTCATTTTTATAGAAATTAATCTAGGCGACTTTTGAATTTGGTCCAATGGAAAGAATTGAACCCTGCCAAGTGTACTACACGCCCATATAATTTTTATCTATGTTCAAGCTTGTTTTGTTGTTGTTTTGAGGTTGTTCAGGGGGCTAACCAATGATGTTTTATAAAAGCTAGCTGCTGCCAAAGAATCGAATGTTATCAGACATGCGCTTAGTAGCAGCAGCGAGCAACGCAGCAGCGCAGCCGGGAGGCGGGCGAGGCCAGAGGCGGACGCGGCCGGAGGTGGGCATGGCCACACTCAACACACACACACACACACTGCACGCACACGCACGCCAAGACAAACAGAATGCTGCACATGCGCGCAAGATGGCCGCTCGGCCATGGCCGCCATGGCCAACCACAGGAGCAGCCGGGGAGGCGAGGCCACGCGGGACGGGCAAGGCAGCACGGCGTGGCTGTGGGAGTGTGGGTAGCGGCGGCTGTGAGCGCCGAGTGCGGCAGCGGAGGCCGGGCGCGACTGGGCCGTGTGTGAGTGAGGGAGCAAGGCAGAGGCAACGTGAGTGGAGCGCCGGCCATGGCGACTTCTAGCGCGAGATGGCAACAGCGAGCACGGCAGCTAGAGGATGCAGATCAAGGGGAGGCAGAGGGAAAGGCGTCGGCTCACATCGTTGATGGGAAGAGGCTCGGGAGGCGCGGGATGCAGTGAAGACGCATTTAATCCGTCGATGGCGTCGCGATGGCCGGAGGTAGAGGACGAGGTGGTCGATGGCGAAGTTGCGGCGGCTCCTCAGCCTTGACCCAGGGACAATGACGATAAAGAGGACCACGCCAGAGCTACTGGACACATTGGCGGGGCGCGGGGATGGCGGTGGCCGCGGGATCGAGCGGCGCACGGCAACGGCGGCGTCGGGCGAAATACAGAGGGAGAGAACGAGCGAGGGAGAGGGAGTGAGTGGGTACTAGGGTTCGCTAGGGGGTCGACGAGGCTCTTATCCCCTCGGGGCACCGGTGGATGGCCGACGCGTGGAGGATCCGCGGCGTGGACGCTGTGAGTGCGGCCATAGAGCTCTCTGTGAGCAGTAGGAAGAAGAGGGATAGGTGGGCTGGGTTGGGTACTATAGGCATGGGCTACAGTGCATAGTGCAACCTTCTCTCTCTTTTTTTCTTATTTTGTTTATTTTCTTTACATTTTATTTTATTTTTAGTAAAATTTACACCTAGCATCTAAATTGGTATCTCAACTTAGTCCACGGTTAGAAAATGTCTAGTCCCCAAATAAATTAGTTTGATATTTTACTAATTACAAAAGGTATTTAAATAATTGTTTTTGCTGCTGTTTTTATTATTTTGGTGCATCTAGATATACTATAACAGTGTGGTTTCTTCACCATAATTACATACGCATTATTTGGCACAACCCGAACTTTTTAGTTTTATTGTTCGAAAACTTTTGTTGTTTGCCTTTAATTCAATTTGAATTTAAATCATTTTGAACTAACGCGAGATTATCAACAGTAATCCGAGGTGACGTGGCATCATTAGCAGGGAATTACTGTAGTTTAATTATCAGGGCGTCACATCTACGGTACCGTGCATTGCCCTTTCTCGCCTTGAGAGTTGGTGCAAACTTCGCCGGTGCATCCAAACCCCGTGATATGATACGCTCTATCACACATAAACCTCCTTATATCTTCCTCAAAACAGCCACCATACCTACATATCATGGCATTTCCATAGCCATTCTGAGATATATTGCCATGCAACTCTCCACCGTTCCGTTTATTATGACATGCCCCATCATTGTCATATTGCTTTGCATGATCATGTAGTTGACATAGTAATTGTGGCAAAGCCACCATTCATAATTGTTTCATACATGTCACTCTTGATTCATTGCATATCCCGGTACACCGCCGGAGGCATTCATATAGAGTCATATTTTGTTCTAAGTATTGAGTTGTAATTCTTGAGTTATAAGTAATAAAAGTGTGATGATCATCATTATTAGAGCATTATCCCAAGTGAGGAAAGGATGATGGAGACTATGATTCCCCCACAAGTCAGGATGAGATTTCGGACTAAATAAAAAAAAGAGGCCAAAGAAAAAAAAAGGCCCAAGAAAAAAAAAGAGAAAGAAAAAAAAGAGAAAACAAATGAGAGAAAAAGATAGAAAGGACAATGTTACTATCCTTTTTCCACACTTGTGCTTCAAAGTAGCACCGTGATCTTCATGATAGAGAGTCTCCTATGTTGTCACTTTCATATACTAGTGGGAATTTTTCATTATAGAACTTGGCTTGTATATTCCAATGATGGGCTTCCTCAAAATGCCCAAGGTCTTCGTGAGCAAGCAAGATGGATGCACACCCACTTAGTTTCTTTTGTTGAGCTTTTATACATTTATAGCTCTAGTGCATCCGTTGCATGGCAATCCCTACTCCTCTCATTGACATCAATTGATGGGCATCTCCATAGCCTATTGATTAGCCGTGTCAATGTGAGACTTTCTACCTTTTGGTCTTCTCACATAATCCCCATCATTATACTTTATTCCACCTATAGTGCTATATCCATGGCTTGCGCTCATGTATTGCGTAAGGTTTGAAAAGGCTGAAGTGCGTTAAAAAGTATGAACCAATTGCTCGTCTTGTCATCGGGATTATGATTGATGAGAATGTTTTGTGTGACGAAATTGAAACATGGCCTAACTATATGATTTTGTAGGGATAAGCTTGCTTTGGCTATGTTATTTTGATAAGACATAATTGCTTGATTAGCATGTTTGAAGTACTATTGTTTTTATGTCAACACTAATTTCTATCTTGAATCTTTCGGATCTAAATATTCATGCCACAATAAAAAGAATTACATTGAAAATTATGCTAAGAAGCATTCCACATCAAAAATTCTGTTTTCATCATTTACCTACTCGAGGACGACCAGGAATTAAGCTTGGGGATGCTTGATACGTCTCCAACGTATCTATAATTTTTTATTGTTCCATGCTATTATATATTCTGTTTTGGATGTTTAATGAGCTTATTTCTACACTTTTATATTTTTTGGGACTAACCTATTAACCGGAGGCCCAGCCCAAATTGATGTTTTTGCCTATTTCAGTGTTCTGCAGAAAAGGAATATCAAACAGAGTCCAAACGGAAGGAAACCTTCGGGAGAGTTATTCTTGGAACAAACATGATCCATAGGACTTGGAGTGGACGTCAAGAAATCACTGAGGAGGCCACGAGGCAGGGGGCGCGCCTACCCCCTTGGGCGCGCCCTCCACCCTCGTGGCTCCACCGACCTACTTCTTCCTCCTATATATACCTACTTACCCCCAAACCATCGATGAGCACCACGAAAACCTAATTCCACCGCCGCAACCTTCTGTACCTGTGAGATCCCATCTTGGGGCCTTTTCCGGCGCTCCGCCCGAGGGTGCATTGATCACGGAGGGCTTCTACATCAACACCATAGCCTCTCCGATGATGTGTGACTAGTTTACCTCAGACCTTCGGGTCCATAGTTCTTAGCTAGATGGCTTCTTCTCTCTCTTTGGATCTCAATACAAAGTTCTCCTCGATTCTCTTAGAGATCTATTCGATGTAATCTTCTTTTGCGGTGTGTTTGTCGAGATCCGATGAATTGTGGGTTTATGATCAAGATTATCTATGAACAATATTTGAATCTTCTCTGAATTCTTTTATGTATGATTGGTTATCTTTGCAAGTCTCTTTGAATTATCAGTTTGGTTTGGCCTACTAGATTGATCTTTCTTGCAATGGGATAAGTGCTTAGCTTTGGGTTCAATCTTGTGGTGCTCGATCCTAGTGACAGTAGGGGAAACGACACGTATTGTATTGTTGCCATCGAGGATAAAAAGATGGGGTTTATATCATATTGCATGAGTGTACCCCTCTACATCATGTCATCTTGCTTAAAGCGTTACTCCGTTCTTATGAACTTAATACTCTAGATGCATGCTGGATAGCGGTCGATTTGTGGAGTAATAGTAGTAGATGCAGGCAGGAGTCGGTCTACTTGTAACGGACGTGATGCCTATATACATGATCATACCAATATATTCTCATAACTATGCTCAATTCTATCAATTGCTCGACAGTAATTTGTTCACCCACCGTAATACTTATGCTATCTTAAGAGAAGCCACTAGTGAAAGCTATGGCCCCCGGGTTTATTTTCCATCATATGAATTTCCCATGAACAAGCTATTTCTATTACCGTTTGTTTAGCAATCTTTACTTCTAATCTTTATCATAAAAATACCAAAAATACTATCTTATCATCTCTATCAGATCTCACTTTTGCAAGTGGCCGTGAAGGGATTGACAACCCCTTTATCGCGTTGGTTGCAAGGTTCTTATTTGTTTGTGTAGGTGCAAGGGACTTGAGCGTGGCCTCCTACTGGATTGATACCTTGGTTATCAAAAACTAAGGGAAATACTTACGCTACTTTGCTGCATCACCCTTTCCTCTTCAAGGGAAATCCATCACAGTGCTCAAGAGGTAGCATGTCCCCACAGATCAATACTAGTCTTTTCTGCGCACTTTCTCCTCACTAAATGCTTTTGCGTGAGCAACTTCCCGGTCGGTCACTCATCCTGAAATTACTCCAAGCTGAGCACACTTAAATTTGGAGTTCTGACCGAATGGGCTCCTAGAAAAGAAGGAATTTCTTATTGATATGACTAGTCTATCATCCATAATAAGCCAGGCTATCACATACACCCCCACTTAGAGGAACCGACATCCTTGTCGGGCCACAGGAACGTTCCCTCTTGGCACATGAGTCTGTGCATCCAGTCCGGCACATGTGTCATGTCGTGTGCCACGACGGGTCACAAACGTCATGAACAACATGACCACGCACCTGTTCGCAAACATCCGTGTAACCGCGAGGGTCGGCTCTGATACCAACTTGTAACGCCCTGGACACACCCGCTGGTGGTCGTTACTCCTGGCGGGATCTAGACTGGCTTCACAGATCAATACTAGTCTTTTCTGTGCACTTTGTCCTCACTCGTGCGCACCCGGGAGCAACTTCCCGGTCGGTCACCAATCCTGAAATTACTCCAAGCTGAGCATGCTTAACTTTGGAGTTCTGTACGAATGGGCTCCTAGAAAAGAAGGAATTCCTTATTGATATGAGTAGTCTATCATCCTTAATAAGCCGGGCTATCACACATCGCAAGCCTCATCTAAAAACTCGGGGGAGTGGGGCGACGGTATGGGAATCGCTGGGTAACCTTAACTTTATTATCTAATCTAGGAGAAACAGGCAGACCGGCAGGGGTTGGCGGCGGCAGCGAGCTAGGGTTCGAGGGGGGAGGGGGCCAGGTGGGGGATTGTGGAGGGGGGTAGGTCTTTGACGATACACCGCGGCTATTATTTTTTTTAGTAATGGTGGGTGGAGATGGTGGTGGACGAGGGAGGGTGACGGTTCAAATGCCTCGGCTACTGCAATTTTACTATAAGGCCGGTGCTGGAGGAGTGTGGGCGATGGTTGAAGTACTGCGGCTACTAAAATTTGGGTAAAGGAATTGATGCGGGGCGGAAGTACCCAAGGTTGAGCACGGCCCAATAAGAATATGCATGTATAATAATAAGGAAAAGTGGCGGAACCGCCGATTTTTGCAATGCTCAAGGCGGGTAGTTTGTTTTTAGATTTCTAGCAAGCTGGTCTATCGCACATGGTTCGTCCTAATTTCTAAATAAACTACCCGCCTTTAGCTTGCGCAGGTGGTGATTTTACAGCGCACTTTCATCGCACATGGTTAAGCCAGTACCTCCACCCTTTGCTCGCGCTTGCACAGTCATGGTGATTTTACACCGCACTTGCATAGCACACGGTTGAGCCATTACCTCCACCTTTGCTCGCGCTTGCGGATTCACAGCGCACTTGCATCGCACACGATTAAGACATTATACCCATGTCCGTTGAGCGTCATCAGAGTCTTTGCAGCAAAAAAAATGTTAGAGAGGGTCAGAAGACAGCCACACCAACATGTGGCCCAAATATATATGAGTGAAAAGGGTGGTATGTGATGTTCAAAATTCCAATGCACAACTTTGACCGTGCGAGCCCACGGTTGGGCGCGTTGTCAAAGATCAATGGGAGGGGCCAGAAGTCAAGAACCGCCTAGAAGTGGCCAAATATATGTAGGAAATTGGGTGTGATGTTTAAAACTTTAAATACACAATGCACAACTTTGGTGGGACCTACCTCGCAAATCCGAAAGCGCCCTTGGATATATCTATAATTACATAATGTCGTAGCTAGCTAGGGTGCTTGACCCACCACCTCCCACTTCGTGTCAGCGGGGCGTATGCACATAATGATACTTTGTTCATACATGCTTGTCGCTATGACCTACCATTTTATGGACTAGTGAATCTATCGTTTGGTCAAACGACAACTGTTGTTGTTGATAAACCGCTTGGGCCAATAGATTAAACCATCATAAAAATCGCACGAGAGGGACCACAAAACTAGCACCTCTTGCATGTGGCCCAAAATGATGTATGTTGGAAGGGGTGATGTGTGTTTTGAATATAGAATAATGTACAATTTAGATGTGGTGCCTACCTCTCGATAGAGACAACAACCATGAAGGACAGGTAGTTAAGGACGAGATACGCAGGGTACGATGTAGGTTGAACCTAGCAATCCGAGCATGTGGGAGGGAATCCTGACAATGCATGGGCTCGAGCTTTGGTTGAACAACATGTGATGGTGATCGTCCCTAACACGAACTAGGAGGATTCCATTCATGGCCAACACATACCCCTCGTTACCGGTCAAAGGGATGATATATATACACTCGGGAAGCCCACAAATATATGTGTCGTCACAAACACCGCACAAGGGAGACGGGTCGATCAGAAGACCCCGCATACGGCCCAAAAATATGTATGGTTACGGTGGTGCATGATGTGTTTAAATCCCGAATGCACAACTTCGATGGGCCACCAACTACATTACAAACCGAACACCGTACCCGACCCCAAGCCTGGTTCAATACGTACGATGTTGGTTTGCCAACTTCGAGGCGAGGGGGGGGGGGCACCATCGAACGCTTGAGTTCAAACTTTATTTGGTCTAACATGGCACACATAGCAATAGGAAACCATCATGGTCAAACCCTTCTCGTTTTTGGGTCAAAGGGATAGATATGGGGCCCCTCATTATCGGTAAAGGAAAATATATATACCTCGGGGAGCCCACCGAGATGTGCAGCGTCTATAAACTGCACAAGGGAGACATGCTCGATCAGAACACCCTGCCCCCTATACCCTGCATGCGACTTGAAAAAGGTTTATATAATCGCCATGATAGGTCACTATAGAGTCAATAAAAACATAGTTTACGAACTAGCAAAACAAGGATCCCAAGGTTTATATAATTGCCGTAGGTCACTATAGAGATATTTGTCTCTATAATGACCGTGTCATGGCATTTAAATGAAGCTTGAGATATGCAACTTCCCACCGGATCACCCATCCTTGGACTACTCCAGCCCGAGCATGCTTAACTTCCGCGTTAAGAGGAATTGCCTCCTTGCCTTTAAGGCGTTTCACGCTGGTCACCCTATGGGACCTACTACCTCCTACCACACACATTTGCGCTTTTAGAAACTGTGTGTGATACTTACATGGTCGGTGTGTCGCCGCCTGGCCTTCAATAAGCACTGACACTGGTAGCGGGAAAACGATGGGAGAAGAGGCGGGAAACCTATGAGAGGAGTGGCGGGAAACGGTAGCCTGTTTGGATATATAACAACATTAATATAGAAAACTTAGTAGCGAAGGAAGCGTGAGCTAGCACGATGCATGCGCACAGTGCTTAACCATATACTGCATGTGCTGTCGAAAGGGCTGAGGATTGCCGTTCGTTCTGGGAGCATCCAATGGTGCAGACGTACGATCCAAGGGGTTTGGCTTCTGGCCAATCAGAACGCACGACTCAGATCGCGCGCACAGCAGGGGGGAGGAGCATCGACCATGGTTTGGTAGGCACACGACTTTCGTTAGTGAACCATGTGCTTTGAAAAAAATTCGTGAGAAGAATCTCGGGTTTTAAGTCCCCATAAATTCAAAACTCACCCGAAAATCGTGAAACTTGGCATGGTGTCACAACATGGCACATATACGTCGAGGAATTTTTTGTCCATTTTGGTGCAAATTTTATTACAAGCCTCTTACAAACCGAAACTTCTCTCAAAGAACCCTCGTGGTTCCGGTAGGTAAATGTGTCCCCCTTGTGGGTGAAACGATAATCACTACCTCTTTTCCCTTGTATTTTCTTCTACGGGCAACATGGAATGACGGGATATCTGTGCTGAAATTTAAACTTATTCAGGGTTCGTTTGGCCTTTTTATACACTAACTGAGCTTCCTAGGCATTTAATGTCCATAGTTCAAATCTGAACTACAGATACATGCTCCAGTTCACCAAAATGGCTAGAAAAATTATACATGTGTCTTTGGGTGCATGTTTAGGTCCCATGCCAGGAATGGGAACGAATTACAACCGTACCGACGTCCTGGCTCGTCCTCAAACATTCGGAATCTTGTTTTTTAAATCCCCATAAATCCAAAACTCACCAGAAAGTTGTAAAAGTTGGCATGGTGTCACGTCATGGCACATATATGTCGTGGTAAAAACATTGTCCAATTTAGGCCAAACTTTATTACAAACCTCTTACAAACCGGAGCTTCTCTCAAAGAAGCCTCGTGGTTCCGATAGGGAAACATGTTCCCCTTGTGGGCGAAATGTAATCAATGCCTCTTTTCACCTTGTATTTTCTTCTACGGGCAACATGGAATGACAGGATATCCGTGCTGAAATTTAAACTTATTCATGGTTCGGTTGACCTTTTTATACACTAATTGAGTTTCCTAGGCATTTAATGTCCACAATTCAAATCTGAACTACAAATACATGCTCCAGTTCACCAAAATGGCTAGAAAAATTATACATGTGTCCTTGGGTGCATGTTTAGGTCCCATGCCAGGAATGGGAATGAATTACAACCATACTGGCGTCCTGGCTCGTCCTCAAATATTTGGAATCTCGGTTTTTAAATCGCCATAAATCCAAAGCTCACAAGAAAGTCATCAAAGGTGGCATGGTGTCATGTCATGGCACATATATGTCGTGGTAAAAACATTGTCCAATTTGGGGCAAGCTTTATTACAAACCTCTTACAAACCGGAGCTTGTCGCAAGAACCCTTGTGGTTTCGATAGGGAAACTTGTCCCCTTGTGGGAGAAAAGATAATCCCTCCCTCTTCTAGCCTTGTATTTTCTTCTACACACAACACGGAACAATGGGATATTCGCGCTGAACTTTTAAATTATATAGGGTTCGTTTAACCTTTTTATTCATTAATTGAGTTTTCTAGGCATTTAATGTCCATAATTCAAATTCGAACTACAAATACATGCTCCAGTGCACCAAAATGGCTAGAAAAAATGTACATGTGTCCTTGGGGTGCATGTTTAGGTCCCATGGAACAAATGGGAATGAATTCAACCGTCTTGGCATCCTGGCTTGGCCACAAACATTACGACTCTCGGTTTTTAAATCTCTATAAATCCAAAACTCACCAGGAAATCACGAAACTTGGCATGGTGTCATTACATGGCGCATATATGTCGTGATAAAATAATTGTCCAATTTGGGCCAAGCTATATTACAAGCCTCTTACAAAACGAAGCTTCTCGCAACCCTCATGGTTCCGGTAGGGAAACATGCCCCTCTTGTGGGCGAAACGATAATCGATGCCTCTTCTCGCCTTGAACTTTGTTTTCTATAGGCAACATAGAATAACAGGAGTGTCGTGCTGAAATTTGAAACTGTTCAGGGTTTTTTTGGCCATTGTATATATTATTTAAGTTTCTAGGCATTTAATGTAGTCCATAATTCAAATTTGAACTACAAGCACATGCTCAAGTGAAGCAAAATGGGTGGGAAATAATACATGTGTCATTGGGTGCATATTTAGGTCTCATTTAAGCAATGGGAATGAATTACAAACTTCTCATCGTCCTGAAACATTGGGTATCTTTGTTTTTAAATCCTAGTAAATCCAAAACTCACCCAAAATACATGAAACTTGGCATGGTTTCATGACATGGCACATATATGCCGTGGTAAAAAAATCGTCTAGTTTGAGACAAGGCACACACATTAATAGCCAACGAAGTCCTTCTGAAACAAATAGTTGACACGTTAATATCGCAAACAGTTGTATTATATGAACCGTGTGTTCCCGTAACCATTTAAGTGCAGCCACTACCTCTCCAAGATTTAACCATACTCGGTGGCGTGCGTGCTGCTGTTTGATTAGACGGGACGAGCGCGAGAAGTCCGCCGTGCAGGCTCGACGGGATGCGTGTGAGTAGTCCGCCGCGTAGGCTCAACGGGACGCGTGCATCCTGCCCACCTCACAGGCTTGACGGGACGCGTGCAAGCAGCAAGGCCGCCCATGCTCATCGGGAAGCGACCGCTTTGACCTCCATCCACCAGCCGCCCGCCTCGCTCACAACTTCTCCATTAATGGCGGCCGAGCCGCTGTTTAACACACAGTTAATTAAAGCACCTGGACGGAGGGTGTTTGCTTGTAATCCCATGGAAAAATTTGCTTTGTTCGTGTTTTCAACTCGTATTCCGGCCTAATTTAAATTTCCACATAGGTCAACGGATAATACGACGACAAATAAAATGGCAATTGATAATATGAAGACAAATTTACAATGGCGCGGATAATAATTGTCTTACATATTTCGGATAATTTACAATGCCACATGCGGCACAGCCCGGAAGACACGGGGGCAAGAGAAGAAGGAAATCGCAGACAACCATCTGGGTCGCTACTGCCTCTACTCATCGATGGATCGCCGGGCGACGACATCCTCCAGCTCCTTCTTCAATTCCTCACGACTTTGCTTGAAATCAGCCACGGATTCCTCCACCTCCCGCTCGCGCTCGATCCGGAGGTTCCTTAAGTCACCAATAAATTCCTCGACAATCCTTTGTCGGCGTCATCCACGAGGCAACCTTTGCCGCTCATGCAAAGCATCTTCCGACCCGGGCGGCCTCCTCCTGCTTCTTGGCGAGTGCCTTGAGGAGCTTCGCATTGTCACCCATGTGTTGCTCGATGAGGCCGGTCGCCTTGTCAATCGAGGAATCGCTGATCTCGAGCAGCTTTATCAAGCCGTCGACCAGCTCCTATTGCTTAATGAGGCTAGCGAGAATGTCAGCGGCGCCGGCCAAGGACTTCAGCAATGCCAGCTCGTCGCAATCATTGTCGCGGCGAGTGTGCTTGTGAGAGCCCTCGCGTGCCCGTGAGAGCTTGTTCGAGGGCTCCACGGCGCGCCGGGACATCTCTGCTGGGGCTGCCGCTTCGCGGTGGGACCTCTCTAGTGCTTCTGCAGCCTTGGTCTTTGCTGCCTAGGTATATGTCCACCCGAAACTCCTCCTACTAGTCATGGCGGAACGACTTGACAGGAAAGACCATTTTTGTGGGTGATGAGGAGAGATACCGTGAATTTATTTTCGAGTGGGTAGTTTTTATAGCCCGGTGCTAAGTGTGAACACAAATTAGTTTGATAGGTGTGAACAGATTTGCAATTACTTATTGTGTTGTAATCTTCAATGTGACGAGAAACAAGGTCAAAAGTTATAGATGGTTCTAGGCCAACAAAGGCCATTTCTGTTGTTCTGGCTCATCACAAACAGTTCTTTTGGATCAACCGTATGCCACGCATCGAAAGCCCAAAACATGGGCCCACGTTCTCGGATGTACGTGTACGTGTCTGCCCACTATCACACATGGTCAAAGATATCACCATTGTGTCCTATGAATGCTCCGTTGCGCCTCCCACGGGGTGCCCGAAGGTTGACCACATGGTTGCTCGACATTGAGGCGGTCGCGGTGTGCTCTACTCCTCGTTGAGGCGGCCGCGGCGTGCTCTGCTCGCGTCTGTCCGTGCATTTTTCTCGCCATTGAGGCGGCCGCGGCGCGCTCCACTCTGGTGTCCCTACGTGCGCTCTGCTCGCAGTTGAGGCAAATTTACAATGGAAACGGTTAATAATTGTCTTACATATTAAGAATAATTTAAAATGCCACATGCAGCAAGGCCCAAAACACTCACGACCTACATATGCATACAATTATAATAAAATATAGGCTAAAAGGCTGAGCTGGCAGCCTTCCGGCGACGGTCTCTAGGACTCCATGATCAACAAAGCACCCTTGCGGCCGTTCATTCCAAATGTCCCGACCTGCCTCCGCCTACGGAGCTGCTGGCGCTGGGAGGCTCTTGGGGGTGCTGGACCTCCTCCAAAAGAGCTTGACATGTACAACGTGCAATCGCGCACATGATATCTCCGCGAAACCGCTCCATTTCCATGTCTCTGGCCTGGTAGAAAATTCCTTCCATCACCTGCATCCTCAAGATATCACGTTGGCGATGTTCTACTTCGTTGGGGACGTCAACTCCGCCAAGGATGCGCTCGAGCCTAGCCACCACATCATCGGGATCGAGGTTGACACGGCCACCGCGGACAATGATGAAGCCGCAAGCTACCTGTGTTTTGACTGAATCGCATAGGTCCTCTGCCCATTCCTTGTGGGGCATCAGGCTCTCGATGAGCACTGGTGACGGCGGCTCTTCGGGTGGGTCGTCAATCATGCCACCGAGCAGCTCTGGATCTTTTGCATGGTGGATGGAAAACTTCTCATCACACATCCTCTGCAATATGTCGATTGTGTGCCCAAGGACTGTCACGCCGATATCACTGCCGATGGGCCATGGTGCCTGCACCGGCTGATGAAGCTCTTGCTCCATGACCTGCTCCGGCTTGTTCCCCTCGCCGAAGATGTAACACAGGTAGGGGTCAACGTCGAAGCTTTGGTCGTTGCCTAGCATGCTTAGAATAACTAATGGTAGATGGGTGAGGACTAGATCTGCGCATAGTGCCGCGACGGTGCGTTTCCGCCTGGGTTATATGCAGGAAGCCATTAGCTGGTGGCGGGAAACCGATGAGGGAAGAGGCGTGGACTTTATAATTCACACATGTAGAGAGCGGGAAGCATTCGCTGGAGCGTGGGAAGACTAAGTGGAGCACACACACAACCAGAATACCATATGCGGTGCCACCTGTTATTTATCACACACTTGTTAACATAAGGAAACGTATGTGTAACTTACTAATCATCGCACACGAGTACTCACAGACGCATCATGTGCGATACTCCTAGCCACCGCAAGCAACTAGTTTGCATTTTTCAAAGTTTTTTGTACGAACAGAATCACACACGAACTAACTATAGTAACCAGCTGTGTTATAATTTCTCATCACAAACAGTTCATCCGAGTGGGCTGTTTGTTGCGTATCCCACACATCTTGTTTACATGAATCATTTGTGTTCTTTTGGCTCATCACAAATAGTTCATCTATGTGAATTGTATGGCGCATATCACACACATCTTGTTAGGTTGAACAGTTTTTGTTCTCTTCCCTAATCAAAAATAGTTCGTCCGAGTGAACCGTATGACGTATATCACACACACCTTGATCTGACTGACCGTTTCTGTTGCATTCCCTAATAGCACATGCTACGTCTTGAGCTTGCGTTGGTTTCCCCGAAGAGGAGAGGATGATGCAGCAGAGTAGCGTAAGTATTTCCCTCAGTTTTTGAGAACCAAGGTATCAATCCAGTAGGAGGCCACGCCCAAGTCCCTCGTACCTACACAAAACAAATAGCTCCTCGCAACCAACATGAATAGGGGTTGTCAATCCCTTCACGGTCACTTACGAGAGTGAGATCTGATAGAGATGATAGATAATATTTTTGGTATTTTTGATATAAAGATGCGAAGTAAAATAAAAAGGCAAAGTAAAAAAGCAAAGCAATAATAAAGCGTAGGAAGATTAATATGATGAAAATAGACCCGGGGGCCATAGATTTCACTAGTGGCTTCTCTCAAGAGCATAGGTATTTTACGGTGGGTGAATGAATTACTATTGAGCAATTGATAGAATTGAGCATAGTTATGAGAGTATATAGGTATGATCATGTATATAGGCATCACGTCCGAGACAAGTAGACCGACTCCTGCCTGCATCTACTACTATTACTCCACTCATCGACCGCTATCCAGCATGCATCTGGAGTATTAAGTTAATGAAAACAGAGTAACGCCTTAAGCAAGATGACATGATGTAGAGGAATAAATTCATGCAATATGATAAATACCCCATCTTGTTATCCTCGATGGCAACAATACAATACGTGCCTTGCAACCCTTTACATCCTTTGGGTAAGGACACCGCAAGATTGAACCCAAAGTTAAGCACTTCTCCCATTGCAAGAACTACCAATCTAGTTGGCCAAACCAAACGGATAATTCGAAGAGACTTGCAAAGATAACTCAATCATACATAAAAGAATTCAGATAAGATTCAAATATTGCTCATAGATAATCTTGATCATAAACCCACAATTCATCGGGCCTCAACAAACACACCGCAAAAATAAGATTACATCGAATAGATATCCACGAGAGAGGGGAGAACATTGTATTGAGATCCAAAAGAGAGAAGAAGCTATCTAGCTACTAACTATGGACCCGAAGGTCTGAGGTAAACTACTCACACTTCATCGGAGAGGCTATGGTGATGATGTAGAAGCCCTCCGTGGTGGATTCCCCTTCCGTGAACTCGGAACAGGCCCCAATATGGGATCTCGTGGATCTGAGAAAGTTGCGGCGGTGGAATTAGGTTTTTGGCTCCGTATCTGATCTGTTGGGGGTACGTAGGTATATATAGGAGGAAGGAGTATGTCAGTGGAGCTTCGAGGGGCCCACGAGGCAGGGGGGCGCCGTAGGGTGGGGGGCGCCCTCCACCCTCGTGGCCGCCTCGTGGCTTTCTTGACGGAGGGTCCAAGTCTCCTAGATCTTATCTGATGAGAAAATCACGTTTCCGAAGATTTCATTCCGTTTGGACTCCGTTTGATATTCCGTTTCTTCGAAACACTGAAATGGCAAAAAACAATTATGGGCTGGGCCTCCGGTTAATAGATTAGTCCCAAAAGTAATATAAAAGTGGAAAATAAAGCCCAATATGGTCCAAAACAATATATAATATAGCATGGAGCAATAAAAAATTATAGATACGTTGGAGACGTATCAGGCATCCCCAAGCTTAATTCCTGCTCGTCCTGGAGTAGGTAAATGATAAAAAGAGAATTTTTGATGCGGAGTGCTACTTGGCATAATTTCAATGTAACTCTTCTTAATTGTGGTATGAATATTCAGATCCGAAAGATTCAAGACAAGAGTTCATATTGACATAAAAATAATAATACTTCAAGCATACTAACTAAGCAATTATGTCTTCTCAAAATAACATGGCCAAAGAAAGTTATCCCTACAAAATCATATAGTCTGGCTATGCTCTATCTTCACCACAAAAAGTATTTAAATCATGCACAACCACGATGAAAAGCCACGCAATTGTTTCATACTTTTGACATTCTCAAAACTTTTTCAATCTTCACGCAATACTGGAGCATGAGCCATGGATATAGCATTATATGTGGAATAGAATGGTGGTTGTGGACAAGACAAAAAGAGGGAAGATAGTCTCACATCAACTAGGCGTATCAAAGGGCTATGGAGATGCCCATCAATAGATATCAATGTGAGTGAGTAGGGATTGCCATGCAACGGATGCACTAGAGCTATAAGTATATGAAAGCTCAACAAATGAAACTAAGTGGGTGTGCATCCCACTCGCTTGCTCACGAATACCTAGGGCAATTTGAGGAAGCCCATCATTGGAATATACAAGCCAAGTTCTATAATGAAAAATTCCCACTAGTATATGAAAGTGACAAAACGAGAGACTCTCTATTATAAAGATCATGGTGCTACTTTGAAGCACAAGTGTGGTAAAAGGATAGTAACATTGTCCCTTCTCTCTTTTTCTCTCATTTTTTTATTTGGGCCTTTTCTCTTTTTTTATGGCCTCTTTTTTTTATTTATTTTTTATTTTTCGTCCGGACTCTCATCCCGACTTATGGGGGAATCAAAGTCTCCATCATCCTTTCCTCAGTGGGGACAATGCTCTAAAAATGATGATCATCACACTTTTATTTTTCTTACAACTCAACAATTACAACTCGATACTTTGAACAAAATATGACTCTATGTGAATGCCTCATGGTGTATCGGGATATGCAATGATTCATAAGTGACATGTATGAAAGAATTATGAACGGTGGCTTTGCCACAAATACGATGTCAACTAAATGATCATGCTAAGCAATATGACAATGATGGAGCGTGTCATAATAAACGGAACGGTGGAAAGTTGCATGGCAATATATCTCAGAATGGCTATGGAAATGCCATGATAGGTAGGTATGGTGGCTGTTTTGAGGAAGGTTTATGGTCGGTGTATGATACCGACGAAAAGTGCGCGGTATTAGAAAGGCTAGCAAAGGTGGAAGGGTGAGAAAAATGCGTATAATCCATGGACTCAACATTAGTCATAAAGAACTCATATACTTATTGAAAAAATCTACAAGTTATCAAAGCAAAGTATTACACGCATGCTCCTAGGGGGGTAGATTGGTAGGAAAAGACCATCTCTCGTCCCCGACCGCCACTCATAAGGAAGACAATCAATAAATAAATCATGCTCCGACTTCATCACATAACGGTTCACCATACGTGCTTGCTACGGGAATCACAAACTTTAACACAAGTATTTCTCAAATTCATAACTACTAAACTAGCATGACTCTAATATTACCACCTTCATATCTCAAAACAATTATCAAGCATCAAACTTTTCTTAGTATTCAACACACTCAAAAGAAAGTCTTACAAATCTTGAATACCAAGCATATTATTATTCTAAGCAAATTACCATGCTATTTAAGACTCTCAAAATGATCTAAGTGAAACATGAGAGATCAATAGTTTCTTTAAAACAAATCCACCACCGTGCTATAAAAGATATAAGTGAAGTACTAGAGCAAAACTATAAAGCTCAAAAGATATAAGTGAAGCACATAGAACAAAACTATAAAGCTCAAAAGATATAAGTGAAGCACCTAGAGTATTCTAACAAATTCCAATTCATTTATGGCTCTCTAAAAAGGTGTGTACAGCAAGGATGATTGTGGTAAACTAACAAGCAAAGACACAAATAATACAAGACGCTCCAAACAAAACACATATCATGTGGTGAATAAAAATATAGCACCAAGTAAACTTACCGATGGAAGTGGATGAAAGAGGGGATGCCTTCCGGGGCATCCCCAAGCTTTGACTTTTTGGTGTCCTTGGATTATCTTGGGGGTGCCATGGGAATCTCCAAGCTTAGGCTTTTGCCACTCCTTGTTCCATAGTCAATCAAAAAATTTCACCCAAAACTTGAAAACTTCACAACACAAAACTCAACAGAAATCTCGTGAGCTCCGTTAGCGAAAGAAAAATAAAATACCACTTCAAGGTACTGTAATGAACTCTTTATTTATTTATATTTGTGTTAAACCTAATTTATTCCAACTTATCTATGGATCATAAACTATTTTACTAGCCATAGATTCATCAAAATAAGCAAACAACACACGAAAAACAGAATCTGTCAAAAACAGAACAGTCTGTAGTAATCTGTAACTAACGCAAACTTCTGGAACTCCAAAATTTCATCCATAATAGGAAGACCTAGGAAATTTGTTTATTGATCAGAAGCAATTGGAATCACTATTTTATCACGTTCTGGTGATTTTTAACAATTGTTTTCGTGAACCAAAAGTTTCTTGAAATTACAGCAAGATCAAATAACTATTATCCAAGAAGATCTTATAGGTTTAACTTGGCACAAACACTAATTAAAACATAAAACCACATCTAAACAGAAGTTAGATGGATTATTTATTACTAAGAAGCAAGGAAAAATATTGGGTTGTCTCCCAACAAGCGCTTTTTTTTAAAGCCTTTTTAGCTAGGCATTGAGATTTCAATGATGCTCACAAGAAAGACAAGAATTGAGGCACAAAGAGAGCATCATAAAACATGTGACAAACACACTTAAGTCTAACATACTTCCTATGCATATGCATATTATAGGCAAACAAATTATCGTAGCAAGCAAAAACTAGCATATGCACGGAAGCGGAAAGGAACAATAGCAATCTCAACATAACGAGAGGTAATTTAGTAACATGAAAAATTCTATAACCATATTTTCCTCTCTCATAATAATTACATGTAGGATAATAAGAAAATTCAACAATATAGCTATCACATAACATATTCTCAACACGATCCACATGCATGCGAAGTGGACACTCTTCCAAAATAGTGGGATTGTCATTAACTAAAGTCATGACCTCTCCAAACCCACTTTTATCAAAAATTTCATAAGATTGAATATTCTCCAAATATGTGGGATCTAAAGTTGACACTCTTCCAAACCCACTTTCAATATTATTGCAAACAATATTATCAATCTCATATTCATCATGGGGATTAGATAAATTTTCAAGATCATAAGAAGAATCACCCCAATCATGATCATTGCAACAAGTAGTAGACATAGCAAAACTAGCATCCCCAAGCTTACGGTTTTGCATATTATTAGCACAATTGACATCAAGAGAATTTATAATAAAATTATTGCCATCATGCTTTTTATTCAAGGAGCTATTCATAAGTTTCTTCTTTCAAAAATTCATCACAATTTTTAGATTTACAGATTTCAGGCAAAACCTTATAAAGATAATCTAGTGCATCCAAATCACTAGGAATTGGTTCATCATAATTGGATCTCTTAAAAATATTGGCAAGCGGATGACGATCCATAGATATTAGCTTCTCTGTTTAGGAATAAATACTCAACTATTTCAACCAAGCGAGAAAACGAGCCAAGAAAGACATCAAGGCGAACGGAAAAGAGAGGGCGAATAAAACGGCAAGGGTGAAGTGGGGGAGAGGAAAACGAGAGGCAAATGACAAATAATGTAATGTGAGGGATAAGGTATTTTGATGGGTACTTGGTATGTTGACTTTTGCGTAGACTCCCCGGCAACGACGCTAGAAATCCTTCTTGCGACGTCTTGAGCTTGCGTTGGTTTTCCCCGAAGAGGAGAGGATGATGCAGCAGAGTAGCGTAAGTATTTCCCTCAGTTTTTGAGAAGCACAAGTCCCTCGTACCTACACAAAACAAATAGCTCCTCGCAACCAACGCGAATAGGGGTTGTCAATCCCTTCACGGTCACTTACGAGAGTGAGATCTGATAGAGATGATAGATAATATTTTTGGTATTTTGATATAAAGATGCAAAGTAAAATAAAAAGGCAAAGTAAAAAAGCAAAGCAATAATAAAGCGAGGGAAGATTAATATGGTGAAAATAGACCTGGGGGCATAGATTTCACTAGTGGCTTCTCTCAAGAGCATAGGTATTTTACGGTGGGTGAACGAATTCTTGTTGAGCAATTGATGTAATTGAGCATAGTTATGAGAGTATCTAGGTATGATCATGTATATAGGCATCACGTCCGAGACAAGTAGACCGACTCCTGCTGCATCTACTACTATTACTCCACTCATCGACCGCTATCCAAAGCATGCATCACGGAGTATTAAGTTAATGAAAACAGAGTAACGCCTTAAGCAAGATGACATGATGTAGAGGAATAAATTCATGCAATATGATAAATACCCCATCTTGTTATCCTCGATGGCAACAATACAATACGTGCCTTGCAACCCTTTACATCCTTTGGTAAGGACACCGCAAGATTGAACCCAAAGCTAAGCACTTCTCCCATTGCAAGAACTACCAATCTAGTTGGCCAAACCAAACGGATAATTCAAAGAGACTTGCAAAGATAACTCAATCATACATAAAAGAATTCAGAGAAGATTCAAATATTGCTCATAGATAATCTTGATCATAAACCCACAATTCATCGGTCTCAACAAACACACCGCAAAAAGAGATTACATCGAATAGATCTCCACGAGAGAGGGGGAGAACATTGTATAGAGATCCAAAAAGAGAGAAGAAGCCATCTAGCTACTAACTATGGACCCGAAGGTCTAAGGTAAACTACTCACACTTCATCGGAGAGGCTATGGTGATGATGTAGAAGCCCTCCATGGTGGATTCCCCTTCTGGCGGAGCTCCGGAACAGGTCCCAAGATGGGATCTCGTGGATCTGTAAAGTTCTTGGCGGTGGAATTAGGTTTTGGCTCCGTGATTCGATCTGCTGAATGCGTGAGGTATATATAGGAGGAAGGAGTACGTCGGTGGAGCTTCGAGGGGCCCACGAGGAAGGGGGGCACACCCTAGGGGGGGGGCGCCCTCCACCCTCGTGGCCGCCTCGTGGCTTTCTTGACGGAGGGTCCAAGTCTCCTAGATCTTATCTGATGAGAAAATCACGTTTCCCAAGATTTCATTCCGTTTGGACTCCATTTGGTATTCCGTTTCTTCGAAACACTGAAATTGGCAAAAAACAATTCTGGGTTGGGCCTCCAGTTAATAGGTTAGTCCCAAAAGTAATATAAAAGTGGAAAATAAAGCCCAATATGGTCCAAAACAATATATAATATAGCATGGAGCAATCAAAAATTATAGATACGTTGGAGACGTATCAGGCATCCCCAAGCTTAATTCCTGCTCGTCCTGGAGTAGGTAAATGGTAAAAAGAGAATTTTTGATGCGGAGTGCTACTTGGCATAATTTCAATGTAACTCTTCTTAATTGTGGTATGAATATTCAGATCCGAAAGATTCAAGACAAGAGTTCATATTGACATAAAAATAATAATACTTCAAGCATACTAACTAAGCAATTATGTCTTCTCGAAATAACATGGCCAAAGAAAGTTATCCCTACAAAATCATATAGTCTGGCTATGCTCTATCTTCACCACACAAAGTATTTAAATCATGCACAACCCCGATGACAAGCCAAGCAATTGTTTCATACTTTTGACATTCTCAAAACTTTTTCAATCTTCACGCAATACATGAGCGTGAGCCATGGATATAGCATTATATGTGGAATAGAATGGTGGTTGTGGACAAGACAAAAAGAGGGAAGATAGTCTCACATCAACTAGGCGTATCAAAGGGCTATGGAGATGCCCATCAATAGATATCAATGTGAGTGAGTAGGGATTGCCATGCAACGGATGCACTAGAGCTATAAGTATATGAAAGCTCAACAAATGAAACTAAGTGGGTGTGCATCCAACTCGCTTGCTCACGAAGACCTAGGGCAATTTGAGGAAGCCCATCATTGGAATATACAAGCCAAGTTCTATAATGAAAAATTCCCACTAGTATATGGAAGTGACAAAACGAGAGACTCTCTATTATAAAGATCATGGTGCTACTTTGAAGCACAAGTGTGGTAAAAGGATAGTAACATTGTCCCTTCTCTCTTTTTCCCTCTCTTTTTTTTTGGGCCTTTTCTCTTCTTTTTATGGCCTATTTTTTATTTATTTTTATTTTTTGTCCGGACTCTCATCCCGACTTATGGGGGAATCATAGTCTCCATCATCCTTTCCTCAGTGGGGACAATGCTCTAAAAATGATGATCATCACACTTTTATTTTTCTTACAACTCAACAATTACAACTCGATACTTTGAAAAAAATATGACTCTATGTGAATGCCTCCGTGATGTACGGGATATGCAATGATTCATAAGTGACATGTATGAAAGAATTGTGAACGGTGGCTTTGCCACAAATATGATGTCAACTAAATGATCATGCTAAGCAATATGACAATGATGGAGCGTGTCATAATAAATGGAACGGTGGAAAGTCGCGTGGCAATATATCTCAGAATGGCTATGGAAATGCCATGATAGGTAGGTATGGTGGCTGTTTTGAGGAAGGTTTATGGTCGGTGTATGATACCGACGAAAAGTGCGCGGTATTAGAAAGGCTAGCAAAGGTGGAAGGGTGAGAAAAATGCGTATAATCCATGGACTCAACATTAGTCATAAAGAACTCATATACTTATTGAAAAAATCTACAAGTTATCAAAGCAAAGTATTACGCGCATGCTCCTAGGGGGATAGATTGGTAGGAAAAGACCATCGCTCGTCCCCGACCGCACTCATAAGGAAGACAATCAATAAATAAATCATGCTCCGACTTCATCACATAACGGTTCACCATACGTGCATGCTACGGGAATCACAAACTTTAACACAAGTATTTCTCAAATTCACAACTACTAAACTAGCATGACTCTAATATTACCACCTTCATATCTCAAAACAATTATCAAGCATCAAACTTTTCTTAGTATTCAACACACTCAAAAGAAAGTCTTACAAATCTTGAATACCAAGCATATTATTATTCTAAGCAAATTACCATGCTATTTAAGACTCTCAAAATGATCTAAGTGAAACATGAGAGATCAATAGTTTCTTTAAAACAAATCCACCACCGTGCTATAAAAGATATAAGTGAAGTACCGGAGCAAAACTATAAAGCTCAAAAGATATAAGTGAAGCACATAGAACAAAACTATAAAGCTCAAAAGATATAAGTGAAGCACCTAGAGTATTCTAACAAATTCCAATTCATTTATGGCTCTCTAAAAAGGTGTGTACAGCAAGGATGATTGTGGTAAACTAACAAGCAAAGACACAAATAATACAAGACGCTCCAAGCAAAACACATATCATGTGGTGAATAAAAATATAGCTCCAAGTAAAGTTACCGATGGAAGTGGACGAAAGAGGGGATGCCTTCCGGGGCATCCCCAAGCTTTGACTTTTTGGTGTCCTTGTATTATCTTGGGTGTGCCATGGGAATCTCCAAGCTTAGGCTTTTGCCACTCCTTGTTCCATAGTCAATCAAAAAATTTCACCCAAAACTTGAAAACTTCACAACACAAAACTCAACAGAAATCTCGTGAGCTCCGTTAGCGAAAGAAAAATAAAAGACCACTTCAAGGTACTGTAATGAACTCGTTATTTATTTATATTGGTGTTAAACCTAATTTATTCCAACTTCTCTATGGATCATAAACTATTTTACTAGCCATAGATTCATCAAAATAAGCAAACAACACACGAAAAACAGAATCTGTCAAAAACAGAACAGTCTGTAGTAATCTGTAACTAACGCAAACTTCTGGAACAACAAAATTTCATCCAGAATAGGAAGACCTAGGAAATTTGTTTATTGATCAGAATCAATTGGAATCACTATTTTATCACGTTCTGGTGATTTTTAACAATTGTTTTCGTGAACCAAAAGTTTCTGGAAATTACAGCAAGATCAAATAACTATTATCCAAGAAGATCTTATAGGTTTAACTTGGCACAAACACTAATTAAAACATAAAACCACATCTAAACAGAAGGTAGATGTATTATTTATTACTAAGCAGCAAGGAAAAATACTGGGTTGTCTCCCAACGAGCGCTTTTCTTTAAAGCCTTTTTAGCTAGGCATTGAGATTTCAATGATGCTCACAAGAAAGACAAGAATTGAGGCACAAAGAGAGCATCATAAAACATGTGACAAACACACTTAAGTCTAACATACTTCCTATGCATATGCATATTATAGGCAAACAAATTATCGTAGCAAGCAAAAACTAGCATATGCACGGAAGCGGAAAGGAACAATAGCAATCTCAACATAACGAGAGGTAATTTAGTAACATGAAAAATTCTATAACCATATTTTCCTCTCTCATAATAATTACATGTAGGATAATTAGAAAATTCAACAATATAGCTATCACCTAACATATTCTCAACACGATCCACATGCATGCGAAGTTGACACTCTTCCAAAATAGTGGGATTGTCATTAACTAAAGTCATGACCTCTCCAAACCCACTTTTATCAAAAATTTCATAAGATTGAATATTCTCCAAATATGTGGGATCTAAAGTTGACACTCTTCCAAACCCACTTTCAATATTATTGCAAACAATATTATCAATCTCATATTCATCATGGGGATTAGATAAATTTTCAAGATCATAAGAAGAATCACCCCAATCATGATCATTGCAACAAGTAGTAGACATAGCAAAACTAGCATCCCCAAGCTTACAGTTTTGCATATTATTAGCACAATTGACATCAAGAGAATTTATAATAAAATTATTGCCATCATGCTTTTTATTCAAGGAGCTATTCATAAGTTTCTTCTTTCAACAATTCATCACGATTTTTAGATTTACGGATTTCAGGCAAAACCTTATAAAGATAATCTAGTGCATCCAAATCACTAGGAATTGGTTCATCATAACTGGATCTGTTAAAAATATTGGCAAGCGGATGAGGATCCATAGATATTAGCTTCTCTGGTTAGGAATAAATACTCAACTATTTCAACCAAGCGAGAAAACGAGCCAAGAAAGACATCAAGGCGAACGGAAAAGAGAGGGCGAATAAAACGGCAAGGGTGAAGTGGGGGAGAGGAAAACGAGAGGCAAATGACAAATAATGTAATGCGAGGGATAAGGTATTGTGATGGGTACTTGGTATGTTGACTTTTGCGTAGACTCCCCAGCAACGACGCCAGAAATCCTTCTTGCGACGTCTTGAGCTTGAGTTGGTTTTCCCCGAAGAGGAGAGGATGATGCAGCAGAGTAGCGTAAGTATTTCCCTCAGTTTTTGAGAAGCACAAGTCCCTCGTACCTACACAAAACAAATAGCTCCTCGCAACCAACGCGAATAGGGGTTGTCAATCCCTTCACGGTCACTTACGAGATTGAGATCTGATAGAGATGATAGATAATATTTTTGGTATTTTTGATATAAAGATGCAAAGTAAAATAAAAAGTCAAAGTAAAAAAGCAAAGCAATAATAAAGCGTAGGAAGATTAATATGGTGAAAATGGACCTGGGGGGCATAGATTTCACTAGTGGCTTCTCTCAAGAGCATAGGTATTTTACGGTGGGTGAACGAATTACTGTTGAGCAATTGGTAATTGAGCATAGTTATGAGAGTATCTAGGTATGATCATGTATATAGGCATCACGTCCGAGACAAGTAGACCGACTCTGCCTGCATCTACTACTATTACTCCACTCATCGACCGCTATCCAAAGATGCATCCGGAGTATTAAGTTAATGAAAACAGAGTAACGCCTTAAGCAAGATGACATGATGTAGAGGAATAAATTCATGCAATATGATAAATACCCCATCTTGTTATCCTCGATGGCAACAATACAATACGTGCCTTGCAACCCTTTACATCCTTTGGGTAAGGACACCGCAAGATTGAACCCAAAGCTAAGCACTTCTCCCATTGCAAGAACTACCAATCTAGTTGGCCAAACCAAACGGATAATTCAAAGAGACTTGCAAAGATAACTCAATCATACATAAAAGAATTCAGAGAAGATTCAAATATTGCTCATAGATAATCTTGATCATAAACCCACAATTCATCGGTCTCAACAAACACACCGCAAAAAGAGATTACATCGAATAGATCTCCACGAGAGAGGGGGAGAACATTGTATAGAGATCCAAAAAGAGAGAAGAAGCCATCTAGCTACTAACTATGGACCCGAAGGTCTAAGGTAAACTACTCACACTTCATCGGAGAGGCTATGGTGATGATGTAGAAGCCCTCCATGGTGGATTCCCCTTCCCATGAGCTCTGGAACAGGCCCCAAGATGGGATCTCGTGGATCTGAGAAAGTTGGCGGTGGAATTAGGTTTTGGCTCCGATTCGATCTGTTGAAGTGCGTGAGGTATATATAGGAGGAAGGAGTACGTCAGTGGAGCTTCGAGGGGCCCACGAGGAAGGGGGGCACACCCTAGGGGGGGGGCGCCCTCCACCCTCGTGGCCGCCTCGTGGCTTTCTTGACGGAGGGTCCAAGTCTCCTGGATCTTATCTGATGAGAAAATCACGTTTCCGAAGATTTCATTCCGTTTGGATTCCATTTGGTATTCCGCTTTCTTCAAACTCTTGAAATAGGCAAAAACAACAATTTCGGCTTGGCCTCCGGTTAATAGGTTAGTCCCAAAAGTAATATAAAAGTGGAAAATAAAGCCCAATATGGTCCAAAACAATAGATAATATAGCATGGAGCAATCAAAAATTATATATACGTTGGAGACGTATCAGCACACAATTCATTGGAGCAAACTGTATGCCGTATATCGCACACACATTGATATGGCTGCCCGTTTCTGTTGTTCTGCCTCATCGCAAATAGTTCTTCTAGATCAATGGCATGCCTCGCATCCACACGTAACTAAAATCTAAACCGTGTTTGATGTCTCCGCCATCGCTAATGTGTTGCATCTTTTTTGACAGTTTTTTTTACATCCCCGTTTGTGATTAATGCATCGCACACAGTTTCATCAAAGGGTCTCTGATCGTAGTGTCGCATTAGCAGTATCCCGTAGTAGTGTATGCTTTAGTAAGAATATTGGTGTTAAGGTTTGTGATTCCTTATGCAAGCATGAAAGTCAATATTTGTGCAATGAAATTACATCCTACTTATGGTGCATTATCCGGTGTTAGTTATGCATAATGCTTGCTTATGTGATTCTTTATTTCTTGGTTGGATGCTTCTCAATCTATTTGCTAGCCTCCACTTGTACTAAGTAGAAATACTACTTGTGCATCCAAAATCCTTAAACCCAGTTTTGCCATATGAGTCCACCATACCTACCTATATGCGGTATTTGCATGCCGTTCTAAGAAAATTTGTATGTGCCATCTCTAATTTTCAAAATAAACTTCCTTTTTGTGTGCTCGCACCCCTCATGAAGCGGCAGGGGGTTGCCAATATTTTCCATGCTAGATGTGTTATTCTCAAGATGAGTGTTTATTCACTTGTCATTGCATGAGAGTGTGGCGGTAATAGGGTTGCCCAATCCCAAAATTAAAAAGAAATTTATTTATGTTGTCAAATAATAAATTCCTTGGAAAGTGTTGGTATGGATGGCACCCGTGGATATGACTAGTCGTGGAATGTGAGAGTACGGTGAAAAAAGGAATACACTTTATTTTCTGTTTGGAAGCGGCTATGATATATCTAGCATGGAAAGTGTTGGGAATTACTCGGTCGTTTTTGTTGACGGGAAAAGTATGCCTCTCAAAAAATTTATCTCGCAATTTAAGCTTTGAGCTCTGGCACCTCTACAAATCCCTACTTCCCTCTGCGAAGGGCCTTTCTATTTTACTTTATGCAATTTTTATTTTTTATTTGAGGCTCCATCTTCTCTTATAAAGCACCAACTAAGGGGCACTATGATTGTACTTGAGCATTGGGTGTAGCTAATATGCGAGTGTGTTTCATGAATGGATCAATGATTGAGCATGATGGGCCAGGGATAACTTGCTTTAGTGTTGATATTTTGAAAGACATGGTTGCTTATTGATATGCTTGAGTATTGAAATCTTCATGTCAAAACTAGACTATTGCTTTGAACCATATAAAAGCCCAAATGTACATGCTACAAAAGAAAAGAATATGTGATGAACATGTTAGGCATCATTCCACATCATGAGAATAACCCGCTTAGAATGGAAGATACTGACTACCCCTGTCACTCTATGGATAACCCAGGAACATAAAATATATATTTATTTGAAGTTTTTAGAGGTGGCACATGCAAATTTACTTAGAACGGTAGGGTAATACCTGATAAACCACAAGTATAGGGCATCGGAACAGTTTTCGAGGGTAGGGTATTCAACCCAAATTTATTGATTCAACACAAGGGGAGCCAAAGAATATTTTCAAGTATTAGTAGCTGAGTTGTCAATTCAACCACACCTGGAGATTAATTATCTGCAGCAAAGTGATAAGTAGCAAAGTAGTACGATAGTTTCGATAGTAGTGGTAACAGTAACAATAACGGTAACAATGATAGCAACGATTTTGTAACAAGTGTAACAGTAGTAACTTAGCAAGGGCAATATGTAGGAACTTCGTAGGCATTGGATCAGTAAATTCGTTGGATGATATTCATCATATAACAATCATAACCTATGGTGATACAAAACTAGCTCCAGTTCATAAATATAATGTAGGCATGTATTCTGTAAATAGTCATACGTGCTTATGGAAAGAACTTGCATGGCATCTTTTGTTCTACTCTCCCGTGGCAGCAGGGTCCATAAGGAAACTAATTAAGGGATATTAAGGCCTCCTTTTAATAAAGAACCGAAACAAAGCATTAACACATAGTGAATACATGAACTCCTCAAACTACGGTCATCACCGGAAAGTATCCCAACTATTGTCACTCCGGGGTTTACGGATCATAACACGTAATAGGTGAATATGACTTACAAGATCGGATCTAGACCATAGATATAATGGTGAAAACATAAACGGTTCAGACCTGAAATCATGGCACCCGGGCCCAAAGTGACAAGCATTAAGCATGGCAAAGTCATAACAACATCAATGTCACAACATAATGGATACTAGGGATCAAGCCCTAACAAAACTAACTCGATTACATGATGAGTCTCATCCAACTCCTCACCGACTAGCGAGCCTTCGAAGGAATTACTCACTCCTGTTGGGGAGCATCATGGAATTGGCAATGAAGGAGGGTTGGTGATGACGAAGATCGAAGATCCCCCTCTCCGGAGCCCAAAACGGAGTCCAGATCTTGCCTTCCGATGAAGAACATGAGGTGGTGGCGGCTCCGTATCGCGAAACGAGATAATTCTTCCTCCCAGATTTTTTCTGGAAAAATAGGATTTTATAGCGTTGGAATCAGGGTCTGTGGGGACACCAGGTGGACACAACCCACCTGGGCGCGCCTGAGAGGGGGGGGGGCGCCCTGGTAGGTTGTGCACACCTAGGCCCCCCTCCGGTGGTTCTTGGATCCAATATTTTTCTTTTATTATATAAAAAATCCTCACAAAGTTTCCTTCCAATCCGAGAACTTCTATTTCTGCACAAAAACAACACCATGGTAGTTCTGCTGAAAACAGCGTCTGTCCGGGTTAGTTTCATTCAAATCATGCAAATTAGAGTCCAAAACAAGAAGAAAAGCGTTAGGAAAAGTAGATACGATGGATATGTATCAATAGCGCATATCGGTAGGTATGGTGGACTCATCTGGAATAACTTGGGTTTTAGGATTTTGATGCACAAGCAGTTTTCTCGCTTAGGACAAGCGAAGGCTAGCAAATAGGTTCGGAAGCGGCCAGCTAGAGAGCGAAAACAGTCATGAACATGCATTATGCATAATGAACATTGGATACTAGCATGAGTAGGATATGAACACCATGAACATAAATATCATAAAGGCTATGTTGATTTTGATTCAACTACGTGCATGAACATGTGCGAAGTCAAGCCACTCGAAACATTCAAAGGAGGATACCATATCATCATACTACATCACAATCATATTAACGCAATGTTGACATCCAAGATAAATCATTATCCACTCCTTGCTACTTAAGCATAGCATGAGAAACTATAACCTCTAATTGTCATTGCAAACATGTTTGATCATAATATGCTGAATCATGGATATTAGGTTAAACATATTTAAAAACAGAACAAGTTGAGTTCATAGCTGTTTCTCTCTGCCACAGCCAGTTCACTAGATATCGTCATTATTGCCTTTCACTTGCACGACCGAACGATATGAAAATAATAATAGTGCAAGACTGCCGTGGACTAAGCTGGAATCTTCAAACATTTTATTCAAAAGGACAAGACAAGGTAATTTGGGCTCTTTTTTAGATCAAGAATAATGCATATGAGAGCCACTCGACATTTTCATCCTGGTCTTCTCCTTGGTATGACTCAATAAACAGAAAATAATTTCAGAGAAACACACTGAAATATTTTTGGAGTTTTTAGTTTTTTCCTCGAAGAAAGCAAATTAAAGAAGGAAAAAACAAAAAAATGAGAAAAACTATTTACAAGGGAGAGCTCCCAACAAGCAAAACAATATTTGAGAAATCTGTTTGGGTTTTCTTTTAATACTACAACTAAATAAACTAGAAAGAAAAACCGAAAAGAAGCATTAATTTTTTGGGTTTTCTCAAAGTTTTTCAAACACACAAGATGAAAGCGAGAAAATAAATCAAACATGGATGATACAATGAAAAAGTGTGAACACCGACAACTGGAATGAAATGTGTGAACATGAATGTAACATCGGTGGAAATACGTACTCCCCCAAGTTTAAGTTTTTGGCCTAGCTTGGTAATCACCATTCATAGTAGCCATCCGATCCCACGTTGAAGTGTTGTGGAGTGGGCACCTGAGCGTCCCACTCCTGGGGCTGCTCCTATGCCACTGCCTGGGTGTTCTGGTAGGCAATGATGTAATCTGGCATGATCCTGTATCCACCCCTGGAAATAGAATCAAACAAAGCAGGTGTAGTCAACGGAATAATATCACGGGTATCTACCCTGAAAACCAGGTTGTAAGGAACATTATTAGTAGTGTCTTCGTTGATACGTCTCCATCGGATCTAGTTTTCCTAACACTTTTCCTCTTGTTTTGGACTCTAATTTGCATGATTTGAATTAAACTAACTCGGACTGACGTTATTTTCGGCAGAACTACCATGGTGTTGTTTTGTGCAGAAATAAAAGTTCTCGGAATGGAAAGAAACTTTTTGGAGATTTATTTCAGAATAAAATAAAAATACTGGAGCCAAGAACCACCGGAGGGGTCCCCCTTGGTGAGCACAACCCGCCAGGGCACGCCCCCTCCAGGCGCGCCCAGGTGGGTTTGCTCACCTAGTGGCCCTGCAGACCCTATCTCCGACTCCATGAATACCTATGTTTGGAGAGAAAAATCAAGGAGGAAGAATTATCTCATTTCACAATGCGGAGTCGCTGAAACTCCTCCTGTTCTTCATTGGGAGGCTATATCTGGAGTCTGTTTTGGGCTTCGGAGAGGGGGATCTTCGATCTTCATCATCACCAACCCTCCTTCATCACCAATTTCATGATGCTCCCCACTGGGAGTGATTAATTCCTTCATAGGCTCGCTGGTTGGTGAGGAGTTGGATGAGATTCATCATGTAATCGAGTTAGTTTTGTTAGGGCTTGATCCCTATTATCCACTATGTTATGAGATTGATGTTGTTATGACTTTGCCATGCTTAATGCTTGTCAGGGCCCGGGTGCCATGATTTCAGATCTGAACCGTTTATGTTTTCACCATTATATCTATGTTCTAGATCCGATCTTGCAAGTCATATTCACCTATTATGTGTTATGATTCGTAAACCACAGAGTGACAATAGTCGGGATACTTTCCGGTGATGACCTTAGTTTGAGGAGTTCATGTATTCACTATGTGTTAATGCTTTGTTCTTGTTCCCTGTTAAAAGGAGGCCTTAATATCCCTTAGTTTCCTTATGCACCCCGCTGCCACGGGAGGGTAGGACAAAACATGTCATGCAAGTTCTTTCCATAAGCACGTATGACTATTTACAGAATACATGCATACATTATATTTATTAACTGGAGCTAGTTTTGTATCGCCCTAGGTTATGATTGTTATATGATGAATATCATCCAACAAATTCACCGATCCAATGCCAACAAATTTCCTATATATTGCTCTTGCTAAGTTACTACTATTGCTGTTACCGTTACACTTCTTACAAAGTCATTGCTATCATTGTTACCGCTACTGTTACTGTTACCACTACTATCGAAACTATCATACTACTTTGCTACTGATCACTCTGCCGCAGATAATTAATCTCCAGGTGTGGTTGTATTGATAAATCAGCTGCTAATACTTGCAAATATTCTTGGGCTCCCCTTGTGTTGAATCTATAAATTTGGGTTGAATACCCTACCCTCGAAAACTTTTGCGATCCCCTATATTTGTGGGTTATCAAGACCTTTTTTTGGCGCCATTGTCGGGGAGCATAGCTATATTTGTTCAGTCACTTGGGATTATTATATATTTATCACTATGAAGAATCTGAAGGATACCAAGACTAAGATATTTCCCTCTAAGACGAGAGAGGTAAGGATTTGCCATCTAGCTCTGCACTTGATTCACCTTCTATTTTGAGTAAACTTGCAACACCACCAGATGCTATTAATTTTGATATGTTGCAAGATATTGATGATGCTACTTCTGCTATGGATAATTCTTATGATTATGCTAGTACCTTGCTTGATGATAATGTGCCACTAGGTGAATTTCTTGACGAACAAATTGCTAGAGCTGAAGATATTGAGAATGCTGAAATTGATGAAATTATTGAAACTGATGAAGTACTTGAAATTGAAAATCTTGAAACACCTATTAGATCTAGCTCTCCTAGATATGAATTACATAAGATACCTGAAGGTTATGTTATGGATGAGGATACGACTAGAGACTTTCTTGCTTGAAATGAAAGAGATAATCTTAAGAAATTATTTTGCAAACTAAGGGAAAAATCTTTGAATGCTAGAATGAAATGTGATCCTAAGTTCGCTTCTTCACCTATCTTTGTTGATGATAAGGATTATGAATTCTCTGTCGACCTAGAGTTAATTACTTTCGTTGAATATGATCCTTTCCATGGTTATGAAACTGAAATTGTTGTGGCACATCTTACTAAGTTGAATGATATAGCCACCCTATTTGCTCATGATGAGAAAATTCGCTACTATTATATTCTCAAGTTATTTTCGTTCTCATTAAAGGGTGATGCTAAGACATGGTATAATACTCTTGCTTCTGGTTGTGTGCGTAGTCCCCAGGATATGATCTACTACTTCTCTGAAAAATATTTTCCTGCTCATAAGAAACAAGCTGCCTTACAGGAAATATTTAAATTTGTGCAAATTGAAGAAGAGAGTCTCCCACAAGTTTGGGGGAGGCTTCTCCAATTTCTTAATGCTTTGCCTGATCATCCTCTTAAGAAAAATGAAGTACTTGATATCTTCTATAATGGACTAATTGTTGCTTCTAGGGACTTCGTAGATAGTTGTGCTGGTTGTGTTTTCATGGAACGAACTGTCGAACAAGCTGAGGAATTATTGAATAACATATTGAAAAATTATGATAATTGGAATCTTCCTGAACCACCGCCTAAACCCACTCCAAATAAGAGGGGTATCTTATATCTCAGTCCTGAAGATATGCAAGAGGCAAAGAAAAAGGTATTAAAGCAGAGGATGTTAAAAATCTACCTCCTATTGAAGAAATACATGGACTTGATACACCACGACCCAAGGTGGTAGAGGTAGAATCTTTAATGAAATTTGATGAAAGGGACAATCCTTATAATATGCATCCTAGTCAATGCCTTTATGAGTTTGATAACTACATTAGAAAACAAGATCACTTCAATGAAATGTTATGAAACAGTTGAAATACAATTCTGGTATGATTGGTCGCTTGAGTAACTTGTTATTTAGAATCACAAATGATGTTAGAGGTGTAGGAAAATGTGCCTCTATGGTTCATACCCAGTTAGAACGAGTTGCTAAATCTCAAAAATAATTGCTCGATGAAATGAACAATAATATAAACGATTTTGTTGTTAGAGTAGCAACTAGAGGAGGTAAAATGACTCAGGAACCACTTTATCCTGAGGGACATCCTAGAAGAATTGAGCAAGACTCTCAAATAATTAACACTGATGCACCTAGTCCTTCTAAAAGGAAAAAGAAAAAGAAAAATGATAGGACTTTGCACACCACTAGTGAACCTGAAATAGAAAAACCTCCGGAAGCTAATAATGATGTTCCTATTTCTGATGATGAAACTCAATCTGGTAATAACATTATCTAGTGATAATGAAAAAGATAATGATGATGTTCATGAAGACACTCAACTAGATAAAGATAAAGAACCAGATAATGATGTTGAAATAGAACCAGCTGTTGATCTTGATAACCCACAAACCAAAAATAAAAGATATGATAAAAGAGACTTTGTTGCTCGAAAACATGGAAGGGGAAGAGAACCATGGGTTCAAAAACCCATGCCTTTTTCACCTAAATCAACTAAGAAAAAGGATGACGAGGAATTTGACTGCTTTACTGAAAGGATTAGGCCAGTCTTTTTGCGCACTCGCTTGACTGATATCTTAAAGATGGCCCCTTATGAAAAATATATGAAAGACATCATCACTAATAACAGGAAAATACCTGAAGCCAAAATCTCCACCATGCTTGTTAATTATTCTTTTAAGGATGGAGTACCTAAAAAACTTGGAGATCTGGGAATACCAATTATACCTTGCTTCATCAATAGAAACTATATATGTGAAAACTTCTTTGTGTGATTTAGGAGCTAGTGTTAGTGTTATGCCTTTCTCCTTATATAAACTACTTGACTTGAATAAACTCACTCCTACCGAAATATCTTTGCAAATGGCTAACAAATCACCATTCGTACCTATCGGTATTTGTGAGGATGTGCCCGTTGTTGTTGCAAATGTTACTATCTTAACAGACTTTGTTATACTTGAGATGCCCGAGGACGACAACATGTCGATTATCCTTGGTAGACCCTTTTTGAATACTGCTGGGGCTGTTATTGATTGCAATAAAAGCAAGGTCACTTTTCATATCAATGGTAATGAGCATATGGTGCACTTTCCGAATAAACAATTCAAGTGAATGGTATTTGTGTTATTGTAAAATCTCCGACGCTCACTATAGGAAGTTTTCAATTACCTCTACCTATTGCCAAAAAGAAATATGATATACTCATTGTTGGGGACATGCATATCCCCGTTGAGGTAACTTAGTGTTTTACGGAAGTTCTTCGGTTTCATGCTAGTTGAAGGTGGTTGTTAATAAGACTTGATCAACCTTATTAATGGATCATTTTTTAGAGGTATGAAGTTGATGAATTTAGTAGGCACTACTTTCTGTCCTTACCTTTTATTTTTTGATTTACTTAAATAAAATAAAATGCCATGTTTATCCCGTTTTATGGATTTTCCGTGCAATAAAAAATGACCCAAAAATAAAAGTTCCAAGAATGTCTTGAAAATTTAATACGATTTTTCTGAATATTTCTAAATTTTTAGTGCAAATAACATCAGAGGGGGTGCACCAGGTGGGCACAACCCACCTGGGCGCGTCAGCAGCCCCAAGCGCGCCCTGGTCGGTTGTGGTCCCCACGTGGGCCCCCTCACTTATCTCTTTAGCTCATGTCATCTGATACCTCGAGAAAAAATCACCATTGCTCTCTCTCTCTCTCTCTCTCTGTCGTGTTCTTGCTCTCAAACCCGCAGATTTTGATCTCTTTACTCGAAGCTCTGTTTCTGAAACTGTTTTGGGGGGTTGCTACTTGGTATGTGACTCTTCCATTGGTCCAATTAGTTTTTTCTTTAGCGGTTTATATTTTGAATAATTACCTACTCTTGGTGCTGCTGTAGATGAACTTGCATGTTGAATTCTTAAGAGTTGTAAGTAGTTTGAATGCTCAATATAGCCTCTATGCATGCTTATGAGTAGTTGCTATCAATCTTGTGAAGTTTTCTTGACAAAAATTTTGTGGACTAAAATATTAGAATTTTATCTATAGGAATAAGATGAGTTTCTTTAGGAGTTCTTCGAGGAAGAGGTCTTTGGAGGCATCATCTAGTAGTGGCTCAGTGCGTCAGTCTTATGTTGAACCAAGGGCAAGTTCTATATAGGAAGCCGCTACCAAATCCTGCCTATGGCCGTGCAACGATTTTATGGTGAGTGCAGGTATTAAAGAAGAATTTGAGCAATATGTTCACAACACCGAGCTCGCTCCCTGCATTGGAGATAAGTGCAACCAGCATCTCAACCTCACAGAATCGTTTACTAAAGAATTTAAATTTCATCCTCATGAGTCTAGAGTGTTTTTTAAACTATATGACCGTCCATTTACCTTACTGACGAGGACATGTATTAGGGGTAGGGTAACAGGCCTGACCTAAAGACCCTACCCATGGACAGCGTACACTTTGTACTGGGCCCCTGGGCTAGATCCCCGTCCAGATGTACTGCAACTTGAAAGTCACTCGGACGGCAACAACCACTCGGAGCACGACACTCCACTCGACGAGCTCATTCCACTCGGCCATGTAACTCACTCTGATATGCGAAGACCAATAGTCAGCAGGACGGTTTTGTTGTGGGCAGGCATTATGGCATTGATGCTCCACTTTGTAACATAGGAGGTGAGGGGGTGGCGCACTCTATATAAGCCACCCCCACCACTAGACTTGGGGGTTCTTTTCTTCCACCTCTCTCTCTTTTCACCATTAGTCTCAGGACTTAGCTCAGGCATGGGGATCCGTTCCTCTCTCTCTCACACACATTGTAATATCCGGATATATACTCAGATAAAACAAAGCCTCTCCGGAGCACGAGACGTAGGGTTGTTATCTCCACCGTGAGAGGCCCGAACTCGCTAAAACCACCGTGTCACCCATATGCATCTCGATAGATCATGCTTCGTTATCCTACCCCTCTCTTACTGTCGAAGTCGTTCCCACGACAGTTGGCGCCCACCGTGGGGCATGGCGTCTATCAAGCCATGATGCAAATGGTATTTACATTCATCTATCCTCAGGAAAATTTCACGAGGACCATCATCAATGGTCACCACAAAAACAGCAAACGGCGTGGTCCGCCTCGTCGTCGTCTTTGGCCTAGTCAACGAGCTGCTACGCTCAGCCACCGGTGCGAGCCGCCTAGTCGTGACCGGCCTCGTCTACAACGCCGTTGGCGAGCTCCTGTGCTCGGCCACCAGCGCCGTTCATCCTGTCGCTTCCGCCCCCAACTATGACACCGTCGACAAGCTCGAAGCTCCTGCATTCGGCCACATGCGCGGCCTCGCCATCGTCTCCGGCCTCGTCTACGACGCCGTTGGCGAGATCCTATGCTTGGCCACCGGCGCGGTCCGTCCCGCCGCTTCCGGCCTCGGCTACGACGGCGTCGGCGGGCTCCTACAACGCAGACGCCCGGCCGGTCCGTTGTTTCGGCCTCGGCTGCGATCTTGTCGGCCGAGCCCCCACATAAGGCTCCTGCCTCCGCCATCTGCTACTATATGCAAACGGTAGCGGCGGTCCCTTCCCCGGTGTCGATTGCATAAGCAAATGGCGTGACAAGAAATCGCATGCGAAAATGATCCGTGGAAGAAGGAAACGTCCCTTACATGCAGAACCGGTTTATTTCCTGCTTAATTAGCACTGACGTCTCCTGCATGCAGATTCCGGGCCTCATAGCTCTCCCGAGGAATTAATTGATCACCTCATTAAGGCGCAAATTAGTGGGGATTTCCAGCATCGGTTACCTAATTATGGCGGCCAACGCGCGCCGTTTCCTCTACTTTCGCAGTTTCTTAATTAGTGCATGCATGCATTTCTAACCACTCAGCATTTTAACCGTGGCTTACTTGCAAACTCGCAGGGTCACACGATGGATCTTTCAAACGGAAACAAGTAAGACGCAACACGTGTGCTCGGCGGTTTCTCCCTCTAACGTGGAACAGGTCCTAAACCCGGTGCCTATCGCCTCCTCCTTCCGGCAGGCTGGCAACGCCCTACACACGCTAGTTTCAGTACACGGCCGTTCACTGGACATGACTAAACCTCACTGGAACAAAGGTTCACTCGGACAGTTCGCTGGCACTCGGCCGCTAGCGCGTTGTCGTCACTCGGATGTTCGTGATTTCATCAACCTGTCCGACTCGGTCGCCCCGTGCGTGGCCAGTTGGTTGTGCTCAACCTCACTACTCGGCTGCCCCGCGCATCGTCACTCCACGACACGTGTCTACATCGCCCAGACGCTCAGCGTGTCGCCATTCCGCAGGACGCATCTACATCACTCGGACGACCCGCGCATCGTCACTCCGCGGCACACGTCTACTTCCCATGAACGACCCGCGCATCGTCACTTCGCGGGACTCATCTACTTCACTCAGCCGCCCCGCGCGTCGTCAATCGGTTGGTCACCTCATCACCACTCGGTCACCCCGCGACACAGTTTTTACAATCTCATAAATGATTGTTATTCTTTTTTATATGCTCTAAATCCCCCAGTGGGTGACTTAGTTGCGAATCCGTCTCGCCTAAGTTTAAAAAAAATCCTGCCGAGTGGAGAGCAACCCTCCCACTCGGGGGCTTAGATGTAGTCCAGTACTCGCCTAAGTTTCAAAAAATCCTGCCGAGTCGAGAGCAACCCTCCCACTCGGGGGCTTAAGTGCAGTCCAGTACTCGCCTAAGTTTCAAAAAATCCTGCCGAGTGGAGAGCAACCCTCCCACTCGGGGGCTTAGCTGCAGTCCAGTACTCGCCTAAGTTTCAAAAAATCCTGCCGAGTGGAGAGCAACCTCCCACTCGGGGGCTTAGCTTGAGTCGATGCTCGCCTAAGTTTCAAAAATCCTGACGAGTGGAGAGCAACCCCCCCACTCGGTGGCTTAGTTGCTCTGCAGTACGCGCATATTTTTCAAAAAATCCTTCCGAGTGGAGAGAAACCCTCCCACTCGGGGGTTTAGCTGCAGATCGATGCTACGCCTAAGTTTAAAAAATCCTACCGAGTGGAGAGCAACCCTCCCACTCGGGGGCTTAGCTGCAGTCCAGTACTCGCCTAAGTTTAAAAAATCCTACCGAGTGGAGAGCAACCCTCCCACTCGGGGGCTTAGCTGCAGTCCAGTACTCGCCTAAGTTTAAAAAATCCTACCGAGTGGAGAGCAACCCTCCCACTCGGGGGCTTAGCTGTAGTCCAGTACTCGCCTAAGTTTAAAAAATCCTACCGAGTGGAGAGCAACCCTCCCACTCGGAGGGCTTAGCTGCAGTCCAAGATGCTACGCCTAAGTTTAAAACACCTCTCGGCCCGCTCAGGCCGCAATCGGGTTGGTCACCTCATAACCACTCGGCCGCCCCGGGCGTCGCCATCGGTTGGTCACCTCATCACCACTCGGCCGCCCCGTGCGTCGCCACTAGGTTGGTCACCTCATAACCACTCGGCCGCCCCGCGCGTCGCCATAGGTTGGTCACCTCATAACCACTCGGCCGCCCCATGCGTCGCCACCCGGTTGGTCACCTCATAATCACTCGGCCACCCCGCGCGTCGCCACTCGGTTTGTCACCTCGTCACCACTCGGCCGCCCTTGCCGCCACAGGTTGGTCACCTCATACCCACTCGGCCGCCCCGTGCGTCGCCACTCGGATGGTCACCTCATCACCACTCGGCCGCCCCGCGCGTCGCCACTCGGTGGTCACACCATAACCACTCGGCCGCCCCGCGCGTCGCCATCGGTTGGTCACCTCATGACCACTCGGCCGCCCCGTGCGTCGCCACTAGGTTGGTCACCTCATAACCACTCGGCCGCCCCGTGCGTCGCCACTCGGATGGTCACCTCATCACCACTCGGCCGCCCCGTGCGTCACCTCTAGGTTGGTCACCTCATAACCACTCGACCGCCCCGTGCGTCGCCACTCGGATGGTCACCTCATCACCACTCGGCCGCCTCGCGCGTCGCCACTCGGTTGGTCACCTCATAACCACTCGGCCGCCCCGCGCGTCGCCACTCGGTTGGTCACCTCATCACCACTCGACCGCCCCACGCGCCTTCAGACAGCTAAGTCATTTTACATTCTGTTATTTTCGTCTTCCCGAGTATCCCGTAATTCACACATCACGTTCACTCGGAGGCCACACCACCGAGTGTACCTCTACGCTCGGCTGCTTATTTTCACATACTTGATTAGTACAGGTTATGTGACTCCCGAGTCCAACTTCCATTTTTTTCACATACATCATTCACGAACACCATGTGTCGTTCTTCATTTCAAGTTTGCATCAGTCCTCCGGGGCTGCAACTCAGTCAAAACATTACACTTCCGTTTTATTTGAGCCAATATTCCAATGAGTTCAGTCGGATACGTCGCTTCGACCAGTTTAAACGGATCCTTTGCTCTTTCAAACTCTTGCTGGTTAACCAGCAAGCCCCTTGCACTCCCAGCGGGTGTCTATGGGTGTTATTCACACAAATCATTTCAGCACACATCAAATTTCCCCGAGAAATTATTTCGTTGGCTTGTGCCGTTTTTTACACAAGTTACGTGATCACTCGACGGCCCTATGCGCCAAATTCATCGCTGCTCGGACTCGGTCACCATACTGGTCCCAGCGCACCACAACATCGACCTTGTCGCTCTGTTGACTTCAAACACATCCAGCCAACCTCTCTGTGGAATCCTCTTCATCGTATCAATGATATAGACCTCGTCAGGCATGAGACAGATAAGTCCCTTTTATAATTAAACTTCACACTTCACTCTTTTGCGAGTTTGCCTCTTTCGAGCATCACTCGGAAGCTTTTCCTCATCTTTACCCGAGTCCGACTCGATGAATTGCAAATCATCCATTCAAATCTATATTTCTCGTATTCCGCATGTCCGTTGTCGAAGACAGTAGTATGCTTGGGGGCTACGCCGCACTCGGGGGCTGCATCTCATTTGGAATGACACTCTCCTGAGTGGTCGAGTACTTCATCACCAGTCAGATCCTTCACTTCAACAAGTGCATTCGATCCGCCACTTTGACAAGTTTTATAATCACCCAGACGCTCTGCACGCCATCTTCATACCTACTCAGACTCAGTTGTCACGCCGGTCTTGTTGCGTCGCAACCACACTACACCAAACTCATCGCTACAGCATTTTCGAAAGCATCAGGCTAACTCCTTCGAAGACCATTTCAGCCACTTGGCTGGACACGCAATCTGTCACTCGACCACCCCGCGCATTACCACTTGGCTGGACACGTAGTCCTTCACTCGGCCACTTCGCGCGTTGCCACTCAGTTGTGCACATCATGACTCGGTCGCCCCGCGCGTCGCCACTCGGTTGGGCACGTCTTCACCACACGGTCGCCCCACGCATTTCCACTCAGTTATGCACGTCTTCACCACTCGGCCATTCCGTGCGTCGCCAGTCTGTTGTGCACGTCTTCACCACTCGGCCACCCCACGCGTCGTCACTCGGTTGTACACATCATTGCCCCTCGGCCGCCTCGCGCGTCACCATCAGTTGGACATGTCTTCACCCCTACACCCCCAGCACGGGAACGACTAAGTTACTCATATGATCAAACCTCATATCACGCTCTATAGCAAGCTTACCTCTTTCGAGCATCACTCGAGGGCTACGCACACCCGTTGGCCATGCTGCCCTCAAGGGTTATGCCCATTCAATCAACACATTGATCGCATCAGGAATATCTTTCTGACCATACTTGCTCGGTCTGCCGAAAATCTATAAGGGTAGTACTGTCCACTCGGACGATCGCCCAAATCATTACCTAAAGCCATCTTCAGGACTGCAAAAGGGTGAAAACAACACTCCTCTACGGATACACTTGGCCCTATCCTAGGCTCCAAGATGTTAGTTTCACAAACTTGGACTCAGAGATGGCATGTGCTGGTTTTCCCGCGGGATAATGAGTGGCCTCTCTTTGGAGAGTCAGTCCACACACTAGCCTCGTCACTCGGGTTTCATGGCACGTCCATGTCTGACCACTAGTCTATATCCTCCGGGAGACATACAAGTGCCACCAAGTTTTTCCTTGCAGTCAACATGCCCCGATCAGTCGGGAAGCACGTCCACTTGGATAAATACCCCTTTCATGCAAAAGGATAAAAATGAAGCGCCATCGCTGAATCGTACAGGCGACCTTACTCGTCGAACGTCGTTCGTACAACCACCTCGTTACGCATCCATCCTATTGATTCAATTCTAGACAAAGATATTTACCGTGCCAACTGCATGGAGGTTTACCGAGAGACTTAAACCCTCTGCCAGACTCATCTAGTCCGACAGGGGCTCGGGGACTACACCCAGTGGGTGCACTCAGCGTGCCCCCACTAGAAGAGAACTCAGAAAAAACATTTTGCTCGATGCAAACCCATCTCCAGAATTACTCGACCTCTGAGTCAGAGAAGAACAAGTTCGATCAGTACCAGCTAAGAAGAGTTTTAGTTCTCTCATACCCCGCCGATCGCCCGCGATGACGGCGATCTCGAGGACTACACCCGGTGGGTGCACTCAGCGTGCCCCCACTGGAGTAATCTCCACTGATGCGGCTGACCAGTCCGAGTGATGAACAACAAAAAAGACAGGCTCTAAGACTCCCGGCGACTGTTGGTATCCACTCGGAACGGTCAACCCGGTCCGAGTGACGACCAAACAACAACAAAAAGACAGGCTCTAAGACTCCCGCTGACTGCCCGCAGTCGACGGCAGTCTCGGGGACTACACCCAGTGGGTGCACTCAGCGTGCCCCCACTTGAATGGTATCCACTCGGAATGGTCCGCCCGACCTGAGTGACGGCCAAACAACAAACAAAATACATGTTCCAGGCGTGAAGAAATTCCGAGTAGTCAGTTACTCGATGCAGCACCAGCTCCAAATCACTGCAAAAAAAATAGCTATAAGGTGAGTTCAACGCTCCTCCGCGGACCCATTTGAGCTCATTTCACTCGGACACCATGCAGTCTGGAATCCGTCAAGGCAACACGCGGAGATAAGACCGCCGGGTGACCAGAGCAAGTTCATAAGTGCCTCCATAGCACTCGACTCATCTGGGAATACACCTCGACTCGACCCGCTCAACCTCGATCGATTCGGGGGCTAATGACGAGGACATGTATTAGGGGTAGGGTAACAGGCCTGACCTAAAGACCCTACCCATGGACACCGTACACTTTGTACTGGGCCCCTGGGCCAGATCCCCGTCCATATGTACTGCAACTTGAAAGTCACTCGGACGGCAACAACCACTCGGAGCACGGCACTCCACTCGACGAGATCATTCCACTCGGCCATGTAACTCACTCGGATATGCAAAGACCAATAGTCAGCAGGACGGTTTTGTTGTGGGCAGGCATTATGGCATTGGTGCTCCACTTTGTAACATAGGAGGTGAGGGGGTGGCGCACTCTATATAAGCCACCCCCACCACTAGACTTGGGGTTCTTTTCTTCCACCTCTCTCTCTTTTCACCATTAGTCTCAGGACTTAGCTCAGGCATGGGGATCCGTTCCTCTCTCTCACACACACATTGTAATCTCCGGATATATACTCAGATAAAACAAAGCCTCTCCGGAGCACGAGGCGAGGGGTTGTTATCTCCACCTTGAGAGGCCCGAACTCGCTAAAACCACCGTGTCACCCATATGCATCTCGATAGATCATGCTCCGTTATCCTACCCCTCTCTTACTGTCAGAGTCGTTCCCACGACACTTACCTCTAGAGACGTTTTCTAATTTCTACAAAATTCCATTTTGGGGTTCGCTAGACGAACCACCAAGATCTGAGTATGAGACATTCTTGACTAGCCTTTTCTATGTTGAGGAAAGAGGAGTGACACAAGGTAGAATAAAAAGTATTCATTTCCCATCAATTCAATACTTTGCACTCTTTAATGGGAAATGCATTGTGGGCAAGTAGGATTCCAGCACACTATGTGCCCCTGACTTGAGCCACATATACACTGCTCTGACTGGAGTTAAATGTTATAATCTTGGAGCGATTGTTGCAAGCAGACTGCAACACAACACTGGTAGTGGTTATTTTTATGGTGGGATTTATGCTTCACGTTTAGCAACGGAGCTGGGTGTATCACCTTGGCATAATGACCCCATCTTACCTACTAAGTACTTAGACTTTGAGGCCATGAAGCGCCATAAGTTCCTTAAGGGAAAAATCATGATTATATTTATAACATGAGGTTCAATAAGGAAACCATTGTGCATATTGCGTTGCGTGCGCCTGATCTTTTTGATTTTGACAGAAAAAGAAGATATTATGTTTTTGAGAGCAAGGTCCGTGCGCACAAGGCGGAGGTCGTGGCTGCTCAACGAACTAAGGTGGTTGCACCAAGAGCCTCCATGAGCTACCACTCTGACTACTATGCAGGCCGCGGATGGTGATTACCAAGCAAGGCCAAAAGCCTAAGCTTTGGGGGAGTACGTATTTCCACTGACATTACATTCATGTTCACACATCTCATTCCAGTTGTGGGTGTCCACACTTTTTTATTGTATCATCCATGTTAGGCTTATTTTCTTGCTTTCTTCTTGTGTGTTTGAAAACTTTGAGAAAACCCAAAAATATTTCCTGCTTCTTTTCAATGTTTCTTTCTAGTTTATTTAGTTGCAGTATTAAAAAAAACCAAAAAGATTTCTTGATTCTTCTTTTGCTTGTTGGGAGCTCTCCATGTAAATAGTTTTTTTTTGTTTTTCCTTCTTTAATTTTCTTTCTTCTAGAAAAAACTAAAAACTCCGAAAATATTTGAGTGCGGTTCTATGAAATTATTTTCTGTTCATTAAGTCATACCAAGGAGAAGACCATGATGAAAATGTTGAGTGGCTCTCATATGCATTATTGTTTTTCTAACAAAGAGCCCAAATTACCTTGTGTTCTCCTTTTGAAAAAAATGTTTGCAGATTCTAGCTTAGTCCATGCCACTCTTGCACTATTATTATTTTCATATTGTTCAGTCATGCAAGTGAAAGGCAATAATGACGATATCCGGTGAACTGGTTGTGGCAGAGAGAAACGGGTATGAACTCAACTTGTTCTATTTTTGTAAACTAGTAAATTGCCCGTGCGTTGCTACGAGCAAAAATTAATGAAAGGGTGGGCGAGAGCCATTGCGCGTGCAAGCATGCAACATACTATGGCTTCATCTTTTTTTTAAGTTTGTCTTCCTTTAACTGTGGTGACCAACCCAACCAAGAGGCCCCTTAGTCCCGGCTACCTTTCTTCCTCCTCTCTTCCATGTCCAACCCTTGGCTCTTCTACCCTTAGCTGCTGTTGTGCCCCACTCCAGCGAACCTCTTCACAACGCTTGTCGATACGGCAATGGCAACCTTCGGCCAACAAATATTTAGCAAGTACAACAATGATGCATCAGTCACCACAGGAGCTGCCGGTCAACTCCTTTCTACTGCTCCCATGCCTCCATGTAATGAGCCCCCCTCCACCTCGAAGGCTCCATTATGTATTATATGCTTCTAAAATCACGAAAGTAACCTGAACACCATTTTGCTACGAGGGGCGACTGATTCAGCACAATAAAACCGAACACTTACCTTGATGTGAATAGTAAAGGGTAGGTGACATGCGGAAAATAACATGCCATCCACATGCATTTGATAATATCGCTAAAGTGTGGCAGGAACCGACTTCACCCCCCAATTAACGTAAAAAAAGGAACGTGCTGCTCTTTGTACTCATGAAATGCCTATGGCTAACAAAACTCCGCAAACAAAAACATTCAAAGTCTCGAAGCTTGCCATGATTATTCGCACATGATGAGAGTGACATACATTTGAATTTTGATATGATTTTTGCGAGTTGTGATTCCATGTCAGACATCAAGTGGAAGTAATTTTCACTAGACAAGAGAACACAACCTAGCCATGGCAGTAAACCAGCTTGAGTAGTAGTTAGAGATTATCTTTTAATTAGGATTCTCAAACAAAAATGCTTAATCAGAGAAAATTATCCCCACATGCTCAATTGGGGAGGAAGAAAAGCTAGTAAATGATTATCTTAGCCAAGTAAATAAAGAGTTGAAATTTACGTGTGGCACTCACCGGAGCAATGAGGCAACAATCTAAAATAAATGGCAAAAACAATGAGAGACTGCATGTTCCAAACCTCAAGTTTTAATGCGATCACCATTAAGGCATCACCAGTTTAAAAAACATGAACATACTATGTTTTGGAATAATCATTCACTTTGTCTTTGTGAAAAATAACAACAAAAGGAACACTTCTTGCAAATGATAGTGTTCTTCAAATTGCTCGCAGTTATGCTCCAAAAAATGTTTAAATATTAAAATAACAAGTCACGAAGATTTTTTAAGTATTAGATCTGATACAACAATATAACTCTAATACAGTACCATGCCAAAGGTTGTACGAAACTGAAGTTGCCACAACTTATTATTTTGAAACTATGAGTAACAATGTGCTGCTTGTTCGGGAAGGCAACAATTTACTCAACTTTTGCACTTTTTGGATCTTGCATATTGTATTCGGTCTGATGCCAAGAAGGACCCCTCTCTGGTCCATATGTAGTCTACTTTTTTGGTATGAAAGTTTTCAAGTCCGTACACCTATTGCCCACAAGATGCATTTTTCAGAATTATTAATTTGAGCAACAGAAGGTGAAGCAATAGTCCCTGCAGTGGTAATTTCACTTCATGCTTTAGCTACTATCGCATCATGTGTTAGTGTATTCTTTAATTAAGAGATAGTCTCTAAATGCTACTGCCACCACCTGAGAAACTTTTGCTTAGTTCACTCTGAGCTCCATTATAAACATATGGCACATTGCTTTTATGATATCTATGTTTCACCCACATCAGCAAATACTATGGCCACCACCTAAGGCTACACATCCAACAATTTTTCCTTCCCTTATATCATAAACATCCCCTCAAAAGTGCAAATAACAGATTGATTGGTCACTCTAAAAACAAGGTAAGAAAAAAGAGGCACAAGTACGTGGATTTGTCTATACAGCTCATGGATGGAACACAGTGGTACCTCAACAGGGGGGGGGGTTCCTCCAAGTGGTTCTGACGACCGTGAGCGAGTGACGACAGGGAGTGCAGCCTCCACGCAGTTCCTGCTGCAGCAAGCCGTCGCTGACAAGGGTTGCCGCTGCCACCACGTGGTTCCGGTGATGGCGAGCGAGCGTACGTCGAAGACGAGCTTGGTAGGAGGCAGGGAAGGAAGAAAGATACATTGAGGAAAAGGATGGGAGGATATGTTGGGCGGCTATGCAATAGCACGACGGTGTGCTTTTGATTTGATTTTTGGAATCTGGCTGATGGAGATTGGAGACAGGAGGAGAGGGATTGGGGGCAGGAGTCGGCAAGTGGGAGGTGATTGGGGGACGTGGGGAGGAGCACGAGGAGACACATTGGGAGGAGGCAAGGGATCGTGGTTGTGGGACGGTGGGAGCATGAAAAAAAACTTTGTTCATTGGCCCACTTGTTGGAGAAGAGAAAGTGAACGGATGACCACCAACTGTAATCTTTAGAAGTAGGAAATATGTTTAACCTAGTATCCATCATTCAACATATTATGATCAAACATGTTTGCAATGACAATTAGAGATTATAGTTTCTCATGCAATGCTTAAGTAGCTAGGAGTGGATAATGATTTATCTTGGATGTCGTTAAAATGATTGTGATGTAGTATGATGATATGGTATCCTCCTCTGAATGTTTTGAGTGGCTTGACTAGGCACATGTTCATGCATGTAGTTGAATCAAAATCAACATAGCCTCTATGATATTTATGTTCTTGGTGTTCATATCCTACTCATGCTAGTATCCAATGTTCATTATGCATAATGCATGTTCATGACCGTTTTCACTCTCTAGCTGGCCGCTTCCCAACCTATTTGCTAGCCTTCGCCTGTACTAAGCGGAAATACTACTTATGCATCAGAATCCTAGAACCCACGCTATTCCATATGAGTCCACCATACCTACCTATATGCGGTATTACCATGTCGTTCTAAGTAAATTTGCATGTGCCACCTCTAAAAAACTTCAAATAAATATCTGTTTTTGTGTGCCTGGATTGTTCATAGAGTGACAGGGGTAGTCAGTATCTTCCATGCTACGCGGGTTATTGTCATGATGAGTGTTTATTCACTCGTCCTTGCACGAGAGGGTCGGTAATAGGGATTGCCGGTCCCTAAATAAAAAATTGCAAATAATTAAACAAAATTCCCCCAGGATTGTTGTTGGTATGGACGGTACCTGTGGATTCGGCTAGCCGCGCAGTGTGATTGTTTGGTGGAGGGGGAGTAAAGCTTTACTGTTATCGCTTGGCAACCACAACTAATGTGTTTAGGATGGAAGATATTGATAACTTTGGTCATGACGTAAATAGGAAGGGTGCATTTCCCAAAATTTCATTTACCTCTGTTTTAAAAACTGAGCTCTGGCACCGCTGCAAATCCCTGCTTCCCTCTGTGAAGTGACTATTTATTTAATTTTATGTTGAGTCATAACCTTCTCGAGTAAGCGCCTGATACGTCCATTTTGCATGATGTTTACTTACTGCTATTTACTATGTTTTATGCATAATAATGCGTTTTGGAGTAATTCTAATGCCTTTTCTCTTATAATATGCAAGGTTTACACAAAGAGGAAGAATAACGGCAGCTGGAATTCTTTACCTGGAAAAGCTACGTCAGAGTTACCTATTTTGCACATATTCGAATGAGGTGAAACTTTACGGAGAATTATTTTGGAATAAAAGAAAAATATCAGAGCAAATAACTACCGGAGGAGGCCCACCAGGTGGGCACAACCCACCTGGGCGCGCCAAGCCCCCCAGGCGCGCCCTGGTGGCTTGTGCCCTCCTCGGCCCACCCCCTGTGCCCCTCTTCATGTATATAAGTCATTTTGACCTAGAAAAAAATGAGGAGAGGACTTTCGGGATGAAGCGCCATTGGCGGAACTTGAGCAAGAGCACTTTTCCCCTCCAGCAGAGCGATTCCACCGGGGAAACTTTCCTCACGGAGGGGGAAATCATCGTCATCATCATCAACAGCAACTCTCCCATATTGGGGAGGGCAACCTCCGTCAACATATGTAACATCACCGTCTCCTCTCAAACCCTAGTTCATCTCTTGTGTTCAATCTTTGCACCGGAACCTTAGATTGGTGCTCGTAGGTGACTAGTAGTGTTGATTACATCTTGTAGTTGATTAATATATGGTTTAATTGGTGTAAGATTATATGTTCAGATCCATTATGCTATTTAATACCCCTCTGATCTTGAGCATGATTATCATTTGTGAGTAGTTACTTTTGTTCTTGATGTCATGGGAGAAATCCAGTTGCAAGTAATCATGTGAACTTGATATGTGTTCGATATTTTGATAGTATGTATGTTGTGATTCCCTTAGTGGTGTCATGTGAACGTCGACTATATGACACTTCAACATATTTCGTCCTAAGGGAATGCATTGTGGATTAGTTATTAGATGATGTATTGCTAGAGTGACATAAGCTTAAACCCTAGTTTATGCGCTATTCCGTATGGGACCGATTTGGATCCAAAAGTTTAATGCTATGGTTAGATTTTATCTTAATAATTTTCTCGTAGTTGCGTATGCTTGCGAGGGGGTAATCATAAGTAGGAGGTTTGTTCAAGTAAGAACAACACCTAAGCCCCATCCACCCACATATCAAATTATCAAAGTAGCGAACACAAATCAAATCAACATGATGAAAGTGGCTAGATGAAATTCCCGTGTACCCTCAAGAACGCTTTGCCTATTATAAGAAATTGTTTTGGCTAGTCCTTTGCCACAAAAGGATTGGGCTACCTTGCTGCATTTTATTTACCACTACCGTTACTTGCATGTTAGAAATTATCTTGCTATCAAACTATCTGTTACCGACAATTTTAGTGCTTGCGGAGATTACCTTGCTGAAAACCACTTGTCATTTCCTTCTGCTCCTCGTTGGGTTCGACGCTGTTACTTATCTAAAGGACTATGATTGATCCCCTATTCTTGTGGGTCATCAAGGCTCTTTTTTGGCGCAGTTGCTGGGGAGTGAAGCGCTCTTGGTAAGTAGAAATTGGTAATGAAAAATTATTACTACATGCTGAAATTTATTCTCACTTGCTACTATGGAGAACAATCCTTTGAGGGGTTTGTTTGGGGTATCTTCACCTCGACCGGAACCACAATTAGTTGCCCCTCAACCTACTACACCCAGTAAAAATATTGATTATGAAATTCCTTCGGGTATGATAGAACAACTGCTAGCTAATGCTTAGGCAGGAGATGGAACTGAACATCCTGATATGCACTTGATATATGTAGATGAAATTTGCGGATTATTTATGCTTGTAGGTTTACCCGGAGGTGAAGCTAAGAAGAAGGGTTTTGTAACATCCCAAAATTCTAAATTTTGGAATGTTATAAAAAAATAGATAGTTTTGATTGATTGTTTGATTGATTGACTGAAAGTGAGTGAATTCGAAACTTTTTGAAAGTTAAATGAGAGGGAATAAAAGGACTTTCCCAAACTTTCATTTTGCTTTTATGATCTCCGTGAATTCAAATTCTTTTTCACCACAAAACCCTGGAGAGAAGATGACATGACTTCTTCCATTTATTTAAATGACAAGGGGTGTTGAAAATATTTGAATTTCATTTGAGAATATTTCCAATTCTGAAACTTTATGCAACTCAATGATTTTCACGAGCGAAGATAAAATGACTTCTTCAAAACATATGAAATATGAGTTGGAGTTTCAAAGAAATAAATTCAAAGTCCTTTTGAATTTATTTTCAATTTGGAGTTATTTGGGTTTTATTCAAATTATTTTTCTCCAAAAATAAAATATATGGAAAATAGGGTAACATGATTCCCTACATCAGAAAATTGGAGAGAAATAAATTTGAATTAATTTTGGTATTTTAAAAATGATTTTTATTGGATTTTATTAGAGCAGAAGCACTCTTGCTTTATTAGATATTGTATGTATTTTATTAGAAGCTAAAATAATGTTCATGTTGTAGAAACGTTTTCTGAAAATTTTGATATATTATATGCCTATGTTGTATTTTTATTTTATTGGTATTATTTTATTTTTAGTGTCTGTTTTCTAAAAAAAACCTCATCCCCCCGACTGGGCCGGCCCAGCCCCTGCCAGGCCGCGGCCCAGCTCCGCACCGCCTCGCCCATCGTCCCCGAGCGGGACTCCGCTCGGAGACCGCCGCCGCCATGGCTGCCGTCCTCGCCGCGGACTCCTCGCGCCGCCTCTCCCTTGCCCCTCTCCCACGCCACCGAGGCCGCCCCCTCCATAAGTAGCCCGCCCCGGACCCCTCTCTCCTCCTCGCATCTCGCCGGAAAGAGCCGCCGCCGCCGAGATCCGACCGCCGCTGCCCGCTCCACTCCGGCGCCCTTGCCGCTGCCGTCACCGCCGCCATCGGACGCGCCGCTCCGCCGCCCCTCCCGTCCACTCCGCCCTCGCCGAGCCAACAGAGCCGCCGCTCCGGTCGAGCCCGAGCCGCCCGCCGCCGTCTTCTCCGACACCGACGAACCACGCCGCCGCCGTCGGGTTTTTTTTCCCAACCGGTAATAAACCGCTTTGGTTTTTTTCTTTTCTTAGGTTTTCTTTTCAAAAACCCTAGATCGGTTTTTATAAAAAAAATGGTTTGTTTAGATTTACTTATGTAGCGAACGTTCTTTAATTTAGCCTCTGTAGTGGACGAGTTCGTCACTTATGTTTCTGTAGCAAACGCTCGTTGTGTAGACTTTAATTTTTTTCTATTTTTTCTTATTCAGCCAGGGACCCATCCGTGAATATTATATTTACAGATTAGTCCCTATACTTCAATCTATCACAACTTTTACATCGTTTATCCAAATCCAACGAAACCAATGCCCACTTCTTCGTTATGATCCCCTCTATCCAGTAATCCATCTCAAACATGTTTTTGAAAGTTTAAAATTTTGAATTAGACCAGATTTGAATTTGAACTTCGTTTGATCATAACTTGAGTTTCGTAACTCCGATTTAGTTGATTCTTTTTGCAAATCGAAGCTCTTGACCTAAACTTTCTGATAACGCCAAATTCACATAATTTTGGTACTGTTAGAAATTGTTTTATGTTGCAAGAGTTATTTGCTTGGTTTTGATGTTTTCCGAATCGTTTTCTTCGTTCGGTCCGATGTTTTGAGTGATTGCTTATGTGTGTCTACTATTGCTTGCTTACGATAGATTGATCGGAGTGTGACGAGTAGAACTATCAAGAGTTTTGAGTGCGAATCATCTTCATCAACATTGCAAGCAAGTAACACTTTGATCATACTTTTCGCATACCCAGTTTTTATGCATTAGATCTATCCTCAAACACTTGCATGATTAGGATCTAATTAAATTGTGGGTTATGGGAAGTAGATGAGGTAGTACCTATTACCTGTTTTATTATCAAACCCTTGGGAGTTACTTCTACGTTTGCTTATTATGCCATGCTATGCTAGTAGACGTGGATTGGGTGAGTGTATCCATGATGGATGTGAGATTGTTATTTAATGGTTTATTTAAGGTGGCAACTTAAACACACATGCAGGTGGATTGAGGCACTGGTTTCCATCGAGGACTTGCACTGTATTTCTTCGGACCGCCACCGAGGCTCAAAGGGATCATGAGATTATTCAAACTAGAAACTTCCGTGTGCAGCCACAAGCCATTATGGGCTCTGGCATAGTTGACTAAGTTGTGCGAACTCTTACGGGTAGACTAGCAGATGTAGGGGAAAGTAGTTGTACCGGTCTACCCACAAGTAAGGTGCTAATGCTTCTGAAAGACTATGTCTCGGTCATCCATTTCTCAAACACCATGTAGTGCGAGAAATCAAACGGAGGCGACCAAGTCTTGTGGGGAAAAGTGCGCAAACCTCTGCAGAGTGTATAAACTAATCATGGTTAGCCGTGTCCCCGGTTATGGACATCTTGAGTATCTAGTACCTGGATATCATATGAATCTCATCATGTTACTCTAATAAATATTGTTGGTTTGTTAATGAGTACTTTTAATTGGGATTGAGGATGCTGTCAACCATTCTTAATGTTCAACAACCACCATGATAGTTAAATAAATGTATTCCTTTGCAGTAGGGAAAAATTGGCTTTTCGCAAAAACATTATAACCATAGAGCTTACCACCAGCCATATATGCATGTAGTATAGGCTTATTCTTTCATTACTCTCTATGTGTTACATTGCCAGCATATTCCATGTCTTGACCCGTTTTGGCTGCAACTTTTCATGTTGCAGACTTTTAGAACGACGAGTAAGTGATACGTTAGGGTTACGATTTCTACACTCAACTTTGTCATTGGTGTTGATGGGAATCCACAACCTTGTTGCTTCCGCTATATTTTGGATTGAGGTAATTGTATTTACGTTATTTATACATGTGATTTACCTCTGTTATAAATCCTCGAGTACTGTGTGTGTCAGCATACCGATCCAGGGATGACACTTAAGCACAGAGACTTGACCCATTCGGGCCGGGTCGCTACAAGATGGTATCGAGCACATGTTGGTATGGGGCGTGACCCTAGAAACTAACAAGCCCATAGGAAAGATTTTTCTCTACAACTTCATTTTCAAAAAGATCTTTTACCTCTCTTCTCTTCTGAGCTTATTCAAATATTTCCCTCTTAGTGAGACCGTACCCCTTTCCCCTTTTGACCACATGAAGATTCGACTGATGAGACCACTCCAAGGCGATAAGATATCGGACAACTAAGACCATTTGGAATGAAGAGGATTTTACCGTGTAAATGGAAACTACAACTGTTGAAGACTCCGAAGACTAGGAGAATTTGAAGGCTTTGAAGAATTTCCGGATTTGTATGACCTAGCAAAGCTACCTTTATGGAACTTGGTAGACTATGGAAGCTGTCAATACATGAGATGAAGGTGTATTGAAGAAAGACCGGAACATGGAGCATCAGAACTCAAAGTTTTGTCAAGGAAACCCCAATGCAGTAGATATCAACTATGGAGAGATAGCTCATGGAAATGACAAGAGCAGAAACACGGCTATCCATGATGTTATCGCCCGCTTATGCTATTGTCACCGTGTTGAGTTAAGCATGCATATGCATGGAAGGATTGGATGGTAGAAGGTCGATGGAGCACCTATCGGCAAGATGAAGTATTAACCTTAGCCGGTGTATCACCAGGATCTGGAGTGTTACATCAAGAAGTTAAGATGGACCTACAAGAAGCGGTATTTGACAAGGAGGCAATTAGTGAAGAACTCAGGAACCAGAAGCTGAAGTAGCCAAGCTGGGGGAACAAAACTTCGAGATACCGGAGGTTTGTCAAGAACTGAAGGAACGATGAGGAGCATGGTTCATGTCAAGGATGTTGAAACCCAGAAGTTTGGAACGCAACTCTAGAATATTAAAGGACGTCACGAGAGACTTTGCGACAACAGAGATGATCTGACAAAAGAACTTGAGTAGGACAAGCATGATCAGAAGAAGCCATCAGAGACATGAACAAGACTTGAAGAGTTTGATGACTTTGAGATCTATTGACCATTAGAAGACCAAATCCCTGTTACATACTTACGTTAGATACGACGTTTGTGAGCTGTTATTTGTTTGTTGTTTTTCCGACAGCCACAAATAAAATATGTCTTTCAAAACTTTTGTTTTACTGTGTGCATCCCTCTCGATCTCTCTTATCCCACCCCAAAACCCATGGACCCCATAGAGGATGAATGGAGATGAGCTTGTATTGTCTGGACCAATGAGTCAATTGGAGACAGACCATTGGATTTAGAACATGGAAGGTCATATGGAGAATAACCCTATAGTCGAAAAGGATATGACCCAACATGCTCTTCAGTGCTTTGAAAGAGGTGCTGCTACCTGGTGGAGGTTGTACCAAACCATCAATGGATTGCAAGGAATAACCACTTGGAAAGAATTTAAGTGGACTTTGTTAAAGTCTTGGCTAGTGTCCCAGAAATTGAGGCCTTATGGAAAGGATATGAAGAAACCTTGTGCATCAAAGCTTTGTGGAGAAATAGGACACGAACATAAAGAACACCAGGATGAATACCCTCATAAGCAGAGGATTACCAAAGGAGTTAGCCGAGGATCTCAGGGAACTTCGGTTGGAGATTGTTCCCAAAGGTTTTGTTGCAGCAATGGAAGTTCAGTCTACATTGTTGGGAAAGATCCGTGAAGCTTAGAAGGATGACAACGAGATTGCTGAGATAAAGGAGAAAATGAGCAAAGGAAAAGCCAAAGGTTTTCGTAAGGATGAGCATGACACCTTATGGTTTGAGGATCGTGTATATGTGCCTAATAATGCAAAGATCAGGAAGTTAATATCAGAGGCTCATGACTCACCATACTCGATTCGCCTGGAAACACCAAGATGTATTTGGATTTGAAGAAGCGTTTACGGTGGACTGGTATGAAGAAGGATATTGCGAGTATGTAGACATAGGTGATGTATGCCGAGAGTAAAGGCAGAGCATCGAAGCCGGTCCGGATTACTACAGCCTATGCCGATACCGAATGGAAGCGAGGATAAGCTTGGCATGGATTTCATTACGGATTTCCCGAACCTGATCGGGACATGATTCTATCTGGGTAGTAGTTGATTCGCTTGACCAAAGTGGCTCACTTTATCCCAGTGAAAACCACATATACAAGTGCAAAGTTGGCCAAGATATATTTGATCAGGATCGTATGTTTGCATGGAGTTCCGAGGACCATCGTATTAGATAGAGGAACACAGTTTACCTCAAAGTTTTGGAATCAGCTGCACCAGACTTTGGGTACTAGGCTAGAGTTCAGTACAGCCTTTCATCCATAGACAGATGGATAAATCGAGAGAGTCAATCAGATTCTAGAGGACATGTTGAGAACGTGTGCGCTAGATTATGGATCTAGTAGTGATGATAATCTACCTTACGCGGAGTTCTCATACAACAACAGTTACCCAGCCAGTTTGAAGATGGCCCCTTTTGAAGCTTTGTATGGGAGAAGGAGCCAGACACCGTTGATGTGGGATGAAGTTGGAGACCGTCAGTTATTTGGACCAAATGTGATCAAGGAGTCAGAAGAGAATGTTAAAGTTGATCGAGATAGACTGAAGGTAGCTCAGTCCAGGCAGAAGAGTTATGCAGACTCAAAAAAAATGCAAGGAGGTAGTCCATGAAATTGGAGACAGAGCATGTCTTCATATGTCCCCTCTGTGAGGAGTTAAACGATTTGGAGTTAAGGGAAAGTTAGCCCCGAGATTTGTAGGACCATACCGAGTTTGGAACGTATGGGAGAATTGGCTAACAAGTTGGAGTCACCCGAAGGACTGTCAGGAGTTCATGATGTGTTTCACGTTTCCCAGTTGAAGAAGTGCCATGCAGAGATGGCCAAAATTACCCTGTAAGGACGCTTGACCCTGGAAAGGATAATGATGTTCCACGAAGTGGAGTATGGACTTCATAAGTATAAGTTTTTATCTCGGTATGTGGGATATCCCACGAGGATGAAGAGATGAATTACTATTGGATATAAAGGAGGTATGATGTTGGAAATATGGATCAATGGAAATTCCATGATGAGTCTGAGTCATCATGTCCTAGTCTGGTGCCAATAGAAGGAAGGAATACAAGACAATTGGATGGATTTAAGAATACTAGGAAGTTGGAAGTTGGAATAATGATCGAAGCCCGAGGATAAGTTCAAGGACTACAAGTGATGAGATGGGCCCATAACCCACAGGCCCCAGGATTCGCCAAGAAGCAAGCACACTCTTCTTTGAAGGAAAAACCATGGAAGAAGTTACGATTTTATCAACCGACGATTCTATAGGAGTTTACGCAAAACCTGAGAGTTGTGAAGAAACGATAGATGTTTGTTTGGCTTGCATAATCAATGGATTTTCCGAACTTGGTTCGTCGACAAGAGAAATTCTGCAATGCTTGTGAGGATGACCGAGTGTTAGAATGCGAGATTCGCTAAACCATATACAAGGTAACGATTTGGGTGCGGGATGGATAGATCACCATACCGACTTACTCTTATTATTAAGCGTTGCTATATGGGATGGTAAATCTGAGTGACTTACCTATAGTAGAGAGACGATCAAAACCTTGTTTGAACCTTAGAATGGTATAAGTATTTTCCCTTGTACACGGCAGTTGTTGCCAACCGTAGGTTATACGGTGAGGTTCAACCCAGACCCATTTCCTGCAGGACAAACCATAAATCGTTGACCACCATGAGATATCGATAGTTGTTTAGTAATGGTGCCAGACCCGTCAGCTAAGAAGACCCAGTTTCGGGATAACCTTACCAAGATGAAAGGACAAAAGAATTGAGGAAAAGGTTATGCCACTACCGGAAGAGCCCAGAGAAGGAATTATCCTTAAGATCTGAGAAGACCGATACTGTCAGCAATAAGGATGGAGTATATGAGTTTTGATGGAACAATAACCATGCTTCTAAGGGTGGTAGCACCCGAGACCCCGGAGATGATCGATGGATTTGAGAAGACCCCCCTACCCTAACCTATTTCTTCCTATCCTCTCCGAATCTCGAGGACGAGATTCATTTTAAGGGTGGTAGTTTGTAACATCCCAAAATTCTAAATTTTGGAATGTTATGAACAAATAGATAGTTTTGATTGATTGTTTGATTGATTGACTGAAAGTGACTGAATTCGAAACTTTTTGAAAGTTAAACGAGAGGGAATAAAAGGACTTTCCCAAACTGTCATTTTGCTTTTATGATCTCCGTGAATTCAAATTCTTTTTCACCACAAAACCCTGGAGAGAAGATGACATGACTTCTTCCATTTATTTAAATGACAAGGGGTGTTGAAAATATTTGAATTTCATTTGAGAATATTTCCAATTCTGAAACTTTATGCAACTCAATGATTTTCACAAGCGAAGATAAAATGACTTCTTCAAAACATATGAAATATGAGTAGGGAGTTTCAAAGAAATAAATTCAAAGTCCTTTTGAATTTATTTTCAATTTGGAGTTATTTGGGATTTATTCAAATTATTTTTCTCCAAAAATAAAATATATGGAAAATAGGGTAACATGATTCCCTACATCAGAAAATTGGAGAGAAATAAATTTGAATTAATTTTGGTATTTTAAAAATGATTTTTATTGGATTTTATTAGAGCAGAAGCACTCTTTGCTTTATTTGAATTTGTATGTATTTTATTAGAATCTAAAATAATGTTCATGTTGTAGACAATCTTTTTCTAAAATTTTTGATATATTATATGCCTATGTTGTATTTTTATTTTATTGGTATTATTTTATTTTTAGTGCCTGTTTTCTAAAATAAAAAACCTCGTCCCCCCCTCCCCTCGACTGGGCCGGCCCAGCCCCTGCCAGGCCGCGGCCCAGCTCCGCGCCGCCTCACCCATCGTCCCCGAGCGGGACTCCGCTCGGAGACCGCCGCCGCCATGGCTGCCGTCCTCGCCGCGGACTCCTCGCGCCGCCTGTCCCTTGCCCCTCTCCCACACCATCGAGGCCGCCCCCTCCATAAGTAGCCCGCCCCGGACCCCTCTCTCTCCTCCTCGCATCTCGCCGGAAAGAGCCGCCGCCACCGAGATCCGACCGCTGCCGCCCGCTCCACTCCGGCACCCTTGCCGCTGCCGTCACCTCCGCCATCGGACGCGCCGCTCCGCGCCGCCCTCCCCGTCCACTCCGCCTCGCGAGCCACTAGAAACTCTTGCCGCTCGGTCGAGCCCGAGCCGCCCACCGCCGTCTTCTCCGACGCCGACGAACCACGTCGCCGCCGTCGGGTTTTTTTTTTCCGAACCGGTAATAAACCGCTTTGGTTTTTTTTCTTTTCTTAGGTTTTCTTTTCAAAAACCCTAGATCGGTTTTTATAAAAAAATGGTTTGTTTAGATTTACTTATGTAGCGAACGTTCTTTAATTTAGCCTCCGTAGTGGACAAGTTCGTCACTTATGTTTCTGTAGCAAACGCTCGTTGTGTAGACTTTTTTTTCTCTTTTTCTTATTCAGCCAGGGACCCATCCGTGAATATTATATTTACAGATTAGTCCCTATACTTCAATCTATCACAACTTTTACACCGTTTATCCAAATCCAACGAAACCAACGCCCACTTCTTCGTTATGATCCCCTCTATCCAGTAATCCAAATCAAACATGTTTTTGAAAGTTTAAAATTTTGAATTAGACCAGATTTGAATTTGAACTTCGTTTGATCATAACTTGAGTTTCGTAACTCCGATTTAGTTGATTCTTTTTGCAAATCGAAGCTCTTGACCTAAACTTTCTGATAAGGCCAAATTAACATAATTTTGGTACTGTTAGAAATTGTTTTATGTTGCAAGAGTTATTTGCATGGTTTTGATGTTTTCCGAATCGTTTTCTTCGTTCGGTCCGATGTTTTGAGTGATTGCTTATGTGTGGCTACTATTGCTTGCTTACGGTAGATTGACCGGAGTGTGACGAGTAGAACTATCAAGAGTTTTGAGTGCGAATCATCTTCATCAACATTGCAGGCAAGTAACACTTTGATCATACTTTTCTCATACCCAGTTTTTATGCATTAGATCTATCCTCAAACACTTGCATGATTAGGATCTAATTAAATTGTGGGTTATGGGAAGTAGATGAGGTAGTACCTATTACCTGTTTTATTATCAAAGCCTTGGGAGTTATTTCTATGTTTGCTTATTATGCCATGCTATGCTAGTAGACATGGATTGGGTGAGTGTATCCATGACAGATGTGAGATTGTTATTTAATGGTTTATTTAAGGTGGCAACTTAAACACACATCTGGGTGGATTGAGGCACTGGTTTCCATCAGGACTTGCTGTATTTCTTGGACCGCCACCTGTGCTCAAAGGGACCATGAGATTATTCAAACTAGAAACTTCCGTGTGCAGCCACAAGCCATTATGGGCTCTGGCATAGTTGACTAAGTTGTGCGAACTCTTACGGGTAGACTAGCAGATGTAGGAGAAAGTAGGTGTACCGGTATACCCACAAGTAAGGTGCTAGTGCTTCTGAAAGACTATGTGTCGGTGTCAAAACCAGCGGATCTCGGGTAGGGGGTCCCGAACTATGCGTCTCGGATGGTAACAGGAGACAAGGGACACGATGTTTTTACCCAGGTTCGGGCCCTCTCGATGGAGGTAATACCCTACTCCTGCTTGATTAATATTGATGATATGGGTAGTACAAGAGTAGATCTACCACGAGATCAAGGAGGCTAAACCCTAGAAGCTAGCCTATGGTATGATTGTTGTTAGTCCTCTGGGACTAAAACCCTCCGGTTTATATAGACCTTTGGATAGGCTAGGGTTACACAGTCGGTTACAATGGTAGGAGATCTACATATCCGTGACGCCAAGCTTGCCTTCCACGCCAAGGAAAGTCCCATCCGGACACGAGACGAAGTCTTCAATCTTGTATCTTCATAGTCTTGGAGTCCGGCCGTGACGATAGTCCGGCTATCTGGACACCCCCTAGTCCGGGACTCCCTCAGTAGCCCCTGAACTAGGCTTCAATGACGATGAGTCCCGCGTGTTGATTGTCTTTGGCATTGCGAGGCGGGTTCCTCCTCCGAATACTTCATAGAAGGTTTTGAACACAAGGATAGTGTCCGGCTCTGCAAAACAAGTTCCACATAACATCGTAGAGAGAATAATTTTTACACAGATCTGCTGACGTATTCCGCGGCGTGACATCACACCGCGGCCAGGCCTTTATATGAATCGTTTTTTACTGTTTCCACCTCAGCATGTTTAGCGAGGAGGTTTCCTTGGCACATCTTATCAAAGCATAGATCGTGCCCCCTTATTCCGGGATTCTCATCAATACGGACGTGGGTAACCCATCCGCGCCATTGATTACGACTCTTGGGAAATAAGCGAGTTTTACCAGGCTGGTGGGGGACGCATAACCTTCGTAGTCCATATAAGGGGATAAGGATCCACCTTTTCACCTCGCCTTCTTCCTCCTTTGCTTATCCATTTCACAAGACTCGAGCTCCAGGCGCCCAAGTCCGCACATCCCACCTCAACCTTTCTCCAATCATGTCGAGGCGGGAGGCGGGTGGATGGCCTCCTCTGTCACGGAGGGGCACATCGCAAGGCTGCGGGAGGCGGATACTTGTCCCGGCAACATCGCGCCTGAGCTTCCCAACGAGGCGGCTCATTCCGACCCACAGGCCCCATGAGAGGGTGGTGTTTCTCCCCACTTCCTCCGCTGGACTAGGTTTTCCTCTTCACCCATTTGTCCGGGGCTCATGTTCTACTACGGCTGGACTTCCACGACTGGCCCCGAATTTCATCCTCAACATCTCGGCGTTTATAAATGGGTATGCGAGGCTTTCTTCTGCATCCAGCCCCACTTCGGCTTATGGCTGAAGATCTTCAATGTCCGACCGAAGGTAGTGGGCGGCTGTCAAGCGGAGTGCGGAGGCGCCATGGTTGGCAAGATGGCCAAAGTCCCATGGCTCGAAGGCGCCTTCGTGGATACAATAAAGGGGTGGCAATCGGGGTGGTTCTACATCACCGAGCCCCTCAACACCAAATGGGCGGCGGCTCCTGAATTCAGATCTGGCTTCCCCACACGGCTCTCGTCATGGAAAGAGATGGGCACGGCGTGGGGAATTGACGAGACATCCGGACTTCAAACATGCGTCCGAAACCTGGTGGCCAAGAATCTTAGGCTTGTCGGCGTAATCGGTGATGCTCATCCGCGGATTCTCCCATGCCAACAAAGGGCCTTTAACTTGTGGGAGTTCGATCCGGCACAACACCAAACCTTGAACCGCTCTTCGACACTACGCACGAAGATGCCCGGAAGGTGCCGTTCAAGGCGCTGAAGCCCCAAAGATCCGCTACCAAAGATCACGGATACATTTCGCAGCGTCCGGCCGGGCGAGGTAAGTTATTTTACCCTTTACGGGACTCTTTTTTCGTAGATCGACTCTATGTGGGATCTAAAACTCCCTAATCTTTGGCGACAGACTGGTGAAGACGTCAGACAGATTAACCGTCCGGCCCCTTTGCCGAAGACCCAGTGGACGCCCGATTGACGGGCTGCTGGCTCGGCGCCGTCACGTGGTGCCGGAGAAGAAGGCCAAGAAGGAGGTCACAGGGAACTCGAAGGAGCTCCGGCGCTTTGGTCTTTGTCCCGATTCGAAGCGGAATCTTCTCCTGAAGATGAGGAGGAAGAAGAAGAAGCTCCTCCCCCAGCGGGGGAGGAGAAGAAGAGGAAGGCCGCCCCAATTGGGGAGGTCGGAGGGTCCAAGAAGGGAAGAACCCTTCCTCCGGACTTCTCCACCAACATCGACGACGACGAGGAGAACTGGCCTACAAGGGCCAAGCCCCTGGCGAGATCGTAAGTGTCCGGATACCCATGTTTTTTATTATTATTGCAGAGTGTTCTCTAATGTTGAACAACCGTGCATCCCGCCCAAGGGCGAGTTCGCCGATTCATCGAGCGGGTCCCTGGGCTCGTCGGAAATGGAGAGTACTTCGCTTCCGACCGCCTCCTCGCCTCACGCCATGGGCGACGGCCTTGGCGGGCCCCAAGGGGGGCTTGGTCAAGAGGAGGTAGCGCAGGAGGTGCCACAAGGCGACCTCCCGGACTCCAGGCGCGCGGGGGGCAAGACCCCCAGGGGCTCTAAGCCCGACCCTCGTCCGGACTCCATGCCGGAACCATCAGTGGTTCCGAAGTCCGGACAGCGGATCTCTTCATAAGAAGGGTAAGACGCCGGTGTCCTCCGTCCAACCGGAGGCACCGGATAGCTCTGAGGAGACGCTTAATAGCGCTTCCATCGAGGAGGAACACTGCACTATCATGAGTGCGGTGATCCGGACGATTCGATCCGCCAAGAGCGGGTTGACTGAAGCACTGTCGACCTTCTAACGAGGCTTTGAGGTAAGTTTAGAATATGTAAAAATATAACCGCATAGATAGTAGCCCCTGATGCTTAGTTTGGTGTTCGGAAAGAAAAGCCGGACTAAGGATCTAAAAAGATATCTGTGAGAGTCTAACATAAGTATGTCAATATGGGAATGCAGGCTGCTTGACCGACCTCTGCCAGACTGTTGCGGAGGTCAATGTATTGAAGCAGAACCTCGAGCGGTCCGAGAACGAGCTCGGACAAGCCAAGAAGGAGCTCGAGGACAAGGAAGGTAAGTAATACCTTATTAAAGAAATACCTTATAGAAAAGGCTTTGGTTGCAAAAAATAACAGGAATAACTTGGGTACTGCAGGGGCCACGAACAAGGTGGCGACCCTGAAGGAAGTGTGTCCGTGGGTCGAAAACAAAGCGGCTGCGGAACGCACCGAGCGAGAGAAGGGGGAGGCGCAGCTGGCCAAGGTACGACAAGAGCTCCAAGCTCTCGTGGAAAAACACGAGAGTTTGGAGCGTGACTTGAAGACTCGAGAGTCCGAGCTCGCCTCGGCTCAAGAGTGCCAAAGCTGCTAAGGCTGAGGCCCAAAAAACCCTCCAAGAAATTGAGTCTTTAAAGAAGATAGTGGCGGGTAAGGCATTCTTTATGCAAAGCAAGCATGTGAAAGTGAATTACCTATTACTTACCCGGATTCGGAGCTCTCCAGGAGCATTCGCAGATTTGCCCGTGGTCGGCCCGACATCGCCGCATTCTACCGCACCCATGAGGGGAGCTCCACGGAGAAGGTGTTCTGGTCTCAGTATGCCGAGGCCGACCATCCGGTGCCCCTGAGCGACCAGCTGAAGCAGCTGGTCGAGCTCCATAAGGTCGCTGAACAGGCGATGAAGGGCCTTATAAGCGGTTTGTGGCCATTGGAGGCCATGCCCGGAGCTACTTGACTTGGTGCAGCGGTGGTGGATGCCTGTCCGCGGCTTGAAGTCATCAAGCGCTCCGTCTGCATTGAAGGTGTCCGTCGGGCCCTTGCCCGTGCTAAAGTGCACCGGGGCAAGCTGGATGCGGAGAGGCTTGTGACCAGACGGGCCACCGAAGGGCCATGAGCATCGCCGCGGAAATGTACTATGAGGGCCTCACGAAGGCTGCTTTCGCCGAATAGCGGATGAGTGCTCCAGAGATGTAATTTTGAATAAACTCGCATTTGTTATTCTCAGACGCTGAAAACTTGTTCATATGCGCTAAGCAACGCTTATTAATTTAAAATATTACCTTCAGGCGGCCGTTTATCAAATTTGAGAGATGGCAAGTCGTTGGCTTCAGCCCCCATGCCACGAAGTCTTTGGGTGTTCGGGATAAACTTGAGCACTCTTGTTCCCATTTTTGGGTCCATCTACGGAGGCGCTCAACACAACGAACAAGGCAACCAGACTTATAATGCTTGAACACTCTCACTTAGCCATAGAATTCGATAATTTTAAATTTCGTGAAGCCCCTAGTATTCGGAAGACCGAATTCGGGGCGCTATCCACGCCTTGGCCGGACAATTCCGGTTCCTCGCTCTAAGCGGCATAAGTCTTTAGGGACCCGAAAGAACCTCTCGAACAGCGACCGGCTCTCGCCCTATCATGACGGTCAGTTTTAGCTTTCTCCACTGAGGTGCTCGACCCAGCATAACTGGGGCACAATCGCGATGGTTCTCCGTGCTACCTTAGCCGATATAGCGGGCGTAAGGTACCAAAACACGGAGCCGGCAAACCCAACTATTGACCCAAGACATGATTCGGAGCCAATTCATATAATGCTATAAGTTCGGGGTGCCGCACTTGTGAAAGTGTTCGGACTTATCACACCATAATTTTGGGATACTTGAGCCCCTGGTGTATTGGCCGTACCAAAGTGTACGGTTGCAACATGTCGTGTAATGAACATATGTATATATAAAGGAAGTAGAGCAATAATAAGCAAAAGCTATGTATTGTTTATTCAAAAATGTACTGCAATGGAAGCAGAACGATACAAATAGTGCGATAAGCAAGGGATGGGACTATCTAACATGTCCCCCTCCGTGGGTAAGCTGCTTTGGATGATATGTAAAACAGGTATAATGCTCGTAATAGAGACCACACGAACACTCAAGTGGCTTTACGCTTCCACGGCTGTTGCGTCATCGATTCGGCGATTCGAGTGCGGACATGACTTCTCAAAGACAGAGTCCCGAAAGTAAAAAAAAAGGAAGGAAAAGAAAAAGAAAAAGAAGTGACACAAGCAGGAGCCTGGTGTGTGGTCGAGCCGCATTCTTGGCGTGCCGTTGTCTTGCCCTCCCCATATGCCCATGGTATCTGGGGCGTAATTATGTACGCGTACTACTAGCATCGCAATTTCGCGAGAAATTTGGGGTTGGGGCGGATTGCTACTCGTGCTTGAATCGTGCTGTGGTCTTGTTGCAGGTTACTCCGGGCGCGCTTGGCGGTGTCCGAACGCTTAGTGGCCGGACTCGAGAATTGCTGTGAGAGGCTGCTTTGCACCTCCGCCGCGAGGGCCGCCGTATGCTCCTCCGTTCGCAGAGAGCGTTCGGTGTTTCCATTGACCGTGATTACTCCTCGAGGGCCTGGCATCTTGAGCTTGAGGGAAAACATTGGCATGGTATAGGCTATGCAATGATATTGGATCTTGGAATTGGAATTGATTGAAATTGGAATTTCATCAAAAAATTTATCCTATGCATCTAGTTCATCGTGATCAGAGTTACATATATAATTTTTGGCCACGTGAAGGAGAAAGTAACACTCTAGCTTGGGGGAGGCTTAAGTCAATGTTATATTCATGCCCTAATCATGAGCTCTCGAGAGAAATTATAATTCAGAAGTTGTATACTCGGCTTTCTCATGATGATCGATCCATGCTCGATACTTCTTGTGCTGGTTCTTTTATGAAGAAGACTATTGAATTTAGGTGGGATCTTTTACAAATAATTAAACACAACTCTGAAGATTGGGAACTCGAGAAGGTAAAGAGTCAGGTATTAAGCTTGAATTTGATTGTGTTAAATCTTTTATAAACACCGATGCTTTTCACAAGTTTAGCACTAAATATGGACTTGACTCTGAGGAAGAGCCTCTTTTTGTGAATCATTTGCTACTCATGTTGATGTCCCTAAGGATAAGTGGTTTAAATATCATTAACTTATCAAAGAAGAAATTAAAGAACCGGTTGTGGTTAAAGTTGAAACTATCATTTACAATGTTGATCCAGTTGTTCCTACTGCTTATATTCAAAACCCACCTTTCCCTGTTAGGATAAAGGAACATGCTAAGGTTTCAACCATGGTCGATAAAACTAATATTAGAGCACCTAAACCATCGGAACAAATCAAACTAGAACCTAGTGTTGCTATGGTTAAATATCTCTTGGTAGAAAATATAGATGGGCATGTTATGTACTTCTGTGATGAAGCTGCTAGAATTGCTAAACCTGATGAGAAAAATAAACATAGACCTATTGTTGGCATGCCTGTTGTCTTAATCAAAATAGTAGATCACTGTTTGCATGGTTTATGTGATTTAGGTGCTAGTGTGAGTGCTATTCCTTTTATCTTATACCAAGAAATTATGAATGATATATCACCCGCTGAAATAGAAGACATAGATGTTACTATTAAACTTGCTAATAGAGACACCATCACACCACTTGGGATTATTAGAGATGTTGAAGTCTTGTGTGGGAAAATAAAATATCCTACTAATTTTCTTGTTCTTGGTTCCCCGCAAGATGACTTTTGTCCCATTAACTTTGGTAGACCTTTCTTGAACACCGTTAATGCTAAAATAGACTATGAGAAACAAACCGCCGGTGTTAGTTTTGGTGATGGGTCTCATGAGTTTAATTTTTCTAAGTTTAGTAGAAAACATCATAAAAAATAATTACCTAGTAAGGATGAAATAATTGGTCTTGCTTCTATTGTCATGCCTCCTACTAATCCACTAGAATAGTATTTGCTAGACCACGAAAATGATATGTATTTGCTAGAACAATATTCTTTGAACAACGACCTCTACTTAAACACAATTTGCCTATTGAAACTCTAGGAGGTCCTCCCCCACCTAAGGGTGATCCTGTGTTTGACTTTAAACAATTGCCAAACACTTTGAAATATGCTTATCTTGATGAGAAAAATATATATCCTATTATTATTAGTGCTAACCTTTCAGAACATGAAGACAAAAGATTATTGAAAATTCTGAAGAAGCATCGATCTGCTATTGGGTATACTCTTGATGATCTTAAGGGCATTATTCCCACTCTATGTCAGCACAAGATTAAAACGGAACCTGATGCTAAACCCGTTGTTGAACACCAACGACGTTTGAATCCTAAAATAAAAGAAGTGGTAAGAACTGAGATATTAAAGCTTCTTGAAGCAGGTATAATATATCCCATAGCTGATAGTAGATGGGTAAATCCCGTTCATTATGTCCCTAATAAGGGAGGTATTATTGTTGTTCCTAATGATAAAAATGAACTCATTCCACAAAGAATTGTCACTGGCTATAGAATGGTAATTGATTTTAGAAAATTATATAAAGCAACTAGAAAAGATCATTATCCTTTGCCTTTTATTGATCAAATTCTAGAAAGACTATCTAAGCACACACAATTTTTCTTTCTTGATGGATATTCTGTTTTTTCTCAAATACCTGTTTCACAACCTGGTCAAGGGAAAACCACCTTTACTTCCCCTTTTGGAACTTATGCTTATAGATGTATGCCTTTTGGTTTATGTAATGCACCTGCTACCTTTCAATGATGTATGACTGCTATATTCTCTGATTTTTGTGAAAAGATTGTTGAGGTTTTCATGGACGACTTTTACGTTTACGGAACTTCTTTTGATGATTGCTTAAGCAACCTTGATCAAATTTTGCGGAGATGTGAGCAAACTAATCTTGTCTTGAATTGGGAGAAATGCTACTTTATGGTTAATGAAGGTATTGTTTTGGGGCATAAAATTTTTGAACAAGGTATTGAGGTGGATAAAGCTAAAGTTGATGCAATTGAGAAAATGCCATGGCCTAAGGATATTAAAGGTATTCGTAGTTTCCTTCGTCATGCTGGTTTCTATTGGAGGTTTATTAAAGACTTCTCTAAAATTTCTAGGCCTCTTTCAAATCTTTTACAAAGCGATGTTCCATTTGTTTTTATGATAATTGTGTAGAAGCCTTTGAAACACTTAAGAAAGCCTTAACTTCTGCACCTATAGTGCAACCAACTGATTGGAACTTACCTTTTGAAATTATGTGTGATGCTAGTGATTATGCTGTTGGTGCTGTTCTAGGACAAAGAGTTGATAAAAAATTAAATGTTATCCATTATGCTAGTAAAACTCTAGACAGTGTCCAACGAAATTATGCTACTACTGAAAAAGAATTTTTAACAGTTGTGTTTGCTTGTGATAAATTCAGATCTTATATTGTCGATTCTATAGTAACTGTTCTCACCGATCATACTGCTATAAAATATCTCATGGAAAAGAAAGATGCTAAACCTAGACTCATTAGGTGGGTTGTTACAAGAATTTTATTTACATATCACTGATAGGAAGGTAGCTGAGAACCCCGTAGCTGATAACTTGTCTAGGCTAGAAAATATTCTTGATGACCCACAACCTATTAATGATAGTTTTCCTGATGAGCAACTTGCTGCAATAAATGTTTCTCATAACACTCCTTGGTGTGCTGACTATGCAAATTACATTGTTGCAAAATATATACCACCTAGTTTCACATACCAACAAAAGAAAAAATTCTTCTATGATTTCAGACATTACTTTTGGGATGACCCATATCTTTGCAAAGAAGGAGTGATGACACACAAGTATAAGGGATCTATCGTAGTCCTTTTGATAAGTAAGAGTGTCAAACCCAACGAGGAACAGAAGGAAATACCAAGCGGTGTTCAGCAAGGTAATCTCTGCAAGCACTCAAATTATTGGTAACATATAGTTGTGTGATAAGATAATTCATAAAGGGGTAACAAGTACCAATTGTAACTAAGGTGCAGAAGGTGGCTCAATCCTTTTTGTAGAAAAGGACAAGCCTAGACATACTCTTATATAAAGCAAAGCACTCTCGAGGACACATGGGATTTATTGTCAAGTTAGCTTTCATCATGCTCATATGACTCGCGTTCGTTACTTTGATAATTCGATATGTGGGTGGAACGGTGCTTTGGTGCTGTCCTTACTTGGACAAACCTCCCACTTATGAATAACCCCTCTCGCAAGCATCCGCAACTACGAAAGAAGAATTTAGATAAACCTAACCATAGCATGAAACATCTGGATCCAAATCAGCCCCTTACAAAGCAACACATAAACTAGGGTTATAAGCTTCTGTCACTCTAGCAACCCATCATCTACTTATTACTTCCCAATGCCTTCCTGTAGGCGCAAATCATGGTGAAGTTTCATGTAGTCGACATTCACATAACACCCCTAGAGGAGAGACAACATACATCTCATAAAAATAAAGAACGAATACCAAATTCACATAATTACTTATAACAAGACTTCTCCCATGTCCTCAGGAACAAATGTAACTACTCGCAAAGCATATTCATGTTCATAATCAGAGGGGTATTAAATAGTATTAATGATCTGAACATATGATCTTCCACAGAATAAACCAACTAGCATCAACTACAAGGAGTAATCAACACTACTAGCAACCCACAGGTACCAATCTGAGGTTTTGAGACAAAGATCGGATACAAGAGATGAACTAGGGTTTGAGAGGAGATGATGTTGGTGAAGGTGTTGAGGGAGATTGACCCCCTCTCGCTGAGAGGATTGTTGGTGATGACGATGTCTTCGATTTCCCCCTCCGGGAGGGAAGTTTCCCAGCAGAACAGCTCCACCAGAGCCCTAGATTGCTTCTGCCCAGGTTCCGCCTCGAGATGGCGATGCTTCGTCCCGAAAGCTTACTTATCATTTTCTCCAGGTCAAAACCCTCCATATAGCAGAAGATGGGCATCAGAAGCCTGCCAGCAGGCTCACAAGCCCTAGGGCCGTGCCCCCCAGGCTTGTGGCCACCTGGTGGGTCCCCTTCTTGTATTTCTTTGCCCAATATTTTTTATATATTCCAAAATAATTCTCCATAATTTTTCAGGACTTTTGGAGTTGTGTAGAATAGGTCTCTCAGATTTGCTCCTTGCCGGTCCAGATCCAGCTGCCGGCATTCTCCCTCTTCATGTAAATCTTGTAAAATAAGAGAGAAAAGGCATAAGTATTGTACCATAATGTGCAATAACAGCCCATAATGCAATAAATATCAACATAAAAGCATGATGCAAAATGGACGTATAAACTCCACCAAGCTTAGACCTCGCTTGTCCTCAAGCGAAAGCCGAAATTGGTTAGTGTGTCCACATGTTTAGAGATAGAGGTGTCGATAAAATAAAATACGGACATGAGGGTATCATGATCATCTTTATAACAGCAACATATATTGTCATATAATCTGTTATGCTAAAGTAACAATTCGTTCACAAGATAAAGTATGAATCAGAAACTTTATTGAAAACTAACAAACTATGATCTCAGTCATTGAAGCAATTGCAATTTTATCATAATATCGGAAAGAGTCAATGTAAGAGCTTTTGTATAGCAAGTCCACATACTCAACCATCTTTTAGTCTTTCACAATTTCTAACACTCACGCGATACTTATGAGTTCAAACCCTCAGTCGGACACAGAGAAAGATAGGGGCTTATAATATTTCCTCCCAAACCTTTTACTCGAGGGTAATGTCAACAATAATACTTTATGATAACCTACATCCGAATGGATATATATATATATATATATATATATATATATATATATATATATATATATCATGCTTTTATATATATAGCAGGATCTTTCTCCAACAGATAGTGCTTGCCGAAAAGAAAAAGTGTAAAAAGGAAAGTTGATGATCACCATGACTCTTGTATAAGGGTAGAAGGTAAAAGTAAAAGATAGGCCCTTTCCAGAGGGAAGCAGAGGTTGTCATGTGCTTTTATGGTTGGATGCACACAATCTTAATGCAAAAGAATGTCACTTTATATTGCCGCTTGTGATAAAGAACTTTATTATGCAGCCCGTCGCTTTTATTTCTTCCATATCACAAGTTTGTATAAAGCTTATTTTCTCCACACTAACAGATCATACATATTTAGAGAGCAATTTTTATTGCTTGCACTGATTATAACTTTTCTTGAAGGATCTTACTCAATCCATAGGTAGGTATACTGGACTCTCACGACAAAACTGGTGTAAGGGATGTTTGGATGCACAAGTAGTATCTCTACTTGGTGCAAAAGATTTGGCTAGCAAGGGGTGAGAAACAAGCTCAAAATGTTGGAGGATCCATGACAATATAACTTCTATTTGGATATAAGAAAACATAACCCATTATGTTGTCTTCCTTGTCCAACATCAACTTTTTAACATGTAATATTTTAATGAGTGCTCACAATTGCAAAAGATGTCAAAGATGGTATATTTATATGTGAAACCTCACTTTCTTTATTACTTCCTATTAATTGCAACGATGACCAAAACTATGCTTGTCAAATCTCAACAAATTTTATTCATCATACTCTTTATGTGTGAAGTCATCACTCTCCATAAGATCATTATATAATCTTTTTATTTCTTTTATTCTTTCTTTTTCTTTTCCCTCAAGATCAAAGCAAGAAAGAAAAGCCCTCAACTCAAAACTACTCTTTATTATATAACTCACGGACTCGATTACATAGATAGAACACAAAGCAAAGCTCAAAGACTAGATCATACTAAAAACTTTATTCTACTGGATCAAAGTATAACCAAAAGGATCGAACTAAGAAAAATGATAAAGGTAAAGGTGTGATGGTGATATGATACTGGGGCACCTCCCCCAAGCCTGGCAGTTGCCAAGGGGAGTGCCCATACCCATGTATTTAAATCTCTTTCTTCGGAGGTGGTGACGATGGAGTTGTAGGCGTACCCATTAGCTTCATTAAGGCACTTTTCAGGACTTGTAATTCTCGGAGCACACGTTGGAGCATATTTGCATTCTTGTGGATTTCCTCCAAAAGATGCTTATTTTCAGGCCACCAAGAACCTTTTCCTGCATTGCTCTCACTTGGATGAGATATGTCCCAATTGGAGGGTATATGTGCACGAGGGGTGTTCTCCACTCCGTAATTATGAACCAAATTATGAAAGTTATTCCGATGTAACCTGTGTAAGGGACTCCTAGGGGGAAGACCTTCTCGAACCTCTTGGCCTTCATGGTTGCTTGTACTCCCTATTGCTTGATGGGGATTTGGAATAATGGAGATCCCTGCCAGAGTACCTCTTTTCGATGACGGAGGCTGAACCTCAAGCGAATCTCCTTCATCGTCCTCCATCATGACTCCCTCGGCATCCTCCCTCATAAGTTCCATATGCATCAACCAAGCATCATCATCCACATTGTTGGGGGAGAGGGACGATATGATTCCTAGCCTTGAAAACTCCGGCAGAAAACAACTCAAAACGAAAACAGAGGATATTGTCGTGATACGGTGGTCAAAATCATTGGGAGATTATATAATGAATTTTTGCCGACCAAAACGAGTGTACTACAAAAAAAAGGATCTCAGAGGACACACGAGGTGGTCACAAGCCAGGGAGGTGCGCCCAGGGGGGTAGGGCGCGCCCCCAGGCTTGTCGCCTCCTTGTGCACTTTTCGGACTACTTCTTATTTTCCAAATTTTTTAAGTATTCCAAACGGAGTAAAATTGCCATTGGAAAAGTTTTGGAGTCGGTTTAGTTTCCGTACCACATACCTATTCTTTTTCGGAGTCTGAAACATTCTGGTGGTCTCCCTTATGCACTCCTCCGGTGTTATGGTATTAATAATATTGGTTTCAACATTTGTGGGAGTACCTGAGATATAATGTTTAATTCTTTGCCTGTTTACCACCTTCGGGTTAGTGCCTTTGGCGTTGTTGATCTTGATGGCACCAGAACGATAGAGCTCATCGATAATGTAAGGACCTTCCCATTTAGAGAGAAGCTTTCCTGCAAAAAAAATTAAACGAGAGTTGTATAGCAAGACATGGTCACCTACATTAAATTCACGCTTTTGTATCCTTTTGGCATGCCATATTTTAACCTTTTCATTAAACAACTTGGCATTTTCATAGGCTTGGGTTCTCCATTCATCAGGTGAGCTAATGTGAAATAATCTCTTCTCACTGGCAAGTTTGAAATCATAGTTGAGCTCTTTAATTGCCCAATATGCTTTATGTTCTAATTCTAGAGGTAAGTGACATGCTTTTCCATAAACCAATTTATGGAGACATACCCATAGGGTTTTTGTAAGCAGTTCTATAAGCCCATAATGCATTAAGTCTATAGACAGTTCTTTCTAGATCTATTAACAGTCTTTTGCAAGATCAATTTAATTTCTCTATTGCTCAATTCTGCTTGACCACTAGACTGAGGATGATAAGGTGATGCAATTCTATGGTTGACATCATATTTAGCAAGCAATTTATGGAAAGCACCATGAATAAAGTGTGAACCACCATCAGTCATTAAATATCTAGGGACTCCAAACCTCAGAAAATAACTTCATTAAGCATTTTAATAGAATTGTTATGATCAACACTACTAGTTGGAATAGCTTCTACCCACTTAGTAACATAATCAACAACAACTAAAATATGTGTATAACCATTAGAGGAAGGAAAAGGTCCCATATAATCAAAGCCCCAAACATCAAATGGTTCAATAACAAGTGAATAATTCATAGGCATGTCCAGACGTTTGCTAATATTACCAATTCTTTGACATTCATGACAAGACAAGACAAACTTACGAGCATCCTTGAAGAGAGTATGCCAATAAAAACCAGATTGTAATACCTTATGTACAGTTCTATCTCCAGCGTGGTGTCCTCCGTAGGCCTCGGAGTGACACTTGCATAGGATCTATTCCTGTTCATGCGCAGGTACACAAGGTCCAATAACACCATCTACTCCTTCTTTATAAAGGCGTGGATCATCCCAAAAGTAATGTCTTAAATCATAGAAAAACTTTTTTCTTTTGCCGGTATGTGAAACCAGGTGGTATAAATTTAGCAACAATGTAATTAGCCTAATCAACATACCATGGAGCACTATGAGAAGCATTTATGACAGCTAATTGTTCATCAGGAAAGCTATCATCAATAGGTAGTGGGTCATCAAGAATATTTTCTAACCTAGACAAGTTATCTGCTATGGGGTTCTCAGCTCCCTTTCTATCAATATGTGTAAATCAAATTCTTGTAGCAAGAGAACCTATCTAATAAGTCTAGGTTTTGCATCTTTCTTTTCCATAAGGTATTCAATAGCAGCATGATTAGTGTGAACAGTTACTTTGGAATCAACAATATAAGATCTGAACTTATCACAAGCAAATACAACTGCTAGAAATTCATTTTCAGTAGTAGCATAATTTCTTTGGGCATTGTCTAGAGTTTTACTAGGATAATGAATAACATTTTATTTCTTATCAACTCTTTGACCTAGAACAACACCAACATCATAATCACTAGCATAACACATAATTTCAAAGGGTAGGTTCCAATTAGGTGGTTGAAAAATAGGTGCAGAAATCAAGACTTTCTTAAGTATTTGAAAGGCTTCTACACAATCGTCATCAATAACAAATGGAACATCTTTTTGCAAAAGATTAGTAAGAGGCCTAGAAATTTTAGAGAAGTCTTTAATGAACCTTCTATAGAAACCAGCATGACCAAGGAAACTTCTTATACCTTTGATATCTTTAGGACATGACATCTTTTTAATAGCATCAACTTTAGCTTTATCAACTTCAATACCTCTTTCAGAAATTTTATGCCTCAAGACAATACCTTCATTAACCATAAAGTGGAACTTATCCAAATTCAAGACAATATTAGTTTCTTCACATATCTGCAAATCTCGATCAAGATTGCTTAAGGAATCATCAAAAGTTTCGTAAACAGAGAAATCATCCATGAAAACCTCAACAATCTGTTCACATAAGTCAGAGAATATAGCAACCATACATCTTTGAAAGGTAGCAGGTGCATTACATAAATCAAAAGGCATACGTCTATAAGAAAAGGTCCCGAAAGGGCAAGTAAGTAGTCTTTTCTTGATCCTCTTGTGACATAGGTATTTGGGAAAAACCAGAATAACCATCTAGAAAGCAAAAGTGTGTATGTTTTGATAGTCATTCTAGCATTTGATCAATTAAAGGTAGAGGGTAATGATCATTCCTAGTAGATTTGTTTAATTTGTGAAAATCAATTACCATTCTATAACCTGTAACAATTCTTTGTGGGATCAATTCATACTTATCATTAGGAACAACAGTAATAGCTCCCTTCATAGGGACACAATGAACATGACTTACCCATCTACTATCAACAATCGGATAAATTATACCTGCTTCGAGAAGCTTTAGTATTTCATTTCTTACCACTTCCTTCATCTTAGGATTCAACCGTCGTTGGTGATCAATAGCCGGTTTAGCATCAGGCTCCATATTAATTTTGTGCTCACATAGAGTGGGACTAATGCCCTTAACATCATCAAGAGTATATCCAATAGTGGCACGATGCTTCTTTAGAGTTTTCAATAATTACTTTTCTTTGTGCTCTGAAAGGTTAGCACTAATAATAATAGGATATATCTTCTTTTCATCAAGATTAGCATATTTCAAAGCATCAAGTAATTGCTTAAGATCAAACACAGGATCACTCTTGGGTGGTAGAGGATCTCCAAGATTCTCAACAGGAAAATTGTGTTTCAAAACATGCATTTGTTTAAAGAATACCTCATCTAATTCCCTTCTTTCATTCACGAACATATCATTTTCATGGTCTAGAAAAATATTATTCTAAAGGATCAGTAGGAGGCATGGCAATAGAAGCAATACCAATAATTTCATCCTTACTAGGCAATTCTTTATCATGGGACACATCGCCAAAACTTAAACTAACAATTTCTTTCTTGCAATCTATGTTAGCATTGACAGTGTTCAAGAAAGGTCTACCAAATATAATGGGACAAACATCATCTTGTGGGGAACCAAGAACAAGAAAATCAGTAGGGTATTTTATTTTCCCACACAAGACTTTAACATCTCTAACAATCCCAATTGGCGATATAATATCTCTATTAGCAAGCTTAATGCTAACATCAATATCTTCTATTTTAGCAGGTGCAATATCATTCATAATTTCTTGATATCGTTAAAGGGAATTGCACTCACACTAGCAGCCAAATCACGTAAGCCATGATAACATTGATCTCCTATTTTAAGAAAAACAACAGGCATGCCAACAACAGGTCTATGTTTATCTTTATTATCGGGTCTAGAAATTCTAGCAGCTTCATCACAGAAATAAATAATGTGCCCATCAATATTATCAACCAGGAGATCTTTAACCATAGCAATACTAGCACTTGTATAGCGAGGTGATGTACAAACGGTTTTTAACACCTTTCTGCGATGGTGTTCTGAACCGTCGCCTAGTGAGTGACTGTGATAGGGGGGGTCCTTCTCACACGACCCAGAAACCGTCAGGGATAGGCCCTCCTGGCACACACGCTCGGCAAAATGAGGTCGTGTGCGACGAGCGAGCGATCAAATATGATTATACAGGCCCAATCGGTTCCGGTCGTAAGTTCATCCCGCACAGTCAGTCCCAAACAAACATTTCCTTTTGTTATGTACATTCCACACAGTCAATCCAAGGAATACGTTTCCGTTCTTATGTACATCCCACACAGTAAATCTAGGGAAAACGTTTCCGTTCGTATGTACATCCCACACAATCAATCCAGGGAAAACGTTTCTGTTTGTATATACATCCCACACAATTTTATGTATAGGCTCGTGTGTGATAGGTGTAACTATCCCACACAGTTTGAAACGTTTCTGTTTGTATATACATCACACACGATTTGATGAAGAAAACTGTATGGCATTGGGCTATCCATCACAAGCGCTTTTACTGCTAGAACCGTTTACAAAGTTCCATGACCCATTTAGCAGGTTTATTAGTTTACAATTAATTATTCTAGTATTACGCAAATTCACATTTCATATCAAACAGTTGTTTGCCAATTTCATATCAGGCACATAAATATATTTTAACATCACAGTACGATAGCTACCTGAAAATTGCACAATACAACATATAGCTAGTTCAGCTTCATAAGAACCCTATTAGAAGTATATATTCATTTCCCTAATCGATATCATCTAGGCTCGTGTTATCCACCTCTGCTTTCAATTCAGTAAGAACTTGTTGTGCACTGGCCAACTGGGAAAGTGCCTCCACCTTCGCCAACACCATCTTAGCAAAGTCTGATTTAAAAAATCTGAGATCATTCTCCACCTTCCTATTTTTATACTGCTTCTTCAAATATTCTTCAGCGTTGACAACACTTTCTCTAATCCTACCTCTTTTCTCTTCCTCATACATGCTCTAGAGCTTTGTGAGGCACATCTTCAAACACTGTGGCCACTCTTGATCAACCCACTCCAGGTAAGAACACTTCCGTTCATCCTATAATATTTAAAACTAGATCAATAACAATTGTAGGGGAAACTGGTTTATAGCAACATAGAAAATCACCAATACTTATTTTGAAAAACTGAAGAAACAGGTTAATTATGACATATCTTCTCAAAACGATCAATGTGCAAATGAATTAATTGCTACTGAGACAACAACCAAATTTTGAAACATCAGAAGCTATAATTAACTACAACAACGCTACAAGTTCTTACTCGTGTACTATAAATAACAAATTGCACATTATATGAGGAAGCTAAATATAACTGCAACATCATAGCGATAGTGTTTGGATGACAGTGTGTACATGCACAAATTTAGTAACATAGAACTAATAGCACTAAGGCGGCCCACTATGTATGCCAAAACCGGTGTAAAGACAACTGTTGCTACATTTCGCACCTGTGCCCTACACTGGCGAGCAGATGCAGCAGAAAAAAATCAGGGACCCGGACTCCGGAGCACCTAGTTGCTCCGATGCCCAGTTCCTTCGTGCCATAAAGATTTTAGTATTTTACTGCTTGGCTGCTCGGATGTGTGGACCAAAATTGGCGGCACAAACTGCTGAAGCGGTGCCAAATAATTTTCTAATGGCAACGCTGATGAGATGGAAACATTTTTGGATACCAGGTACAAACTGTGACACTATCTTAGGACGCGTTTGGTTGAAGGTGTGGTATGAATGGGTTGGGACCGTGGCAATGTCTGAATCACATCTAACAAATGATTTGTAACAACAAATGTGGGGCTAACCTTCTCTACGCATGCCAGAAACTCCCTCCCACTATCCACAGATTCAAACACGACTAGCTTCATTCATGGAGATTGATGGTGACAATGAGCAGACATATCTTCAGCCACCCCGCTCCATTCGTTGCACCTGATGGTCCTAGGGAGCTACAAGAGGAAGAATTGACTCAAATCGACTGTCGGGTTAAAATCCTTCATTCCAAGTCATAGCCCGAGAGAGAGAAGAGAGGCATACCCGGGTGGTGAAGGAGTCGTCGCTGTTGGAGGAACCGCTGGGGAGGTCATTGAAGAAGACCATGGCGACCTTGGCGGTAGGATGCGAGACGGAGAGAGCGAGGAAGCAAGCGAGGAAGCGGCTATAGCTTAGGAAGGAAGGAGGAAACAGGGGAAATGTGACTTGTGGTCGAGGATAAAAGAGGGTGGGGAAGGGGGCGGTGCAGATATTTCAGCGGTAGGCCAAAAAAATTGAAATGTGGAGGCAAACTTTGCGCGTGGTGCCGTCGGACACAATTCACTTTGAACGATTGTGTGCATCGCAAATGATTCTTCTACCTTAGGCGCTTGGGATGAGTTTGGTAATTCAAATTTTGGTGGAAATTTCCGTAGGTACTGTCCTCATACACATCATTGCATAATTTAACATCACTTGCTAATTTGGGCAAACAAAAGAGCGGACAACACACAGACCACACTTACTGAATCGAGCAATTTTAGTAATTAAACAGAGCCAGTTGACCTAAACATTGCTCTAACAAAAGATCAACATTAAAAAGAAAGCCTAAGTACACATAATTCTAACAAAGCCGTCGCCGCGCCGGCCTATGCGTCGCCGGTGTGAGATGAGACGTTGATAACTTGTCCTGGCGACATACCGCCGTTGGTGGACTCCATGTCCCCCTGCTGAAGTCGACCGCGTCCTCGTCCTCATCCTCGGCGCCGCCCTCAAGGATGTAGTACTCATAGTAGTGGCTGCGCCCGAGCTCGCGTTGGTACTCCACCGCCGATTCCTCGATGGTCAGAATATTCTCTACCTCGACCTCGGCCACGCGCAACTCCTCCTCCGGGCGCTCCTTGATCTCTGCCGCCTCCTGCATCTCCAGCTCCCGCTCGGCGATCTCATGAGGCAGCCAGGTGCTCCATGGACACAGCCGCCTTTTTGGACGTGGGTTGCATGCTGGATTCCGAGGTGGCCTAAAATATCTTGGCGTGTGCATCCTCTATCTTGGCGTTGATGGCCTTGACACGAGCCAGGGTGACATCGGCGGCACGGACGGCAGCTCGAGCGCTCTCGGTGTTTGCAGCCGCCGTCACAGCAGCAGCTACAGCCGTCTCGCCTGCTGCAGCTGCCCTGTCGGCTGCCGAAGATGACCTCTCGGCGGATGCGGCCACGCTCAATGCGGATGCGGCGGCACTCTCGGCAAAGGCGGCCGCGCTCTCGACGCAGGCGGTGACGCTCGGGGAGGATGCGGCCATCGTACGAGCCTTCACGAAGCGTTTCCGCGGCTTCATCTTTGCAAGAAGGGTTTGCGGGAATGGGGATCAGGATTTCTGGGTTCGGGGGTTGCCGGCACTTGAGCAGACGAGCCGGCGAAGCTTAAGGAGGAAGACTTAAATAGACCCATGAATTTTCATCGCAAACAGTTCCTACAAAAAACTGTGTGTGATGTTGTTGATATTTTTTATTTGCTGTGAAAGACAAATTTGGAGTAAAGTGGCAACGATAGTTTTTTAAATGTATGAGAAAATTTGTAGTACTAATACAACTGTTTATGTCAAATTTTGGAAAATTTCATGGGTCATTTGACCTTTTAAGTCATTTAAGTGATTTTCTAGCCATTAAATGACCGTAATTCAAATTTGAACTACATGTACATGCAACATCTAACCATAACGGTTTGAAAACTCATATTTTGTGTACTTGTGTGCGAGTTAATTCCATGTATAGTAAATTGGAAGGAATTTTCAAACATATTGGTCTCACGACTATGACACAATTAAGCATGGAGTGCCATGGCATTTAAATTCCAAAAAATTGAAAAAATATCAGAAACACATGAAACCTTGCTTGATGTAATGTCATGCCTCCAAGATGATGTGGTAAAAAAATTGGCATGCTTGATGAAAGTTTGGACACACACCCCTCACAAACCGAAGCAACTCACTAGAAGGCTCGTGGTTCCGAGAGGGAACAATGCATGTTTGATGACGAATGTGAGATAGCTTCCTCTTACGGCCTTCAATTTTTTTCTACATTTAACGTTCACTAGTACAACTGTCATGTGAAAATTTGGAAAATTCTAGGGGGCATTTGACCTTTTAAAGACATTTAAGTGATTTTCTAGCAATTTAATGACCGTATTTCAAATTTGAACTACATCTACATGAAACAGCTAACCATAACGGTTTGAAAAATCATATTTGTATACTTGTGTGCGAGTTAATTCCATGTGCAGGTAATTAGAAGGAGTTTTCAAACATATTGGTGTCACGAAATGGACACATGCATGGAGTGCCATGGCATTTTAATTCCAAAAAATTAAAAAATGATTAGAAAAACATGAAACCTTGCTTGATGTAATGTCATGCCACCAAGATGATGTGGTAAAAAACATTGGCTTGTTTGACAAAAGTTTGGACACACACCCCTCACAAACTGTAGCAACTCATTAGAAGGCTCGTGGTTCCAAGAGGGAACAATGTATGTTTGATGAAGAACTTGAGATAGCTTCCTCTTATGGCCTTCAATTTTTTTTATACATCTAACATGCACTAATACAACTGTCATGTGAAAATTTGGAAAATTCTAGGGGTCATTTGACCTTTTAAAGACATTTAAGTGATTTTCTAGCCCTTTAATGACCGTAATTCAAATTTTAACTACATCTACATGCAACGGCTAACCATAACGGGTTGAATAATCATATTTTTGTTTATTTGTGTGCGAGTTAATTCCATGTGCAGTAAATTGGAAGGAATTTGCAAACATATTGGTGTCACGGTCGGGACACACATGCACGGAGCGCCATGACATTCAAATTCCAAAAAAAAAAAGATCAGAAACAGATGAAACCTTGCTTGATGTAATGTCATGCCACCAAGATGATGTGGTAAAATAATTGGCCTGTTTGGCGAAAGTTTGGACACACACCTCTCACAAACCGGAGCAACTCACTAGAAGGCTCGTGGTTCCGAGAGGGAACAATGCATGTTTGATGACGAATGGGATATAGCTTCCTCTTACGGCCTTCAATTTTTTTTCTACATTTAACGTGCATTAGTACAACTGTCATGTGAAAATTTGGAAAATTCTAGGGGTCATTTGACCTTTTAAAGACATTTAAGTGATTTTCTAGCCATTTAATGACCGTATTTCAAATTTGAACTACATCTACATGCAACAGCTAACCATAACGGTTTGAAAAATCATATGTGTATACTTGTGTGCGAGTTAATTCCATGTGCAGTTAATTAGAAAGAATTTTCAAACATATTGGTGTCACGAAATGAACACATGCATGGAGTGCCATGGCATTTTAATTCCAAAAAATTAAAAAATGATCAGAAAAACATGAAACCTTGCTTGATGTAATGTCATGCCACCAAGATGATGTGGTAAAAAATTGGACTGTTTGACAAAAGTTTGGACACACACCCCTCACAAACCGTAGCAACTCACTAGAAGGCTCGCGGTTCCAAGAGGGAACAATGTATGTTTGATGACGAACTTGAGATAGCTTCCTCTTATGGCCTTCAATTTTTTTCTACATTTAACATGCACTAATACAACTGTCATGTGAAAATTTGGAAAATTCTAGGGGTCATTTGACCTTTTAAAGACATTTAAGTGATTTTCTAGCCATTGAATGACCGTAATTCAAATTTTAACTACATCTACATGCAACGACTAACCATAACGGGTTGGAAAATCATATTTTTGTTTATTTGTGTGCGAGTTAATTCCATTTGCAGTAAATTGGAAGGAATTTGCAAACATATTGGTGTCACGGTCGGGACACACATGCACGGAGCGCCATGACATTCAAATTCCAAAAAAGATCAGAAATACATGAAACCTTGCTTGATGTAATGTCATGCCACCAAGATGTTGTGGTAAAATAATTGGCCTGTTTGACGAAAGTTTGGACACACACCCCTCACAAACCGGAGCAACTCACAAGAAGGCTCGTGGTTTCGAGAGGGAATAATGCATGTTTGATGACGAACGGGTGATAGCTTCCTCTTATGGGCTTCAAAAAAATTGTAAAGTTAACATGCACTAATACAACTGTCATGTCAAAATTCGAAAAATTTCAGGGGTCATTTGACGTTTTTAAGATAGTTAAGTGATTTCTAGCCATTTAATGACCGTAATCCAAATTTGAACTACATCTACATGCAGCTGCTAACCATAACAGTTTGAAAACAAATATTTTTGTGCGAGTTAATTCCGTGTGTAGTAAATTGGAACGAATTTTCGAACATATTGGTTTCATGGCTTGGACACATGCATGGAGTTCCATGGCATTTAAATTCCAAAAAATTAAAAAATCATCAGACGATGTAAATATCTGGTGTTCAAAAAAGAAAATGTAAAGATCTGGCAAGACAACCGCCCCCACACGATTGGCACTATATTTCGCGCCTCGGGGTTTGGAAGGTGAGTGCCGCGGGTTATTAATTAGACACGGTTCTATATTGGAAACCGTCAGCTATTAAGTTCACACACGGATTTTGCTGCAGGAATCGTGTGTAATTCAGTACTAGTAAATTCTAGTGGCCGGCGTGTGTAAAGTTCCCGTCGATCTAGATTCTAGTCGCAAATAAATACTACCTTGCTCACGTCGCCCCACCTGCATTCTCATCTACATCCCTCCCTCGCTCGTCCTCTCTCGCTCTCTCTCAAATCTCGGCCATGGCGCCGCTGATCTGTCCACGTGCCAACGAGGAGGCACCGTCCCCCGAGAATGCTCAGTGGAAGAGCAGCGACGAGGAGGACCCCTAGGCGCTGCTGGACGAGGTTGCGCCGGACCCCCCAACTTTGGAGTTGTTTTGGGGCTAGTACAATCAATGTCTATGGAAGTCGCTGCCATCGGTTGAGAAAGCCAGGCAAGTGGCATTAAAGAAGGAGATGGCGGAGGAGGAAGCCAGGTACTAGGCAGCCTATGAAGCCCGTGATGCCGCCTGAAAAAAGGAGGCAGTGGAGCTTTGGGGGCGGGTGCGTCGTCGTGCGGAGGAGGTGTACAAAGACGGGTACTTCGCGAGGAAGGTCAAAGGCGCTAGGCGCCTCATCACTGCGTGGAGGTGGGCCGATAAGCTCCAGTGTGCCACCGACGAGGAGCTCCAGTGGGCGCCCAACGGAATGGCAAGATCGCTCGCGCTCATCCACCAACAAGAGGCAGATCGATACGTCAAGCGCTGCGAGGTGGAGAAGGCAGAGTACTACCTTTGCGCTAGGAAGACGCTGTGCACTAGGGAGCTGCTGGCGAGGGGCTGCTGGAATACTGCCCCCAGGAGGGATTATTAGTTTTATTATTGTTTGTTTTCAATTTTATGCAGTGTACCTAGTAGTTAAGTATCATCACGTATATGTGATGATATTATATATATATTGTGTGATGAACTAATGAACAATTAATATATATATATATATATATACATATATATTATGAATTCCATTTTCTATCTGTTTTTGTATACTAATTTGTATCTAGTTGTTATCATCCACATATACAGAATGGAAAGCATATATACACACATTGAAACAGAACATATAAGAACGGAAAACAGAGTACACACTTTGAAACAGAGCAATAAATAGAGCAATATTATGACTGATGTGAATACATAGCGATCCACGTCGAAAGGACTCAACAAAATAAAACGCGTCCATGAGACCATGACCAGCAGCCCTTGCCTACGCTAGCTTTTGGCTCTGCCTGAACTCGTGCAGGTGTTCGTCTAAGCTGTCAACACGCTCGCTGTACATCTGGAGCGCGATCTCGAGCTCCAAGTTGGCTATTTCATCGGAGATCACCAGCTCTAGGATGCGATGGCCATGTTCCTCTACTGCGCCGAGGTGTACACCTGGGCCAAGGAGGCAGTCGAGCCTAGCGACCAGCGCGTTGGCATCGAGTAGGCTGCGGACAAGGCGACCGGTGCGACCCATGCAAATGGCGCGGCGACCGTCCCATGCAAGTACGACGCGGCTGGCCTCTAATGCAAGTATGGCGCAGAGGGCCTCTACCCACTCCTGGTGAGGAATGAGGGTACTAACAGGACGTGTACCCAGCTACGATACCCTGTCAACAACAAGCAAGCGCCGATAGATCCGCTCTTGCTATGCAGCGCCCCGCGCCTCTTGCTCTGTGGCGTGCCAACAGTCTCGCCGTGCGGTGAGCCGCAGCCTATCGGCGTGGACGCGCCTAGCTTGCTCTGCGGTGCGCCATCGGTCATGGTTGTGCGGCGAGCTGCAACCTCTTGGTGCTGACATGCCTATCTTGATCCGCGGCGCTAAAGCGCCATGCGCCAAGGGTCTGCTCAACCCTGGCGATGACGTGCATCATGGCGTCATCCATCGCGTTGCTGGGGAGCGCTCTGGCCTTGACAGGCTGCTACCTCTTGAGCTTGCGTTGGATTTCCCCGAAGAGGAGAGGATAATGCAGCAGAGTAGCGTAAGTATTTCCCTCAGTTTTTTAGAACCAAGGTATCAATCCAGTAGGAGGCCACGCGTAAGTCCCTCGTACCTACAAAAACAAATAGCTCAACGCAACCAACGCGATTAGGGGTTGTAAATCCCTTCACGGTCCTTACGAGAGTGAGATCTGATAGAGATGATAGATAATATTTTTGGTATTTTTGGTATAAATATGCAAAGTAAAATAAAAAGCAAAGTAAAAAGCAAAGCAATAATAAAGTGATGGGAGATTGATATGATAGAGAATAGACCCGGGGGCCATAGATTTCACTAGTGGCTTCTCTCAAGAGCATAAGTATTTTACGGTGGGTGAACGAATTACTGTTGAGCAATTGATAGAATTGAGCATAGTTATGAGAGTATCTAGGTATGATCATGTATATAGGCATCACATCCGAGACAAGTAGACCGACTCTTTCCTGCATCTGCTACTATTAGTCCACTCATCGACCGCTATCCTGCATGCATCTAGAGTATTAAGTTAATGAAAACAGAGTAACGCCTTAAGCAAGATGACATGATGTAGAGGGATAAATTCATGCAATACGATAAAAACCCCATCTTGTTATCCTCGATGGCAACAATACAATATGTGCCTTGCTGCCCCTACTGTCACTGGGAAAGGACGCCGCAAGATTGAACCCAAAGCTAAGCACTTCTCCCATTGCAAGAACTACCAATCTAGTTGGCCAAACCAAACGGATAATTCAAAGAGACTTGCAAAGATAACCAATCATACATAAAAGAATTCAGAGAAGATTCAAATATTGTTCATAGATAATCTTGATCATAAACCCACAATTCATCGGTCTCAACAAACACACCGCAAAAAGAAGATTACATCGAATAGATCTCCACAAGAGAGGGGAGAACATTGTATTGAGATCCAAAAAGAGAGAAGAAGCCATCTAGCTACTAACTATGGACCCGAAGGTCTAAAGTAAACTACTCACACTTCATCGGAGAGGCTATGATGATGTAGAAGCCCTCCGTGGTGGATTCCCCTTCCGGCGGAGCTCCGGAACAGGCCCCAAGATGGGATCTCGTGGATACAGAAAGTTGCGGCGGTGGAATTAGGTTTTTGGCTCCGTGTCGATCGTTCGAGAATGCGTAGGTATATATAGGAGGAAGAAATGCGTCGGTGGAGCAACAGGGGCCACGAGGGTGGAGGCGGCGCTTTGGGGAGGCGCCCCTACCTCGTGCCTTCCTGTTGGTTGCTTGAAGTTCGGTCCAAGTCTCCTGGATCATGTTCGGTGAGAAAATCACGTTCCCGAAGGTTTCATTCCGTTTGGACTCCGTTTGATATTCCGTTTCTTCGAAACTCTGAAATAGGCAAAAAACAACAATTCTGGGCTGGGCCTCCGGTTAATAGGTTAGTCCCAAATGTAATATAAAAGTGTAAAATAAAGCCCAATATGGTCCAAAACAGTAGATAATATAGCATGGAGCAATAAAAAATTATAGATACGTTGGAGACGTATCAGGCATCCCCAAGCTTAATTCCTGCTCGTCCTCGAGTAGGTAAATGATAAAAAGATAATTTTTGATGCGGAGTGCTACTTGGCATAATTTCAATGTAATTCTTCTTAACTGTGATATGAATATTCAGATTCGAAAGATTCAAGACAAAAGTTTAATATTGACATAAAAATAATAATACTTCAAGCATACTAACTAAGCAATTATGTCTTCTCAAAATAACATGGCCAAAGAGAGTTATCCCTACAAAATCATATAGTCTGGCTATGCTCTATCTTCATCACACAAAGTATTTAAATCATGCACAACCCCGATGACAAGTCAAGCAATTGTTTCATACTTTTGACATTCTCAAAACTTTTTCAATCTTCACACAATACATGAGCGTGAGCCATGGATATAGCACTATATGTGGAATAGAATGGTGGTTGTGGAGAAGACGAAAAGGGAGAATATAGTCTCACATCAACTAGGCGTATCAACGGGCTATGGAGATGCCCATCAATAGATATCAATGTGAGTATGGATTGCCATGCAACGGATGCACTAGAGCTATAAGTATATGAAAGCTCAACAAAAGAAACTAAGTGGGTGTGCATCCTACTCGCTTGCTCACGAAGACCTAGGGCAATTTGAGGAATCCCATCATTGGAATATACAAGCCAAGTTCTATAATGAAAAATTCCCGCTAGTATATGAAAGTGACAAGATGAGAGACTCTCTATCATGAAGATCATGGTGCTACTTTGAAGCACAAGTGTGGTAAAAGGATAGTAACATTGTCCCTTCTCTCTTTTTCTCTCATTTTTTTATTTGGGCCTTTTCTCTTTTTATGGCCTCTTTTCTTATTTTTTTTCTTTTTATTTATTTATTTTTCGTCCGGAGTCTCGTCCCGACTTGTGGGGGATTCATAGTCTCCATCATCCTTTCCTCACTTGGGACAATGCTCTAAAAATGATGATCATCACACTTTTATTTACTTACAACTCAACAATTACAACTCGATACTTAGAACAAAATATGACTCTATGTGTATGCCTCCGGCAGTGTACCGGGATATGCAATGATTCATGAGTGACATGTATGAAACAATTATGAATGGTGGCTTTGCCACAAATACGATGTCAACTACATGACCATGCTAAGCAATATGACAATGATGGAGCGTGTCATAATAAACGGAACGGTGGAAAGTTGCATGGCAATATATCTCGGATTGGCTATGGAAATGCCATAATAGGTAGGTATGGTGGCTATTTTGAGGAAGGTATATGGTGGGTATATGATACTGGCGAAAAGTGCGCGGTATTAGAAAGGCTAGCAATGGTGGAAGGGTGAGAAAAGTGCATATAATCCATGGACTCAAGATTAGTCATAAAGAACTCATATGCTTATTGCAAAAATCTACAAGTTATCAAAGCAAAGTATTACGCGCATGCTCCTAGTGGGATAGATTGGTAGGAAAAGGCCATCGCTCGTCCCCGACCGCCACTCATAAGGAAGACAATCAATAAATAAATCATGCTCTGACTTCATCACATAACGGTTCACCATACGTGCATGCTATGGGAATCACAAACTTTAACACAAGTATTTCTCAAATTCACAACTACTCAACTAGCATGACTCCAATATTACTACCTCCATATCTCAAAACAATTATCAAGCATCAAACTTTTCTTAGTATTCAACGCACTCAAAAGAAAGTTTTACAAATCTTGAATACCAAGCATATTATTATTATTAGGCAAATTACCATGCTATTTAAGACTCTCAAAATAATCTAAGTGAAGCATGAGAGATCAATGGTTTCTATAAAACAAATCCACCACCATGCTCTAAAAGATATAAGTGAAGCACTAGAGCAAAACTATATAGCTCAAAAGATATAAGTGAAGCACATAGAGTATTCTATCAAATTCCAATTCATGTATGGCTCTCTAAAATGGTGTGTACAGCAAGGATGATTGTGGTAAACTAAAAAGCAAAGACTCAAATCATACAAGACGCTCCAAGCAAAACACATATTATGTGGTGAATAAAAATATAGCTCCAAGTAAAGTTACCGATGGAAGTGGATTTAAAGAGGGGATGCCTTCCGGGGGCATCCCCAAGCTTTGACTTTTTGGTGTCCTTGGATTATCTTGGGGGTGCCATGGGCATCCCCAAGCTTAGTCTCTTGCCACTCCTTGTTCCATAATCCATCAAAAACATTCACCCAAAACATGAAAACTTCACAACACAAAATCAACAGAAATCTCATGAGCTCCGTTAGCGAAAGAAAACAAAACACCACTTCAAGGTACTGTAATGAACTCATTCTTTATTTATATTGGTGTTAAACCTACTGTATTCCAACTTATCTATGGATTATAAACTATTTTACTAGCCATAGATTCATCAAAATAAGCAAACAACACACGAAAAACAGAATCTGTCAAAAACAGAACAATCTGTAGTAATCTGTAACTAACGCAAACTTCTGGAACTCCAAAAATTCTGCCAAAATAGGATGACCTAGGAAATTTGTTTATTGAATATAAGTAATTGGAATCACTATTTTATCACGTTCTGGTGATTTGTAACAATTGTTTTCGTGAACCGAAAGTTTATGGAAATTACAGCAAGATCAAATAACTATCATCCAAGAAGATCCTATAGGTTTAACTTGGCACAAACACTAACTAAAACATAAAACCACATCTAAACAGAAGGTAGATGGATTATTTATTCCTAAACATAAATAAAAACAAAAAAAATAAAATAAAATTGGGTTGCCTCCCAACAAGCGATATCGTTTAACGCCCCTAGCTAGGCATAAAAGCAAGGATAGATCTAGGTATTGCCATCTTTGGTAGGCAGTTCTTCAACGAGGCATCTACCTTCTTTAGAAATTTCTTTCTTTCTAGTAATTATCAAACTTTTAGGAAAAAGATTAAAAAATTCATTCGTAGAAAATGGTTCCTTAATGATAGCAAAAAGATTAGGATGAATACTTATAGATTTAAGATCCGCGGTTTCCTTACTAAAGGATTCACCCTTATTTTTAGGAACATACATGAGCTTAGCAACTTTAGTAGGTGGACTTGGAGTATTTTTTACGGAAGAAAAAGCGATTCCCAAGTTGGTAATGATACCCTCAAGTTTATCGATTCTAGAGGAATCTTGATTTATTTTATCATTAACTATGGGTTCCTTCTCCTTAATATTTTTCAAAGTTACTCCTACCTTAGGTCCATATTGGGTAATTTGATTGTGGTTATTTTTATCTAAATTTTCAATTAACTCAACGGTAGCAACTTTATTTTCAATAATTTCAAGTCTTTGAATTAAATGCTCTAAAGTTAACATAGTTCCATTAACCAAAAGAGGTTGTGAGCCGAATAAATCTATCATAGCATTATAAGAATCAAAGGTATGGCTACCCAAGAAATTCCCTCCGGTAATGGTATCAAGGATATATCTATACCAAGGATTAGCACCTACATAGAAATTGCGGAGAAGAACTGAAGTAGATTGCTTCCTGGTAGATCTATTTTGAGCATTGCAAATTCTATACGAAGCATCTTTTAGATTTTCTCCCTCCCTTTGCTTAAAATTTAGAACTTCATTCTCGGGAGACAACGGAGAAGATATAAGACTAGCCATAACGACAAGCAAGTGAGAAAAACGCAAATGGAAAAGAGAGGGCGAATAAAATGGCAAGGGTGAAGTGGGGGAGAGGAAAACGAGAGGCAAATGGCAAATAATGTAATGCGAGAGATAAGGGATTGTGATGGGTACTTGGTATGTGGACTTTTGCGTAGCCTCCCCGGCAACGGCGCCAGAAATTCTTCTTGCTATCTCTTGAGCTTGCGTTGGATTTCCCTGAAGAGGAGAGGATAATGCAGCAGAGTAGCGTAAGTATTTCCCTCAGTTTTGAGAACCAAGGTATCAATCCAAGAGGGAGGCCACGCAAGTCCCTCGTACCTACACAAAACAAATAGCTCAACGCAACCAACGTGATTAGGGGTTGTCAATCCCTTCACGGTCACTTACGAGAGTGAGATCTGATAGAGATGGTAGATAATATTTTTGGTATTTTTGGTATAAAGATGCAAAGTAAAATAAAAAGAAAAGTAAAAAAGCAAAGCAATAATAAAGTGACGGAAGATTGATATGATAGAGAATAGACCCGGGGGCCATAGATTTCACTAGTGGCTTCTCTCAAGAGAATAAGTATTTTACGATGGGTGAACGAATTACTGTTGAGCAATTGACAGAATTGAGCATAGTTATGAGAGTATCTAGGTATGATCATGTATATAGGCATCACGTCCGAGACAAGTAGACCGACTCCTGCCTGCATCTACTACTATTACTCCACTCATCGACCGCTATCCAGCATGCATCTAGAGTATTAAGTTAATGAAAACAGAGTAACGCCTTAAGCAAGATGACATGATGTAGAGGTGTAAATTCATGCAATATGATCTAAACCCCATCTTGTTATCCTTGATGGCAACAATACAATACGTGCCTTGCTGCCCCTCATCCTTTGGGAAAGGGCACCGCAAGATTGAACCCAAAGCTAAGCACTTCTCCCATTGCAAGAACTACCAATCTAGTTGGCCAAACCAAATGAATAATTCGAAGAGACTTGCAAAGATAACCAATCATACATAAAAGAATTCAGAGAAGATTCAAATATTGTTCATAGATAATTTTAATCATAAACCCACAATTCATCGGTCTCAACAAACACACCACAAAAAGAAGATTACATCGAATAGATCTCCACAAGAGAGGGGGACAACATTGTATTGAGATCCAAAAAGAGAGAAGAAGCCATCTAGCTACTAACTATGGACCCGAAGGTCTGAAGTGAACTACTCACACTTCATCGGAGATGCTATGATGATGTAGAAGCCCTCCATGGTGGATTCCCATTCCGGCGGAGCTCCAGAACAGGCCCCAAGATGGGATCTCGTGGATACAGAAAGTTGCGGCGGTGGAATTAGGTTTTTGGCTCCGTATCGATCGTTCGAGTGCGAGGTATATATATTAGGAAGAAGTACGTCGGTGGAGCAACAGGGGGCCCACGAGGGTGGAGGGCGCGCCTGGGGGGGGGGAGGGAGGGCGCGCCCCCATGCCTCGTGCCTTCCCTGTTGGTTGCTTGACGTAGGGTCCAAGTCTCCTGGATCATGTTCGGTGAGAAAATCACGTTCCTGAAGGTTTCATTCCGTTTGGACTCTGTTTGATATTTCGTTTTCTTTGAAACTCTGAAATAGGCAAAAAACAACAATTCTGGGCTGGGCCTCCGGTTAATAGGTTAGTCCCGAAAGTAATATAAAAGTGTAAAATAAAGCCCAATATGGTCCAAAACAGTAGATAATATAGCATGGAGCAATCAAAAATTATAGATACATTGGAGACGTATCACAGGCCGTGGCACCTTCTCATTTTCGTCATCAACGAGGTTGATGGTAGAGGCGGCGCTTTGGTGGGTTGGCATGCTTGGAAAAGGTGGATGTGCTATAGGCTGCACTTGTTGCCTCCGTGCGTCGCGCGCCGCCTAGGTTTATTCGCAATATCGTTGGGTGGCGGGAAACTGGTGAGGAAATGGCAGGAAACGATGGCGCATTCATAAAACGCCATCAATTAATGGAAACTTAGCATAGAAGGAACATCGAGCTAGCATAAGAAGTAGATGATGATCAGATGATTGTTTATCCTAGTTAATTATGAATGTAATACTTTACTTTGGTGTGTGGAAATGTCATGTGTGTACTAGCCACCTATGTAATTGGATGTTTGCCACGTATTACACACATCTTGTTTAGAAACGTTTCTGTTCTCTTGGCTCAACACAAATAGTTTATCAGAATGAACTTTATGCCCTCCATTGCACACACCTTGATCTGGTTGAACTGTTTCTGTTGCGTTGCCTGATCGAAAACATTTCATCCGAGTGAACCATATGCCATATATCGCACACACCTTGATCTAGATGACCATTTGTTTTGTGTTTCCTAATCACAAATAGTTCATCCGAGTGAATTGTATGCCCTATATCACAAACACCTTCATCTGGCTGCCCGATTCTGTTGTTCCACCTCATCACAAACATTTTATTCAAGTGAACTATATGCCATATATCGCACATGCCTTCATCTGGCTGCCCATTTCTTTTGTTCTTCCTCATCGCAAACAGTTAATTGAACTGAACCGTATGCCCCGCATCGCACACGCAACTAAAATCTGAACAGTGTTTGATGAATCCTTCATCGCAAACGTTTTGCATCTTTTTTTGATAGTTTTTACATCACCATTTGCAATTAATGCATCGCACACAGTTTCGTCAAAGGGTCTCTGATCGTAGTGCCGCGTTAGCAGCATCCTGCTGTAGTGTAGGTTCAACTTTAATTTGTTCAGGGGGTGTAGGTTTCCTAGTATAACTCTTATGAACCAAAACTGAAGCTTTAGCATGTTCTTTTATCCTAACAGGAAAAAGGTGGTTTCTCAATGTAAGCGGTAGGAATAACAGGATCAACATTATAAGTAATAGTTTCTTATTCTACTTTAATAGGTTCTACTAGTTTTACTTCAATGGGACGAAGATATTTAAACCACTTCTCCTTGAGGAGATCAACATGACTAGCAAATGATTCACATAAATAAGCTACTATCTCAGAGTCAAGTCCATATTTAGTGCTAAATTCACGAAAAGCATCGGTATCCACAAAAGATTTAACACAATGAAACTTAAGGTTTATACCTGACTCCTTACCTTCGTCGAGTTCCCAATCTTCAGAGTTTTGTTTAATTCTTTCCAATAAATCCCATTTGAATTCAATAGTCTTCTTCACAAAAGAACCAGTACAAGAAGTATCGAGCATGGATTGATCATTACGAGAAAGCCGAGCATACAAATTCTGAATAATAATTTCTCTTGAGAGCTCATGATTGGGGCATGAATATAACATTGACTTCAGCCTCCCCAAAGCTTGAGCGATACTTTGTCATTCAGGAGGCCAAAAATATATATAATTCCGATAACGATGAACCAGATGCATAGGATAAAACTTCTGATGAAATTCCAATTTCAATCGGTTGTAGTTCCAAGATCGAATATCATCACATAGCCTATACCATGTAAATACCTTTCCTTAAAAGATAAAGGGAAGACCTTCTTCTTGACATCATCCTCGGGCAAACCTGCAAGCTTAAATAATCCACAAACTTCATCCACAAATATTAGATGCATGGCAGGATGTAGTGTTCCATCTCCTGCATAAGGATTAGCTAGCAGTTTCTCTATCATACCCGAAGGAATTTCATAATAAATATTTTTAGTAGGTTCAGTAGGTTGAGGAGAAACTTCTTACTCTACCAGTCGGGGTGAAGATACCCCAAACAAGCCCCTCAAAGGATTATTTTCCATAGTGACAAGTGACAGTAATGTCAGCATGTAATATAAATGTTTTTACCAAATTTGACTCACCAAAGGCGCTTCACTCCCCGGCAACGGTGCTAGAAAAGAGTCTTGATGACCCACAAGTATAGGGGATCTATCTAGTCCTTTTGATAAGTAAGAGTGTCGAACCCAACGAGGAGCAGAAGGAAATGACAAGTGGTTTTCGGCAAGGTAATGTCTGCAAGCACTGAAATCATAACAGATAGTTGTGTGATAAGATAATTTGTAAAAGGTAACAAGTAACAATTGTAATAAGGTGCAGCAAGGTGGACCAATCCTTTTTGTAGCAAAGGTCAAGCCTGGAAAAACTCTTATATAAAGCAAAGCGCTCCCGAGGACACATGGGAATTATTTTCAAGTTAGTTTTCATCATGCTCATATAATTCACGTTTGTTAATTTGATAATTTGATATGTGGGTGGACCGGTGCTTGGGTGCTGTCCTTACTTGGAAAAACCTCCCACTTATGATTAACTCCTCTCGCAAGCATCTACAACTACGAAAGAAGAATTAAGATAAATCTTACCATAACATGAAACATATGGATCCAAATCAGCCCCTTACGAAGCAACACATAAACTAGGGTTTAAGCTTCTGTCACTCTAGCAACCCATCATCTACTTATTAGTTCACAATGCCTTCCCCTAGGCCCAAATCATGGTGAAGTGTCATGTAGTCGATGTTCACATAACACCACTAGAGGAGAGACAACATACATCTCATCAAAATATCAAACGAATACCAAATTCACATGATTACTTACAACAAGACTTCTCCCATGTCCCTAGGAACAAATGTAACTACTCACAAAGCATATTCATGTTCATAATCAGACGGGTATTAAATAGCATTAAGGATCTGAACATATGATCTTCCACTGAATGAACCAACTAGCATCAACTACAAGGAGTAATCAACACTACTACCAACCCACAGGTGCCAATTTGAGGTTTTGAGACAAAGATCGGATACAAGAGATGAACTAGGGTTTGAGAGGAGATGGTGCTGGTGAATATGTTGATGGAGATTGACCCCCTCTCGATGAGAGGATCGTTGGTGATGACGATGGCTTTGATTTCCCCCTCCGGAGGGGAAGTTTCCCAATGAACAGCTCACTGAGCCCGATTATACCTTGAGTTCCGCCTCGGGATGGTGGCACTTAGTCCCAAAAGCTTACTTATGATTTTTGCCAGGTCAAAACGCTCCATATAGCAGAAGATGGGCACCGGAGGCCTGCCAGAGGGCCCACAAGCCCTAGGGGCACGCCCCGAGGCTTGTGGCCACCTGGTGGGTCCCCCTCTGGTATTTCTTCATCCCATATTTTTTATATATTCCAAAATAATTCTCCGTAAAATTTTAGGAGTTTTGCAGTCGTGCAGAATATGTCTCTCAGATTTGCTCCTTTCCGGTCAAGAATTCCAGCTGCAGGCATTCTCCCTCTTCATGTAAATCTTGTAAAATAAGAGAGAAAAGGCATAAGTATTGTACCATAATGTGTAATAACAACCCATAATGCAATAAATATTAACATAAAAGCATGATGCAAAATGGACGTATCAAGGAGTAGATGGTATTATTAGACATTGTGTACCTGAGCATGAACATGAAAAAATCCTACAGAAATGCCACTCCGAAGCTTATGGAGGACATCATGCGGGAGATACAACTACTCACAATGTATTGCAATATGGTTTTATTGGCCTACTCTCTTGAAGGATTCCCATAAGTTTGTTTTATCTTGTGACGAATGTCAAAGAATAGGTATTATTGGTAAGCGTCAGGAAATGCCTATGGACTATTCTCTTGGTGTTGAACCATTTGATGTTTGTGGTTGTGATTTCATGGGACCTTTTCCTTCCTCTAACTGGTATACACATATTTTGGTTGTTGTTGATTACGTTACTAAGTGGGTAGAAGCTATTCCAACTAGTAGTGCTGATCACAACACCTCTAATAAAATGCTTAAGGGAGTTATTTTCCCAAGGTTTGGAGTCCCCAGATATTTAATGACTCATGGTGGTTCACACTTTATTCATGGTGCTTTCCATAAAATGCTTGCTAAGTATGATGTTAACCATAGAATTGCATCACCCTAGTTGAACTTAGCAATAGAGAAATAAAATAAAATTCACTAAAAACTATCAAAAGGTCCCGAAAGAATTGGTCTAAGAAATTAGATGATGCACTTTGGGCTAACAGAACAACTTATAAAAATCCTATGGGTATATCTCCTTATAAAATGGTTTACGAAAAAGCTTGTCATTTGCCTCTTGGGTTAGAACATAAAGCATATTGGGAAATTAAAGAACTCCACTATGATTTCAAACTTGCCGGTCAAAAGAGGTTATTTGATATTAGCTCATTAGATGAATGGAGAACCCAAGTTTATGAAAATGCCAAATTATTTAAATAAAAAGATAAAAGATGGCATGATAAAATAATCCAAAAGCATGAGTTCAAAGTTGGAGAATATGTCCTTTTGTACAATTCTCGTTTTAGATTCTTTGCAGGAAAACTTCTCTCCAAATGGGAAGGACCCTATGTTATCGAATAAGTTTATCATTCTGGAGCTATCAAAATAAATAATGCCGAAGGTACTAACCCCAAGGTTGTCAATGGGCAAAGAATCAAACACTATATCTCAGGTACGCCTATTAATGTTGAAAGCAATATTATTCAAACCATGATAGCAGAGGAACACATACAAGAAACCTTCCGGAATAGTCCAAAATCGTTAAAAAAGAGGACGTAACCCACTAGTCCCTCCTCGTTTCAAGCAAGAAAGCAAGGAATCAAGAAAGCAAGGAGGCAAAAATTATTCAAACCATGATACGGTAAGTAAACGGACTCCAAAAATTCTGCAAAAATATTTTTTGCCAGTTCTCGAATATTACAAAAATTAGGAAACTAAGAAGCAACCAGGAAGGTAACCCTGGTGGGCACAAGACACCAAGCCAGGCGCGCCCAGGTGGGTTGTGCCCACCTCAGGTACCTTCCGGACTCCGGTTTACCTTGTTTCCCAAGATAAAAAATCTTCATATACCTCCCGAACCTATTGACCATCGTGTCGTGGACAAATCTTTTGTTCCTATTTCTCTTTTTTTTCTGGCAGATCTGAAAAATATGTCGTCCCAAGATTCAGAGGTGGATTGCCCAGTTTCTTATTGACCTTTGGATAAAAATATGTTGACACTAGTCCCTCCTCGTTTCAAGCAAGAAAGCAAGGAGGTATTATGCAAGATGATAATAAAGCTTGAGACAGAGAACGATGAGTTTAGGATGGATAATTTTACCCTCTGACACAAGCTGGAGAAACAGGAGGATAAACCCGCTACTACCTCATCACCACCACCACCACCTTCTTCATCACCAAAGGAGACTTGAGTATCGGGTATGGGCACTCCCTTTGGCTTGTGCCAAGATTGGGAGAGGTGCCCCAATATCGTATCACCATCACTATCTTTTGCCTTTATTTATCTTAGTTTGATCTTTAGTTGTCTTTTGATTTAGTTGAATAAAAAATTAGTTCGATCTTTCTTCGAGTGTTTGCTTAGTGATCTATCTATCCTTGTAATCATGTGCGAGATATATAATAAAGTTTAGTTTGAGTTTTGCTTTCTTTACTTTCATGTTCCAATAAAAATAAAGGAAAATAAATGAAAAAGAGCATATGCTAATCTTAGGTAAGTAATGACATCACATAAGGAAGAGTATAAGTAGTAAAATTTATTGGACATTGACAAACATAGAATTGGTTAATGATGCAATTTATGAAAGAATTAATAAGGGAAGAGAAGATTCACATGCAAATACACTATCTTGGAATCTTTTATGATTGTGAGCCCCCATCATAATATTGTATGGCAAAATTGTTGACGTCGGACAAGGAAGACAATGTAATGATTTATGTTTGTTCATATTTACATAGAAGTTATATTGTCATAGATCCTTTAACATGTGCTGCTTGCCCCTATCTCTGCTAGCCAAAAAATTCCACTCTAAGTAGTGATACTACTTGTGCATCCAAAAAACCCTTAAACCCAAATATTGCTTTCAGAGTCCACCATACCTACCTATGGATTGAGTAAGATCCTTCAAGTAAGTTGTCATCGGTGCAATAAGGCAATAAAAATTGCTTCTAAATGTGTTAGATCATTTAGTGTAAGAGAAAATTGAGCGTTGTATGAACTTGTGATGGAAAAATAATAAAGGCGGCAGACTGCGTAATAAAGGTTGCTATCACAAGGGGCAATGTAGCGTGACATTATTTTGCACTAAGATATTGAGCATACAACCAAAAAGTGTATGGCAACCTATGCTTCCCTCTGTGAAGGGCCTATCTTTTACTTCTATGTATTTACTTTTATGCAAGACTCAAAGTATTCTTCCCTATTCCTTTTTATTTTCTCTTTTGCAAGCATCATGTTGTGAGGAAAGATCTAGGCACATATATCCAGTTGAATATGGGTGGGCATGAGTTATTATGGTTGACATCACCCTTGAGGTGAATACGTTGGGAGGCGAAACTATAAGCCCCTATCTTCCTATGTGTCTGGTTGAAACTTTTTTCTCATGGGTATGCGGTGAGTGTTAGCAATCATAGAAGACTATATGATGGTGTAGTATGTGGACTTGCCAAAGGCTCCGATACGTGACCCTTCCTGAAAAGATTATGAATTGTAGTTGCAAAGTTGACCGAGAACATAGTTTGCTGGTTTTCAATAGAGTTCATGCTTTATACTTCGATGTTTTGATGAATTGTTACTTGTTCATGAGAAGTTTATGACAAAAGTCATATGTTAAAAAGTTCTATAGTAAAGTTTTTTGTTGTTATAATAATATACATGATGCTTCTATGTCTGTATTTTATTTTTATAAACACCTCTCTCTCTCTCTGTAAGCATGTGGACATGTTTTTCGATATCGGTTTTTCGCTTGAGGAAAAGCGAGGTCTAAGCTTGGGGGAGTTGATACGCCCATTTTGCATCATGTTTACCTACTGTTATTTACTAAGATTTTATGCATAATAATGCCTTTTGGAGTAATTATAATGCCTTTTATCTCATAATATGCAAGGTTTACACAGAGAGGGAGAATACCGGCAACTGGAATTCTGGACCTAGAAAAGCTACGTCAGAGTTACCTTTTCTGCACATCCCCAAATGAGCTGAATATTTATGGAGAATTATTTTGCAATAAAAAAATACTGGAGCAAATAACTACCAGAGGAGGCCCACCAGGTGGGCACAACTCACCTGGGTGCGCCAGGCCCCCCAGGCGCACCTTGGTGGATTGTGCCCTCCTCGGCCCACCTCGGGTGCCCCTCTTCTGGTATATAAGTCATTTTAACCTAGAAAAATGTGGAGAGGACTTTTGGGACAAAGAGGCGCCGTCTTGAGGCGGATCTTGAGCCGGAGCACTTTTGCCCTTCGGTGGAGCGATTCCGCTGGGAAAACTTCCCTCTCAGAGGGGGAAATCATCGTCACCATCATCACCAACAAGCCTCCCATCTTGGGGAGGGCAATCTTCATCAACATCTTCAACAACACCATCTCCTCTCTAACCCTATTTCATCTCTTGTGTTTAATCTTTGCACCGGAACCTTAGATTGGTGCTCGTAGGTGACTAGTAGTGTTGGTTACATCTTGTAGTTGATTACTATATGGTTTATTTGGTGGACGATTATATGTTCAGATCCATTATGCTATTTCATACCCCTCTGATCTTGAGCATGATTATCATTTGTGAGTAGTTACTTTTGTTCTTATGGTCATGGGAGAAATCTTGGTTGCAAGTAATCATGTGAACTTGATATGTGATTGATATTTTGATAGTATGTATGTTGTGATTCCCTTAGTGGTGTCATGTGAATGTCGACTACATGACACTTCACCATATCTGGGCCTAAGGGAATGCATTGTGGATTAGTTATTAGATGATGGGTTGCTAGAGTGACAAAATCTTAAACCCTAGATTATGCGCTATTCTGTAAGGGACCGATTTGGATCCAAAAGTTTAATGCTATGGTTACATTTTATCTTAATAGTTTTCTCGTAGTTGTAGATGCTTGTTGATGGGTTTAATCATAAGTAGGAGGTTTGTTCAAGTAAGAACATCACCTAAGAACCGATCCACCCACATATCAAATTAACTGTCGGATGTGGGGTTCCGGCAAACCCTTAAGGTTCGAACACTAGGGTGCGCGCGAAGTATTTCCCTCCTACCGATCTACACTCTATCTTGCTAAGATCTTGTGGACGAACTCGATGAACTCGCAACATAGAAAGACACGGGGTTTAAACTGGTTCGGGCCACCATTGTGGTGTAATACCCTACTCCATTGTGGTGGTGGTGGATTGCCTCTCGGCCGATGATGAATAAGATACAAGGAAGAACAGCCTCCTGAGGTTGAGGCGTTCTTGTGCGTATGAACTTGTGGTGTGTGGGTTTGATCTCAGTTCAACTTGCCCTCTACTGTCGTGGCTAGTCCTATTTATAGAGGCCCTGGTCCTCTTCCAAAATATCGAGCGGGAAGGGAGCCAACAACGGCGGGCAAATTTGAAGGGGGACAACTAGTACAAGCTATCCTGACAAAAGCGGCTCCATGATGACCTCCGCCTTGCCGTCCTCCTGGTCTTGGTCTCGTTGCACCAATATGGCAACCTTTGCCTGATGCCTCGGTACTCTTCGCCCGCGCTTGCCTCCTTAGCACCAAAGAGGAAATAAGGACGCTCCGCGCATCGGCACCCGCCTGGCACCGTTCGTCGTGGATGATGTCACAAGAGCCTCGTGAGGTTTGCCCCGCCTTGATATCTCTGCTCCTCGTGAGCCTGCCTGGCTAGGCCACTCCAGAGGAGGTCTTGCATCGTCCGCCTCGCGAGGCTTGGCCCCTCGCGAAGGTCTTGGTCGCTTTGTTGATGAAGATGGGCCGTACGGCCTGCTGCTTGGCCACGCGGTGGGCCGCAGGCAGGCAAGTCTAGGGACCCCCGTTCCCAGAACGCCGACAGTAGCCCCCGGGCCCAGGTGCACTCGGGCTTGGCTTCGCGGCGAAGCCAAGGGTCAAGTTCGGAGCACCACGGGCCCCAAAAGCCTGCGGCCTCGGTCGATGCATGGCGGTTGATTGGACATGGGTGTCTCCGCTTCCCCATGCTGCCTCGACAACTGGTTGCCCTGACAAAGGCTGGCGCGGGAAGTTCTTTCCTTCATTGCTTCTTCCTTGCCTCGCTCCAGATCCCATTTCTCGCTCTTCGCCACCGCTATCTCCAGATCTGCTCCACCCTTGCTCTGCTTCTGCCGCCCATGGTGCCGCGCAAGGTCAAGGCTTCCTCAACACCGGCTTGGTATGAGCCGGCCCTCGAGGCGCCCACCGTTATGGAGAAGAGCCTCGCCTCCGTGCGCCTACTGACAGCGGGCGAGAGCAATGAGTGGGGGAAGACAGAGCTCTGTCTTGCCTCCGACGAGCCGGAGCCTGATGGGAGCACCTTCTTCCCCTTCTTCTCGAGCAGCGTCGCCGTTGGGTTGGTCCCTCCTTTTTCTGATTTATTTTATGAAGTCCTCGACCACTACGGGCTGCAGGCTCTGCATCTCCATCCCAACTCTGCCCTCCTCATGTCCATATTTGCCTACTACTGCGAGGCATACCTGGGCGTTATGCCGTCCGTGGCGCTCCTTCGCCATTTCTTCTTTCTCCGTGTCAGCAGCGAGCATATCACCGGATGCGCTAATTTTGTCGCCTGCGGCAAGGCCAACTCGATCTCGAGCACTGGGAAGAGGGCCGACAACATCCGATCCAAATGGGTCATGATGGATGCCCAGCGTGCCGACCCGCGTCTGGCGTTGCCAACAGCGGCGCCTCCTCCCAATGGGGGGTGGCCCAAGGCGGAGCTTGCCGACGAGCGGGCGTCGTTGGTGTTGGGGCAGATGATGACCGACCTGAGGCCGGGCAATGCGAAGGAGGCCAAGATAATGGGGGCGATGCTCCTGAGGGAGTTCTTGATGCTGCGGGTTGCCCCACTCCAGGCGCGCGCGCGCCCCCACTGGGAGCTTGACGAAAAGGAGAACAAGACCCGCCTGAGGCCGGGGGACCTGCCTGGCGATGAACTGGACACCGTTCTGCGCCTCATAGTCGGACAACCAGGAGTACCCGCCTAGCGCCTTCCTTCCCCTGTTCCAGCGCAGGGATCTGGAGGAATTCATCGCCTCCAGGCCAACTTTTGATGCGTGCGGGCTGGTGCCGCCAACGCTTCCCGGAGCTCCTTCGGCATAGAAACTGGTGGAGGTGTCTTCTGGTGAGTCACACAGCAGGGGAGAAGAGGAGGAGGACTCGGAGAAGACTCTGGAAGAGGTGGGGGAGACCTCCCCCCTGAGCAAGGCCGAGATTCTCCGCGCCCTTCCTGATGATGCCGAGGCCGACGCCTTCCAAGGGGAGAGAGAGCAACCCCTCATCCCGACGAAGGGTAGGTCATCGCTGGTGGCCCGCGATGCCGCCCCCGTCCTGGCGCCTCCTGGGGCGGGCTCCGGTTCTGCCTCCACTCCGCCCGGCGCCGCCGGTGACCGAGCGCCTGCCCCTCAGGTCCCGAAGCTGTCAGGCTTCAAGCCTCTCAAGCGGTCAGTGGAATACGTCGCAGTGGATCGGTAAGTGTCTTAGGCTTCGTTTTGTTCATTTTGCACTCGTTGTTTCCGGATGCTCGCCCCTGGTTGATCAGGCCGACATCTTCGGCAAAGAAGAGGAAGGAGGATACGGCAACCGTGCCTCCCTCTGCAGGGAAAGGAGGCAATAGCCCTCGCATCTCCCCAGCCCGATCTTCCTCGCGAGGCCAAGAGGGGCATCATCGTGTGGAATCAGCCCCCATGGCTCCGCTGGCACCGGAGGTGCCGGTACTTGGCGCGGCTGACGAGGTCCCAGCTGCTCCGAAACTCGCGGTCTCCCAAGCCCTGGTGATGATGTCGCTTCCTCGTACTGCTGCATCTCCACTTCCTTGTCTTTCTGCTCCTGCCGCCGTCTTGGAGCGTGCCCTTGCGGAGATGACCCAGCTGCAAGAATATGTCCTGAGCGCGAACGCGCGCCTGGTGGCCGGGCGTCTGGAGTTGCCCTCTGGCTGGCTTCACTCCGATCTGGCAGTCCGTGCGGCACTAGGCCAGGCTGCTGCGGTTTTCGAGAAGGAGAAGCAAGGAGCCGCCAACGCTTTGGGCGATCGTGAGGCGGCACTAAAGGACGTCAAGGCCGCCCGTGACCATTGCCAAGTGCTGGAGGGCGAGCTGCAGAGCCTGCGCGACAAGCACGCCGAAGAGGTGCGCTGCCGCCAAGCGATGGAGGAGGAGATGAAAGCCCGAGAGGAAGCCGTCAAGAACCGTGATGCTGAGCTGGCGGAGCTGGGGAAGAAGCAGGCTGCCGAGCGCAACCGGTTGGAAGAGTTGGAGCGGAAGATGGGAATGAGGGAGGCCGATCTTGATGCCAAGGCGCGAGTCCTGGCAGAAGACCGCGTGGCCTTTGCCGATCTCGAGGAGAGGTCTCGCAAGTCGCTGAAGACTCTCTACGAGCACGGCCTGGAGAAGCCTCTGGACACCGACGAGGACGGCCCCGCCCAGCTGCTTCCTCTCGTGGTGAAGGCGCTTGAGGAGGTTGTTGATGGTCTCGGTCCCATGGCGGAGGCAGAAGCTCGCGTCCTGTCCTCAGCCGCGCTGACTCGCGTCTTTAGCCACCTGCACCTTCGTGACCCCAACGCCTGCCTTGACGAGCTGCTGGAGCCTGTAGCTGAAGATCAGTACGAGGCGGCTGCCGCGGCCGTGCAGGATCAGGTGGGGGCCTTGCTGAGGAGGTTCCGCGGCTTCGTCTCCGCCCCTCTGTCCGGCGTCGTCGACCTCGCAGCTGGTGGTGGAGGTGAAGACAAGATTACTCACGAGGGAGCACCTTCCGCGGGTGACGGCGACGTCTAGAGGTGACCTGCGGCCATTCTTCTCATTCCATTCCTGCGACATGTATCAGGCCTCGTGGAGGCGTTTAGACTTTTCATTTGGTTTTGTGAAACAAAGTGCTTGTAATATTTGCTTCGAGGTTTTGCGATTTCCTTCCTATTTGCTTTGCATTCTGCGTCGCCAGAGCCCGGCCCCGCGCATACCTCAACCGCCATTGGGCCGACCGGAGACCAGGACGGACCAAGGAGTGAGGGGCTACGTGACTAGTTAGGCTCCTGAGTCGCGATGCTCAGGAGTCCCCTGGACGCGCAAACAACATATAGGGAGAGTTCGCAGGGATAGTGTGGGGACCCCGACTCATAAGTCGTGATCACCGAATGCTGCGTGTCTGATGATCCCGAGATCAATGCTCACGAACACACGGAAGATGAATAACAAGAGTCTTACATCCATACATACCGTATTACACAAGTAGGACCATTATGGTCGAGTCTTGAGTATAACATCGCAGCAGAAATCTTCGTCGATAACTTGGACCCATGCCATCTGCCTTAACCCTACAGGCATTCTGACTGGGAAGCGTCCTAGCTCGCATGTTAAATCACCAAGTATTCTTCATCATATCCTGTTCTTTCATGCACGGCCAATAAAATAACCGATTGGGAAGCCAATGAGTACTTTGAATGTACTACTTAAGCAACCCGTGTTTTGGTTCAAGATACAACAATGCATGATATAGGTAAATTTTTGCAGAAAGCTAGTTTTTGTTGTGCTATGACATGTTCAACAATTGGTAAATCAAGCATCATACAATTTCAAGTAACCATAGGGTCTGGTTACATATATCAACATAAATGGAGTGGGCATCAACCCAACTCAATCATGTCAAGTCCTTTGACTTGACCCAAGTAGTTCTTGCCACTTATCCCAACACACACACTGGTTTGTAAACAAGTGGACGTAGCCCAAGAGCGGTTACCCAACTGTCCTTGACCGTGGACACGGCTATTCGAATAGTTTTACACTCTGAAAAGGTTGCACACTTTACCCACAAGATCCGGGGAACTTCCGTGTCAGCCACGACCCGCGGTACCTTAAGTACCCGGGGTAAGCACCCGATCACTATCTTTCCCTAGACGACACTAACATGGAGTCCACTCGATTGGTAGTAACCCCCGTGCCCAACATTTCACAACTTAAAATTTGTGGAGCCTTGCTCCCATATTCATCACATACCACTGGCACGGGGTACCAACGGTGTGTCCGGTGCCCCATAAAAATGTTCTTGGCCGCCCTACCTGGCACGACCCCGTCCCAAGAGAGCGCAACAACAAGTCTCCCGTCACTAGTAATGCGGCCTCCAATCTAGTATCGACCTAGGTAATTAATAATGCCCTTTCCCATATAAGGGTAGAGTGGTTGCACATGTAAGGTTGGAATAACGGTCACAACTTAAACCAATCCGTTTTGAAAACAACACTCACACTTGCCTCGGTACACCACTTCGTCGTCAAGTGGTTACCCAACTCATTATCTCCCTCGGGCATAAGTGGCACCCGACAGGGTTTTCGGAAAGTCTTTTGTAAATACTTTGTCTCCATCACCATGCATATTCCCGTCCCATTTGCGTAACCACTACTATAGCATCCTATCTACTCCCACCGGCATAACCCTCATAAGGTGGTAGGGTCATGCACCATGCAAGTATCAACGAGGAAGTAACAGAGGCAACCCATCAAGGTGGTTACCACCTCATCATGATTCCGTTGCAATAACAATATGGTGCTATATGACATGCATAAAAAGGGTTTCATAGACATGGTCAAAGGGCTGCTTGCCTGTTTTAACAAAGTCTTCGAGGTCTTCAAATATCTACGGTCCAACTCCGAGTATTTCGTCTACTTAAATCAACTATCGTGAAAGCAACCATAATAAACAGCATAACAAGGCAGAAAAATAAAAGTGCTCTAAAAGTATTAATTTGACTTTTCTAGAACATCTCTGGTTATATGAAAAATAACCAGAGTGGTTTCATTGGAATTGGATCAGTGGATATCTCTGAACATTTCAACATGATGGAATCAAGGGATTTATGGATTTGCAAGAAGTGTACAGAAATATATTTTTGGAAAATGAGAAAAGGCACCCATTTAACAAACCATGATTTTAGAAGCATCTAGGAGTTGGTTTCACTTGATTTGGAGTACAAATGAATTTCTTATGAATTTGCAAAGTTTACAAATATAAAGAAATGGCTCATTATATTGTGTTGCACAGAAAGTATTAAGAAAAATGTTCATAAACTAAGTTATGAACTTAGAAGCATCTAGAAATTTGAATCATGGCATTTGGATCACTTTTGAGCTCTCTGTGATTTTCTAAAGTTTATGACAGAAATGGAAAAATGGGATTTTAAATGTTTGTGAAGAAAAAGTCTGTGGAAAAACGTGCATGTTGCACCAACAGGTAGATCATGATTTATAGAGTCACTAGAAATTTGAATCATCAAATTTGGAGTTAATTTGAATTATTTAGAAATTTTACAATATTTATGAAAAAGAAAAGGAAGAAAGGGAGTCAACCTTATAAAGCGCACTGGGCGAATCCCAGCTAAACGGCACCCACTGGGCTCGGCCCAGTGGCTCAGCTGCGCGAGGGAGGAGGTGACGCTGAAGGCACACTGGGCAAGCGGATCGGCCTGAAGCCGTTTCCACTTAACCCGACTGGTAGGCCGGCTCGGTCGCCTCTGCCGCTGACGGGCGGGCCCCTGCCAGCTGGCGGGGCGATCGTCCTCTACCTCCCGCTCGAGGTAGAGCAGGGGAGGCAGTGCGCACGCCGGCGCTCGTCCGGCGATAGCCGGTGCCTCCGGCCGTCTCCCGAGGCGCTTCGCCTATGGGCGAGCTCAGCGCTGAGCGGCGCATCCGCTGGTGCAGGGCACAGCTGCTGGAGGGGGCCGAGGTGACCGCAGCTTTGATGGTGGCGGGGGAGGTCGTTGGCCATCCGTGGCTCTCGGCGTTCGAGCATCCCCGCGACGGTTTGAGGAGGTGGGGAGGGTCGCCGGACCACGGGGAGTCTTTGGGTGGAGGAAAAGGAGGGAGGTGAGCTCGGGCTCGACTGAATTTGAGGGAAGGGCAGCGGCGGCCATGGCGGCCATGAGAAGCGAGGGGAGGCTCTGGAGGGCAAGTGAGAGGTTTAGGAGGAAGATGGGAGGGCAGAGAGTCGTATTGTGAGCTTGGAGCAGGGTCGGGAAGGCCAGATGAGGAGGGGGCGAAGATGAGCCGTGGACCGCGTCCATGGTCTCGAGCTGGGCAACACCAGGGCCATATTGGCGCCCCTGGTCGTGTCTGGGGCACTCGTGGGCGTGGACCAGGTCGAGGGAGGAGGAAAGGGGAAGCGGGACGCGTTCCAGGAGGGTCCCGAGCTCATGCGCCCATTGGCCGAGCTGGGCGGCGTCGGGCATGGGCAGCAGGGGGTGAGAGAGAGGGGAAGAGGAGGGGGAATGCACGGTTGTCGTGTTGCGGACGTCGAGGGCCTCGACTGGTGTGAGGGGGAGGCTCGAGGTGGTCGGCGGACGCGGCGTCAACGGTCGGGAGCGTGATGACGTGCTCTAGAGCGCGTCTCTGGCCGGCATCCGCGGCTTTTTCTCGCGTCCTCACGCGCCCACTTGTGTTTGGCAGTTGCACGGGGGAGTAAACAATGTGGCAATGGCATTGGATGCTATGGGAATCCACTGGAGGGGAGAGGGAGTAGAGAGATAGTGGAAATGGTGCTATCCACAGAGGGAAAAAGAGCTTTTCACCCCCATCATCATGGCTCCTCGGGCAGGAAAAGATGCAGGGGTTAGAGGAGGACCAGATGGGGCTGTGGGAAAAAGTTGAGCTCATGGAGATTAGTGGAAATGGACGAAACATGCATTTTAAGTTTCTGCCAAAAGGTGTTTGATGGTGGTTTGGGCAAGCAAATGGATTCCAAATGATATGAAGATTAACAGAATCAAGTGTCATATAGAAATGCGGTTGATCACCAAGTTGGAGCTCATTTGCAGAAAGTTGACAATGCAACTTTGGTAAACCCTATAAATCAACAGAAATGTTCTTTCCAAGATTTAGTCATGCAAATCTGTTCTCCTTGATGCACCACTTGGTGTAGTGTCATCATTTGAGGTTCTGAACATGTCCACAAAAGTTGAGATCAAAAGGAGATAGTTGCCAATGTAGAGTTGTTCAAATTTGGTTCTGGACAGGAAGGGTTTTGGGGCACTTTTATCAAGATAAAATTTTCTCCAACTTGTGCCACTTGGCCTAGATGAATACTTAGACCATTTGAGCATGTTCACAAGGTTTGAGAACATTTGGACATGTTTGGCAATGTAGAGTTGCCCAAACTTCAAAATGGACACAAATGGTTTTGAGGGGATTTCATGGGGTTATACTATTCCCCATGACATTATACTTGTCAAGATAATCAAACATGTCATATGTGACATTCTAGAATTTTCTTGGAATTTTTGGGGAATATTTCCTTTGTAAATATTTCAAAAGCTTGAAATATCCAGAAAGGGTTTTTGAGGAATTTGACCAATATTTTGAACATGACCATGTGTTGAAACTCTTATATATGGACAATATATGTCCACTGAGTTTCCCTAATTTTTCTCAAATATTTTTGAAGCTTTAAAATAATTTTAACCTATTAAAGACCATTTCTGGACTTGAGAAAAAGTCTTTAAATAAAATAAGAAAATAAGTTTTAAAATTATATTTTTGGGGTTTATGGGTGTCCTATATCTAATAGGAGTCAAATATATTTTTGGAAAGATTTTTACTGCCCTTAATTAATTACTTGAAGTGCAAATCTCAATTCAGGGGTTTTTGGAAAACTAATTTTTGAAAATACTATTTGGCCAAATAATTTTTGTAAGAAATTGTTTTTATGCACTATACACATGGCATGATCATTGGGCAAGGTTTTTGGGTCAAGGAGAAGGAGTATAAGAGTTGGAGGATTTATTTGATTTTTAGAGCACTAGCAAACAATAGACAAAAATCAAGTCAAGCAAAGACCAAAACACTCAAAACTTTTTGTCAAACCACAATTTATCATAATTTATTAGCTTAAGTGTTGTGGCATGAAAATCAGGGTGTGACAGATAGATTAATGTTCTACGTCGGCAGAGCCCGGCCCCGTGCATAACTCAACCGCCATTGGGCCGACCGGAGACCAGGACGGACCAAGGAGTGAGGGGCTACGTGACCAGTTAGGCTCCTGAGTCGCGATGCTCAGGAGTCCCCCTTAACGTGCAAACAATTCCCATACCTGCCCTCGCCGAGGCCTCGGGAGGATCGCGCGATACCCAGGTCCGGGGGACCTGGTTAGGTGGCGTGCGCTTGGGCGTGACCCGAGCGCAGCCCCCGTGCCCAGCCCCCGTGCACAGCTTTCCCGAGGGGAGGCGTTGCGGTAAGGCTGGGTGCTGAGCTCTGGCCTCCCTGAGGTTGGCACGACCGTGGGGTCACCCTCAGTTGTTTATCACCAGCGCGGAGCATAGTGCTTCCGCTTGTGCACGGGCATAGCCGCTCCTCAGCAGTGTCGTCAACCAGCGCAGAGCAAGGTGCTTCCACTTGGGCGTGGGACGGGGGGCCCCTCCGGGAGGAGCCCCCGGGGCGTGTACAGCCCCGCCCTGACACGTGGCTTGCACGGCAGAGCCAGCGCGGGACTCTTGAGGCCCTACCTCAAGGCGGGTTGCGCCTGGTCTTGAGTCTTGGTGACTGTACGTTCCTGCAAGGTGGTTAGATGCAAGCACTCTACGTCCTCAGGTCCCGGCCCTCGAGCGAGCTCAGCCGCCGCTAGTATGCCAGGTCACAATGCCGTGGTCAAGGGCAGGGGGTGAGGGCTGGAGAGCCAGTAAGAGCTCCTGAGTCGCGATGCTCAGGAGCCCCCCTTTTAACGTGCAAGCGGATTGCATAGGAGGAGCAGACCCGTGGCGGGCGTTAATCGAGCAGGCGATAGCCATTGGCAGGTTAAGCGTGAAGAGCAGATCGACTTGGATTAATGCAGGAAGATACATGCAACTGGATCTGGCCCGAGCGGCTTGGGGATAATGTAGCCAGAGGGGCACCCCCAGCAAGGTAAGCTAAAGACTTAAGTAAAACGGATACATGCAACAGGGGCGGACCCGTGTGGCCTGTGAATAATGCAGCCCGAGGGGCGCTCCCAGCTTAAACGAAGTTGGAAGATGTCACCTGGTTCTGTAGACGAAGTAGAGTTGGTGCAGCTGAAGGCGTGCGTTGAAGGAATGACTCCTCATGAGCCACCGAGACCCTGGGCCTCGGGAGGATCTGGGGGTTCAGGAGGTTCCCTAAAGACCGTCTCCATCTCCTCCAGGACGGCGTGGAACCTGGCCTCCTGAGCCGCCAGGAATTGCCCCATGTTGCGCTGATAGGACGACGCCACACTCGGCAAGCCGAAGGGCATATGCGAACGTAGCTGTGTGGTGGGCCCTCACAACGGCCCACACGCGATGGCCAGAAGCGCTCCTGAGATGCGGCCCTGCTGAGCCCTGGGACGTCGACGCAGACACGCAGCCCGACATCCTCGCCTGGATGGGGAGCTGCGCCTTGTGAGCTGTGGCCGCGCATGGCTCTTGCTTCTTGCAGTTCTGGGTGGTCTTGTTGATGAACTCTGGGTGGTGGGCACTCCTTGCCTGTGCTCTCTGAGGAAGGCGTGCCGTGAAGCACGCTTCAAGTGGTGCCCAAGCGCCTCCCTCGTGAGGTTGGCAAGGTCTCGAGGCTCTCGGGAGAGCCCCGAGTCCTGCCCGAGGAGGGCGCCGGGCGCGCTTTCCTATGCGATGGAGAGAGGCGCCCCTAGAGCGGGCGCTGATCCTGACGAGGCTCCTGACGCGACGCCATCTTCTTGGGGTCCTGCGCGGCGCGACAACTTCTTCTTGGGGATGGTCTCCGAAGGGCCTTCACTTCTGCTGTCAGGGTTGTTGATTGCTGCGGCTTGGAAGGCGCGCTCAAGGGAGCACACCGCATCCCTCTCTTCACATGGGACCGTGATGATTCCTCCGCTTCCTGGCATCTTGAGAACGTTGTAGCCATGGTGAGTGACTGCCATGAACTTGGCCAGGGCTGGATACCCGAGGATGGCATTGTACGGCAGGCGGATGTGCGCGACGTCGAAGTCGATGAGCTCGGTGCGGTAGTTCTTGCGCTCCCCGAAGGTGACAGGAAGGCGGACTTGCCCTATCGGTGTGGTGGAACCGTCAGTCACTCTTGAGAAAGGCTTGGTTGGCTGGAGCTGCTCACAGGGCACTTGGAGGTTGTCGAACGTGTCGACGGATAGGACGTTGAGCCCTGCGCCACCGTCGATGAGAGTCTTGGTGACTTGCACATTGCTGATGACTGGGGAGCACATCATAGGGAGTGCGCCAGCGGTGGCTGCGCACTTGAGCTGGTCTGCCGAGTTAAAGGTGATGGCGCATTGGGACCACCTGAGCGGGCGCGTGGCCTCGAGCTTGGGGAGCGCCGCGTTCACTTCGCGGGCGAACTGTTTGAAGATGCGCTAAGAGGCTGGGGCCTGTGCTCCGCCCAAGATGCAAGCGATCTCACGTGGCTCCTGGAAACCCCAGCCCCCTCGTCCTGGTGGTGGTCGTCGTTCGTTCTTGGTGGCGGCAACGGGGGAAGACCTGCGTTGCCCTGGGGGCGATCCTCGCGAGACTGGTCCCTCCAGGCGCCCTCGCGAGGTTGGTCCTGCCAGCGGTCCTAACGAGGCCGGTCGCGCCACTCCTTAAGCGGGCCATGGTCGTCCCAACGTCCGCCTCCAGGTCCTCCTCCGCGGCCGTAGCCCCGGTCGTTGCGCTCGGGGCGTCGACCGTAGCGTCCTTCCCGTATGGCTCTGAGCTCTTAGCAGTCGCTGGTGTTGTGGGTGTTCAGGTTGTGGAAGGCACAGAACGGTCATCCGTTCTTGGACGACTCACACTGATCTCTACCTCGCTTGGTGTCGGGCTCCGCTGCGAGCACTACTGCCTCTTTACGCTTCACGTCCTTGGCCTTTGCCTTCTTCTCTTCCACTCCCGCAGCTGGCAGCTCAAGGAGAGAGAGGCGCCCCTCCTCAGCTCTTGCGCACTTGGTCCCCAGGTTGAACAACTCCTGAGACGTGCAATAGCCAGCTCTTCCTTCATCTTGACGTCACGGACGCCGTCTAAGAACGCGGAGATGATGGCTTCGTCCGTGACCTTGGGGATCTTGAGGCGGGTGTTGTTGAAGCGCTGGATGTACTTCTGGAGAGTTTCTCCTGGCTGTTGCTTGATGTGGCGTAGATCACCCGCGGCCGGTGGGCGGTCGCGAGTGCCCTGAAAGTTGGCGACGAAGCGGTCGCGCATCTCGTCCTAGGAGGAGATTGAGCCGTGCTGCAGGTTCAGGAGCCAGGAGCGGGCCCCATCCTTGAGAGCCATGGGAAACCAATTCGCCATGACTTTCTCGTCGCCGTTGGCCGCTTCGATGCTCAGCTCATAGAGCTGCAGGAACTCCGCGGGGTCAGCGGTGCCGTCGTAGCGAGGAGGCAAATCTGGCTTGAACTTGCCTGGCCAGGTGACGCTACACAGCTCGGGGTTAAGGCACGGCAGCCGGCCGTGGTTGCCGGGGCCCGCTTCTGAGGTGGAGCTTGGTCTTGGCGAGGTCCGCGCTGCACCACCGTAGGCGGCACACGGTCTTGACGAGGTGGCGCGGGGAGCGCCGGTGCAGCTTCTCGCGGCCGCAGGATTTCTTGGCAGCTTCTTCCTTCACGCGCGAGCGTCGGGCGCGGTGGATCACACCGCGGAGGCGCGCGCCTTGGTGCCAAGGCACCGTCTTGGGTTTGAGGTGGTGGAGGCATGCCATGAGCCCCGTTGCCCGCGACTGGTTGAGGGGTAGGCAGAGAGTGGGACGGCGCCGGAGAGCCCCCTGCGGCACGGACGAGCTCGGCGACACGGTCGAGCCACTCCTCATAGAGGTCGTCGACGAGGCGGTAACGCAAGAGCTCATTCACCGTGATGAGCGCGGCTCGTGCCTCCATGGGAGCACGGTGCGCGTGAGACGAAGAACCAGTAGGGGTGAGTGATGGAGTAGAGTTGCGGCCGTCTTGCCGCACTGAAGGATGAAGCAAGGACGCCTGCTGCTCTTTCCCCACCGGGCCGGTAGCAGCGTTGGCGGAGGGAGACGGAGAGCGACGAGGTGGCCCACCTACGGGAGTCGTCTGAGCGACGCGAGCGGAGAGGGCAGACCGACGCTCAGCTCGAGCACGGCGAGCGTCCACCATGGAAGCGACGGAGCAACGAATCGACGAAAGGGAAACTGCGGAGCACCCCTACCTGGCGCGCCAAATGTCGGATGTGGGGTTCCGGCAAACCCTTACGGTTCGAACACTAGGGTGCGCGCGAAGTCTTTCCCTCCTACCGATCTACGATCTAGCTCGTTAAGATCTTGCGGACGAACTTGACGAACTCGCAACATAGAAATACACGGGGTTTATACTGGTTCGGGCCACCGTTGTGGTGTAATACCCTACTCCAGTGTGGTGGTGGTGGATTGCCTCTCGGGCTGATGATGAACAATACAAGGGAAGAACAGCCTCCTGAGGTTGAGGCATTCTTGTGCGTATAAACTTGTGGTGTGTGGGTTTGATCTTAGTTCAACTTGCCATCTACTGTCGTGGCTAGTCCTATTTATAGAGGCCCTCGTCCTCTTCCCAAATATCGAGCGGGAAGGGAGCCAACAACGGTGGGCAAATTTGAAGGGGGACAGCTAGTACAAGCTATCCTGACAAAAGCGGTCTTCGCCTGCGAAAAGCTCTGGGGTGACGCCGTCTTGGGCTCCACGATGACCTCCGCCTTGCCGTCCTCCTGGTCTTGGTCTCATTGCACCAATATGACAACCTTTCCCTGATGCCTCGGATACCCCCTAATCCAAGACTCCCTCAGTAGCCCCTGAACCAGGCTTCAATGACGATGAGTCCGGCGCGCAGATTGTTTTCGGCATTGCAAGGCGGGTTCCTCCTTCGAATACTCCATAGAAGATCTTGAACACAAGGATAGTGTCCGCTCGCAAAACAAGTTCCACATACCATCGTAGAGAGAATAATATTTCCACAAATCTAATCTACTGACGTATTATAGCATGACATCACGCCATGGCCCGGTCATTATTCGAACCGTTTTTCGCAACTAGCCACCACACATATCGCGAGGCAGTTTCCTAGGCACGTCTTGTCGAAGCAGAGATCGTGTCCCCTTATCACGGGATTATCATCAATACGGACGTGGGTAACCCAACCGTGCCATCAATTACAGCGCTTGGGGATCAAGCGAGTTTTACTAGGCAAGTGGGGGTGCATAGTTCTGTCCGCCTTTATAAAGGGATAAGGACCTCACCTCTTTCACCCATGCCTTCTTCTCTCTCGCATATCCATTCTTGCGCACTCGAGCTCCAACGCCCAAGCTTACACCTTTTCTCCTCAAAGCGCTTCAATCATGTCCGGAGCGAGAGGCAAGTGGATGAAATCCTCCGTCACGAGGAGGACATCAAGAAGGTGCGGGGAGCCGGATACTTGGCCGCGGATATCGCGCACCGGCTGCTCGACGCAGGGCAGATCGTCCCTACCCCGGAAACTTATGAGAGGGTAGTCTTCCTCACCCACTTCGTCCGTGGACTGGGATTTCCTCTCCACCCATTCGTCCGCGGCCTCATGTTCTACTATGGGCCGGACTTCCATGACCTGGCCCCGAACTTCATCCTCAACATCTCGGCGTTTATCGTCATGTGCGAGGCCTTCCTCCGCATCCAGCCCCACTTCAGCCTGCGGCTGAAGACCTGCAATGTCAAGCCGAAGGTTGTAGGCGGCCAGCAAGCGGAATGCGGCGGCGCCATGGTGGGAAAAATGCCCAATGTCACATGGCTCAATGGCTCCTATGTCGAGACCATAAAGGGGTGGCAATCGGGGTGGTTCTACATCACCGAGCCACGCAACACCAACTGGGTGGCGGCCCCCGAGTTCTGACCCAGAATCCCCATGCGGCTCACCTCCTGGAAAGAGAAGGGCTTGTCCTGGGGTAACTCGCTAGAGCTGGCCGGACTCCAGACCTACATCAGGAACATGATGAGCAAGAAAATCAAGCTTGTCAACGTGGTCCAGGTCATGCTCTTCCGCCGGATCCTCCCGTGTCAACAACGGGTATTCAATTTGTGGGAGTTCGACCCAGCCGAGCACCAGACGCTGCAGGAGCTTTTCGACACGATGCACAAGGACGTCTGGAGGGTGCTGTTTAAAGGCGCCGAGGTACCTCCTCCCCTTACCGAGGACCATGCGGACTCAGTATGAAGCGTCGCGCCCAATCCTCAGAGGTTTTACACATCATAAGATGTTTGGTTTCCTTAGTTTAATCATATGCAGGATCTAAGCCCCCATGCCTTTGACAGGACTGGGTGGAGACGGCCGAGCGGATTGACTGCCCCGCCCCCCTGCCCGAAGATCCAGCAGATGCTCTCCTAAAGGAGATGCTGACTCCGGCACCTTACGAGGTGCCAACGTAGACGGCCAAGAAGAAGGCCACGGGGACCCAACAGGGTCTCCGGCGCAAGGTTGTGTTGGACTCATCTTCGAACACTCCGAGGCGCACTCCTCCCACGACGACGAGGAGGAAGAGGAAAGTTCTCCCCCAGCCGGAGGAGACAAGAAAAGGAAGGCCGCCCCAACCGGGGAGGCCGAATGGTCCAAGAAAGGAAGGACCCTCTTTCCAGACTACTCCACGACCGCCGCCCACAGCAACGACGAGTGGTTGCCCATGGGCAAGCCCCTTGTGAAGTCATAAGTATCCGGATAGCATAATAATTCTTGATATATTTTATCGCATTGCTTCTCATCATGCCGAACATGATTACGTAGTCCGTCCGGAGCCCATATCGACGTATCTTCGTCGGATGGCTCTTTGGACCCGTCGGATATGAATAATGATTCACTTCCGACCGCCTCAACCCCTCGTCCTACGGTCGATGCCGAGGTGTTGTCCCAAAGGGCACCGAGCCGGGGGGAGGTAGTCCTGGAGGCGCCTCAAGGTGACACTCCGAACCCTGGGCGCAAAGGGAGCAAGTCTCCCATGGGCTCCGAGTTCGGCCTCTAGTCGAACACCGCGCCGGAACCTCCAGTGGTTCCGGACTCTGTCAGGTGACCCCCTGTGAAGAGGGGCAAGCCGCCCGTGCCGGTGACCTCTGTCCATCCAGAGGCACCGGACAACTTGTTGGAAGCGCTCCAAGGTGCTTCCATCGACGAAGAGCACCGCACTATCATTAGTGCGGTGATGGAGAAAGTCCAGTCCGCCAAAAGCGGACTAACTGAAGCTTGCGCCAGCCTCCTAACATGCTTTGAGGTAAGTATTTAAATTATAGGGAAATATCGCCGCATAGACAGTAGCCCCTGATGCTCTGTTTGGCGTTCGCGAAGAAAAGCAGAATAGAGGATCGAATAATAATCGCAAGAGTCTAATTATAGTATGTCTATGTGAATCTGCAGGCTTCCTGTGAGGCCGCCACACGTCTTTGTGGAGGTCGCCGCTTTTCTAGCAGGACCTTGAGCGATCCAAGGAAGAGCTCGGCCTTGCCAAGAGGCAGCTCGAGGAGAACAAAGGTAAGCAATACCTTGTCAATATTAAAAAATAAAGATTTGGTTGCAGGATAATAGGATCATCATGAATTTTTCCAGGGGCCACGACCGAAGTGGTGACCCTCAAGAAGGCGATGTCCGAGGCCGAAAACAAAGCGGCCAAGGAGCACACTGAGCGAGAAAGACACGAAGCCTGGGTAGGTGAGGTGCAGCAAGAGCTCCGGGTGCTCATCAAGAAGCATGAGTACCTGGAGCTTGACTCGAGGACGCGAGAGTCCGAGCTTGCCCAGGCCCTCGAAAGTGCAAAAAATGCCAAGGCCGAAGCCCATAAGGCCCTCCAGGAAGTTTAGGTGGTGAAGAAGATAGCGGCGGGTAAGGCATTAATTATGCAAAGTAGGTATGCGAAAGAAAATTTCCTTTTACTTACCCGAGTTCGGAGCTCTCCAGGAGCGTTCGCAGATCTGCCCCGTAGTGTGTCTGACACCGCGGAGTTTTACCGGGCCGAGTAGGGAAGCTCGACGGAGAAGTTGTTCTGGTCTCAGTATACTGGGACTGAACACCCGATGCCCGTGAGTGACTAGCTGAAGCAATTGGTCGAGCTCCACAAGGCGGCCGAACAGGCCATGAGGGGCCTTATAGTCCGGATGTGGCCTGGCGACTCCCTTCCCAACAGCTACTTCTGCCTGGTGAGGCGGCTTGTAGATGCACCTTGGGCTGAAGTCATTAAGCGGTCCGTCTGCATCGAAGGTGCACGCAGGGCTCTTGCCCGTGCAAAGGTGCACTGGGCGAAGATGGACGCCAAAAAGCTGGTGAAGGAGGGGCCGCCGCAGGGCAAGGAGCATCACCACCCCGAAATGTATTATGAAAGTGTCCTGAAGGGTGCCCTTCTCGTGGCGGATGAATGTACCAAAGATGTAGTCTTTGAATGAACTTGCTCATGTGATCCTTGTGTTTATGAAAACTAGTTCATGTTCGTTATGCAACGCTTTTGTATTTAAAATATTATCTTCTGTGCGGCCGTTTATAAATTCTGAGAGTTGCTAGTCGTCGGCTTCTGCCCCCATGCAACTAGTGCTGGGGTATTCGGGATGAATTTGAGCACTCCTTTTCCCATTCTTGGGTCCTTCGAGGGAGGTGTACAGCGCAACGAACCAGACAATCGACTATAATTTTTTATCGCTCTCACTTAGCCATAGAAGTCTATAATTTTAAATTTTGGCGAAGCCCCTAGTCTTCGGAAGGCCGAATTTGGGGCGCTATACACGCCTAAGCCGGACAAGGCCGGCTCCTCACCCGAAGCAGAAAAAGTCTTTAGGGACTTGAGACCTCTCGAACAGCGACCAGCTCTCGCCTCATCATGACAGTCAGTTTTAGCTTTCTCTCTTTGAGGTGCTCGGCCGGAAGAACCGGGGCACAATCGCAGTAGTTCTCCCAGTGCTACCTTAGCCGATATAGCAGAACGTAAGGTACCAAAACATGGGAGCCGGGCAAACCCAACTATTGACCCAAGACATGATTCGGAGCTGATGCATATAATGCTATAAGTTAAAGTCTTGCCTTTGTCGAAAGTGTTCTGACTTCTCACGCCGAATTATGGGGTATACGGAAGCCCCTGGCGTATTTTCCGTACCACAGTGTACGGGTGCTGATTGTCATAGATAATCATATATATAAAAGAATATAGGATGCAATAATAGACTAGTACTATGCATTGTATATTTAAGAAATGCATTAAAGCATAATGATACAAATGGTGCGGTAAGCAAACAATAGGACTATTTGATATGTCCCATCAGAGGGCAAGATGCAGACTGGTATCTTAAAACAGGTATTTAGCTCGTTATCAGAGACCACCTGGGGATTCCGTTTGTACGACGTAGCTTCCTGCCTCCTTGGGTGTTGTATCATGTGTCCGGCTACCGTACTGCCGGACAAGGCTTCTAGAGAGTATAGTCCAGAAAGAGAGAGAGAGTGATGAAGGTAGTAAGCCCCTAGTGCGGTTAAACCGCATTGTGGGACGCGCCGTGATCATGCCCTCGCCTATACCCATGGTATTTTCAATGCGTAATTATGCACACGTGGGACGGACTTTGCCGTTGTACTAAGACTAGGGCGGGGGCCGAATTGCTAGGCGAGCTCTGAGCGTGCCAGGCGATCCTGTTGCAGGTTATTCCGGACGCGCTTGATGGTGTCCGGGGGCTTGATCGCTGAACTGGTGGATTTCCTCAAAAGGCTGCTTTGTGCTTCTGCTGCGAGGGCCGCAGTGTGCTCCTCCATATGGAGCGAGCGTTCTGTGTTTCCATTGACTATGATGACCCCCCTAGGTCCTGGCATCTTGAGCTTAAGGTATGCGTAGTGCGGTACCTCATTGAATCTTGGAAATGCGGTGCGCCCGAGCAGTGCGTGATAGCCGCTGCGGAACGGGACGATATCGAAGATTAACTCCTCGCTTCGGAAGTTGTCCGGAGATCCAAAGACCACTTCCAGTGTGAGTGAGCCCATACAATGGGCCTCTACACCTGGAATAACGCCTTTAAAGGTTGTTTTGGTGGGTTTGATCCTCGAGGTGTCTATACCCATTTCGCCTTTGTATCACAGTAAAGCAGGTTCAGGCTGCTGCCGCCGTCCATAAGGACTCGAGTGAGGTGATATCCGTCGGTGATTGGGTCTAGGACCAGTGCGGCAGATCCGCCATGACGGATACTCGTGGGGTGGTCCCTACGATCAAATGTGATCAAACAAGAGGACCATGGGTTGAACTTTGGGGCGACGGGCTCCATCGCGTATACGTCCATTAGTGCATGCTTCCGGTCCCTTTTGGGGATGTGGGTTGCGTATATCATATTTACTATCCTCACCTGTGGGGGGAACCTCTTCTGTCCTCCCGTGTTCGGCGGCCGGGGCTCCTCCTCGTCATCACTGTGCAGCCCCTTGTCCTTGTCTTCGGCATTTATCTTGCCGGCCTGCTTGAACACCCAGCATTCTCTGTTGGTGTGATTGGCTGGCTTATCGGGGGTGCCGTGTATTTGACACGAGCGATCGAGTATGCGGTCCAAACTGGACGGGCCCGGAGTACTTCTTTTGAATGGCTTTTTCCGCTGGTCGGATTTAGAGCCTCTGAATCCGGCATTGACTACCATGCCCTCGGTGTTATCACCGTTGCTGCGGCGCTTGTGTTTGCTGCGACGTGACCTGTCGTTGTTGTTCTTGGTATCTGAAGTGCCAAGGTTCCTTGATATGTTATTGCTGTGAGCCAGCCAGCTATCCTCTCCCGCGCAAAAGCGGGTCATGAGTGTCGTGAGGGCTGCCATTGATTTCGGGTTTTCCTGACCGAGGTGTCGGGCGAGCCACTCGTCACGGATGTTGTGCTTGAATGCCGCTAGGGCTTCTGCATCCGGACAGTCGACAATTTGGTTTTTCTTTGTTAGGAACCGTGTCCAGAATTGCCAGGCCGATTCCCCTGGATGTTGAATTATGTGGCTCAAGTCATCGGCGTCTGGTGGTCGCCCATAATTGCCCTGGAAATTATCGAGAAAAGCGTCTTCCAGATCCTCCCAACATCCGACGGAGTCTGCTGGCAGGCTATTCAGCCAATGCCGAGCTGGTTCTTCGAGTTTTAACGGGAGGTACTTGATGGCATGTAGATCATCACCGCGGGCCATGTGGATGTGGAGGAGGAAGTCCTCGATCCATACCGCGGGATCTGTTGTACCATCATATGATTCAATGTTTACAGGTTTGAAACCTTCTGGGAATTCATGCTCCATTACTTCATTGGTGAAGCATAGAGGGTGTGCCACGCCTCTGTGCCGGGCTATGTCACGACGCAGCTCGTATGAGTCCTGCCTGCTGTATTCGGCCCATCCGGAATTGGTTTTACTGTATCCGGCGAGGCGGTCACCGTCCCTTGTAGGGGCACGGCCCCGTGATCCAAAGATCGATCTAGCGTGTTTTGCCATGTCTTCCAATACGTCTCGCAGGTCTCGCGTGTTTCCCGTTGCCTTGGTATATTTGTTTGAATGGCGGCGGAGTGCAGGCCTATTTTCAGGCTGTACTGCCTCTCTATCTCGGCCACGGGGTGGCCGATCAGCCGCATCGAACGCGGGGTGACCTCTGGAAGGGTGATCGAGTTCGTAGTCCTCAGCCGCAAGGACTTCAGTCCATCTATCTGCTAGCAGATCCTGATCAGCTCGAAGCTGTTGCTGCTTTTTCCTCAGGCTGTTTGCTGTGGCAATAAGCCGGCGCTTAAAGCGCTCCTGCTCGACGGGATCCTCAGGCACGACAAATTCCTCGTCGTCGAGGCTCACATCGTCTTCGGAGGGAGGCATATAGTTGTCGTTCTCTGTTTCTCCCTCTGCCGCTCTCTTAGGAGGGCTGGCTTGTTCATCCTCCGGCTCCTAATCGTTCTGGAGGGGATTGTCATCATTTTCGCACTTTGCTCGAATCTTGTTATCTCCTGTGCCGGTATCGCTTTTCTTTGTGGCGAGACTTAGAGCGGCGCCCGACGCGTCGGGCGCTGGGGTTGCTTCTTGGAGGGGTCATCCTCCGTTGTCTTGTCGCCATTCCCTTCTTTGGGTGTATCCACCATGTATATATCATATCATGAGGTGGCGGTCCAGTGCCCTGTGGGCAGTGGTTCCTGTGCGTCTCTGGCATTGGTGTCCACACCATCGATGTCTTCGGAGTCGAAGTCGAGCATGTCGGTTAAGTCGCCGACAGTGGCTACTAAGTGGGTGGTGGGCGGGGATTGAATTTCTTCATCGTCCGGATCCCACTCTAGCTGGACATAGTTCGGCCAAGGTTCTCCAGGCAGGGAGAGAGATTTCAATGAGTTCAGTATGTCACCAAAGGGCAAGTGCTGAAAGATATCTGTGGAGGTGAACTCCATGATCGGCGCCAAATCGGATTTGATAGGTATGTGCGCGGGTGGTACGGATTCCGTGGCCGAGGACGAGTCCAGCAGTTTGGCGACACGGCTCTCGTGAAGGGTAAGGTCAGTATTCGGCTCTATCGCCACTGAGGGTGCGGCCTCCGTGGTGGAGTCTATCCTCCCGTCCTCGGATGGCGCGATCTGCTCCGGACTAGAGGCCGGAGTAGTTGTTGGCGTGATCTCCCGAACACCGTCCGACGGCAGAGCTATATCGTGCTCGTCGTGATCGTGCGGCACACCTGGCATGGGCCCGAATCCGTCGAAGATCAAGTCTCTGCAGATATCGGCAGTGTAATTCAAGTTTCCAAAACTGACCTGATGGCCAGGGGCGTAGCTCTCGATCTGCTCCAGACGGCCAAACGAATTGGCCCGCAGTGCAAAGCCGCCGAACACGAAGATCTGTCCGAGGAGGAAAACCTCACCCTGGACCAGAACGGTGCGCGGGCACGCGTTGCAGAGTTTTAACTGCGGTCACTCCTTCGCCAGTTGTGCTTCCCCACAACCCCCATTTAGTGCGTGACGTGGGAGTTATGCATGGAACGGCCGCAGTGTGCTTGCGTCACCCTGTGGTGAATAGTAAAGAGGCGACCCGCGTCTTACCCATCAAAAAGGGGAAATCGTAGGGGTGTTGCTCATTTACCCTCTGCGCCCTTTCCAATCTTGGAACTGCTATTCCACATTTCCCACCATGCCCGCCTTTTTCGCCACGTACGCTGCATGCATGGTGCAGGGTAGGTGGCAGACGTGCAGGGTATGGGAAGGCGTGCCGTGGCCAATACCCATGTGCCTTTGATTGGCGCGGGGAGGCCGGTCGATGACCTCGCTCGTTACCAATGGCTGTAATCAGCCGGACTTGAAAGGGCTCTTCAGAGATGTAGAGCCAGTCTTCAACCTTCTTTGCTTGGCTACAAAAAGGGGTTCAGGAGGAGGAGGAGGAGAGGCATCCTCTCGTGTCTTCTCTTCTTCTCCATTCTCCAACCATCACCATGCCGAGAGGGTGCGGCCTCGGCCGTCCTTCTGCGGAGGCGACTAGATCTTCCTCCCGCTAGAGAGCTGCGGCGGTTAAGGAAGAGCCAGACGCTCAAGGTGGAGGCACTGGAAGGGGTCGCGGTCGGCGAGGTGGTCGAGGAAGAGGTGGGCGCGGAAGGGGGTGTCGGATGTGGGGTTCCGGCAAACCCTTAAGGTTCGAACTTTGGGGTGCGCGCGAAGTCTTTCCCTCCTACCGATCTATGCCCTAGCTCGCTAAGATCTCGCGGACGAACTCGACGAACTCGCAACACAGAAAGACACGAGATTTATACTGGTTCGGGCCACCGTTGTGGTGTAATACCCTACTCCAGTGTGTGGTGGTGGATTGCCTCTTGGGCTGATGAAGAACAGTACAAGGGGAAGAACAGCCTCCTGAGGTTGAGGTGTTCTTGTGCTTGATGAACTTAGCGGGCTAGAGCTGCATGAACTGCTCGATGCCCCTACTGTGGTGGCTAGCTCTACTTATATAGGCCTTGGCCCTCTCCCCAAATATTGAGAGGGAAGGGAGTCAACAACGGCGGGCAAATTTGAAGGGGGACAGCTAGTACAAGCTATCCTAACAAAAGCGGTCTTCGCCTGCAAAAGGCTCTGGTGGTGACGTCGTCTTGGGCTCCACGATGACCTCCTTCTTGCCGTCCTCCTGGTCTTGGTCTCGTTGCACCAATAAGGCAACCTTTGCCTGATGCCTCGGTACTCCTCGCCTGCGCTGCCACCTTAGCACCAAAGAGGAAACAAGGACGCTGCACGCGCTGGCACCTGCCTGGTGCGGATTGTCATGGCTCACGTCACGAGAGCCTCGTGAGGTTCGCCCCGCCTTGATATATCCGCTCATCGTGAGCCTGCCTGACTAGGCCACTCCTGAGGAGGTCTTGCGTCGTCCGCCTCGCGAAGCTTGGCCCCTCGCGAGGGTCTTGGATGTCTTGTCGATGAAGATGGGCCGTACTGCCTGCTGGCCTGGCCATGCCGTGGGCCGCAGGCAGGCAAGTCTGGGCACCCCCATTCCCAAAACTCCGACAGTAGCCCCCGGGCCCAAGGTGCGCTCAGGCTTGGCTTCGCGGCGAAGCCAAGGGTCAAGTACGGAGCGCCGCGGGCCCCAAAAGCCTGCGGCCTGAGTTGACGCGTGGCGGTTGATTGGACGTGGGCGTCTCCACTTCCCCACGCTCCCTCGTTAACTGTTCGACTTGACAAGTCCCTGCGATATGCAAGGAAAACCATCATTACCTATGATCGTGGCGGGCCCCGGTTGGCCTTCTACCGCTATAAATGGGAGGGGGGTGGGACCCCCGTCGCCCATGTCTTCCTTGCTCGCTTGCTTCTTCCTCCTCGCTCCATTGCTTGCAGTGCCACCAATGGCGCCACGATGGAAGTTCTCTGCCGCCGAGAAGGGGAAAGGCCCCTCGTGAGGGACCCGGCTCCCCGGCGCCCAAGCACGGGCACGACCGTCCGCGCAAGCACGCCGTGACCCCAGCCATGGCCCACTGTCGTGGCAGCGCCGCGGCACACGGAGGGTGTCGTCCCAACCATGGCGGTCCAGTTGATGAGGGGAGGCGTGCTATGGTGGTGCGCCCCCCCCCCCCGCGTCTGGGCTTCCACTCGGCGGAGGTGTCGCCGGAGTTTGTCGTCTCGTCGGAGAACCCGGCTGGCAACTGGCTCCAACTTCCGCGCTTCTTCGTCGGCGAACTGCCGGCCTCTGGTCCAGGCGGACTCTGGTTGCAGGCGGATGGTTGCTGTCGCAAGGCCTCTTGGGTCGCGGTCGAGACTGTCGGATGTGGGGTTCTTGCAAACCCTTAAGGTTCAAACACTTGGGTGCGCACGAAGTCTTTCCCCCCTACCGATCTACGCTCTAGCTCGCTAAGATCTTGCGGACGAACTCGACGAACTCACAACATAGAAAGAGACACGGGGTTTATACTGGTTCGGGCCACCGTTGTGGTGTAATACCCTACTCCAGTGTGGTGGTGGTGGATTGCCTCTTGGGCTGATGATGAACAATACAAGAGGAGAACGGCCTCCTGAAGTTGAGGTGTTCTTGTGCGTGTGTTGGCTTCTCAATCTGTGCGAGTCGTACCTCAGTTCATCCTCTCCTACTGTGGTGGCTAGCTCTACTTATATAGGCCCTGGTCCTCTTCCCAAATGTTGAGCAGGAAGGGAGCCAACAACGGCGGGCAAATTTCAAGGGGGACAACTAGTATAAGCTATCCTGACAAAAGCGGTCTTCGCCTGCGAAAAGCCCTGGGATGACGCCGTCTTGGGCTCCACGATGACCTCCGCCTTGCCGCCCCCCTGGTCTTGGTCTTGTTGCACCAATATGGCAACCTTTGCCTGATGCCTCGGTACTCTTCTTCTGCGCTTGCCTCCTTAGCACCAAAGAGGGAATGTGGACGCTGCGTGTACTGGCGCCCGCCTGGCACCCGCCTAGCACCATTCGTCATGGCTCACGTCACGACTCCCTCGTGAGGTTTTCCCCGCCTTGATATCTCCGCTCCTCGTGAGGCCACCTGGCTCGGCCACTCCAGAGGAAGCCTTGCGTCGTCCGCCTCGCGAGGTTGGACCCTCGCGAGGGTCTTGGATGCCTTGTTGATGAAGATGGGCCGTACGGCCCGCTGCTTAGCCACGCTATGGGCCGCAGGCAGGCAAGTCTGGAGACCCCCGTTCCCAGAACGCCGACAGTAGCCCCCGGGCCCAAGGAGCGCTCGGGCTTGGCTTCGTGGCGAAGCCAAGGGTCAAGTTCGGAGTGCCGCGGGCCCCAAAAGCCTGCGGCCTTGGTCGACGCGTGGCGGTTGATTCGGCGTGGGCGTCTCCGCTTCCCCACGCTGCCTCGGCAACTGCATGATTTGACGAGTCCCTGCTATGTGCAAGGAAAACCATCATTACCTGCGATCGTGGGAGACGACGGTTTGCCTTCTCTTGCTACAAATGGGGAGGGGGCGGAGCCCCCGTTGCCCATCTCTTCCTTGCTCGCTTGCTTCATCCTCCTTGCTCCCCTGCTGACAGCAATGGCGCCCATTAGAAGGTTTTCGGCCAAAGAGAAAGGGAAAGCTCCCCGTGACGAGCTGGAGCCTCTTCCGCCGAAGAAACGGTCGATCCACCGCCGTGACGAGGCGGCGATGAAAGTGGTAACGAGGCCTTGGTGCGAGCGGCCCCCGTCGGGGTACCTGCTACCCTTGTACGCTTGAGCCAAGGGCTTGGGAGGACGGAGAGACGATTAAGCGCCCGCCAGCGCTGTCAGGTCACCAGCGCCCACGACGCCGCCTTATCGCCCCAGGGTCCACGCCGCCGCCTCCTCGCGCGAGTTGGTGCTGTGGGCGTCGATTCCACCAAGATCCTGGATCTGCTTCCCGCGGTTCTTCTCCGACGTGATGCCGTCGAGGGGGCCACTCGAGCTCTGGCTAAAGCACGCAGACTGCAGTGCTCCGGTGACCGGAGCGGAGATCGAAGCGGTCCCTACTGGCAAGATCTTCATGACTCGCGGCTGGGGCGAGATCGCGCGGGTTTGCCGAGCGAGGGGGGCCCTCGCGATCCACTTCGATTACGACGGTGCCTCCACGCTCTTCTTCAAGGTCTTCAACGCCGAGGGCCGCCGCTTGGAGTGCTGCCCTGGAGAGGAGCGCCAGGCCGTCGCAAGACCTCGATTATGCGAGCACTCCAGTGGCAGCCTTGGGAGTCCAGCAGCTCTCCTGAGCTTTACGAGACTCCATAGACGAGCGACAACAGCTACGTCCCTCCGAGCTCTCGCCGCGCTCGGAGCAGGGCCGCGGTGTCCGATAGCCGCCGCCGCTGATCTAGATGGGGTTGGCACCGGCCTCCCATGGACAACTGTTGATGATGGCGTCTGCCTCGGGAGGGTGTAGATAGGATTCCTCTTAGTAGCAGCTTTTCTTCCCTGCGAAGGATCGCGAATCACCCCATGGGGGCATGTAAGGGTCCGTAATGTCTCTCGTGTTCATCTTCCTTGTTATAAGAGCTCGGTAAACGCATGTCCCGTTAAGGCTCAGTCCCCCCTTTCTTTCCTCGTGATAGCTTGTTGCTCTATGCTGACAGGTGCCGGTACCAAGGCGCCTACAGCCATCGCTAGTATGCCAGGTCGCGTGCCATGGTCAAGGCCAGGAGGTGCACGACCCGAGGTCCAGTAAGAGCCCCTGAGGCGCGATGCTCAGGAGGTCCCCCTTAGCGCCCAAGCAGCCATGGTAAGGAGAGAAAGAGAGTTGACGTGGCCGCAACGGGGTTACGGCAGGGCGCGATCGGCCATGAAGCCCAAACATTTAGCTGATCCGGGTGCAAGACTTATCTTGTCGATTTCGTGGCGACTCATGACGTGGCGCTAGGGTTGCGCGCCAATCTCGTGCGGCATAGACAGGCTGGCCCGTACGAGTTTCCCTTACCCGTGCTCTCCTTAGTGCTCAACGTCCTCAGGTCCCGACCCTCGAGCGGGCTCAGCCGCCACTGGTATGGCAGGTCACGATGCCGATGTCAAGGCCAGGGGGTGAGGGCTGGAGAGCCAGTAAGAGCTCCTGAGTCGCGATGCTCAAGAGCCTCCCTTTTAACGCGCAAGCGGATCGCGCGAGGAAAAGGAGACTCGTGGTGCCGTCTGCTATCCTTCCCTCGGGACTCCTGCGAACAAGCACAAGAAGGAACATGGTTGACTGTTACAGCTATTAGCCTGCCGCCGGTTGCTCTGGGTGAGGCAAAGGCACCGAGGACCTGGTGAGGTGACGTGTGCGGCGCGTGCCGCGAGTCAGAGCTCGACCACTCAGATTTTTTGGACGTGGCAGGGACGGACCCATGCACCAGCGCCGTGACTGTGTGAAGGCCCCCGGGGGAGGCACTGATCGAGCAGATGATAGCCGTTGGTGGGTTAAGCATAAAGGGCAGATTGACTTGGATAAATGCAGGAAGATACATGCCACTGGGTCTGGCCCGAGCGGCTTGGGGATGATGCAGCCCGAGGGGCGCCCCCAGCAAGGTAAGCTAAAGACTTAAGCAAAGGGATGCATGCCACAGGGACAGACCCGTGCGGCCTGGGAATAATGCAGCCCGATGGGCGCTCCCAGCTTAAACGAACTTGGAAGATGTCACCTGGTGCTGTAGACGAAGTAGAGTTGATGTAGTTGAAGCCGCGTTGAAGGGATGACTCCTCATGAGCCACCGGGACCCTGAGCCTCGGGAGGCTCTGGGGGCTCGGGAGGTTCCCTGAAGAGCATCTCCATCTCCTCCCGAACGGCGTGGATCCTGGCTTCCTGAGATGCCAGGACCTGCAGCAAGTTGCGCTGATGGGCCGATGCCATGCTCGGCAAGCCGAAGGGCATGCGAACATAGCTGTGTGGTGGGCCCTCACAGCGGCCCGCACGTGATGGACAGAAGCGCTCCTGAGATGCGGCCCTATTGCCTTGGGACGTCGACACAGAGACGCAGCCCAGCATCCTCGCCCGGATGGGGTGCTGCGCCCTGTGTGCGGCTGTGGCCGCGCATGGCTCTTGCCTCTTGCAAATCTTGGCGTGGTCTTGGTGATAAACTCCTGGGTGATGGGCACGCCTTGCCCTGTGTTCTCCTGAGGGAAACGTGCCGCGAAGCACGCCTCCAAGTGGTGCCCAAGCGCCTCCCTCGTGAGGTTGGCAAGGTCTGAGGCCCTCCAGAAGAGAGCCCCCGAGCCCTGCTTGAGGAGGGCGCCGGGCGCGCTTCCCTATGCGATGGAGGGAGGCGCCCCTGGAACGGGCGCTGATCCTGACGAGGCTCCTGACGCGACGCCATCTCCTCGGGGTCCTGTGCAGCGCGACAACTTCTTCTTGGGGGGTCTCCGGAGGGCCTTCACTTCTGCTGTCAGGGTCGTCGATTGCTGCAGCTTGAAAGGCACGCTCAAGAGAGCACACCGCATCCCTTTCTTCACACGGGACCGTGATGATTCCTCCGCTTCCTGGCATCTTGAGAATGTTGTAGCCGAGATGAATGATCGCCATGAACTTGGCCAGGGTGCATACCCGAGGATGGCGTTGTACTGCAGGCGGATGTGCGCCACGTCAAAGTCGATGAGCTCGGTGCGGTAGTTGTCACGCTTGCCGAAGGTGACGGGTAGGCGGACTTGCCCTATCGGTGTGGTGGAACCATCAGTCACTCCTGAGAAAGGCTTGGTTGGCTGGAGCTGCTCATAGGGCACTTGAAGGTTGTCGAACGTGTCAATAGATGGGATGTTGAGGCCTGCGCCACCGTCGATGAGAGTCTTGGTAACTTGCACATTGCTGATGACTGGGGAGCACAACATGGGGAGTGCGCCTGCGGTGGCCGCACACTTGAGCTGGTCTGCCGAGTTGAAGGTATTGGCACATTGGGACCACCTGATCGGGCGCGTGGCCTCGAGCTTGGGGAGTGCCGCATTCACCTCGCGAGCGAACTGTTTGAAGATGCACTAAGAGGTTGGGGCTTGTGCACCGCCCAAGATGCAAGCAATCGCGCGCGACTCCTGGAAGCCCCTAGCCCCCTCGTCCTGGTGGTGGTCGTCGTTCCTTCTTGGTGGTGGCAGCGGGGGAAGACCGGTGTTACCCTGAGGGCGATCCTCGCGAGGTGGGTCTCTCTAAGCGCCCTCGTGAGGTTGGTCCTGCCAGCGATCCTCACGAGGCCAGTCACGCCACTCCTGGCGCGGGCCACGGTCATCCCAGCGTCCACCTCCACGTCCTCCTCCGCGGCCGTAGCCCCCGTCATTGCGCTCGGTGTTGTGGGTGTTCAGGTTGTGGAAGGTGCAGAACGGTCGGCCGTTCTTGGATGACTCAGGCTGATCTCTGCCTCGCTTGGTGTCGGGCTCCGATGTGAGCACAACTACCTCCTTGCGCTTCACGTCCTTGGCCTTGGTCTTCTTTTCTTCCGCTCCTGCAGCTGGCAGCTCGAGGAGAGAGAGACGCCCCTCCTTAGCTCTCGCGCACTTGGTCGCCAGGTTGAACAGCTCCTGAGAATGCGGAGATGATGGCCTCGTCCGTGACCTTGGGGATCTTTAGCTGGGTGTTGTTGAAGCGCTAGATGTACTTCTGGAGGGTTTCTCCTGGTTGTTGCTTGATGCGGCGCAGGTCACCCGCAACTGGTGGGCGGTCGCAAGTGCCCTGGAAGTTGGCGATGAAGCGGTTGCGCATCTCGTCCCAGGAGGAGATCGAGCCGTGCTTCAGGTTCAGGAGCCAAGAGCGGGCCCCATCCTTGAGAGCCATGGGAAACCAGTTCGCCATGACTTTTTCGTCGTCGTTGCCCACTTCGATGCTTAGCTCGTAGAGCTGCAGGAACTCCGCGGGGTCCACGGTGCTGTCATAGCGAGGAGGCAGGTCTGGATTGAACTTGCCTGGCCAGGCGACGCTACACAGCTCGGGGGTGAAGGCGCGGCAACCAGCTGTGGTTGCCGGGGCTCGCTTCAGGGCTGGAACTTGGTCTTGACGGGGTTCGCGCTGCGCCGCTGCGGGCGGTGCGTGGTCTTGACGAGGTGTCACGTGGAGTGCGGGTGCAGCTTCTCGTGGCCGAGGGATTTCTTGGCAGCTTCTTTCTTCGTGCGCGTGCGCCGGGCGCGGTGGATCACGCCGCGGAGGTGCGCGTCTTGGTGCCAAGGCACCGTCTTGGGGGTGAGGTGGCGGAGGCACGCCATGAGCCCCGTCGCACGTGGCTGGTTGAGGGGGAGGCAGAGAGTTGGACGGCGCTGGAGAGCCCCCTACGGCGCGGACGAGCTCGGTGATGCGGTCGAGCCACTCCTCGTAGACGTTGTCGACAGGGCGGTAGCAGAGGAGCCCGTTCGCCGAGATGAGCGCGGCTCGTGCCTCCATGGGAGCGTGGTCTGCGCGGGACGAAGAACCAGCAAGGGTGAGCGATGGAGTAGCGGTGCGACCGTCCTGCCGCAGCAAGGGGTGCAGCGAGGACGCCTGCTGCTCGTTCCCCGCCGGGCCTGTGGTAGCGTTGGCGACGGGAGACGGAGAACGACAAGGTGGCCCACCTACAGGAGCCATCTGAGCGACTCGGGCGGAGAGGGCAGCCCGACGCTCATCTTGAGCACGGCGAGCGTCCGCCATGGAAACGACAGAGCGATGGAGCGATGAACCGATGGAAGGGAAACCACGGCGCACCCCTACCTGGTGCGCCAAATGTAGGATGTGGGTTTCCGACAAACCCTTAAGGTTCGAACACTGGGGTGCGCGCGACGTCTTTCCCCCCTACCGATCTATGCTCTAGCTTGCTAAGATAATGTGGACGAACTCGACGAACTCACAACACAGAAAGAGACACGGGGTTCATACTGGTTCGGGCCACCGTTGTGGTGTAATACCCTACTCCAGTGTGGTGGTGGTGGATTGCCTCTTGGGCTGATGATGAACAGTACAAGAGGAGAACGGCCTCCTGAAGTTGAGGTGTTCTTGTGCGTGTGTTGGCTTCTCGATCTGTTCGAGTCGTACCTCGGTTCAGCCTCTCCTACTGTGGTGGCTAGCTCTACTTATATAGGCCCTGGTCCTCTTCCCAAATGTTGAGCGGGAAGGGAGCCAACAACGGCGGGCAAATTTGAAGGGGGACAGCTAGTACAAGCTATCCTGACAAAAGCGGTCTTCGCCTGCGAAAAGCCATGGGATGACGCCGTCTTGGGCTCCATGATGACCTCCGCCTTGCCATCCCCCTGGTCTTGGTCTTGTTGCACCAATATGGCAACCTTGGCCTGCTGCCTCGGTACTCTTCGTCTTCGCTTGCCTCCTTAGCACCAAAGAGGAAATGTGGACGCTGCGCGTACTGGCGCCCGCCTGGCACCCGCCTAGCACCATTCGTCATGGCTCACGTCACGACTCCCTCGTGAGGTTTTCCCCGCCTTGATATCTCCGCTCCTCGTGAGGCCGCCTGGCTCGGCCACTCCAGAGGAAGCCTTGCGTCGTCCGCCTCGCGAGGTTGGACCCTCGCGAGGGTATTGGATGCCTTGTTGATGAAGATGGGTCGTACGGCCCGTTGCTTAGCCACGTTGTGGGCCGCAGGCAGGCAAGTCTGGGGACCCCGTTCCCAGAACGCCGGCAGAGACTTCCGTCGTGGGAAATAGCCCTGACCCGCGGCTAGCAGACGTTCTCCCCCGCGTGCGGCCTGGGCAGGCGGTGCACCCTCCACTTCAAGTACGATGGTGGCTCGACCCTCTATGTGAGGGTGTTTGGGGAAGATGGTCGCCGTGTCGGGTGCTGCCCCGAGGCGAACGACGGTGAGGAGGTGCTCGGCCTTGGTGATGGTCGCGGCGAGGATGAGGGTGAGCCTGCACTCGGCGGCGACCGTGTCTCGTCCTGTCACGGTGGCTCTTCCTCCGGCGATAGCTCCAGCATAGGAGGCTACGACCAGCCGCCGCACCGCCGCGCCCGCTTTGAAGGCGGCAGCGGGTCACCTCGTCGTCGTGCCTCTGTGAAGCACGAGGAAGGGTCCGGCTAGTCTCGGGGTGGCGCTAGGGGCCTGCCTCCGCGGGGTCGCTGCAACACCACTTTTGTTTTACTCTTTTTCCTGCATCAAGAATGAAACCACTATGGGCCCAGGGGGGCGTGTACCGAACTATGGTTCCTTGGTTATTGCACTATGCATGTTGTTTCTGTGCCGTGTCATTATTTTACGCAAAGATAACTTAACCTGGTATATTCAGGACGCCCTCTTCCTCACGAGGTGTTTGCTTCCTCGTGTCCATCTTGCCTTGGTGGCCTGCATTCGCTCAGGAACAGCAAAAATTCGTTAGGAAGTGCGTTAAAAGGTTTGCCGTTCACCCAGGCCTTGACCTGGCGCTTTGTATCGCGGTACTCGAGGGGCACGGATTAGGAGAGGTGCGCCAGCTTTTGGGCTGGAATGAGGGTGGCTCGCGAGAAGGCAGAGAGGGGAAAATGCTCGCGAGGGCACCTGCCTAGCCCCCTCGCGAGGTATGCGAGAGAGAGAACACGAGGAAACCAGAGCTGGGAAATGCGGTGAGAGGCGAGGGAATCAAATCAGCAAGGAACGCCAAAAGCAAACTTCGATTAAGGAAAAGCGAGCCAACCACGGAAAGCAAATGAAAAGCCGCGTTCGGCACCTAATCTAGTCTTCAAGTCTTCTCACCAGCGCGGAGCTAAGTGCTTCCACTAGTGGTGGGCGGGAGCCCCAGGGCCTGAGGCCGGCGCTCCTGAGACTCCGGGGCGTGTACAACCCTTACTCATTATTACATGAGAGTGTCATGGGCGACGATTCTTCACAGGCACCGGGCCTTCTTCACAGGCTCTGGGCCTTTCTTCACAGGCTCTGGGCCTTGCTTCAAGGGTAGAACTTCCGGAGGTGCTGGATGTTCCAGGCGTTTTGGATAGGTATCCTGTCTTGTGTCTCCAGGCGCACGGCGCCAGGCCTGGAGATGTGGACGACCTTGAACGGTCCCTCCCACATTGGTGAAAGCTTATGCAGCCCTTCCCTGGAGAGGACCCGCCTCAGGACTAGGTCACCCGTCTCGAGTGTCCTGGAGCGGATGTTGCGGCAGTGGTATCGCCGCAGCGTTTGCTGGCACCTTGCCGCCCTCAGTGCAGCTTCACGACAACGTTCCTCCCCTAGCACGAGATCCATCCCCCGCGTGGTGTCCTGCTGTTTTCGTCGAACGCCAAGACCCGTGCGGAGCGATGCTTGACCTCGTGAGAATGGAGTCTCGCCCGTTGGCTTGGTGGCGGTGGTGCAGATGGACCACAACACGGACTGGAGCTCGTCACGCCAGCCCTTGCCACAGGCCTCCAGCTTCTTCTTGAAGGTCCTGGTCTTGAGGCCCCTCAGGACCTCCGCGTTAGTGCGTTCGGCCTGACCATTACTCCTGGGGTGGGCCACCGAAGCGTAGCAGATCTGCGTTCCAAGGTTAGCACAGTAGGTTTTGAAGAGGTTTCTAGTAAACTGCGAGCCGTTATCTGTGATGATGCGGTTGGGGACACCGAAGCGGCTCACGAGGCCCTTGATGAACTTGACAGCAGAGCCGGCCGGGATTGTATGGACGGCTTCCACTTCCGCTCCCGTAGAGATAGCGGTAGCCCCCTGGCGCCCGTGGGAACGGGCCTAAGATGTCCAGCCCCCAGACCATGAACGGCCACGTGAGCAGAATGGTTTGGAGGCCCTGAGCTGGTTGATGGATTTCGTTGGCGTGGAATTGGCAAGCTTTGCAGGACTTTCACCAGCACGGCTGCGTCGTTGAGTGCTGTAGGCTAGTAGATTCCACTGCGGAACACCTTGCCGACGAGGGTCCATGACGACGGGTGGTGTCCGCAGTCCCCGCCATGTATGTCAGTCAGCAACTCCCTTCCTTGATCACTGGAGATGCAGCGCAGCGTGACATTGTTCGGTCGTTTCCTATACAACTCGCCGTCTTGGATACAGTATGCCGTGGCTTGCCGGGCCACGCGCTCCGCATCCTCTTCCTTCTCCTGCAAAGTCCCGTGCGTCAGGTACTCCTTGAATTCCTTGGTCCAGCATTCCTCCTGGGGCTCGAGCGCCAAGAGCAGCCGAGCTCCTGAGGTCAGGCCATAGGCTGGGGCTCTCGTGGCTGGAGGCTGTGGGAGCTCCTCCCGAGGTTCAGTCATGCTTGAAAGTGGCGGTGTAGCCGATGGCCTGAAGAGCCACTCCTCAAAGATGCCGGGTTCTTGCGGCTGCCGCTTGGAGGCCCTTCTGGCGATGTCGTCGGCTTCCTTGTTAGTGCCCCGGGGCACGTGCTGCAGCTCCAGGCCCGAGAACTGCTTCTCCATCTTACGCACTTCCGTGAGGTACGCCTCCACGTGCTCGTCATTTGGCTCGTATACCTTGTTGGAGAAGTTGACGAGGAGTTGCGAGTCGCCTCTGACGGTAAGGCGCTTCACCCCTAGAGCCGCCGCAGCCTTCAGGCCAGCTATGAGGCCTTCGTGTTTTGCGATATTGTTGGAGACCTTCTCGCCGTGCTAGAAGCAGAGTTGCACGGCGTAGTAAAGCTTGTCCTGAGTGGGCGAAATGAGCACTGCTCCAGCCCCCGCGCCCTGGAGCGCGAAGGTGCCATCAAAATACATGACCCAGCCATCTGGAGCCCCGCTCCCTGGTGAAGTGGATCGGTCTTCGCCTTCTTCAAGCGTCGGGGCATCCGTCCATTCTGCCACAAAAGCAGCAAGCGCGGCCCCTTTGATGACCCTGGTACTCCTGAACTCCAACTAGAATGCTTGCAGCTCGATGTTCCACTCAACGACCCTTCCAGCCGAGTTGGGGCTCCTGAGCACCCTCTCGAACGGGAAGGCTGAGACGACCTTGGTGGGGTGGCCCTGGAAGTAGTGTCGCAGCTTATGTGAGGCCACCAAGAGTGCGAGCAGGAGCTTCTGAGGCATGGGGTAGCATGCCCTCGCGTCCCGTAGCACGGTGCTGACGAAGTACACCGGGTGTTCGACGAGAGCTGGAAAACTGTAGAGGCTCGGGTCCTGCGGAGATTGGGGCATCTCATGAGGGGGAGACATGACCGCCCTCAGGAGTTTTTGCGATGTTGTCCTGCTGAGCTTGGTCTTCTGCCACTGAGGCCTTTGCTGCGCCTTCCTGACCTTGCACCACTTTGGCTCCGGCTTGGCGCTCCTCCCGAACCACCACTAGCACCGCGCTGGCAGAGTATGGGGTGGCGGAAAGGTAGAGTACCAGGGGCTCGAGAGGCCGTGGTGCCACCATCACCGGAGGGCTGGTAAGGTATTTCTTGAGGTCTTGGAAGGCTTGGTCGGCCTCTGGGGTCCATTCGAACGGGCCCTTCTTCTTCATGAGCTTGAAGAAGGGTAAGGCGCGCTCTCCCAGTTTGCAGATGAAACGCCCTAATGCGGTCACCCACCCTGCTAGCTTTTGCATCTCTATGAGGGTCTGTGGTGGGCTCATGTCCTCGATGGCCTTGATCTTCTCCGGGTTCGCCTCAACCCCTCTGTGGGATACGAGGAATCCCAGCAGCTTGCTGGAGGGGACGCCGAACACACACTTCTCCGGCTTAAGCCTCAAGTTCACTTGGCGCAGGCTCTCGATGGTCTCCTCCAAGTCTTGAATCAATGTTCTCGCTTCGCGAGACTTTACCACTATGTCATCGACATAGGCCTCTGTGTTTCTCCCGAGCTGTCGCCCCAGGGCGATGTGCATCAACCGCTGAAAGGTCGCGCCGCGTTGCGCAGCCCGAAGGGCATGCAGGTGTAGCAGTACACCCCACATGGTGTCAGGAAGCCTGTCTTCTCCACATCTTCCACCGCCATCTTGATCTGATGATACCCTGAGAATGCATCTAGGAAGCACAGCAGGTCACACTCGGCGGTGGAGTCGACAATCTGGTTGATGCGCGAGAGCGGGAATGGATCTTGGGGGCAGGCTTTGTTAAGGTTGGTGAAATCGACGCACATCCGTTCCTTCCCGCCTTTCTTCGTCAATACGACGGGGTTCGCCAGCCATTCGAGATATCGAACTTCGCGAATGGAACCTGCCGCCTCCAGCTTGCGTGTCTCCTGGATGATGAAGGCCCGCTTCTCAGTGGACTGCCGTCTCGCTCGCTGCTTCACGGGGCGTACGTTGGGGCATACCCTCAGATGATGCTGAATCACCTCCCTTGGGACCCCTACAAGCTGATTGGGCTCCCACACGAATATCTCCTTGTTCGCGCGCAAGAACCTCACCAAGGCTTCTTCTTGTCCCGGGTCAAGGGCGGCTCCTATGGTAAAGGTGGCTCCTGAAGACCCGTCCTCGTTGACCGGCACCTGCTTGGTTTCCGCCTTGTCTTGGGTGAACAGCTCCTTCTTCTTGGTAGGCGCGGCCTCCTTGGCCTCGGGGGTACCGACGTCGGCAGGTTGTGCTGCTGCCGCGGTCTTGAAGGCAAGCCTGAGTGCCGTCACGGCCTCCTTAGTGTCCCCCATGATGGTGAGGACACCCTTGCCCCTGACATCTTCATGAGGTTGTAGGCCGAGTGAGTCGCCGCCATGAACTGAGCGAGAGCTGGGTACCCGAGGATGGCGTTGTACGGGGAGGCCAATGCAGGCGATGTCGAAGTCCACCAGCTCGGTGTGGTAGTTGTCGCGGGTGCCGAAGGTGACAGAGAGGCGGATCTACCCCAGAGAGTGGGCAGCTCCACCACCAACTCCCGAGAAGGTCTTGCAGAGGCTGAGCCGCTCGAGCGGCACCTGAATAAGGCTAAAGGCTTCTACGGAGAGCAAGTTGAGGCCGGCACCGCCGTCGATGAGGGTCTTGGTAATGTCCATGTTGCAGATGGTGGGCGTGCAGAGCATTGGGAGCATGCTGGAGCCAGCGGTGGAGTCGGGGTGGTCATCCGAGCCGAAGGTGAGGTCGGCCTGTGGCGCAGCCCAACCCGGCGGAGCCCCGGGCGCTTGGAGGTGGCCCCAATCTGATGGAGGAACGGCTTGACGTGGCGATCTGAAGGCGGTGCTTGAGAGCCGCCCAGCAGGGTCGCGATCTGGCACCGCAAGCTGCCAGAAAGTGGAGAAGAGGTCATGGAGTTCCCCTGTGAGGCCACCATGGATCTCGGGAGGTTGAGCAGCCAGCTGCTGGCTTTCGCCGGCGAGGGCCATGGGGAACCAGTTGGCCATGATCTTGTCGTCGCCTCCGGCCTCGAGGACAGCCTCCTCGTACGCCAGCAGGAATGGAGATGGGTCTGCCTCGCCGTCGTAACGTGGCAGCATCTCTGGATTGAACTTGGTCGGCCATCGCACCCGCCGTAGGGCGGGTGCCAGGGCTCGGTACCCAGATGCTACGCTGTCGATGTTGACCGCGGAGGTGGATGGCAGGGCACCTGCCATGGAGGCGAAGTGCGAGGGCGCGGGGCGTAGGCTAGTGGAGAGGAGCTACGGCGCACCCACTACCAGGCGCGCCAAATGTCGGATGTGGGGTTCTGGCAAACCCTTAAGGTTCGACTCTGGGGTGCGCGCGCAATCTTTCCCTCCTACCGATCTACGCCCTAGCTCGCTAAGATCTCACAGACGAACTCGACGAACTCACAACACAGAAAGACACGAGATTTATACTGGTTCGGGCCACCGTTGTGGTGTAATACCCTACTCCAGTGTGGTTGTGGTGGATTGCCTCTTGGGCTGATGAAGAACAGCACAAGGGGAAGAACAACCTCCTGAGGTTGAGGTGTTCTTGTGCTTGATGAACTTAGCGGGCGAGAGCTGGGTGAACTGCTTGATGCCCCTACTATGGTGGCTAGCTCTACTTATATAGGCCCTGGCCCTCTCCCCAAATATTGAGCGGGAAGGGAGCCAACAACGGTGAGAAAATTTGAAGGGGGACAGCTAGTACAAGCTATACTGACAAAAGCGGTCTTCGCCTGCAAAAGGCTCTAGTGGTGACGCCGTCTTGGGCTCCACGATGACCTCCGTCTTGCCGTCCTCCTGGTCATGGTCTCGTTGCACCGATAAGGCAACCTTTGCCTGATGCCTCGGTACTCCTCGCCTGCGCTGGCCTCCTTAGCACCAAAGAGGAAACAAGGACGCTGCGCGCGCTGGCGCCCGCCTGGTGCCGATCGTCATGGCTCACGTCACGAGAGCCTCGTGAGGTTCGCCCCGCCTTGATATCTCCGCTCCTCGTGAGCCTGCCTGACTAGGCCACTCCTGAGGAGGTCTTGCATCGTCCGCCTCGCGAAGCTTGGCCCCTCGCGAGGGTCTTGGATGTCTTGTCGATGAAGATGGGCCGTGCACCGCTTCTGGCCTGCACGCCGTGGAGCCCGCGAGCGAGCAAGTCTGTGGACCCCCATTCCCAGAACGCCAACAGGGGGACACCCGCGATGCCACCATCTCCGCCATCAAATCCTCCTACCTCGTCGAGCGGCCATGTCGGAGACACGGCGCTGGAATCCATCTTGCAGTTGCCCGAGCCGCCGCGTAGCCGCCTTCGCCTTCCCAAGGCGTTCGCGAGGGTGCTGGAGATCGACCAACCGTCGAGGCCGAGGCTTCACATGAAGGGGTGTTGCAATGGTGACATGTGGGCAAACACAAGGTTCCCCGTCCCTCGTGTAATGCTTCTTCGTCGGGGTTGGAAAACCTTCGCATGCGCCCACTGCTTGATGAAGGGGCACATTCTCCACTTCAAATTAGTGGAGAGCGACTTGCTCTCCGTCAAGGTCTTCGGGCGCTCGGGAATCAGGTTAGGGTGTTGCGCGGAGAGCTCGACCGACGACGAGAGCTCCTCCTCGAGCGACGGTGATGAGGAGGGGACCAGTCGGGAGGACGACGGGGACGGGTCCGACTAGACGTCGGACGCCCCGTCCCTAGGCGACGCCAGCAGCAGCACCATCTGCACCTGGCCTTCACCCTGGCAAAGTGATTTGCCCGGGGGGTAGTTCTTGGTGGCAGCTCCTCGAGCCAGCTCCTTGAACTTTTGGGGCCGTCGCTTTTGGTGGCTAGCGCTGGAAGGCCGGAGAAGACGAAGAAGGCGGATGGCGGGCCGTCAAGTTGGAGTACAATGGCATCGATGCCTTCGTCTCGTATTGCCGGTCCGCTGCCTCATCTTTCGACTCCTCCCCCGGCACCATCATCACCAGCCCTATTCCGGGTGGCCGCCGGGACGTTCTCTTGGTGTCTTCTACTGCTCGTACCTCGCCTAGGCACTCCTTTTGCCCTCCTGCTATCCTGACCCGCTTCCTGAGGAGATGGACAAGAAAGGGATTATGGGCACCTTATCTTTTCTTTTAAATCTTAAGCCTGCGGGTACTTGTCGAATTTAGACTTTGTAACCCCTTGCTCATGTTTACGTTCCGTATGAATTGTACTTGTTTAATCAACGTATTAATGAAAAGGGTATTTGTTGGGTTCTTTTGTGCGTGAGCGAGGCCCACACTAAGGAGCGAGTCCTTGTTATTTTAAGAAAACAAATTCGCCCGGCAACAAACCTTGACGTCCTCCCGCTTTATACCACGATTATACCCACGCCCTTGGCGGGAGTAGGGGCAAAGTAGGATCAGGCCCTTCGTTTGTTTCCCTTCCACCGCAAGTACAACCAAATTCCAGCCTGAAAGTGATTTCGGGCATAGGAAGGAGGGAGCACGATGGCATAGGAATAATTGAAGTTTCGTATGTTTAAGTTTCATACGGAAGTGCATAGCGGGGGAGAAAAACTTATCTGAATCTGGAGCCCCTGGCAGCCTCGGCTTGCCAGGGTCGGTGGTGTCGATCCGTCTTCTTGCCTTCAAACGGTTCAGCAGAAGTGCCTGTGCAGCCTGCGAACCAAAAAGACTGGAAGAGACAAAAAGACACACACTTGACCTCTATGCTAGGGGTTAGTTGCCGTCAAGCACTATCAACCCTACCAGAGAGGGAGACTCAACCTAGCATGCATGCTAATTTCTAGGGCGCCAGCGCTTCATTGATTTATCTGTTCCTCAGGGTCTGCACCTGGCTTTATACAAAGGGTTACATGCCTTGCCGGCAAGGCTTGTACAAAAAGTGGTTTGCCGGGGGGCCCCGCAACCGCGCCTTATGGGTAAAACTTGCGAAGATGTCGATGTTCCAGGAGTTTCTCACTGGAATACCATCTTTGGTCTCCAGGTGGACTGCGCCGGGCCTGGTGACTCATATTACCCGAAAGGGCCTTCCCACTTTGGCATCAACTTGTTGGAATTCTTGGCGGATTGGACTCGCCGAAGAACAAGGTCGCCTTCCTCAAGGCTTCGGGCATGAACCTTGCAGCTATGGTAGCGGCGCAAGGCTTGCTGGTAGCGAGCGGCTCGCACAGCAGCCTGAAGATGATCTTCCTCAAGGAGCATTGCATCATCTTGGCGCAACTGCTCTTGCTCAAGCTCATCATAGGCGAGCACTTGAGGTGACCCGTATATGAGTTCCGTGGGGAGAACTGCTTCTGCCTCGTATACCAGGGCAAAGGGTGTCTGGCCAGTGGCTCGATTTGGCGTCCTTCTGATCGACCAAAGAACCGTTGGCAACTCATCAACCCAGCGCCTTCCGCACTTGTGTAGCCTGTCAAAGGTTCTGGTCTTGAGGCCTCGCAACACCTCTGCGTTCGCCCTCTCAGCCTGGCCATTACTTCTGGGATGAGCAACGGAAGCAAAACAAACCTTGCCGCCGATGTCTTGGATATACTGCATAAAGGTGCGGCTTGTGAACTGCGTGCCATTGTCGGTGATGACTCTATTCGGCACACCAAAATGGCAGACTAGTCCCTTGAAGAACTTGACGGTTGATTGTGCTGTCACCTTTCTCACCGGTTCCACTTCTGGCCACTTTGTGAACTTGGCGATCGCGATGTACAATTACTCAAAGCCCCCGACAGCACGGGGAAAGGGGCCCAGTATGTCGAGCCCCCAGACTGAAAAGGGCCAGGAAAGAGGAATTGTTTGAAGGGCTTGGGCTAGTTGATGAAGCTTCTTTGAATGGAACTGGCATGCTTCACACTTGCTTAATAGTGCAGTTGCATCCTGGAGAGCGGTGGGCTAGAAGAAACCTTGCCGGAACGCTTTGCCGGCAAGGGATCTTGACCCTATGTGGGAGCAACACATGCCTCCATGTATCGCTGCCAATAGCTCCAGTCCGTCCTCCTGAGGAATGCACTTCAATTTCACGCCGTTCGGTCTCCTTCTGTATAGGGCATCATCCACAAACTGGTACATGCTGGACCGATGGGCTACTTTTTCTGCTTCTTCCTATTCCTTAGGAAGTTCCCCCGTTCGGAGGAAATGGACGGTGCGCTGCACCCATGCCAGAGCCTGGGGCTCGACGGCAAGGACTAAAGGCTCATCTTCGGCCATAGGGGCAGCTGTCTCCATGGTCAGGGCCTAGGCTCCTGCCGGAGGTTGCTGCTCCTCGGCAAGCTTGGGGCACCAGGCAACCTCCTTGCCGGTGGCTTCTGGGAGCTCAGCGGGAAAGTACTTGCCGGGGTTCGGCTTCCTTCGCTTGTTCTGTCCTGCTGATGGCTCAACGGATGGCTGAGTTAATTGGAGCACAAAGGTACCTGGTTCCACGGGCAACTTTAGGGCAGCGTGTTTCAACTGGTCGTCGGCAATGCTGCTCTCTGCTCAGGGAACATGCTCCGCTTGTAGACCATCAAAACGCTCTTCCAACTTCCTCACTTCATCCACATAGGCCTCCATGAATGGGCTCTGGTAATCCTTGTTAACTTGCTTGGCGACAAGCTGCGAATCACCTCTGATGATGAGCTTCCTGATTCCAAGGTCTGCCGCGATCCTGAGACCGGCAAGCAATCCCTCGTACTCCGCCATGTTGTTCGTTGACTTTTCCCGGGGAAAGTGCATTTGGACTACGTACTTCAGGCGCTCTCTGGTGGGTGCGATGAGTAGCACGCCAGCACCAGCACCTTGAAGTGAGAAATCCCCATCAAAGTGCATAATCCAATCACGGCATGTCTCCTTGCGGGGAAGGGTGGTTTCTTGAATTTCTTCGTCAGGCGTTGCGGTCCATTCTGCTATGAACTCTGCCAAGGCTCGGTCTTGATCATTGAAGTACTTTCAAACTTGAGGCCAAAGCTCAACAGTTCCAACGCCCACTCCACAATCCTCCCAGTCGCATCTGGGTTATGTAGGCGGGTGACGACGGTGATCTCATGTGCTTGGAAATAGTGACGTAGCTTTCTCGAGGCCATGAGGAGGTCGAAGAGTAGCTTCTACATACCAGAATATCTTGATCTAGCCCCCTGCAAGAGGGAACTGACAAAATAAACTGGGTGCTGCACCACCTTCTTCTTCTGTTCAACTTTGCCCATCTCGAGACTCTGTCTCGGGACCAGCCTTGCCGGGTTTAAATATTGCGGCGTCAGGCCTTGCCAGGGAGAGCCCCGGCCCATCATCCGACGGCTCCACTGCTACTGCTGCTTCTTCCTCAAGTTCCCTCTGTGCTACTAGCGCAGCACTGACCACTTGATTCGTCGCCACTAGATATAGCAGCAACGACTCTTGTGGCTTAGGTGCGACTAGTATTGGCGTGGAGGAGAGGTACTTCTTCAAATCTTGTAGCGCTGCATCTGCCTCCGGAGTCCATTTCATTGGACCCGCTCTTTTCAAAACTTTGAAAAAGGGGATGGCGCGCTCAGCAAGTTTGGATATGAACCTACTTAGAGCAGCAAGGCAGCCGGCGAGCCTACGGATGTCTTTGACCCATCTTGGTGCCTCAATCTGCTCAATCGCTTTGATCTTGTCAGGATTTGCTTCGATTCCGCGTTGAGACAAAAAGAACCAAAGAAGTTTGCCGGATGGGACACCTAACACGCAATTCTCTGGGTTGAGCTTGAGGTTGATCTTGCGCAGATTTGCAAATGTTTCTTCTAGATCTTGCACGAGCGTGGCCTTGTACTTGATCTTGACCACTATATCATCCATATAAGCTTCCATATTTCTATGCAGCTGCGGCTCAAAACAAATTTGGAATGCTCGGGCAAACGTTGAACCAACTCTTTTCAACCCGAAAGGCATCCGTACAAAACAGTACGTACCACATGGGGTGATGAACGCGGTCTTTTCTTCGTCTTCCTTCATCATGAAGATCTGGTGGTATCCTCAGTACGCGTCGAGGAATGACAAGAGTCACACCAGCGATGGAGTCCACTATCTGGTCAATGCATGGCAGAGGGAAAGGATCCTTTGGACAGGCTTTATTGATATCTGCATAGTCAATGCATAACCTCCATTTCCCATTTGCCTTACGCACCACCACTGGATTGGCCAACCACGTAGGGTGGAGCACTCCTCTGACCAAGCCTGCCGCCTCCAACTTCCTGATCTCCTTGATGATAAATTCTTGTCATTCCAAAGCTTGCTTCCTGACCTTCTGCTTGACGGGCCGCGCATGAGGACAGACAGCAAGATGGTGCTCAATCACCTTCCTGGGAACGCCGGGGATGTCCGATGCTTGCCACGCAAACACATCGACATTCGCCCGCAGGAAGGCGATGAGTGCGCTTTCCTATTTGTTGTCGAGGGTGGAGATTATAGTAAAAGCCTCACCCATGCCGTCCTCATTGATGGGCACCTTCTTGGTCCCAGGTGGTGCTACCTTGGATTTCTTGCTCTTGTCGGCGGAGCTCTCTCGCACGCCCTCGACGGGAGCGCAGCACTCCGAAGAGGCGCACTTGCCGGAGTGGGTGCAGGCGGCCTTGCCGGAAGAGGTCTCACCAGAAGGGGCCTTGTCGGTTCCCTTCCCTCCAGGGGCTTCAGCGGCAAGAGTCTTTCTTGTCGGAGGGGAAGGTGATGATGCTCATTGGCCCAGGCATCTTCAACATGTTGTAGGCGTAATGTAAGGCCGCCATGAACTTGGCTAGCGCTGGGTGGCCAAGGATCCCATTATAGGGAAAGTGGATCTTGGCGACATAAAAAATGATCTTCTCCTTCCTATAGTTCAGCTCGCCCCCAAATGTAACGGGCACCGTGATCTTACCCTTTGGCTGACTCCTCCCCAGGTTGACCCCTTGAAACGTGCCCGTCTCCTTGAAATCTCCATCGGGGATTTGCAGCCTTTCGATCACGGCAGGCGAGATCAAGTTCAGAATGGCCCCACCGTCAACTAGCACTTTCGTCACCTTGAGGTTGCGTATTGTTGGTGAAACCAACGACGGCAAATACCCGACTGTAGTTGTGCAATCAGGGTGATCCTCGGTGTCAAAAATGATAGGCATGTTGGACCACTTCAGTGGCCTCTAGGCATCGAACGATGGTTGTGTCGCAGTGATTTCATGCCCCACTGCTTCAGTTGGATTTGAGAGGTATGCAACGAGGCACCACCGTCGACACACATGGCCTCCGTAGCTTTCTGGAACTCGTGCTCACCGGACACATCGCCCTCATCTTAATCGTCGTCTCCCTCCTTCTTGTCGCGGCCTCGAGCAGGCCTCTCTGGTTTGTTATCCTTGCCGCGACGATCCCCTCGGTCGCCACGCTTCTTGCCAGACCCGTGAGCACCATCCTGGCCCTTCTCCTTGTCCCGCCTCTCATATTCAGCTTTCTGCTTCTCTACAAGCACTTCCGCCTGCAGGCAGTTCTGGAGGTCATGGCCCCTGGTGCGATGGATCTTGCAGTACTACTTGTCGGAGCCTCCTGTCTTGTCGGCAGCCGCCAAGGCCCGGCAGGCGGCACACCCGGCAACTTCCTTGCCGGGGTCGTCAGCCTTGGCTTTCCTGGCGGCGCCGGGGTCGCCGGATCTCTCAACAGCAAGCACAGTCTTGCCGTCACACTTCCTATTGCAGCGTCGGCCCTACTTTGCTGGGGCGACGGCGTCTTCGTCTGTGGAGTCGGTTTCCGCGCCGGCATCTTCGCAGGGGTACTTCCTCCCTTCTTCAGCCCGAGCACATCTATCGGCCAGAACATAAAGCTCGGCTACATCCTTAACCTTGTTCATCACCAGCTCTTCGCGCATCTTGCGATTGTGCACATTCTGATGGAATGCACTGATGACGGCGGCGGGGTGAACATTTGGGATGTTGTACTGCATAGGGCTGAACCTTTGGATGTACTTGCGCAGGGTTTCGCCATCCTTTTGGGGGATGACATGCAAACCACTTGCCTGTCCAGGAGCTCGATGGCCTCCGATAAGGCGCCAAAAACTTGTGGCACAGATCCGACCAAGAAGAGATGGAATCCACTGGCAGGTGCAAACCGTGACATGACATTGGGCTTAAGTGCCAACAGGAAATAGTTGGCAAGCACCTTGTCGTCGCGAGCCCCAGCAGCTTGCATCGCGATAGTGTAGATGCTGAGGAACTCCGACGGGTGAGTCTTGCCGTTGTACTTTTCTCCAACCTCAGGCTCGAATGTGCGGTGGGTGGGCCACTGGAACTGCCGCAGCTCACGGGTAAAGGCTGGACAACCCACCTCATAAGATAGGTCATTGGAACCCCCCGGCGCTGGGCGGTCCATAGTGAGCCCCGCACGCCTGTCTGACCGATGGCTCGCTTCCCGCCACCGCTCGATAGTGGTTCGAGCGTCTTCTTGAGCTCACTCCCGAAGAATTTGACGTTGGTCGCAGCGTGCTTGAGCGGGTGACGACGGCTGCGGAAAGCGATGTCGTGGGCGTCGACCCGGCGGCAGCGGCTCTTATTCTTGGTGTGGGGGAGGCGATTGCACCGTGGTCGCAACATCTTCGGTCCTTCCACCGTCGGGTGCACCAGCTCGACAGAGCGCCGACACGAGGGTCCCGCTGGTCGCGGCTCATCTTTATTGGCGAAGCTGATGAGGCTCCGAATGGTGGCCCTCCACTCGTCGAGCTTCTCTGCAGCAGGAGGGAAGTCGAGGACCAGTTGCACGCGCGTGAATGCTTCTGCGGCGTGGGTGGTGGCGAAAGCTGCATGGACCGTGACACGCTCCGACTTCTAACCACGTTAGAAGGAGCTCTATCACGGTCTCGCTGTCGCGCGCCGTTTCCGCCAGTGTCTGGGTACGCATGATGGCCCGATGCATATTGAGAGTGACACAAAGGGCTCTTCCCGCGGCGGTGCCCGGGGGCACCGACGTCGCGGCATTGCTTGTCACGCGCGACCTGGGAAGGCCGCGGCGAAGACACCGGCTGGGGCGATCGAGAGGTTGCCGCGCCACCCATGGGCAGCACGGCCCCGCCCCCGGACCCAGTGGCGTGCGGCTCATCATCTTGGGCACGAACGACGCTACTCGCCTGGCTCCAATAGCCAGAGTGTCGTGGGTGCTCGCAGGCCACGCCTCCGCCACCATCCGCAGCCACCCCGTCACCCACCCGCGTTGGGACGGGTGGTTCAGCTCCCGTGATCGTCTTCTTCTTGGGAGCCATGGCGATGAAGAAGTTGACGCGCTAACTCCCCGACCAAATTTTCACAGCTTGCGCCCCCTACCTGGCGCGCCAAAGATGTCGGGAGAAACGACACTTATGGGATCATGGGGAATCCCTGCTTTGGTTGGCGGGGCATGGACCTGTGCAAAGAGCGGGTCTAAAAGATCAACGTGAGGGGATTTGTACCTAGGTTCGGGCCGTGAACGATGCGTAATACCCTAGTCCTGCTTCTCTGTATATTTGGTGTTCTTGAGCTCTTGAACTAGCTACGGTGCATGCCTAGTCCAAAAAGTTGGAATCCTTCCTCAGTACGCCTCGGGCCTCCTTCTATATGTCAAAGGGGTGTACTAGTCTATCGCCTGGGACCGCAGGATGAACGCATTTAATGCGCTGCCGACATGCCCTCTTGCTTTATTGGGGACGGCAAAGAAGCTTGTCTCGTCCATCATCGCCTCGCCTTGCTTTGATGCGCTTCTAAGGTGACGAGGCATGCAGCGCCACACTGGCTGGCTGGCTGCTGAGTTGGTGCGGTGACAAGGTCTTCACGAAGATATGCATGCCACCATGCAGGTTCTTGGCTAGTTGGCCTAGAAGTTGCACGCTGCCACGCAGGCGATTGCCTAGTTTGCCGGCTGATTACTACGTTGGCACGGGCAAAGGGCAGCGGAACGTTGGTGGGAGCGGGCCAAGCCTCGGCCCTGCAGAAGCCCTCGGCAAGGGTCTTGCCGGGGTCTCGCGGGCGTCTCCAGCAAGGATCTTGCCAGGGGTCTTCATCTATCCCCGGCAAGGCTCTTGCCGAGGGACTCCACCTGTCCCTGCAAGGCTCTTGTCGGGGGTCTTCGCGTTCTGGTTTCTCTCCAGATTCGCAAGCCTTTGTTCCTCACAAAGATCTGCATGCCACCACACAGGCGCCCCTGAGTCTTGGTCTCGACGTTGTCGATGGTATCAGAACTCTCAGGATCAAGGGTGGCGGCCTTGCTGGTGTTCGCAAGTTGCCCCGGTAATGCTCTTGCCGGGGCTATGCAGGTCGCCCCGGAAAGGCTGTTGCCAGGGGAAATCCATCCTGTCCCTTTTCTCCTCGCACCTCTGGCTTGAGCACTGGCCTAGCAGTCATGTATCTTTGCTTCCTCTGCCCCGCCAAGAATGGCCACAGGTGTGGCTACAACTGCCCGTGCACAAGTAAAGGGGTACAGAAAGGCCCCTACTTTTGTACACCGGCAAGAAGCATGACACTGGTGCAAGTATTCATATGCCCATCCCAAGTAGTCCTGAATTGCTCTCTCTTTTAGAAATCCATATTGATTAATGTGAACAAGCTCCAAAATAATTTTTTGTAGCCTGTTTGCCAGAAGCTTGGAGGTGATCTTTAAACAACTATTGAGCAAGGAGATGGGCCTAAAATCATTGGGAGAGACATGGCAATCCACCTTCGGGATGAGAGTTATATATGATGAATTTATGCTCTCCAATTTTATTTTTCCTGCATGAAAATCATGTACCAATTGTCTAATGTCTGGCCCAATGATGTCCCAACAGGCTTTATAGAATTCATTATTGAAACCATCAGGCCCAGGGGATTTATCATTGGGTAACTCTTTTACTACATCATTAATCTCTTGGTCAGTAAAGGGAGTTTCCAAATTGGCAAAGAGAGTAGGGTCATGCTGCTGATGTAGGATGTCTTAGAGATCAAAGTGCATGGAGGTTTCTTGTGCCATACCCAATCTATGCTTAAAAGCATTCCACAAAATTGCAGCCTTTCCATCATGATCAGTAATCTCCACCTATTTATCATTCTTAAGAATAGTAATGTGATTGTGCCTATGATTAATGGTGCCCTTTGTGTGAATTTTTTTGTGTTTTCATCTCCAAATTTGACTCCCTTGATTTTCCCTCTCTGTTCCCAGTAAATCCTTTGATTTTTAAGTACTGCAAGTAGTTCTTATTTGAGTAGAGACTTGTAGTTCCATTCCCAAAGACTTAAATCTCTGAATTCCTCAAGAATATCAAATAACCCAAGCCAATCATTCAAAGTAGCAATTTGCTTTTAAGATCAGACAATTGTTTAGCCCACAATTTAATCGCTCTTCTCAAATTCTTAAATTTTGCAGTAATGTTCTTAGCAGAATCAGAGTGACCCACAGGAATGTTCCAAGCACAAGCCACCATCTCTTTAAAAGAGTTGTGCTGAAGCCAATAGTTTTCAAACCTGAAAATGGTAGACTTTGGTATGGATGTCCCAATATTTATCATGCATGGGAGATATTGATCACAGACTGGTCTTGCAAGAGGTAGGACCACAGAGTCAGGGTAAGTAGTAAGCCAAGCTGCAGAGGTGAAAAAGTAGTCTAACTTTTCCAATAGGGGGTTTTGCTGCATATTTGACTAGCTAAATTGTCTGCCTTTGAGTGGTAGCTCCACCAATCCTAGTTTACTGATGGCCTCATTGAAAAGAAGCATCTCATTGACAGCTCCCCCTTCTCTGTTTCTATCAGATGTGCTTCTAATAAATTTAAAATCTCCCATGATAATCCAGTCTACTTCGTCTACCATATGAATGTTTGCAAACCATTCAATGAATTCCAATTTATCTTCATGCACACATGGCCCATAAATATTGGTAAAAACCCAACTTTGATCAGAAATATTGCTGGTAAATTGGATGGACAAAGAAAACCTGTTTTAAAAGATTAATTCTCCATCAAAGAGTGAAAACATTCCAAATTACAATGAGCCCTCCAGAAGCACCAACTAAGGGTAGGAAAGCAAACTTGTTGAATCTAGCAGGGCAAAAGTTTCTCAGGTATGTTTGATCAAAATGTTCTCTCTTGGTTTCTTGTAAACACACAATAGATGCTAAACTTTCCTCAATTTTTTGCTTAAGGGCATCCCACTTTTCCTATGCATTAATACCTCTAATGTTCCAGTTCAGGATATTCCAGTTTCTATTTCTACTCATTTAACCATAGATTGTAATAAACTGGCATCAAACAAGAACCACATCTTGCTTGGATAAACATAGAGTGAGGAAGTCTTAGAGTTACTATAATCATATAGTCTTGTCCTATACATAACAGGTACCAAAAGCTGATCCACAAGGATTACACCACTGAAAATTTCATTATTACAGACCAAAAGAACACTAAACTTAGAGCTATCCATAGCTAGGTCCTCTTGAAAGGAGCAAAGGCCTTAACTCATGGAGAAACATTGGATTGTTTCTCATTTTCCTTGTCAATGGTCACCACCAAAAAGTCCTCCTTATCCTTCTTCTTCTGCCTCTTTGATAGCTTTTCCTCAATCTCATCATCAGCCACCTGGCAAAAGATTTTGTGAGGTTATTAACTATGCTTCTCTGGATTACAGGAGGAAGAGCATTGCAAGGCAAACATTTGGAAGAGGAGCAAGAGTTTCTTTTAAACCCACTATTATCTTTCTTTATCCTATAACTCCTTCTTACCTTAGTCTCAACAAGTGGTGTCTTTCCACCCCTTCTTTTCCTTGTGTTGGCAGAGCCAAAAGGCAGCAGCAAGTTTGAATCAGAGTTCATCTGTGGGGACCCCGACTCATAGGTCGAGATCACCGAATGCACGTGTACAGTGATCCCAGAGATCAAGGTTCACTGAACACACAGAAGTTGAATAACAAGAGTCTTACATCCATACATACCGTCTTACACAAATTATGACCATTATGGTCAAGTCTTACATTGATAAAGCCTTAAGGGCTGAACATTAAATGAAACACAAGCAGCGGAAATCTTCATTGATAAGTAGAACCCATGCCATCTGCCTTAACCCTATAGGCATTCTGACTGGGAAGCGTCCTAGTTCGCGTGTTCGTCACCAAAGAACTCTTCCTCGAACTCTTGTTCTTCCATGCCTAGTCAATTAAATAAACAGTGGCAAGCCAATGAGTACTTTGAATGTACTCGCAAGCAACCCATGATTTGGTTTAAAGTAACAATGCAATTGTACGACAAGTAAGCAACCTAGCTTCATGCTAGTTGGGATGTCCTATCAACTCGTGAGATATGCATCAATGAACTTGGGTAACCTTGAGAACAGGTTAAAGATATCAACATAAATATAATTTGAATCAAATGCCATGCCATTCAACATGTCAAGTCACCACCTTGACACAAATAGTTCCTTTCCACACATACATGCACCGAGATTGTAAAATTTCTGGACATAGTTTAAGTAGCACCTCCCAACAGTCCATGACCATGGACACAACTATTCAAATATTTTGACACTCTGCAGAGGTTGCGCACTTTACCCACAAGATCCGGGAAGCTTTCGTGTCACCCACGATCCCACAGTACCTCAAGTACTCGGGGGAAGCACCCGATCATTACCTTTCCCTAGACGATACTAACATAGGGTCCACTCGTTGATACACAGCCATCGTGTATAAGCAAAAGATCGTGGGACTCTGCCCTTTTCACATTATCACACATACACGAAGGGACCAACAGTGTGTCCGGTGCCCTGTGAAAACATTCATGGCCGCCTATCCAAGCACGACCCCGTCCCGAGAGTGACCTCAAGTCACCCCCGTCACTAGTAGTGTGGGCACCATGCTAGTATCAGTCTAGGTAATCAATAATGCCCCGTCCCATAAAGGGGTAGAGTGGTTGCACATGTTTGGTTGGTACGGTAATCACACATAAATATAATACATCATTTTACACACTCCAAAAGCTCTCTTCGGTACACCACTTCTTCCTCAAGTGGTGACCTTAGCTCAACATCTCCCAAGGGCATTAGGGGCACCCGAAGGGGTTTTCGAAAGAATGTAACCACGAAGAGTTCATGGTACACATGCATCATTATGCATCAACTAGTCTCTTGACAATGCAATCATGAACAAGGTAAGGTCATAAGTAGGGGTATGCATCATGTGGTGGTTCACAACAAGTTTACCACCGTCATATTTCATCATCGTGCAATCGGAAAAAGGGTACTGATGAACAAGAGGGTGTCATGGTCAAAGGTTGCTTTCCTTGGTTGGCTTGTTCTTCGAGGTCTTCAAATCCTTCTCCTCCTTCTTCCTCAGCAACTTCGTCAAATACGGGATCTAATCGTCGCAAGGAAATAACGGAAAAATAAGACAATAATGAAAACAAAAAAGTCAAAGTGCTCAGAAAAATGTCAACTTATTTTGTAAAATACTAGGAGGAAAACTAGGAAAGGGAAAATTCTTGGTTTTGGATTTGGAGTTAGGAGGACAGAGTAGTGGATTTTCAAACATAGATTTTATTGTTCAAATTTGAATTAAATTTGAACAGTGCATAAAAGTGTAATGGATGTGTACGGAAGTTACATCAATAAATAGGTGGGATTATTCTGAGATTTTAGGAGTTGGAATTATTTCATTTGGATAAGTATTTTATCCTCTGGAATTTTTATAAAACAGACAGAAAAAGAAAAAGAAAAGTGGCACTATGCCACTAGGCCAGAAAGGCCACAGTGTAGCAGGCCCAGAGGGAAATCAGCCCGCGCGAGGCCACCACGTCGATGGCGTAAAAGGCGGCACGCCTTCACGGTGAACGAAGAGTCTTGTAGGTTTTTAAACCTGACGGGTGGGTCCCACCCGTCAGGGCGTGAGGCTGACGGACCGGGCCCACGGCCGTCGTCGTCTACCTCCGTCCAGAGGCGACGGCGAGCTCGCCGGCGGCGATATGGGGCACGGGAGGGTGCGTGGGTGCTACCGTTGGACTCAGGGGGATGTCGTCGTTCAGGTGGTGGTGGAGATGGTCGCCGGAGCAGCCTGGTTCGCCGGCGACGAGGTCACGCGGCGGAGGTGCTTCGGGCGTCGATGGTTCTGGCCGTTCACGACTTCAAAAAGAGTGGGGAAGAGAGGGGAAAGGGTCAGCGATGCCGCGGGGTTCCAGATCTAGAGAAAACGGGGGCGGAGGAGGCCTGTATCGCGCGAACACCGACGAGCCGAGGCGGCGGAGCTCGAGCTCGATCTCGAGCTCGGGCGGCTCTGGAGACAAATGGGTGGTGCAGGAGGTTGATTAGGAGTGTGGGGGAGCGACAGGGAGTGATAGAGGGGCTCGGGGTCGCCTTTTATAGGCTGGCCGAGGTCCACCGTAGGCGCGGCCTACTAGTGCCCGCGGGATCGGCTCAGGTGGCCGTTAGAGAGGGAGTGGAGGGATCGGGGGTGTTCGCGGGAGTGGTCTAGGGTGCCAGGGAGAGAGAGGAGGAGCGGGGCGAGCTGCGGGCGGGCCATAGGAGCGGCACGAGCATTGGCCGAGCGGGCGGCGCTCTGGTGCGAGCTGCAGGAGAGAGAGGAGGGTGCGGGAGTAAGTGGGCGGCCTGCTGGCATGGAGCGGTCGTCGAGGGGCATCGACTAGCGCGCGGGGGAGGCTCGAGGTGGTCGGGGGACGCGGTGTCAATGGTCGGGTGCCCTGCCAGGCGCTCCAGAGCGCGACTTTGGCCGGCATCCGTGGCTTTCCGCGTCACAAGGCGCCCACTTGTGTCTGGAGGCTGCAGGAGGTGTGGGCAAAAGTCCTGGGGAGCCTTGGAGGCTCTGGAAAGCTGAGGGGAGAGAAGGAGACGAGAGAGAGGGAGGAATCCACTGTCCAGAGAAGAAAAATGGGGTTCTCCCCCCTTCATCATTGCTTCCTCGGGCAGAAAAGCATCCAGGTGCTAGAGGGGGACTAGGAGGGGTTGTGGTAGAAAGTAAAACTCATGGAGATTAGTGGAAGAGGACCAAACAGGGTTTTTGGTAAAGTGGCAGAAGGTGTTTAATGTTGGTTTGGGCAAGTAGATGAGTTCCATTTGTCATGAGACTCCACAGGGTGAAATGGCACATATAATGTGGGGACCCCGACTCATAAGTCGTGATCACCGAATGCACGTGTACAGTGATCCCAGAGATCAATGCTCACTGAACACACAGAAGCTGAATAACAAGAGTCTTACATCCATACATACCGTTTTACACAAGTAGGACCAATATGGTCAAGTCTTGAGTATATCATCGCAGCGGAAATCTTAAATGCGATAACTTGGACCCATGCCATCTGCCTTAACCCTACGGGCATTACGACTGGGAAAGCGTCCTAGCTTGCACGATCGTCACCAAGGAACTCTTCAATATATCTTGTTCTTTCATGCACGGCCAATAAAATAACCAGTGGCAAGCCAATGAGTACTTTGAATGTACTACTTAAGCAACCCGTGATTTGGTTCAAAGTAACAATGCAATTGTACAACGAGTAAGCAACCTAGCTTCAAGCTAGTTACGATGTCCTATCAACTTGTGAGGTATGCATCAATAAAACATGGGTAACCTCGAGAACAGATTACAGATATCAACATAAATAGAGTTGAATCAATGTCATGTCATTCAACATGTCAAGTCTCCACCTTGACACAAATAGTTCCTTTCCACACACACATGCATCGTGATTTGTAAAATTTCTGGACATAGTTTAAGTAGCACCTCCCAACTGTCCATGACCGTGGACTCGGCTATTCGAATAGTTTGACACTTTGCAGAGGTTGCGCACTTTACCCACAAGATCCGGGAAGCTTTCGTGTCATGATCCCATGATACCTCAAGTACTCGGGGAAGCACCAGTCACTATCTTTCCCTAGGCGACACTAACAAGGAGTCCACTCGTTGATACACGACCCTCGTGTATAAGAAAAAGATCGTGGGACTCTGCCCTTTTCACATTATTACGCATACACGAAGGGACCAACGGTGTGTCCGGTGCCCTGTGAAAACAGTCATTGCCGCCCTACCTGGCACGACCCCGTCCCGAGAGAGAGCACCAACTCTCCCCCGTCACTAGTAATGCAGGCTCCAAGCTAGTATCGACCTAGGTATTTAATAATGCCCCATCCCATAAAGGGGTAGAGTGGTTGCACATGTTTGGTTGGGACGGTAATCACACATAAAGCTAATCCATTATTTTACACACACACACCAAAATCTCTCTCCGGTACACCACTTCTTCCTCAAGTGGTGACCTTAGATCAACATCTCCCAAGGGCATTAGGGGCACCCGATGGGGTTTTCGAAAGAATGTAACCATGAAGAGTTCATGGTACACATGCATCATTATGCATCAAATAGTCTCTTGAATATGCAATCATGAACAAGGTAAGGTCATGAGTAGGGTATGCATCATGTGGTGGTTCACAACAAGTTTACCACCGTCATACTTCATCATCATGCAATCGGAAAAAGGGTACCGATGAACAAGAGGGGTATCATGGTCAAAGGGCTGCTTGCCTGGTTCATCAGAGTCTTCAAGTCTTCGGGTCCTTCTCCAAGTACTCCGTCTACTTCGTCAACTAACGTCGGAAACAAAAACAATAAGCAACACAACAAGGCAAAAATAAAAGTGCTCTAAAATTGCAAGTTGGACTTTTCTAGGATACCTTTAGTCATATGAGGTATGACCAAAGTGGCTTCAATGGGATTTGATCAATGGATATCTCTGAATATTTCAATATAATGGAATCAAGGGGTTTGTGGATTTGCAAGAAGTGTACAGAAATATATTTTTGAAAAATGAGCAGAGGCACCCATTTAGCAAACCATGATTTTAGAAGCATCTAGGAGTTGGTTTCACTGGATTTGGAGTTCAAATGAATTTCCTATGAATTTGCAAAGTTGACAAATACGAAGAAATGGCTCATTATTTTGTGGGGTACAGAAAGTATTAAGAAAAATGTTCATAAACTAAGTTATGAACTTAGAAATATCTAGGAATTTGAATCATGGCATTTGGATAAATTTTGAGCTCTCTGTGATTTTCTAAAGTTCATCACAGAAATGGAAAATTGGGTTTTGTGAAATATGTGTGAAAGAAAGTATTCTGGAACAATGTGCATGGTACTCCTGGAGGTAGGTAATGATTTATGGGGTCACTAGGAATTTGAATCAACAAATTTGGAGTTAAAATCAATTGATTATCGATTTTAGAAGTTCAGAATAAAAGGAAAAGGAAAAGTTTAGGCTTATACCTAAAAGACGCACTGGCGTGAGATAGCTAGTGGGCGGCCCAGACTCGCAGCGTCTTGAGAAAGGGCCACGTCGAAGGCGTAATCCATGCTTGGGCGTGTCTTCGCGGGAAGCGGGCAGGGCGAAGCCGTCTTCACTTAAACCCCGGGCCCGGGCGGCTTCGACGTCACGAGGCCCGCCCTTACTGACCATGATCGTCTTCAACCTCGAGCGGCTGGCGTGGCCGACGACTCTGGCGATGATTGCCGGCGACCCCGACCACCTCCCACGGCCTCGGCACACCGGTGTACTCAGGGTGCCAAGACGCATCCATCCGCGGGTGGCACGATCGCCAAGGAGTACGGGGTCGAGCAGGGCGTTGGTCGCGGCGGACGAGGCCGGCGGTGACGGGGGGGCACGGCACTACGGCCACCGGGAGGAGGATAGGGGACGCGGGAGAGAGAGAGGGCTGATCCAGAAGGACTAGGGGAGGGGGAGAGAGTGAATGGAGATGAGGGAGAGACCAGGGGAGGCCCTATAAGGCGAGGCCATGGTGCACCATGAGCCAAGCTCATGGGTGCCCGCGGAAATCGCGGTGGCGGTCGTGGGAGGGTTCCTGGATGGGTCAGTGGCGCTCGTGGAGTCCGTCCAGGAGCGAGGGAGGTGAGAGGGGGAGCGGGGCGATGCCAGAGGCGGGCCAGCCATGTGGCCAGGGAGTGGCCGAGTCGGGCGGTGCTCGGGCACGCGACGACGGGCTCAAAGGAGAGAGAAGGAGGAGGGGGCCGACCGCGTAGCGTGTCACGCACGCCGAGGCGGCCTCGGGGGACACGTTCCCGGCGCCCAAGGTCGACGGGAGCATCGGGCAGAGGGCGGCTACAGTGCCACAGTGCCTTTATGTGGCAGCGCTCGAGGCCTTGACCATGGCATGCCATGGCATTTTAATAGTGCCATGGGCATGTCTTATAGTGTCTGGGGGTTTTGGGGGAGAGTAAACAAGGTAGGAGTGGCATTGGATGCCCTAGAGAGCCACTAGATGAGAGGGGAGGTGGAGAGAGAGGTGAACAGTGGCTGGACAAAGATGAAAAATGAGGTTCTCACCCCCAAATACTTGAGCTGAAGCCATCCAACTTTTGCCAGTGGTAGAGGGGTTCTAGGACATGATGTGGTAGGAATGGTGGCTCAAGGAGAATCCATCTGGTGCCCCAAATGTTGATCACAAAATTATGGCAGAAGGTGTTTGATGGTAGTTTGGTCAAGCAAATGGATCCCACTTGACATGAGAATCAATAGGATCAAATGGAATATATAATTGAGGATGATCACCAAGTTTGATCTCATTTGAAGAAAGTTGCAAATGTAACTTTGGCAAACCCTAGAAATTAGCAGAAATGAACTTGTGTAGATCTAGTTGAGCAAATCACTTCTCCTTGTTGCACCACTTGGTGTAGTGGCCTCATTTGGTCATGTGAATATGCTCACCAAGGTTGGGGTCAAGGAGAGAAAGTTGGTAGTACAAAGTTGTTCAAATTAGATTACAGTCGAGAGGGTTTTGGGGCACTTTGATCAATATAACATTTTATCCAACTTGTGCCATTTGGTCTAGATGAATTATTAGACCATTTGAGAATGTTCACAAGATTTGAGAGCATTTGGACATGTTTGGCAATGTAAAGTTGCTCAAACTTCAAAATGGACAGAACTGGTTTTGAGGGGATTTCATGGGGTTATACTGTCCTCCATGACTTGATACTTGTCAAGATCATCAAACATGTCATATCTGACATGATAGAATTTTCTTGGAATTGTTGGGGAATATTTCCTGTAGAAATATTTCAAATCCTTGAAATGGGCAGAAATGGTTTTGGGAGGTTTTGTCCAATTTTTTGAACATTACCATGTGTTGAAACTCTTATATATGGACAATATATATGTCCACTAAGTTTCCATAAATTTTCACAAATATTTTTAAAGCATTATAATAATTTTTCCCTATTAAAGACCATTTCTGGCCTTAAGAAAAAGCTTTTAAATAAAATAGGAAAATAACTTTTTAAATTATATTTTTGTGGTTTCTGGGTATCCTATATCTAATAGGAGTCAAATATATTTTTGGAGAGATTTTTGCTGCCCTTAATTAAGTACTTGAAGTGCAAACCTCAATTCAGGGGTTTTTGAAAAACTAAAATTTGAAAATACTATTTGGCCAAATTATTTTTGCAAGAAATTATTTTTATGTCCTATACAAATGGCATGATCATTGGGAAAGGTTTTTGGATCAAGGAGAAGGAGTATAAGGGTTGGAGGATTTATTTGATTTTTAGAGCACTTAAAAACAACAGACAAAAACCAATCAAGGCAAGGTCCAAAACACTCAAAAGTTTTTGTCAAACCCCATTTTATCATGATTGTTAGCTTAAGTGTAGTGGCATGAAAATCAGGGTGTGACAGACCTACCCCCCTTACAAGAATCTCGTCCCCGAGATTCCCAAACTAGGCGGAAAGGGATCTGTAAACTTGGATCTGGGGTAGTCTTCAAGTCCCCATGTTATACCTTCCGTGTAGTGCTCCATTGAGCTTGAAGTACTTGATGATGTGGCTTCGTGTATGACGCTCTTCTTGATCCAGGTTGCTAATGGGTAGCTCGTGGTAGGTTAGATCGGGCTAGAGGTCGATGGCTTGGTGATCGACGTCCTTGTAGGGATCGGGTTGGTTAGGATGTTGGAAGCACTTCCGAAGCTGTGATTCGTGGAAAATGTTGTGCACAATGGGTAACTCAGGTGGTAACTCTAGTCGGTAGCCGTCTATTCTTCGTCTTGCAATGATTTTGAAGAGGGCCGACGAATCTTGGTGTGGGTTCCCTTGTCATGGAAATGCTTGGTTCCCTAGAGAGGAGTGGCTTGCAGATACACATGGTCTTTGACGCGGAAGTATACTTCTTGAAGATGGTGGTTGGTGTAGTTCTTCCTCCTAGACATGACGATCTTCAGATGTTCCTTGACCAGCTCAACAATTCTTCTTCCGTCTTCGGGTAGACAAGTATGTCATCTATAATTAGGGCCTTCCACCAATCTTGAGTTCATTCGGGCAAAGTTGCCAATGCAACTTTTGTAAACCCTAGAAATTAGCAGAAATGAACTTGTGTAGATCCAGTTGAGTAAATCACTTCTCCTTGATGCACCACTTGGTGTGGTGGCCTCATTTGGTCATGTGATCATGCTCACAAAAGTCGGGATCAAGGAGAGAAAGTTGGTAATATAAAGTTGTTCAAATCTGATTCTGGTCAGAGGGGTTTTTGGGCATTTGGGTGAACCAAAATGACCTTAATTGAGATGAGGCTTTGCAAGGTGATCACAATATGCATTTGTGACTTGCTGCATTTTCCTTGGATTTTTATGAAAATATTTCCTGTAGAAACATTTCAAATCCTTGAAATGGGCAGGAATGGTTTTGGGAGGTTTTGTCCAATATTTTGAACATGACCATGGGTTGAAACTCTTATATATGGAAAATATATGTCCACTGAGTTACCCTGATTATCCTCAAATATTTTTGAAGCTTTAAAATAATTTTAACCTATTAAAGACTATTTCTGGCCGAAAGAAAAAGCCTTTAAATAAAATAGGAAAATTACTTCTAAAATTATATTTTTGTGGTTTATGCGAGTCCTATATCTAATAGGTTCCAAATATACTCTTTGAAATATTTTTCATCCCCCAAATCAAGTACTTGTAGTGCAAACCTTAATTTAGGGGGTTTTGGAAAACTAATTTTTGAAAATACTATTTGGCCAAATTATTTTTGTAAGAAAATACTATATTGCACTATACACATGTCATGATAATTTGGCAGAAGTTTTGGGGCAAGGAGATGAAGTACATGAGGTGGAGTTGTGTTGACTTTAAAGAGCACTTGAAAATCACAGAGAGAAATCCAACTCCAAATAAAAGTCAAATAATGCAAAAGTTTTTGTAGGTCCAAATTTTCATGCTTTATTAATGCAAATGCCATGTTACAAAAAGCAGGGTGTGACAGACCTACCCCCCTTACAAGAATCTCATCCCCGAGATTCCTAAACTAGGCTCTAAAAGAGATCGGGAAACTCGGATCTAAGGTAGTCTTCACGTTCCCAGGTGGCTTCTGCTTAAGTGTGGTTGCTCCACTAGACCTTGAAGTATTTGATGGTGTGGCTTCGCGTACGTCGTTCTGCTTCATCCAAAATTCATATGGGCCTCTCACGGTAGGTCAAATTAGGCTGAAGGTCAATGGCTTGGTGATCGACATCTTTGTAGAGATCAGGCTTGTTTAGAACTTGGAGACACTTCCGGAGTTGTGACACATGGAATACGTTGTGCACATCGGATAGTTCAGGTGGTAGTTCCAACTAATAAGACACCTCTCCTCGCCGTGCAGTGATCTTAAAGGGGCCAATGAATCTTGGTGCGAGCTTCCCCTTAACGTGAAAACGCTTGGTTCCCTTAAGGGTGGTTACCTGTAGGTACACATGGTCTCCGACTAGGAAGTTCACCTGTCGGCAACGAGTGTCAGCATAGCTCTTCTGTCTTGACTTGGCGGTCTTCAGACGCTCTCTGACTAGCTGCACTTGTTCTTACTTCATGGAGAACATCTGGTCCAAAGACTAGCCCTTCTCCGGTCTCTGACCAATTGAGGGTTGTGCGACACTTGCGCCCATAGAACACTTCAAATGGTGCCATCTGGAGACTTGATTGGTAATTATTGTTATAGGAGAACTCAGCAAACGGAAGACAACCTTCCCATTTAGCTCCATATGCTAGGACACAGGCTCGGAGCATGTCTTCGAGAATCTGATTCACTCATTCTGTCTGGCCTCCGGTCTGTGGGTGGAAAGCAGTGCTGAAAGACAACTTGGTTCCCATGGCCTCTTGGAACTTCTTCTAGAACCTAGAGGTAAACTGGGTTCCTCGATCGGACACAATCTCCTTAGGAACACCACGAAGACTTATGATTCAGTCGATGTATAGAGTCGCCAGCTGATTGCCATCATAGGTAGTCTTGACAGGAATCAAATGGGTCACTTTGGTCAAATGGTCGACTATAACCCAGATGGAGTCATGACCCTTATTTGACCTGGGTAACCCAGTGATGAAATCCATTCCGACTTTATCCCATTACCACTCGGGAACCTTGAGTGGTTGGAGCAATCCAGCAGGTCGCTGATGTTCAGCCTTGACCCTTTGGCATACATCACATTTTGCAACATAGGTGGCAACCTCCCTTTTCATCCCGTGCCACCAGAATCTTTCCTTCAGGTCTTGATACATCTTGGTCCCTCCAGGATGGATGGAATACGGGGTGTCATGATCTTCTTGCAAGATCAGATTCTTGAGCTCAATCTTGTTGGGCACGCAAATGCAATTCCCGAACCACACAACTCCTTGCTCATCCTCTGAGAAACTTGGGGCTTTGCCCGCCTTGATCTTCCTCTTGATGCCTTCAATACTCTCGTGTCCCTTCTGAGCTTCCTTAACATCATGCATCAGGGTAGGCTTGACTTCAAGGTTGGCTAAGAATCCTAGTGCAACCAATTCCAATCCGAAACCTTCAAGTTCTTCATATAAGGCGGGTAACCTTTCCTTAAGCATAGCATTCAAGGAGCAACCCTTTTTGCTTAAGGCATCTGCTACCACATTAGCCTTTCCAGGGTGGTATTGGACACTGAGGTCATAGTCCTAGATCAACTCTAGCCACCTTCTTTGCCTCATGTTCAATTACTTTTGAGTGAAGATATACTTCAAACTCTTGTGGTCGGTGTATATCTCACATCGCTTCCCTAGAAGGTAATGTCTCCAGGTCTTTAAGGCGTGAACTACATCTGCCAACTCAAGATCATGAGTAGCGTAGTTCTCTTCATGAGGACGTAGCTGTCTGGATAGATATGCTACGACTCTGCCTTCTTGCATCAGGACACCACCGAGTCCGGTTCTTGATGCATCACAATATATCACAAATTCCTTGTGAATATCAGGTGTGGCCAGAACTGGGGCGGTGGTTAATCTCTTCTTCAGCTCCTGGAAGCTCTCTTCACACTTTGGTGTCCACTCAAACTTCTTGTCCTTCTTTAGGAGCTCGGTCATAGGTCGGGCAATGCTTGAGAATCCTTCAACGAACTTGCGGTAATATCCCGCGAGTCCGAGGAAACTTCTGACTTCCTTCACATTGCTCGGGGTTTGCCATTCAGTCACGGCCTGGATCTTGGTGGTCCACTGACAACCCTTCGGCATTCAGTACATGACCCAAGAATCCAACCTCATGCAGCCAAAATTCGCACTTGCTGAACTTGGCATACAGTTGGTGCTCTCGAAGCTTGTCTAGGACCATCCTCAAGTGTTGCTCGTGCTCTTCTTCCGTCTTCGAGAAGACAACAATGTCGTCAATGAAGATGACAACAAACTTGTCCAAATATTCCATGAAGACCTTATTCATGAGATACATGAAGTAAGCTGGGGCATTGGTCAATCCGAAGGACATGACCGTGCACTCATACAGGCCATATCTGGTTACAAATGCCGTCTTCGGAATATCTTGGGGTCTGATTTTCACTTGGTAGTACCCAGATCTGAGGTCGATCTTGGAGAACACCTTGGCCCCATTGAGTTGATCAAATAGATCTTCAATCTTGGGAAGTGGATACTTGTTCTTGATTGTAACTTCATTGAGGGAGCGATAGTCAATGCACAAGCGGATGGTACCGTCCTTCTTTGCCACAAATGTAACAGGAGATCCCCAAGGGGAGGCACTTTCAGCGGATAAATCCTTTCCTCAACTGCTCTTCCAGTTGCTTCTTCAACTCTGCTAACTCTTCCGATCCCATTCTATAAGGCTTCTTATAGATGGGTCCTGCTCCGGGCATGAGCTCGATGATGAACTCAATGTCTCGGTCAGGAGGCATTCCCGGTAGCTCATAAGGAAAGACATCGGGGTATTCGTGATACTACAAGACCTGCTCCAATCCAACTTCAGTCAGACAGTTGACTTGGGTGGCTTGAGCAGAAGAGGATTTGGCAGCAAACTTAACTTCAACTCCTTGGCCATTGGTTACTATGACAGTTCGGTTGGCACAATCTAACAAGCCTTGGTGCTTGTTGATCCAATCCATTCCCAAGATCACGTCCAAGCCTTGTGATCTTAGGATGATAAGGTCTGCTAGGAAATCTACCCCATTAATGACAATCCCGACTCCTTTACATCCTATCTTGGCTCTCATCTCTCCTTCGGGGGTTTGTACCACCATCGGGTTATTCAGGAGTGTAGGGGTCATGCCACTTTTTAATGCAAACCTTTGGGTGACAAATGAATGCATGGCTCCAGAATCAAACAAAACAGTTGTGGCTGCTGAGTTGACAAGGAACGTACCCAACACGACGTCCGGGTCTTCCTGGGCTTCTTCTACAGTGACATGGTTCACCCGACCCTTGCCATTGTTGGGCGGGTTGCAGGGAGCTTGGTTCCTTGGTGGCATTACGCGGCCTTGTCCTGGGTTCTGCGCATTGGGGCGCGGGGCATCAGGCTTCTTGTTGGGGCACAGCCTTGAGATGTGTCCTGCCTGACGACATCCAAAGCAAGTGACTTGGTTTGGGTTGTTGATCTTGTTACCTCCACTATTATTGGGGTTGTTGAAAGCTGGCCTGGGGTTGGCATACTGCTGAGGCTGATAGTTGGTGCGAGGTGCAGGGGCTCTTGGCTGCTGATAGGTTGGCTTGACCGGGGCTGGCTGCCACGGGCGGGGCTTCTGGTTGCTGGAGTTACCCTTGCTGATCATCTTGCGCTTACGAGTATCGTCCAAAGCACATCGCTTGTCCTCAAGCATGAGTGCCTTGTTCACCAGGTCAGGGAAGGTTGGGCAGTCACACACAACAAGCGAGTAATGCAGGGTCTGATTGAGGCCTTCCATGAAGCGCTCTCTTTTGGCAGCATCAGTGCTGACATCTTCAGGAGCATACCTTGACAGGATACTTAACTTCTGCATGTACTCCTTGACAGTGTTACTCCCCTGCTTCAGGGCCCGGAACTCACACTTCTTGATGGCCATAATTCCAGAAGGAATGTGGGCCTTGCGGAATTCTTCCTTGAAGTCATTCCAAGTGATGTTTTTGCCCCGCATGCATGACCTTGTCCATCCCACCAAGCTCTGGCAGTTCCTCCGAGACAGTGAGTAGCATATGCCACCCTCTCACGGTCTTCAGTGCAGCCGACTACTTCCAACAGATCCTCAATGGTGCGGACCCAGTCGTCTGCATCCAGGGGTTCAGCAATCTCGATGAAGGTGGGTGGTGCATGCTTCTTGAATTCTGCCAATGTGGAACGTCCATTTCCATTCCCCGCCTGCTGGCGGTTGTTGGTGACAGCTTGAGCAATCATGTGGAGGGCTGCAGTGTTGGCTTGGTGTTCCTCCCGAAAGGCTTGGAGAAGCTGAGCCATGTCCATGTTTGGAGGTGGTGGCGGCGGTGGAGTCTGTCCTCGGGCTTGGTCCTGGCTGGCTCCTGCTTCAGCAGAACCTCCGGCTTCTTGCTGCTGGGTAGAGGTACCAGTACGTGTTACAACAGGCATCCTGTTGGAGTGGTCAAGGTCTCATGATTGGGAAAAATGAGGGAAAGCAATATAGTTGGGATGCCTAGTAAGGGGTGGGTGTGACACAATTTTAAGTTAAGCCAAGGCCGGATGGGCAAAACTCATGCATTAAAACCAAATGGGTGATGTAGCCGTTTACAAGTTCCCGAAAGGGAAAGCACGACTTTCATCAAAACAAGACGAAAGCAAACACAACACAACACGGTTTCATTTGAACCATTACATGGACTCGACTTCGCATAAGGGGTACACGACCTATCCTACCTTAAGGGTTACAGACTGGCCTATTCTAGTCCTGAACGGTGTCTAAGTGGTGGAATGCTCGGTCGGGTATTCCGGCTCCTCTGGGTCTTCCTCCTCATCTTCGTCTGTCTCAGTCTCTTCGTCACTTGAGGGAGTGGGGGAGTGGAGGAGCTGAACACGACGCTGCTTCGTCGGGGGCACAGTGAAGAGGTTGCGATAGTCCATCTCGTCATACGGCATGGCTGAGATGACCCCTTGGCATGCGTAACCTGTGGGGGTCGCCCGCCTCGATAGGCAGCAACAGGCTGTCCAGGGGGTGCACCATCCTTCTTGATCCTGTCTGCCTTTGTCCGAGCTAGGCGGAGGAGTTCCTTGGTCTCGTGGAGTTACTTCCGAAGCTCCATCGACTCCGAGGCCAGGTGCTGTGCCAGGCTGTCAGCACACAAGCTGAAGTAGGTCTGGAAACAGAGGGGAAGTCCTTCGTCCATGGTTGGAGCTGGTGCGCTGCTCTCGTCATCACCCGCCTTACGATAAGGTAGGTAACGAGTGGCTGGCTCACTTGCCATCTCTGGCAGAAGATCTCGAAGGCGAGTCAACGCCTTGAGGGCAGCAGTCTCAACGGCGAGAAGCAGGGTCGCCATCTGGGGTCCCTCAAAGAACCAGCTCGTCGGGGAGTCGTTCGCCCTCACGACTACCTCCACATGATACTCCTTCTTAGTGTTGTTGATCTAGTGCTCGTGGTAGGAGAAGGTGGGGGCTCGAGTGAACTGGCACTTCCTGAGGCTGTCCTCAAGAAGCACGGGAAATCCGGTGGTCAGGAAGTCCTCGGGTACGACGGCTATCTACAAAAGTGGAAGGGGAAGGGTCAATAGAGGAAATGTGACCTATGTTTGGGATATTTTAAGAAAACATAGGTATATAGGTGATTTTGTAGATAGTCTCACTCTTACTAACGTCCATGCTAACTAAGGCTTCCTACAATCAAGATGGCTCTGATACCACCTCTGTGGGGACCCCGACTCATAAGTCGAGATCACCGAATGCACGTGTCCAGTGATCCCAGAGATCAATGCTCACTGAACACACAGGAGCTGAATAACAAGAGTCTTACATCCATACATACCGTCTTACACAAATTATGACCATTATGGTCAAGTCTTACATTGATAAAGCCTTAAGGGCTGAACATCAAATGAAACACAAGCAGCGGAAATCTTCATTGATAAGTAGAACCCATGCCATCTTCCTTAACCCTACAGGCATTCTGACTGGGAAGCGTCCTAGTTCGCGTGTTCGTCACCAAAGAACTCTTCCTCGAACACCTGTTCTTCCATGACTGGTCAATTAAATAACCAGTGGCAAGCCAATGAGTACTTTGAATGTACTTGCAAGCAACCCATGATTTGGTTCAAAGTAACAATGCAATTGTACGACAAGTAAGCAACCTAGCTTCACGCTAGTTGGGATGTCCTATCAACTCGTGAGAAATGCATCAATGAACTTGCGTAACCTTGAGAATAGGTTACAGATATCAACATAAATAGAATTTGAATCAAATGCCATGACATTCAACATGTCAAGTCACCACCTTGACACAAATAGTTCCTTTCCACACACACATGCACCGAGATTGTAAAATTTCTGGACATAGTTTAAGTAGCACCTCCCAACTGTCCATGACCGTGGACACGGCTATTCGAATAGTTTGACACTCTGCAGAGGTTGCGCACTTTACCCACAAGATTCGGGAAGCTTTCGTGTTACCCACTATCCCGCAGTACCTCAAGTACTCAGGGGAAGCACCCGATCATTACCTTTCCCTAGACGATACTAACATAGGGTCCACTCGTTGATACACATCCCTCGTGTATAAGCAAAAGATTGTGGGACTCTGCCCTTTTCACATTATCACGCATACACGAAGGGACCAAGGGTGTGTCCGGTGCCCTGTGAAAACAGTCATGGCCGCCTATCCAAGCACGACCCCGTTCCGAGAGTGACCTCAAGTCAACCCCGTCACTAGTAATGTGGGCACCATGCTAGTATCAGTCCAAGTAATCAATAATGCCCCGTACCATAAAGGGGTAGAGTGGTTGCACATGTTTTGTTGGGACGGTAATCACACATAAATCTAATCCATCATTTTACACACTCCACAAGCTCTCTTCGGTACACCACTTCTTCCTCAAGTGGTGACCATAGCTCAACATCTCCCAAGGGCATTAGGGGCACCCGAAGGGTTTTTGAAAGAACGTAACCACGAAGAGTTCATGGTACACATGCATCATTATGCATCAACTAGTCTCTTGACAATGCAATCATGAACAAGGTAAGGTCATAAGTAGGGGTATGCATCATGTGGTGGTTCACAACAAGTTTACCACCGTCATATTTCATCGTCGTGCAATCAGAAAAAGGGTACCGATGAACAAGAGGGGTGTCATGGTCAAAGGGCTTCTTGCCTTGGTTGGCTTGTTCTTCGAGGTTTTCAAATCCTTCTCCTCCTTCTTCCTCAGCAACTTCGTCAAAAACGGGATCTAATCGTCGCAAGGAAATAACGGAAAAATAAGACAATAATGAAAATAGAAAAGTCAAAGTGCTCAGAAAAATATCAACTTGTTTTTGTAAAATACTAGGAGGAAAACTAGGAAAGGGAAAATTCTTGGTTTTGGATTTGGAGTTAGGAGGACAGAGTAGTGGATTTTCAAAGAGAGATTTTATTGTTCAAATGTGAATTCAATTTGAACAGTGCATAAAAGTGTAATGTATGTGTACGAAAGTTACATCAATAAATAGGTGGGATTATTCTGAGATTTTAGGAGTTGGAATTTTTTCATTTGGATAAGTATTTTATCCTCTGGAATTTTTATAAAACAGACAGAAAAAGAAAAAGAAAAGTGGCACTGTGCCACTGGGCCAGAAAGGCCACAGTGTAGCAGGCCCAGAGGGAAATCAGCCCGCGCGAGGCCGCCACGTCGAAGGCGTAAAGGCGAAGTACGCCTTCAGCCGACGGGCGAACCGGTGCGCGCGCGTGCATTTTTAAACCTGACGGGTGTGGTCCCACCCGTCAGGCGTGAGGCTGACGGACCGGGCCCACTGCCGTCGTAGTCTACCTCCGTCCAGAGGCGACGGCGAGCTCGCCGGTGGCGATATAGGGCACGGGAGGGTGCGTGGGTGGTATCGTTAGACTCAGGGGGATATCGTCGTTCGGGTGGTGGTGGAGATGGTCGCTGGAGCAGCCTGGTTCGCCGGCGACGAGGTCACGCGGCGGAGGTGCTTCGGGCGTCGATGGTTCCGGCCGTTCACGGCTTCAAAAAGAGTGGGGAAGAGAGGGGAAAGGGTCAGCGATGCCGCATGGTTCTAGATCTAGAGAAAACGGGGGCGGAGGAGGCCTGTACCGCACGAACGCCGACGAGCCGAGGCGGCGGAGCTCGAGCTCGATCTCGAGCTCGGGCGGCTCTGGAGACAAATGGGTGGTGCGGGAGGTTGATTAGGAGTGGGGGGGGAGCGACAAGTAGTGATAGAGGGGCTCGGGGTCGCCTTTTATAGGCTGGCCGAGGTCCACCATAGGGGCGGCCTACTGGTGCCCGCGGGATCGGCTCGTGTGGCCGTTAGAGAGGGAATGGAGGGCTCGGGGGTGTTCGTGGGAGTGGTCTAGGGTGCCAGGGAGAGAGAGGAGGAGCTGGGCGAGCTGCGGGCGGGCCGTAGGAGCGGCGCGAGCATTGGCCGAGCGGGCGGCGCTCTGGCGCGAGCTGCATGATCGAGGGGAGGGTGCGGGAGTAAGTGGGCGGCCTGCTGGCATGGAGCGGACGTCAAGGGGCATCGACTGGTGCGCGGGGGAGGCTCGAGGTGGTCGGGGGACGCGACGTCAATGGCCGGGTGCCCTGCCAGGCACTCCAGAGCGCGACTTTGGCCGGCATCCGCGGCTTTCCCGCGTTCGCGCGCGCCCACTTGTGTCTGGAGCCTACAGGAGGTGTGAGCAAAAGTCCTGGGGAGCCTTTGATGCTCTGGAAAGCTGAGGGGAGAGAAGGAGACTGAGAGAGAGGGAGGAATCCACTGTCCAGAGAAGAAAAATGGGGTTCTCCCCCCCTTCATCATTGCTTCCTCGGGCAGAAAAGCATCCAGGTGCTAGAGGGGGACTAGGAGGGGTTGTGGTAGAAAGTAAAACTCAATGAGATTAGTGGAAGAGGACCAAACAGGGTTTTTGGTAAAGTGGCAGAAGGTGTTTGATGCTGGTTTGGGGAAGTAGATGAGTTCCATTTGTCATGAGACTCCACAGGGTGGAATGGCACATATAATTAGGGCCCTCCACCAATCTTGAGTTCATTTGGGCAAAGTTGCCGATGCAACTTTTGTAAACCCTAGAAATTAGCATAAATGAACTTGTGCAGATCCAGTTGAGTAAATCACTTCTCCTTGATGCACCACTTGGTGTGGTGGCCTCATTTGGTCATGTGATCATGCTCACAAAAGTTGGGATCAAGGAGAGAAAGTTGGTAATACAAAGTTGTTCAAATTTTATTCTGGTCAGAGGCGGTTTTGGGCATTTGGGTGAACCACAATGACCTTAATTGAGATGAGGCTTTGCAAGGTGATCAAAATATGCATTTGTGACTTGCTGGATTTTCCTTGAATTTTCATGAAAATATTTCCTGTATAAATATTTCAAATCCTTGAAATGGGCAGGAATGGTTTTGGGAGGTTTTGTCCAATATTTTGAACATGACCATGGGTTGAAACTCTTATATATGGAAAATATATGTCCACTGAGTTTCCCAGATTTTCCTCAAATATTTTTGAAGCTTTAAAATAATTTTAACCTATTAAAGACCATTTCTGGCCTAAAGAAAGAGCCTTTAAATAAAATAGGAAAATTGCTTCTAATATTATATTTTTGTGGTTTATGAGAGTCCTATATCTAATAGGTTTCAAATATACTCTTTGAAATATTTTTCATCCCCCAAATCAAGTACTTGTAGTGCAAACCTTAATTCAGGGGTTTTTTCAAAGTACTATACACATGGCATGATAATTGGGCAGAAGTTTTGGGGCAAGGAGATTGTCGGTGTACTAGAGTAGGGGTACCCTAGTATCCCGAACTTGTGCACGGGCAGTTGCAGCCCTCCGCGGCAAGGCTTACCGGGTGACCGCCAAGGTCCTCCATGGTTCCTTTGGAGCCATTCAAGAACAAAGTATTCAAGCCAAGGAGACAAGGCCCGGCAAGAGGAGCTTGCCGGAAGGCCACCCAAGGCACCCTAGGAGACAAGGCCCCAAGAAGAGGAGCTTGTCGGGAAGGCCCGTGAGCGACAAGCTTCCGGACGCGACAAGACAACAGACAAGGCCCGGCAAGAGGAGCTTGCCGGAAGGCCACCCAAGGCACCTAGGGAGACAAGGCCCGGCAAGAGGAGCTTGCCGGAAGGCACGATGAGCGACAAGCTTCGGACGCGACAAGACAACAACAAGGCAAGGCGCTTGCATGGCAGATCAACACTCAGTACTGCGCTCCAAAGACATCCACTAACATGTCGCCACAGGACCTTTCGGTAGCGCGTGGCTAGAGGCCGTGCGGCCAGCGGAACGCGATGGCAAGCGGCGCTGACAAGATTGCCATCGTGGCAAGCGATGGCGCCCCTGACGGTCCCTTTCTGCACTGTTAGGGCGAAGTAGACGGGCATTTAATGCCTTTGTCCCTGCCGCCGTGGTTAGGTATGATACACTGTACAAGTAGTTGTACCAACCACTCCTTTTCCATTTTTACCCTTGTCTACGTTGCCACCGCCGGAGACCCTTTAGCATATAAAAGGAGGCCCATGCATAGCGTAGTGGGGCTCGAGAGGTTCAAGCCAGAGAACACTCACGCTCGGTCTCGTTAGCAGCTTGTGTGTATCAGTAGCACTCAGCGCTCTGAGCAAGAACTCAATACACTCAGACATGCAGCGGTAGGAGTGTTATCTCTCCGGAGAGCTCGAAGCTGGGTAAACTGCTCGTGCTTAACCGCCTCGATCTGCTCTTCGTGCGACCTCCGCCCCGCCGAACCGAAAGGGCTCGGTCCGCCGGTCCCATAGGTGTTTGTGGGCCGATCAGCCTCCTCGACATCTTTGGCGCGCCCGGTAGAAGGCGTCGAGATTGTGAACCTGATCCGGCGTCCACATGAGCTAGATCTTCATCATCTTCATCGACATGGCACCGAAGAAGAAGGCTTCGTGGCAGATGTTCCGTCGCGTCGAACCCACCACCACTTTGGAGCAAACGGGTGGTGGGGTAGACGCCGGTAGAAGAATGGACGTCGACGGGGGAGCCCACGGTGCTGCCAAGTCCAAGGACAAGGCTGCGCAGGCCTCGGCGTCCGTACATGCACCGCGCCCGTCTCAGGAGGCGCGGGACCGACAGCGTCATGGTATTCACAACGTCATACGCTCGTTGGACCAAGATTGAGCTGGTGGATCTCGGGATGCTCAAGACCAGCATGCACGTCAACATGTTGGCGCGAGCGAGGCACGGTCGCCTGGACGGGATACTGCTCCTTCTAACATAGTTAGAAGTCCGAGCATATCCCGCTCCTCGCGCCGTTCGCCACTGCCACTCACCACTCCAGTAGAAGCTTTGGCGAGAGCTCAACTGCTCCTGGATTACCCTCCAACAGCCGACAAGGTCGATGAATGGAGGCCACCATTCAGAGTCTCATCGGCTTTGCCAACGGCGGCGCTCCGCTGCAGCCGAAAGTGCATCGCTGTCGCGGCAGGACTGCCAGACACGAGCCGGTGGCGACGAAACCGGTGGGGGTGCAACCACCATGCACTCTTCGCCCCGAAGGCCAAGATCGCCGACTCGCCGGATCCACCTCGACAGCGACTCCACCGCATCATCGGATCCACGAGCTCGTCGCGATCAGCGCCAAGTTCTTCACGAACGACAGCAAGAAGACGCTCGAACTCGCATCGAGCACCGAAGAGAAGCGCGGCGTCAATCCGACCAGCGCGCTGGGCCCTCTGTCGACATGCATGCGCCAGGGGAACCAGGCGACTTGCCGTACACGGTAGGTTGCCCTGTGTTCACTTGTGAGCTGCGGCAATTCCAGTGGCCCAGCAAGAAGAATTTCAAGCCAGACGTACCAGAGAAGTACGACGGCAAGACGCATCCGTCGGAGTTCCTCAGCATCTACACCATCGCGGTGCAAGCTGCCGGTGGGCGAGACGACAAGATCCGCCAACTACTTCCCGGTGCTCAAGCCCAATGTCAGATCCTGGCTCATGCACTTGCCGGACAACTCCATATCCTCTTGGGCAGATCTATGCAATCAGTTTGTCGGCACCTTTACAGGCGGCCACAAGCCCCACGGCCAAGAAAGCGACCTTCATCTGCTCGCCCAGAAGGAAGGAGAGCCCCTGCGCAAGTACATTCAGAGATTGACGCGTCACAGACACAACATCCCAGATGTCCACCCTGCCGCGGTAATCAGCGTGTTCCATCAGAACGTGCGAAACCGCAGGATGCGGGAGGAGATGGCGATGTGCAAGATCAAAGACGTCAGTGAGCTACATGCCCTGGCCGACAAGTGTGCACGTGCTGAGGAAGGGAGGAGACTCCCCGGAGAGAATACTGAAGCAGGCGAAGAAGAAGACCAAGTCCGGCAAGAGCTCTGATGCCCACTCCGGCAAGCGCACCTCTTCGGAGTGCTGCGCTACCGTCAAGGACGCACCATCAAGCTCCGTCGGCAAGTGTAAGAAGAGGAAGTTGATCTCTGGTGACTATTTTCCGGCAGAGCTTCCCGAAGTCGCCGTCAAGAAGGTCCTCAAGATCAACACCAAGGGTGCTGAGGAGCAGTCTGCTCCGGCAAGCCCTAGGGTTTGTTCCGTTGAAGCAGACGCTCCCGACAAGTTTTGCTTCGGCAAGCTTGCCGGGGAACGTCAAGCTCCGGCTGAGCCGCAGGTTCTCGCCGTGGAAGCAGATGTTCCCGCAGCAGCAGATGTGCCTTTAGTCCTTGTTGTCGAGCCATAAGCTCCAAAGATGGGCACAGCAGATTGTCCGTCTCCTTGACAGGAGAACTTCCCGAAGAGCAAGAAGAAGCGGAAAGAGTAGCACGGCAGTCAAGTATGTACCAGTTTGTCGACAACACACTGTACAGAAGAAGACTCAACGGTGTGAAATTGAAGTGTATTCACCGGGAAGACGGACAAAAGCTGTTGGCAGAGATACATGGAGGCATATGTGGTCACCACATTGGCGCCAGAGCACTTGCCGGCAAAGCGTTCCAGCAAGGTTTCTTTTGGCCGACAGCCCTCCAGGATGCAAATCGCACAAGTAACCAAGTGTGAAGCGTGCCAGTTCCATTCCAAGAAGATACACCAGCCAGCTCAAGCTCTCCAAACGATCCCTTTATCCTGGCCATTTTCGGTCTGGGGGCTCGACATCCTCGGCCCCTTTCCCCGAGCTGTCGGGGGCTTTGAGTACTTGTACGTTGCAATCGACAAGTTCACAAAGTGGCCGGAAGTGGAAGCGATGAGGAAGGTGACAAAGATCAGCAGTCAAGTTCTTCAGGTCGATTGTTTGCCGTTTCGGAATCCCTAACAGGATCATCACCGACAATGGCACGCAATTCACGAGCCGCACCTTCATGCAGTACGTCCAAGATCTTGGCGCCAAGGTCTGCTTCGCTTCTGTTGCTCATCCGAGAAGTAACGGTCAAGCGGAGAGGGCGAATGCTGAAGTGCTGCGCGAGCTCAAGACCAGAACTTTCGACAGGCTGCACAAGTGCGGAAAGAACTGGATTGAGGAGCTGCCGGTGGTTCTTTGGTCGATCAGGACGACGCCAAATCGAGCCACTGGCCAGACACCTTTCGCTCTAGTCTATGGAGCAGAGGCAATTCTCCCCACGGAACTCGTATACGGATCACCTCGAGTGCTCGCTTATGATGAGCTTGAGCAAGAGCAGTTGCGACAAGATGACGCGCCGCTCCTTGAGGAGGATCGTCTTTCTTTGTCTGACGAGCTGCTCGATACCGGCAAGCTTTGTGCCGCTACCATAGCCGCAAAGTTAATGCCGAAGTCTCGAGGAAGGCGACCTTGTTCTTCGGCGCTCAGTCCGCCAAGAATTCCAACAAGTTGACGCCGAAGTGGGAAGTCCCTTACCGGATGAAACGAGTCACTAGGCCTGGCGCTGTCCGCCTTGAGACTGAAGATGGCATTCCGGTGAGCAACTCCTGGAACATTGAGCATCTTCGTAAGTTTTACCCGTAGGGCGCGGTTGCCGGAACCCGTTCGGGCAACCACCTTTTGTACAAGTCTTGCCGATGTTGCATGTAATCCTTTGTACAAAGCCGGGCGTAGACCCCGTGCATAAGTAAAGGTAATGTGCTTCGCACATCTTGTCAATTTCATGCTTTCTACTTCTATTTTGCATGCGTTATCTGACACTTTGTGCAGCACCTACCCCCGGTAAGCAATAACGAGTCATAAGGCTCCATATCTTTATTTTCTCTTCTTTCTCTTTCTCAAAGAAAGGAAGGTTCCCTCGCCCACAAGTTTGTCGGGGGGAAAGGAGAAGATAATGGTGTGGACCAAGCGTCGCTCAAGGAAATGGTGTGGACCAAGCGTCGCTCAAGGAAGTCTAGCCTTACCGGGAAGCAAACGACAGAAAAGCTAAGTTACTAAAGTTTGAGCAATCAGTTTTAAAATTTTAAGTTATTTTCCTTGAACGACCGTTCTTTGTATGGAAAACCTGTGCGCGGAGGAACCAACTCGTAGCTAGTTGCGCCCTTACTTTGTTTCGAGTCCGCTCAGCAACTTAAGTGAGCTGCGACTAGTTGCGACAGGTTTCTTGTCGGCGGCAAAGACCGCCAGACAGTGCCGACGTCTCAAGACTTCGGCCATGCCCAGTGCCTGAGCTAGATGCGACCTTACTTTGTTTCGAGTCCGCTCAACAACTTAAGTTAGCTGCGACTAGTTGCGACAAGGTTTCTTGTCGGCAAAGACCGCCCAGCCGACGTCCCACACTCGGCGCTCGCGGCCTGTGCTCATACGACAAGTTCCCTAAAAGCGTAGGGCAAAATCATACAAAGGAAGGAACCAAGTAAAGGAAATAACATAGCAATTGCTACCTGAAATAGAGTTATATTACAAGATAGCTTGTCGCAGCTCTAATAGACCGTACTCATAACATGACCAGCAGTGGCAAGCAGCTCTTCATCAAAAAGTTTCTCCTTCGGCCGGCGCCCTGGAGCTCGACGCCCATGGAAGCTTGATGAAGACGCCATCGCCGGCCTTCAAATAGGCGCCGGGCTGGGGCTCTTGAACTCGACGCTGCAGCAGCGGGCGGAGGGATCGGCGGTCGGCGTGGCGCTGGCGCTCCTAGGCCTCGGGGCCGTCGGTCGATCGCCGGACCCCCGCCAGCTTCTTTGGCGGCAGCTTTGGCGGCCTCTTCGCCCGTGGGCTCGTCGGCGCCAGCTTCTTCTCGATGGCAGCGGCGTTGCCAAGATTACAAGGCCCCTCCTCGCCGGCGGCCTCGGTCTCCATTGGCTCTATGGCGGATGGATCTGACGACCGGAAAATGAAGAAAAGTCAAGCAAATATTCAAGAAGAAAATCAGAAGAAGAAGAACACAAGGAAAGTTTTCAAGCAAGAGGATTACCTGTGCTAGGGTCTGCAGTCATGGTCTCCGCCACCGGGGGATCGCTGGTGCTGTCCCTTGCCGGAGAGCTGTCCCTTGCCGGAGAGCTGCCCCTGGCTGGCGAAGTCTCCCTTGCCGGAGAACGCTCCTTGCCGGGAATCCTCCCTTGGCGGTGTAGTCGGCAGAAGGCATGTCGAGGGAGCGGCTTGGGCACTCTGGTAAGACTGCTCTGCTCCTACACAAATCAGCAGTCAGATATCAACAAAGAAAGGGCACCCATGCACGCCTAACAGCAGGAAGTAAACCATATACTTACGCTGGGGGCTGCGCTGGGGGCTGCTTTGAGGAAGAGTTGCCGCGTCCGGCAAGGTGGTCTCAGACGCGCCTCCTGCTGTCGCGGTGGGTTCGTCCTCGATGACAATCACCGGGGCCTTGGCTCTCTTCGACGCTCTCTGGGCCAGCGTCCTGAAAAGGAATGGGTTCAGAGTGAAGCAAATCTGATACAAGACAAAGCAACAAGCCGAAGAACTACAAATGCTGCAAAGAATCTTACTCTTCTTCTTCCTCGTCGGACCCAGGCCGCGTGGTGCGCAGCCTGTTTGGGCCTGGCCCAACAGCCGGCACTGCAGTGTGGCCCAGGCCCGGGGGGCTCCTGTCGGTGTACTAGAGTAGGGGTACCCTAGTATCCCGAACTTGTGCACGGGCAGTTGCAGCCCTCCGCGGCAAGGCTTACCGGGTGACCGCCAAGGTCCTCCGTGGTTCCTTTGGAGCCATTCAAGAACAAATTATTCAAGCCAAGGAGACAAGGCCCCGGCAAGAGGAGCTTGCCGGGAAGGCCACCCAAGGCACCTAGGAGACAAGGCCCCGGCAAGAGGAGCTTGCCGGGAAGGCCCGGTGAGCGACAAGCTTCCGGACGCGACAAGACAACAGACAAGGCCCCGGCAAGAGGAGCTTACCGGGAAGGCCACCCAAGGCACCTAGGAGACAAGGCCCCGGCAAGAGGAGCTTGCCGGGAAGGCCCGGTGAGCGACAAGCTTCCGGACGCGACAAGACAACAACCGCGGCAAAGGCGCTTGTCATGACAGACCACCACTGCACTGCGCTCCAAAGACATCCACTAACAGCGTCATACAGGACCTTTCCAGCGCTAGCGTGGCATGAGGCTGTGCGGCCAGCGTAGCGCGGTGTCATGCGACGCTGACATGATTGCCTTCGTGGAAAGCGGTGGCGCCTGACGGTCCCTTTCGCAGACCGTTAGGGCGGCGTGAGACGGGCATTTAATGCCTTTGTCCCCGCCGTGAGTTAGGTATGATACACTGTACAAGTAGTTGTACCAACCACTCCTTTTCCATTTTTTACCCTTGTCTATGTTGCCACCTGTCGGAGACCCCTTTAGCATATAAAAGGAGGCCCATGCGCAACGTAGTGGGGCTCGAGAGGTTCGAAGCCAGAGAACACTCACGCTCGGTCTCGTTAGCAGCTTGTGTGTACTGTAGCACTCAGCGCTCCTGAGCAAGAACTCAATACACTCAGACATGCAGCAGTAGGAGTGTTATCTCTCCGGAGAGCTCGAAGCTGGGTAAACTGCTCGTGTGCTTCGCCTCGATCTGCTCTTCGTGCGACCTCCGCCCCCCGCCGAACCGAAAGGGGCTCGGTCCGCCGGTCCCATAGGTGTTCGTCGGCCAGATCAGCCTCCCCGACAGAGATGAAGTATATGAGGTGGAGTTGTGTTGACTTTAAAGAGCACTTGAAAATCACAGAGAGAAATCCAACTCCAAATAAAAGCCAAATAATGCAAAAGTTTTTGTAGGTCCAAATTTTCATGCTTTATTAATGTAAATGCCATCTTAAAAAAAGCAGGGTGTGACATCTTCACCTCATGATTAGATGAATCTCCCGGATTTTCCTTATCTTCGCTCTCTGCCTCAGCAGTAATTTTACAAATAGGGGCCTGAGATGCAATACACTTGTCAGGTATATGGAAAGTAAAGCTTTTAGTAGTAACATCAACATCAGCTAGTGTCGTGGAATTGTCACGGCAGATGTCCTAGCAGAAGGACTTAGTCATGGAGCCATCGCAACTAGGTTAGCTTAAAGGGGTTAAATGGGACAAAGGACACACGGAGTTGGTTACTGGTTCGGCCCCTTACGGTGAAGGTAAAGGCTTAATCTAGTTTGAGGTGATATTGCTGATGTCTCGATTACCATGGAGCGAATACGCTTGACCTAGCTTTCGTTCTGTTCTCTCTTGTCCTAAACTGCCATTGGGTCGTCCCTTTATATACACAGGATGACGCCCTGCGGCTCATAGAGTCCTGGCCGGCTCATACACAACGTGTCCGGCTCGGTGACTAACTATACATGCCTTACATTACAAGAAAAACACGTATAGGGCGGTTGACACCTGTAGGCCTCAAGTCGCCTTTGGGCTTCGGGCCTTTTAGTAATCCTGCTTAATGAACCGCTGTCTTCAATCATCTTCATGGGCTTTGCTATTGTTAAACCGCCAGTGGTATGACCCAGCGCCTCCTAGGCGGGTCATACCCAATAGTTATATCCCCAACATTAGGCCCCAGGTTGATGTGAACTTGTTCATATCAATCTTTTAACACTTAGAAAAAATCCTTCTTCATTTGCTCTTTGCAAGATCTTGTAACCCTCCATGATGTCATCTCCTAAGATTAACCCACCGTGACGTCACCTATCATTAATTTTATGCAAGGCCCAAATCTTTAATATCTATTCTCTTTTAATGAACTCCTGAAAATCGAGGCGTCTGTGTTATCGCATATCTATTTTTTGGCCTCCTCGATTCCCGCTCATGCCACTTATCCTTTCGGCCTTATAAATAGGGCCAGGGGTCCCTTTCACTTTCCCCACTTGCCTCTTAGTCTCTTTCTTCTTACTCACATCGTCTCAGTGCCCGAGCTCCGCCGCCGCCATCAACCTTGACTACTGCCTCGACAACGGCCGCTACATCAACCTGATTTGACCAGAATTTGGTCACGCGCCTCCGCCGCTCGACAACTTTGGTGAGTTTTCCTTCTTCAATTTCCCATAGATCCCATTAGGGTTTCTATGAGTTCGTCAGAGTTCATCTTTGCTCTTCATTGTTGCTTGCGACCTTTGACTCAAACTTGGTGCCCTTCCTGCGCGGCGGTAGTTGTACTCATTCTTGCCATTAGAACATCTCCTTTTGCTTAAGAAAACTAATCTGGACATATGAAATGCTCATGTGCCACAACTTAGGTCTAAATATTTTCTATTATTTGAAGTGCTGCAGATCCAAAATTATAGCATCCATCTGTGAAATCTGTTTTACAAGAGTTAGCAATTTTTCATTTTTAGATCTATAACTCAATATTTGTACGGGTGGCTTAACTTAGAAACCGTAACCCGCTAGGTACCATTAGTCCGCTCTTAAGCCGCCAATAGCTATTCTTTATAACTTCCATGTCATTTTCCGGTTTACCACTTGTGCATACTGCATCGGTATTTCCCTTTTTTAACCCAACTGCCGGCTTAACCGTAAAATATTGAACCAGCATAATCTTTCTTTCAGGTTGTCAAAAAATGGCTAAAACATATTCTGCTTGCAACTGGGTCCAATCCCAGGTTACTGAAGAAGACCTGAGCAACCATGTTGCAACTGGCGCTTTAGCCAAAAAAGTGGTCATTCACTGGAGGGACCCTGGTGCAGAAAATCCTCCTAAGCCCAAGGACGGAGAATTTATTGTTTTCACTGATCACCTGAGTCGGGGGTTCAGCCCACCCAGCTCAAAGTTTTTTCGGGATGTACTTCACTTCTTCCAACTTCACCCTCAAGATATCGGACCCAACTCCGTATCTAACATTTGCAATTTCCAAGTGTTCTGTGAAGCTTATCTTCAAGAGGAACCCACATTCGATTTATTCAGAGAGTTCTACTATTTAAATCGCCAGACAAAGTTTGTTGATGGACCCAACACCGAATTTGGTGGGGTTTCAATTCAAAAGAGGAAAGAAGTCAACTTTCCCTATGTTAAACCGCCAAGTCATCCCAAAGACTGGAACCAAACTTGGTTCTACTATCAAGACATATCTCGAGCCGACGAGAATCCTTTACCGAGTTACCGCGATCACCGGCTGAGAAGCACACATCCACTCCCTTCACGGCTCAGTGCGCAGGAGCGGGCTAAATATGCACCATCATTTTCAAAGCTCAGAGCCTTTATGGCCAATGGCTTAACCGGCCTCGACTTTGTCTGGTGCTGGGTGTCCTAGAGCATATTTCCCTTAAGTTGTAGCCCCGGCTTAATGTGCGAATATATAGGTGATGTAAAGGATCCTCAACGCCACTGCGACATTAAACTGTCTAACGCAGAAATTAATGAAGCCACCAAGAAGTTGCTGAATGAACCTTTTAAAGAATGCAGCAAAACAGGACTTGTACCTTTCAGCACCTTCAATAAGCCGCCAGTCATAAGTGTTGTACACCTTCTGTTCAACAATTTCATCAGTGATAATGCCCACTTATGACCTTTTTTGATTTCAACTGGTCGATTCTCCATTTTGGAAGAAGAAACCACAAGATAAGCTGCCAAACCGGCTCGTACTAAGACTAAGGCCCCCAAGAGGCCTGCCAAGAAGAAAACCACTGAACCCGTGGGTTCAAATATTGATGATGACAATGATGATGATGAGTCAGAGGTAGAACTTGACTCTCTTGGCTCATTTTTTGTACATCTCATTGAGGTAGTCCTGGATTAGGGGGTCCTCGGACAGCCAGCCTATATACTTTAGCCGGACTGTTGGACTATGAAGATACAAGATTGAAGACTTCGTCCCGTGTCCGAATGGGACTCTCCTTGGTGTGGAAGGCAAGCTTCGCAATATGGATATATAGATCTCCTCCCTTGTAACCGACTCTGTGTAACCCTAGCCTCCTCCAGTGTCTATATAAACCGGAGGGCTTAGTCCGTAGGACAACAACAATCATACCATAGGCTAGCTTCTAGGGTTTAGCCTCTACGATCTCGTGGTAGATCAACTCTTGTAATACTCATATCATCAAGATCAATCAAGTATGAAGTAGGGTATTACCTCCGTCGAGAGGGCCCGAACCTGGGTAAACGTCGTATCCCCTGCCTCCTGTTACCATCCGCCTTAGATGCACAGTTCGGGACCCCTACCCAGGATCCGCCGGTTTTGACACCGACATTGGTGCTTTCATTGAGAGTTCCACTGTGCCATCACCGTAAGGCTTGATGGCTCCTTTGATCATCAGCAACGATGCGATCCAGGGTGAGGTTTTCCTCCCCGGACAGATCTTCAGATTCGGGCGGCTTTGCATCAAGGGCCAACTTCGCTTGGCCATCTGGAGCAGATCGAGAGCTACGCCCCTGGCCATCAGGTCAGGTTCGGAAACTTGAACTATACTGCCGACATCCGCGGAGACTTGATCTTCGACGGATTCAAGCCCATGTCAGGTGCGCCGCACAATCACGACGAGCATGACTTAACTCTGCCGTCGGACAGTGTTCGGGAGATCACACCTGCAACTACTCCGGCCCTCAATCCGGAACAAGTTGCACCATCTGAGGACGGGTGGATAGGCCCCGCCACGGAGGCCGCACTCTCAGTGGCGATAGAGCCGAATACTGACCTTACCTCCTACGAGAGCCGTGTTGCCGAACCATTGGATTCGTCCCTGGCCACGGGCTCCGAGCCGCTGGCATCCGTGCCTATCAAATCCGATTGGGCACCGATCATGGAGTTTACCTCCGCGGGTATCTTTCAGCACTCGCCTTTTGGCGACGTGCTAAATTCATTAAGGTCTCTCTCCTTGTCAGGAGAACCTTGGCCGAACTATGTCCGGCTAGAATGGGATGCGGACGATGAAGAAATTCGCCCCACCCACCACCCACTTAATAGCCATCGCCGACGATTTAACCGACATGCTCGACTTTGACTCAAGACATCGACGCCAGTGCAGACGACGATGCAGAGATTTAACAGAACCACCGCCATTGTATACTGGACCGCCACCTCAGCATATGATATATACATGGTCGATACCCCCAAAGAAGGCGATGGCGATAAGACAGGGGAGGATGACCCCTCCAAGAAGCAACCCAAGCACCGACGTTAGCGGCGCCGCTCAAAGTCCCACCATAGCAAAAGTAGCGATACCGGCACAAGAGACAATAACACCCCGAATAGTGCCGAAGATGACGACAATCCCCTCCAGCCAGATTTAGAGCGGGAGGATGAACAAGCTAGCCCTCCAGAACAGGCAGCAGATGGAGAAACGGAGGATGACAAATACATGCCTCTCTCCGAAGACAAGGTGAGCCTCGGCGACGAAGAATTTATCGCGGCTCGAGGATCACTGCCGAGCAGGAGCGCTTCAAGCGCCGACTTATAGCCACAAAGAATAGCTCAAGAAAAAGCAACAACAGCTTCGAGCTGATCAAGATCTGCTAGCGGATAGATGGACCGAAGTCCTTGCGACCGAGGAATATGAACTCGAACGCCCCTCCAAGAGTTACTCAAAGCGCAGGTTGCTACTCCGACTCAAGGAGGAAGCATTAAAACCCACATCACCAGCGTATGATGCGGCTGATCGTCCACCTCGTGGCCGAGACAGAGAGGCATATCAGCCCGAAGTCCAGACCGCACCCCGCCGCTGCTCAACCACAAACACCAAGGCCCGGGGCAACACGCGGGACCTGCGAGACGTATTGGAAAACAAAGCAGGGCATACAACGGATCATGGGGTCGCGCCCCAATGCGGGACGATGATCGTCACGCCGGATATACCAAAAGCAAATCCGGCCGGGCCGAATACAACAGACAAGATTCTTATGTACTGCATCGTGATATAGTCCAGCACAGAGGCGCCGCACACCCCCTATGCTTCACTGATGAAGTAATGGATCACGAATTCCCAGAGGGTTTTTAACCCGTAAATATTGAATCATATGATGGTACAACAGACCCCGAGGTATGGATCGAGGATTTCCTCCTACACATCCACATGGCTCGCGGTGATGATCTACATGCCATCAAGTACCTCCCACTAAAACTCAAAGGACCAGCTCAGCATTGGCTGAATAGCTTGCCAGCAGACTCCATTGGCAGTTGGGAGGACTTGGAAGATTCATTCCTTGACAACTTCCAGGGCACTTACGTGCGACCACCGGATGCTGATGACTTGAGCCATATAACCCAGCAGCCAGGGGAATCGGCCAGGAAATTCTAGACCCGGTTCCTAACTAAGAAAAACCAAATTGTCGACTGTCCGGATGCAGAGGCCTTAGCAGCATTTAACCGTAACATCCATGACGAGTGGCTCGCCCGACACCTCGGCCAAGAGAAGCCGAACTCCATGGCAGCCCTCACGACACTCATGACCCGCTTTTGCGTGGGCGAGGATAGCTGGCTGGCCCGCAGCAACAATACATCAAGGAATCCTGGCACTTCAGATGCCAAAGATACTAACGGCAGACCACGTCGTAACTGTCGGTGTACAAAAATAGGGGCACGCTTTTGTACCCCTTTACCTGTGCACGGGCAGTCGGAGCCGCGCCCATGAACGCACCACGCAGAGCAGGGGAGGTGAGCCAAGGTAAGACCGAAGCCCAAGACAATCAAAGCAACACCAAGGCCAAGACAACAAAGAGCAGAGGGACGAAGCAGGTTCCCCCGGCAAGACCCTTGCCGGGCAGCCTCAGCGGCCCCGGCAAGACCCTTGCCGGGACAGGTCGCCCCACACCAACAGAGCGAGCCACCCTTGAGCCCATGGCCCCCAACGCCGTCATCAACATGGGGCCAGGGCTCGGGAAGGCACCTCTCTGGTGGCATGAAGATCTTTGTGAAGACATATTCAAGATTAGATGAGGATTAGAAGACGGCGATCCTCGGCAAGATCCTTGCCTAGAAAGGCCACCAGACCCCCGGCAAGATCCTTGCCGGGGACGACAACGCGCCACGGCAAGACCCCTGTCGGGCCACCCAGCAAGGCCCTCACCAAGGACGCCAGCGGGGCCACTGCCAGGCCCGCGCCAACCAAGCTTCCACCGTTCACATGCAGCTGCCAGCCCAACCAGCTGGGCAGGCACCTGCGTGGCAACATGCAGCTCCCAGGCCAACTCATCGAGCGCCTGCGTGGCGGCATGCAGATCTTCGTGAAGGCTCCACCACCGCGCCACCTCAGCTGCCTGGCTGCCTACATGGCACCACGCACCTCACTGGCCAGTGCGCGTGTCAAGGCGAAGAGGAGCGGCGACGGACGGGACGGGCCTCGCCCCATCCCCAATAAAGCAAGGGGACACCTACACTGCGCATTAAATGTGTCTTGTCCTGTAATACGAGCGATAAGCTCAGAGCACTGTACACCTTTCCACCTCATGTGTGTCACTGTGGCAGCCCCTTCCAACTATAAAAGGAGGCCCATAGCATACTGGAGAAGGATTCGGCTCTTTCTAACCACGCACTTACCACATCTAGTTCGAGAGCTCAAGAACTCTCAGAAATACACCCACCAAAGCAGGACTAGGGTTTTATGCATCCTCGCGGCCCGAATCTAGGTAAATGATCCTTGTCCTGTCAACTAGCCCTGCTCTCCTTGCAACCCTTCGCCCCAGCAACCGTAGTAGGGTTTCTTGTGATCCCATAGGTGTTGTTCCACACCGACATCTTTGGCGCGCCAGGTAGGGGGGTGCAATTGTGAGAATCTGGTCTGGTAGTTAGCCAAGCAGATCTTCGTTGCCATGGCTCCTAAGAAGAAGACAGCCACGGTGATCGGCTCATTGGGAGCCGAACGGCCCGTGCCGGTGCGGACGAGCAGCGGACCGGGCCGCAGCCCGCGAGCACCAGCATCGCCCAGGTAGTTGGAGCCTGGTGAGCGGCGTCGTTCGCGTGCTAGACGACCAGCTACACGTTGCCGGATCCAAAGACGGAGCTGCCCCCCCCCCCCCCCCGTAGGCGGCGCGGGGCCCACCAGGAGTGTTGTTGTGCCACCCCCGGGCGGCGCATCGACCTCCAGGATGCCCATACCGGCGACCACCGCGCACTTTTCCCATGGTGTGCGCGCCGAGCAGCGTCACCACGTCAGTGACCCCGGGCACCGCCGTGAGAAGAGCCATGTGCGTCATCCGCAAGATGAAGGGGTTCAGCACGCCTACCGAAGGCGCTGGCGAAAATGGCACGCAGCCGCTGGGTCGTAACGGAGCTCCTTCTAACGTAGTTAGAGGTCGAAGCGCGCCGCAATCCACGCAGCTGTCACCGCCGCCCACGCCAGCGGAAGCTTTGGCGCGCACGCAGCTGCTCCTCGACTTCCCTCCTGTTGCGGAGAAGCTCGACGAGTGGTGGGCCACCATCCGAAGCCTCGTCACTGTCGCAAACAAAGACGATCCGCGATCGGCGGGGCCCTCGGGTCGGGGCTCCACCGAGCCACCACATGGTGGCGCTGGGAGGACCGGGGGAGCTGCGGCCACGGTGCACTCTCCTCATCCTCACCAGCCGCCGCGGGCGTCGGCCCGTCGTGACGACGATTGCGATAACATATCCATAGCGTCGTCCGACCCGCGGACCCTCCGCAACCAGCGCCAGTCGCCGGGAGCGAAGCTCACGAAGACGCCGAACCATCGCCGAAAGCACCGGGCGCAAAACGCGCCGCCAGTCGGACAAGTGGGCGGGACCCGCTATGGACCACCCGGCACCGGGGGGCTCCGGCGGCCTACCTTACGAGGTGGGCTGCCCCGCGTTTACCCGTGAATTACGACAGTTCCAGTGGCCGTCCCACCGCACGTTCAAACCCGACGTCGGCGAGAAGTACACCGGCAAGTCCCATCCATCTGAGTTCCTCAGCATCTACACCATTGCGATGCAAATTGCTGGAGCTCATGACGACAAGGTGCTTGCCAATTATTTCCTGCTTGCGCTGAAGCCCAATGTGATGTCTTGGTTCATGCACTTGCCGGTGGATTCCATTTCTTCCTGGTCGGATCTGTGCCATGAGTTCGTTGGCGCCTTCACAGGAGGCCACCAAGCTCATGGACAGGCCAGTTATCTGCATATCATTCCCTAGGAGGAAGGGGAGACCCTGCGCAAGTACATCCAGAGATTCAGCCGGGTGCAGTACAACATCCCCGATGTTCATCCCGCCGCTGTGATTAGCGCGTTCCACCAGAACGTGTGCAATCGCAAGATGCGCGAAGAGCTGGGGATGATCAAAGTTAAGGATGTGGCCGAGCTCTACGTTCTGGCCGATAGGTGCGACCGGGCTGAAGAGGGAAGGAAGTACCCCGGCGAAGACGCCGGCGCGGAAACCGACTCCACCGATGAAGACGCCGCTACCCCGACGAAGAAGGGCCGGCATAGAAGGAACTCACTAACGAACACCAAATTCTTCCATGCTATGGCCACTGAGAGGCATAGAAGGAACTCTATAGCTAGTCTGAAGCTACCTGATGGATCTGTAGTCTCTGATCACTCCCAAATGGCTGGAATTATTTGGAGTTGCTTTAAGAATAGAATGGGCACCTCTAGAGGGATTGTGATGGGTTTTGATTTGTCCTCACTTATTTCACCTGTGGCTGGCCTTGAGGTGCTCACTAAGCCTTTTGAAAAGGAGGAAATGGACAATGTGGTTAAGCATATGCCTATGGATAAGGCACCTGGTCCTGATGGTTTCAATGCCTATTTTTTAAGAAATGTTGGCATCTAATTTCTCAGGATTTTTATGAGCCGGCTCAGGCTTTTTATGATGGATCTGCTGTCTTGGAGAACATTAACAGTTCTTTTATTACTCTTGTGCCCAAAAAGTTATCACCTGAAGAAGTGGGAGACTATAGGCCTATCTCTCTCACTAGTATGGGGCTTAAGTTTCTGCCCAAAATGGCTGCAAATAGATTCCAGGAAATGATTATGCAGTGCATTCACAAAAACCAATATGGTTTCATTATGTCTAGAACAATCCAGGATTGTCTGGGTTGGACTTTTGAATATTTGCACCAATGTCACCAGTCAAAGAGGCCCATAGTAATTCTCAAATTGGACTTTGAGAAGGCTTTTGACTCTGTTGAGCATGAAGCTATCTTCCAAATCCTAAGGTATAAGGGCTTTAACGATAAGTGGATTCTTTGGATGAAGCAGCTCCTAGCCACTGGTACTTCTTCTGTTTTGCTTAATGGGGTCCCTGGGAGGAAGTTTGTTTGTAAAAAAGGAGTCAGACAGGGTGACCCTGTATCTCCTCTGCTCTTTGTCATAGCTGTTGATCTGCTCCAAACAGTGATTAATGATATGTTCAGGAAGGGAATTCTTCACCTACCTATACCTTGCCATGATACAGATTACCCAGTGATCCAAGATGTCGATGATACATTGATCATCCTCCCTGCAGACAGGGCTCAAGTTCTGGCTTTGAAGGATATGTTAAAGGTGTTTTCTCAGTCCACTGGTCTCGATGTCAACTACCATAAATCATTTATTATTCCAATCAACGTAGACTCTGCTGTAATGGAAGATTTGGCTGCTGCTTTTGGTTGCAAAATTGGTAAAATGCCATTTACATATCTTGGATTGCCTGTGGGGACCACAAGGCCCAAAATGGTGGACTTCATGCCTTTGGTGGACTGTATGGAGAGAAGAATGACTGCCAGTTCTTCTTTCCTTAACCAAGGTGAAAGATTGCAGTTCCTCAACTCTACTCTATCTTCAATGCCCATTTTCTTCTTGAGTAGTCTTGCTCTGCCAGCCGGTATTCTCAAGCAGTTGGAAAGAATCCAAAGGCAGTGTCTGTGGAGAAAGCATAGAGATGAGCCTGCACCATCTCTTGCTGCTTGGGATCTCATTTGTAGGCCCAAAAACAAAGGAGGTCTGGGTATTCTTAATCTGGGGGTTCATAATGTGGCTCTTCTTCTCAAGCATGCCAATAACTTCCTGAACAAACGAGATATCCCTTGGGTGTCCCTAGTCTGGGATTCATATTATTTTGAAAGAATGCCCCAGGGAACAAATGACTGTTGCTCCTTCTGGTGGAGGGATATTTGTAAAGTCATGCGGCATTTCAGTGGACTGCTCACGGGTGAGATCAATGAAGGGGACACTTTGCTCTTTTTGGGCTGATAATTGGAACCTTGGCACTGCAGTTTCTAGTCTGCAGACAAGATTCCCAAGGCTTTTCTCTTTTGCCAAGGATCCTGGATTTCAGTTAAGGAAATTTTCAATACCCAGGATACGCATCATCTTTTCCACCTTCCCTTATCTGCTCAGGCCTTTAATGAGTTGAACTTGATTAAGGATTTGATGGATTCCCACAACAGAGACCCTAGTTCGAGGGATGTTTGGTTCCGGCAGGGCTCATCCAAGATTTTCAAGCCCAAGATGTTTTACTCCTACACTTTTGTGTCTGAGTCCTTCAATCCTTTGCTCTGTGGGGTTTGGAAATCCTCTTGTACCCTCAAGATCAAGGTCTTTGCTTGGATGCTTATTATGGACAGGTTGAACACCAAGGATATGGTTGAGAGAAGGTAATCGGCACATGGACGATGGAGTCCATTGTAGGCTTTCCCTCTTGCGTGCTAGAGAAACCAGGGATCACCTATTCTTCGATCGCAATTTTAGTGTGAGGGTCTGGAATTATCTGCAGATTGATTGGTCTCATTGGCTCATCCATGATTCACCGGTTACGCAGGCAAGGAGAAGTTTTGATAAGCCTTTCTTCTCTGAAGTGGTTTTCATTGCTTGCTGGAATATTTGGATCATCAGAAATGCCAAAGTGTTCATAAATGAGAGGGCTAGTTTCAATAAATGGAGGTTTGCTTTTAGGCATGATATTAGCCTAATGCAGCACCGAATCAAATCTGTTTACAAGGATGACTTGCTTAAATGGATCTCTTTCCTCCCCCCTTAAGATAGTTTTGTAAGACTCCCTTTTTTACTTTGTACTCTGGTTACTCCTTGTAATAAACTTGTTGTTTTACTTCTTTTATCAATAAAGTTTTGATATGTTGTGGGGGTTTTGCCCCACAGTTCACAGTCAAAAAAAAAGAAGAAGGGCCGGTGTCGCAATAGGAAACACAAAGGCAAGGCCGTTGTCGGTGTCAAAACCGGCGGATCTCGGTTAGGGGGTCCCGAACTGTGCGTCTAGGCGGATGGTAACAGGAGACAAGGGACACGATGTTTTTACCCAGGTTCGGGCCCTCTCGATGGAGGTAAAACCCTACTCCTTCTTGATTAATATTGATGATATGGGTAGTACAAGAGTAGATCTACCACGGGATCAGAGAGGCTAAACCCTAGAAGCTAGCCTATGGTATGATTGTTGTTCGTCCTACGGACTAAAACCCTCCGGCTTATATAGACACCGGAGAGGGCTAGGGTTACATAGAGTCGGTTACAATGGGAGGAGATCTACATATCCGTATCGCCAAGCTTGCCTTCCACGCCAAGGAAAGTCCCATCCGGACATGGGACGAAGTCTTCTATCTTGTATCTTCATAGTCCAGGAGTCCGACCAAAGGTTATAGTCCGGCTATCCGGACACCCCCTAATCCAGGACTCCCTCAATAGCCCCTGAACCAGGCTTCAATGACGACGAGTCCGGCCCGCAGATTGTCTTCGGCATTGCAAGGCGGGTTCCTCCTCCAAATACTTCATAGAAGATTTTGAACACAAGGATAGTGTCCGCTCGCAAAATAAGTTCCACATACCAATCAGAGAGAGAATAATATTTACACAAATCCAATCTGCTGACGTATTCCGCAGCGTGACATCACACCACGGCCAAGCCTTTATTCCAATCGTTTTACTGTCCCACCTCAGCGCGTTTAGCGAGGCGGTTTCCTTGGCACGTCTTGTCGAAGCAGATCGTGTCCCCTTATTCCGGGATTTTCATCAATACGGGCATGGGTAACCCAACCGTGCCATTAATTACGTCGCTTGGGAGATAATCGAGTTTTACCAGGCTGGTGGGGGCACATAGTTTCGTCCGCCCATATAAGGGTGTAAGGATCCACCTTTTTCATCTACGCCTTCTTCCTCCTTCGCTTATCCATTTCACAAGACTTTCGAGCTCCAGCGCCCAAGTCCGCACTTCCCACCTCAACCTTCTCCAGCCATGTCCGGAGCGGGAGGCAGGTGGATGGCCTCCTCCGTCACGGAGGGGCACATCCAAAATTTGAGGAAAGCCGGATACTTGTCCAACGACATTGTGCACCGGCTTCCAGACGAGGGGCAGCTCATCCCCACCCCCAGGCCCCATGAGAGGGTGGTGTTCCTCCCCCCATTTCCTCCGCGGACTGGGCTTCCCACTCCACCCATTTGTCCGGGGGCTCATGTTCTACTATGGCCTGGATTTCCACGATCTGGCCCCGAACTTCATCCTCAACATCTCGGCGTTTATCGTCGTGTGCGAGGCCTTCCTCCGCATCAAGCCCCACTTCGTCTTATGGCTGAAGACCTTCAATGTCAAGCCGAAGGTAGTGGGCGGCCAGCAAGCGGAGTGCGGAGGCGCCATGGTGGGCAAGATGCCCAACGTTATATGGCTCGAGGGCTCCTTCGTGGAAACAATCAAAGGGTGGCAATCGGGGTGGTTCTACATCACCGAGCCGCGTGACCCTGAATGGGGAGCGGCCCCCGAATTCTAATCTGGCATCCCCACACGTCTCACCTCTTGGAAAGAGAAGGGCCTGTCGTGGGGTAATTCGGGAGAGCTGACCGGACTCCAAACTTGCGTCCAAAACCTGGTGGACAAGAAGGTTAAACTTGTCAACGTAGTCCAGGTCATGCTCATCCGCCGGATCCTCCCGTGTCAACGACGGGCTTTTAACTTGTGGGAGTTCGACCCGGCCCAGCACCAAACTCTGCTAGGCTCTTTGACACAACGCACGAGGATGCCTGGAAGGAGCTATTCAAGGGTGCCGAGGTTTCTCCTCCCATTACCGAGGATCGCGGATTCTGCGCGAAGCGCCAAGCCAGCGTAGTAAGCTTGTTTTACCCTTTACGGGATACTTGTTTTTCATAGTTTGACTCTATGCGGGATCTAAGCTCCCGTTCCTTTGATAGGACTGGCAGAAGAAGACCGGACAGATCGACTATCCGACTCCTTTGCTCGAAGGCCCAGCAGATGCCCGCTTGGCGAAGCTGCTGGTCCCGGCACCTTACGTGGTGCTGGAGAAGAAGGCCAAGAAGAAAGCCACGGGAACTCGAAAGAGTTCCCGGCGCCTGGTGGTATCGGACTCATCGTCCGATGACTCCGAGGCGGACTCCTCCCACGAAAACGAGGAGGAGGAAAGTGAGGTCTCTCCCCCAGCGGGGGGAGAGAAGAAAAGGAAGGCAGCCCGAACTAGGGGGGCCGGAGGGTCCAAGAAAGCAAGGACCCTTCCTCCGGACTACTCCACCAACGCCGACGACGGCGAAGAGGAGTGGCCATCCAGGGCCAATCCCCTGGCAAAATCGTAAGTATCCGGATACCAGAATAGCTCATGGCGTTCCTTTATTGCACATTATCTTCTGACGCCGAATATAATCATGTAGTCCGCCCACGGCCCGGCTCGACGCTTTGTCGAGCGGCTCCCTGGATTCGTCAGATGTGAATAGTCTGTCACTTCCGACTGCTACCTCCCCTTGTCCTACGGACGATGCCGAGGTGGAGTCCCAAAAGGGTCCAAGCCAAGAGGAGGTGGTCTCGAGGCGCGCAAGGCGACCTCCTGACTCAGCGCAAAGGGGATAAACCCCAAAGGGCTCTAAGTCCGGCCCCTGTGTCGGATTCCGCACCGGAACCTTCGTGGTTCCGAGTCCGCAGCGCCCCTAGTAAGAAGGGCAAGTTTACGACGCTGGTGACCTCCGTCCAACCGGAGGCACCGGATAATTTGCTGGAGGTGCTTAACGGCGCCTCCATCGACGAGGAGCACCGCACTATTATGAGTGCGGTGATCCTGAAGGTTCAGTCCGCCAAGCGCGGGCTGGCTGAAGCCTGTGCCAGCCTTCTAATAGGCTTTGAGGTATGTATTTAAGATATGTAAAAATATTACCGCATAGACAGTAGCCCCTGATGCTCAGTTTGGTGTAGGGAAAGAAAAGCCGAACTGAGGATCTAAAAGATATATGCAGGAGTCTAACATAAGTATGTCAATATGGGAATGCAGGCGCGCATTGCCGACCTCTGCCAGACCGATGCTGGAGGTCGATGCATTGAAGCAGAGCCTCGAGCAGTCCGAGAATGAGCTCGGCCTTGCCAAGAAGCAGCTTGAGGACAAGGAAGGTAATTAATACCTTATGTAAGTATATAAAAATATGTGGTTGCAAAAAATGACAGGACCAACGTGAGTATTACAGGGGCCACAACCGAGGTGGCAACCATGAAGGAAGCGTTATCCAAGGCCGAAGACAATGCGGCCGTGGAGCGCACCGAGCGAGAAAAGCAGGAGGCGCGGGTGGCGAAGGTGCAGCAAGAGCTCTGTGCTCTCGTGGAAAAACACGAGAGTTTGGAGCTTGACTCAAAGACTCGAGAGTCCGAGCTCGCCTCGCCCTTGAGAGCGCCTAAATCTGCCAAGGCGAAGCCCAAAAAGCCCTCCACGAAATTGAGGCGATGAAGAAGATAGCGGCAGGTAAGGCATTCTTTATGCAAAGCAAGCACGTGAAAGTGAATTACTTGTTACTTACCCGAGTCCGGAGCTCTGCAGGAGCATTCACAGATCTTCCCCGCAGTGTGTCTGACACTGCCGCATTCTACCGAGCCGAGGAGGGGAACTCAATGGAGAAGGTGTTCTGGTCCCAGTATGTTGAGGCCGGACACCCGGTGCCCTTGAGTGACCAGCTGAAGCAGCTGGTCGAGCTCCATAAGGTGGCCGAACAGGCCATGAAGGGCCTTATAGTCCGGCTATGGCCTAGGGAGGTCATGCCTGGGAGCTACTTTGGGCTGGTGAGGCGGCTGGCGGATTCTTGTCCACGGCTTGAAGTCATAAAGCGCTCCGTATGCATCGAAGGCGCCCGTAGGGCCCTTGCCTGTGTTAAAGTACACTGGGGCAAGATGGATGCTGAGAAGCTGGTGACAGATGGGCCACCGGAGGGCAAGGAGCATCGCAAGCCCGAGATGTATTATGAGGGTGTCCTGAAGGGTTCCCGCCTTATGGCGGATGAATATTCCAAGGATGTAATTTATGAGTAAACTCGCTCGTGTTATCCTATGCGCTGAAAACTTGTTCATATGCGCTAAGCAACGCTTTTTGAATTTAAAATATTACCTTATGTGCGGCCGTTTATTTAATCTAAGAGCTGGCGAGTTGTCGGCTTCTGCCCCCATGCCACGAGTGTTGGGGTGTTCGGGATAAACCTGAGCGCTCTTGTTCCCATTCTAGGGTCCTTCGAGGGAGGCGCTCAGCACAACGAACAAGGCAATTGGACTATAATGCTTTATCACTCTCACTTAGCCATAGAATTCTATAATTTTAAATTTCATGAAGCCCCTAGTATTCGGAAGACCGAGTTCGGGGCGCTATCCACGCCTAGGCCGGACAAAGCCGGCTCCTCGCTCTAAGCGGCATAAGTCTTTAGGGACTCGAAACCTCCCAAACAGCGACCAGCTCTCGCCCTATCATGACGGTCAGTTTTAGCTTTCTCTACTGAGGTGCTTAACCCAGCTCAATCGTGGCACAATCGCAGTAGTTCTCCCAGCGCTACCTTAGCCTATATAACGGAACGTAAGGTACCAAAACATGGGAGCCGGGCAAACCCAACTATTTACCCAAGACATGATTCGGAGCCGATGCATATAATGCTATAAGTTCGGGGTGCCACACTCGTGAGAGTGTTCAGACTTCTCACACCATATTCTGGGGTACTTAAGCCCCCTGGTGTATTGGCCGTACCAAAGTGTACGGTTGCATAATGTCATAACTGAACATATTCACATAAAAAAGGAATGCAATAATAGACAAAAGCTATGTATTGTTTAGTCGAAAAGGTTGTCGTAAAAGCAAAACGATACAAATAGTGTGATAAGCAAGAGATGGGACTATTTGACATGTCCCCCTCTAGGGGCGAGCTGCGGGATGATATGTGAAACAAGTATACTGCTTGTTATAGAGACCACCTGGACACTCGACATAGCTTTACGCCTCCTGGCTGTTGCATCATGTGTTCGGCGACAGATCACGGACAGGCCTTCCGGAGAGTGGAGTCCTGAAAGTAAGAAAAAAAGGAATGACCAAATCGGGAGCCCCTAGTGCGGTTGAGCCACATTTTGGGCATGCCGTGGTTGTGCCCCTCCCCTTATTCCCATGGTATTTCCAGAGCATAATTATGTACGCGTAGTACTGGTTTCGCGATTTCGCGAGGGCTGGGGTTGGGGCCGCATTGCTACGCTTGCTCGGAACGTGCCAGGCGGTCTTGTTGTAGGTTACTTCGGGCGCGCTTGACGGTGTCCGGACGTTTAATAGCCGAACTAGAGAATTTCCTTGAGAGGCTACTTTGTACTTCCGCCGTGAGGGCCGCCGTATGCTCCTCCGTTCGGAGAGAGTGTTCGGTGTTTCCATTGACCGTAATGACTCCTCGAGGGCCTGGCATCTTGAGCTTGAGGTACGCGTAGTGCGGTACCGCATTGAACTTTGCAAATGCGGTTCGTCCGAGCAGTGCGTGATAGCCCGCATGAACGGGACTATGTCGAAGATTAACTACTCGCTTCAGAAATTATCCGGAGATCCAAAGACCACCTCAAGTGTAACTGAGCCTGTATAGTTGGCCTCTACACCTGGTATGGTGCCTTTAAAGGTCGTCTTTGTGGGTTTAATCCTTGAGGGATCTATGCCCATTTTTCACACTGTATCCTGATAAAGCAGGTGTTCAGTTGCTGCCGCCATTCCATAAGGACTCTAGTGAGGTGAAATCCACAATGATTGGGTCTAGAACCAATGCGGCGAATCCGCCATGGCGGATGCTAGTGGGTGGTCCTTCGATCAAAAGTGATCGGGCGGAGGACCATGGGTTGAACTTTGGGGCGACTGGCTCCAACGCATATCGTCCTCGAGTGCACGCTTCCACTCCCTTTTGGGTATGTGGGTTGCGTATATCATGTTCATCGTTTCGCACTTGTGGGGGAAGCCCTTATACATCCCCTATTGTTACTGCCGGGGCTCCTCCTCGTCATCGCTATGCAGCCCCTTGTCACTGTTTTCGGCTTTTAACTTGCCTGCCTGCTTGAACACGCAACAATCCCTGTTGGTGTGATTGGCTGGTTTTATGGGGTGCCGTGTATCCGCACGCAGCGATCGAGTATTCGCAAAACCGGACGGGCCCGGAGTATTTCTTTTAAATGGCTTTTTCACGACCGGGTTTAGAGCCTCACGAATCCGCATTAATCGCCGTATCCTCGGCATTGTCGCCGTTAATGCGGCGCTTGTGCTTGTGACGCTGACCTGCCATTGCTGTCCTTGGTATCCGAATTACTGTGGCTCTTGGTCATGTTATTACTACGAGCTAGCCAGCTGTCTTCTCCCGCACAAAAGCGTGTCATCGGTGTTGTGAGGGCTGCCATGGATTTCGGCTTTTCCTGTCCTAGGTGCCGGGCAAGCCACTAAATCACGGATGTTATGTTTGAAGGCTGCGAGAGCCTCGCATCCGGACGATCGACTATTTGATTTTTCTTGGTTAGGAACCGTGTCCGTAATTGTTCCGGCCGATTCCTCCGGCTGCTGAATTATGTGGCTTAGGTCATTGGCGCCTGGTGGTCGCACATAGGTGCCCTGGAAATTGTTGAGGAATGCGGCTTCCAGGTCCTCCCAACAACCAATTGACTCTGGTGGCAAGCTGTTAAGCCAATGCCGAGCTGGTCCTTTAAGCTTGAGTGAGAGGTATTTGATGGCGTGTAGATCATCACCGCGGGCCATGTGGATATGAAGGAGATAATCCTCGATCCATACCGCAGGATCTGTTGTGCCGTCGTATGATTCGATGTTTACGGGTTTGAAACCCTCGCGGATTTAATGATCCATTACTTCATCTGTGAAGCATAGTGGGTGTGCGGCGCCTCTGTACTGGGCTATATCACGGCGTAGCTCAAATGAGGTTTGTCTACTATGTTCGGCCCGGCCAGATTTGCCATATCCGGCATGACGGTTATCGTCACGTGTCATGGGGCACCCACGTGATCCGTAGATCGATCTTGTTTGCCTTGCCTTGTCCTCCAATATATCTCGCAGGTCTGGCGCATATCCCCGTGCCTTGGTATTCTTTGAGCGACGCCGGGTGCGGCTTGAGTGGAGGGCCGAGAGGCCTCTCTGTCGCGGCCAAGAGGTGGCCGGTCGGCCGCGTTGTGCGCTGGTGATGTAGGTTTAGGTGCTTCCTCCTCTAATCGGGGTAGCAGCCTGCGCTTTGGGTAGCTCTTGGAGGGGCGTTCGAGTTCGTACTCTTCGGCCGCAAGGACTTCAGTCCATCTGTCGGCTAGCAAGTCTTGGTCAGCTCTAAGTTGTTGCTGTTTTTTCTTGAGGCTGCTCGCCGTGGCCATAAGCCTGCGTTTGGAACGCTCTTGTTGGATGGGATCCTCAGGCACGACAAATTCGTTGTCGTCGAGGTTTGCCTCGTCTTCGGAGGGAGGCATGTAATTATAGTCCTCTACCTCTCTGTCTGCCGCTCTCTCATGGGGGCTGGCTTCTCCATCCTCTGTCTTGAATCCTGCTTTGGAGGGGTTGTCTTCGCACCTTTGCTTTCGGTGTGTTATTATCTCCCGTGCCGGAATCGCCGTTTTTGCTCTGGCGGGATTTAGAGCGGCGCCGCTGACGCCGGCGCTTAGGCTGCTTCTTGGAGGGGTCATCCTCCATTGTTCCATCGTCGTTCCCTTCTTTTGGGGTGTCCACCATGTATATGTCATACGACGAGGTGGCCTTCCAGTGCCCAATAGGCGATGGTTCTTGGTCGTCTCCTGCATCGGCGTCTATACCGTCAATGTCTTCGGAGTCGAAGTCGAGCATGTCGGTTAAATCATCGACAGTGGCTACGAAGTGGGTGGTGGGTGGGCTTTGAATTTCTTTGTCCTCCGCATCCCAACCTTGCTGACCATAGCCCGGCTAGGGCTCTCCTGATAAAGAGAGAGACTTTAGTGAATTCACAATGTCGCCGAAGGGCGAGTGCTGAAAGATGTCCGCGGCGGCGAACTCCATGATCGGCGCCCAATCGGATTCGATCGGCAGGGGCGCGGAAGGTTCGGAGTCCGGAGAGGAGTCACGGGCTTCGCAGAGGACAAGGCTAGTGTTCGGCTCGATCGCCGTAGAGATTGCAGCCCCCGAGGCGGTGTCCAGCCACTCGTCCTCGATTGGCGCAGTCGGCTCCGAGCTAAGGGTCAGAGTGGACACGGGTGCGGCCTCCAGGGCACTGTTCGGCGGCAGAGCTAGATCATGCCCATCGTGACAGTGCGGCGTGCTCGGCTGTGGCTCGAACCCGTAGAAGATAAAGTCTCCGCGAACGTCAGCCGTATAGTTCAAACTTCCAAAATCTGACCTGATGGCCAGGGGCGTAGCTTTCGATCTGCTCCAGATGGCCAAGCGAATTGACCCGCAGTGCAAAGCCGCCGAATACGAAGATCTGTCCGGGGAGAAAAGTCTCACCCTGGACCGCATCGTTGTTGATGATCGGAGGAGCCATCGGGCCTAAAGATGACGCATACAGAGGAACTCTCAATGAAAGCACCAATGTCGGTGTCAAAACCGGCGGATCTCGGGTAGGGGGTCCCGAACTGTGCGTCTAGGCGGATGGTAACAGGAGACAAGGGACACGATGTTTTTACCCAGGTTCGGGCCCTCTCGATGGAGGTAAAACCCTACTCCTGCTTGAATAATATTGATGATATGGGTAGTACAAGAGTAGATCTACCACGAGATCAGAGAGGCTAAACCCTAGAAGCTAGCCTATGGTATGATTGTTGTTCGTTTCGTCCTACGGACTAAAACCCTCCGGTTTATATAGACACCGGAGAGGGCTAGGGTTAGACAGAGTCGGTTACAATGGGAGGAGATCTACATATCCGTATCGCCAAGCTTGCCTTCCATGCCAAGGAAAGTCCCATCTGGACATGGGACGAAGTCTTCGATCTTGTATCTTCATAGTCCAGGAGTCTGGCCAAAGGTTATAGTCCGGCTATCCGGACACCCCATAATCCAGGACTCCCTCAACTGTGCTTGCCGTTGAGGGATCTGATGACACCGGTGCTGGCAAGAAGGTCAAGGCAGACGCCCCCGTCAAGGAGATTGCCGGGTGGCCGCCTGCCGGGCCTTGGCGGCTACCGACAAGCCAGGAAGCTCCGACAAGCAATACTGAAAGATCCACCACACCAAGGGCCACGACCTCCAGAACTGCCGTTAAGTCGAGCTGCTTGCTAAGAAGCAAAAGACTCAGTACGAGAGGCGGGACAAGGAGAAGGACCAGGACGGTGCGGAGGGGTCCGGCAAGAAGCGTGGCGGCCAAGGAGGCTGCCCCGGCAAGGACAACCAGCAAGAGAGGCCCGCCCGAGGCCGCGACAAGAAACAAGAAGACGATGATCACGACGGGGACGACGAGTCTGGTGAGCAAGGGTTCCAGAAGGCTACGGAGGCCATGTGCATCGATGGCGGCGCCTCCGTGCATACCTCTCATCGCCAGCTCAAGCAGTGGGTGCGTGAGATTACAAATAGCCGCTGAAGCCGCTGAAGTGGTCCAGCACGCCCCTCATGTTTGACGCCGAGGACCACCCTGACCGCACTACCGCGGTCGGGTGTTTGCCATTGTTGGCCTCACCGACAATACGCAACCTCAGAGTGAACAAGATGTTGGTTGACGACGGGGCCGGCCTGAACCTGATCTCGCCTGTCGTGATAAAAAAGTTGCAAATCCCTGATGGAGACCTCGAGGAAATGGGCACATTTCAAGGGGTCAATCCGGGGAGGAGCCAGCCGAAGGGAAAGGTCACACTGCCCGTGACGTTTGGAGGAGAGTTGAACTACATGACGGAGAGGATCATCTTCTACGTAGCCGAGATCCCCTTGCCCTACAATGGGATCCTCGGCCACCCAACACTAGCCAAGTTCATGGCAGCGTCACACTACGCCTACAACATGCTAAAGATGCCTGGGCCGTTGACCATCATCTCCGTCCCCTCCGACAAGAAGGACGTGCTGATCTGCACCGACCAGCTCTATCGGGAAGCAGTTGCAGCGGCTGCCATCAAGGCACCTGCTCCTGCCGCTGAAGCCCCAGGAGGGAAGAAGAAGCCCGGCAAGACCTCTCGCACCCACTCCGGCAAGCGCACCTTCTCGGAGTGTTGTTCTACCGTCGAGGACGTGCCAGAGAGCTCTACCGACAAGAGCAAGAGACCCAGGGCGAGCCACCATGCACCAAGAAGGTGCCCGTCAAGGAGGATGGCACGGAGGGGCCTTCACCATAGGCTCCACCCTCGACAGCAAATAGGATAGGAAGGCGCGTCACCTTCCTGCGGGCGAATGTCGACGTGTTTGCATGGCAAGCATCCGACATCCCCGGTGTTCCCAGGGAGGTGATTGAGCACCACCTAGCTGTCTGCCCTCACGCGCGGCCCGTCAAGCAGAAGGTCATAAAGCAGGCTCTAGAGAGGCAGGAGTTCATCACAGAGGAGATCAGGAAGTTGGAAGCGGCAGGTTTTGTGAGAGGAGTGCTCCACCCGACGTGGTTGGCCAATCCGGTAGTGGTGCGCAAGGCGAATGGGAAGTGGAGACTGTGTATTGGTTACATATATATCAATAAGGATTGCCCTAAGGACCCCTACCCATTGCCGCGCATTGACCAGATTGTTGACTCCACGGTCGGGTGCGATCTACTATCATTCCTCGATGCCTACTCAGGCTACCACCAGATCTTCATGACGAAAGAGGATGAAGAGAAGACATCATTCATCACCCCATGTGGTGGGTATTGCTTTTTATGTATACCTTTCGGGTTGAAGAGTGCTGGCTCAACGTTCGCAAGAGCAGTCCAAATTGGTTTTGAACCTCAGCTCCATAGAAATATGGAGGCCTACATGGATGCCATAGTGGTCAAACCAAGGACGGGCCAACTCTTTTGCAAGATCTGGAAGAGACATTTGCTAACCTGCGCAAGATCAAGCTCAAGCTGAACCCTGAGAAGTGTGTCTTTGGCGTTCCGTTCGGCAAGCTTCTCGGGTTCTTTGTGTCACAGCGCGGGATCGAGGCAAACCAAGACAAGATCAAGGCTATTGAGTAGATCGAGGCACCCAAGCAGATCAAGGATGTGCGTCGGCTCACCGGCTGCGTTGCCGCCATGAGCCGATTCATCTCCAAGTCCGTCGAGCGCGCCCTTCCCTTCTTCAAAATCTTGAATAAGGCAGGCCCAATAGAGTGGACCCCAGAAGCCGAGGCATCACTGCAGGATCTAAAGAAATACCTTTCGTCCACGCCAATACTGGTTGCGCCTAAACAACAAGAGTCGTTGCTGCTGTATCTGGCGGCGACGAATCAAGTGGCCAGCGCCGCACTGGTGGCACAGAGGGAGGTCGACAAGGAGGGAGCAATGGAGGCAGAACCAGCGGATGGCAAGCCAAAGATTCCCCCGGCAGGGCCTGGTGCCGACGAGGCGTGGCCCCCTGCAGAGTCTGATGCCACCAAGGCTGTTCCCGCGCAGTCGAGTGAGGTGGTGCCGAAGAAGAAGATGATGCAGCACCCGGTTTACTTTGTCAGCTCCCGCTTGCAGGGGGCTAGGTCGAGGTATTCCAGCGTGCAAAAATTGCTCTTTGGCCTCCTTATGGCCTCGAGGAAGCTGCGTCACTACTTCCAAGTCCACGAGATCACTGTCGTCACCCGCCTCGCGTTGCAACGGATACTGCACAACCCAGACGCAACCGGAAGGATTGTGGAATGGGCCTTGGAGCTGTCAAGCTTCGGTTTAAGGTTTGAAAGTACCTCGACAATTCAGAGCAGCGTCTTGGCGGAGTTCATCGTGGAATGGACATCGATGTCAAACGAAGAAATCCAGGAGACCACTCTCCCCTGCAAGGAAGCAGACCGCGACTGGATCATGTACTTTGATGGGGCTTTCTCGCTGCAAGGCGCCAGTGCCGGTGTGCCGCTCATCGCACCCACCGGAGAACACCTCAAGTACGTGATCCAGATGCACTTCCCCAGGGAGATGTCCACCAACAACACTGCTGAGTACGAGGGATTGCTTGCCGGTCTCAGGATCGCGGCAGACCTCGGGGTTAAGAAGCTCATCGTCAGGGTGACTCGCAGCTCGTTGTCAGGCAGGTCAACAAGGATTATCAGAGCCCATTGATGGAAGCTTACGTAGATGAGGTGAGGAAGCTGGAGGAACGCTTTGACGGTATCCAGGCGGAGCACGTCCCCCGAGCGGAGAACGACATTGCGATTACCTGTCAAAGCGTGCCACGTTCAAGCTACCTGTGGAACCAGGTACCTTTTAGCTCCGGTTAACTCAACCATCCGTCGAACCATCAGCGGGGCAGAACAAGCGGAGGAAATTACGTCCCAGCAAGCACTTTCCTACCAAGCCCCCTGGGGCTGCCGGCAAGGGTGCTGCCACGGACGCTGAGCCTGCCCAAGAGCAACTGGCTCCGGTGGGGTGTCAAGCCCTGGCCATAGAGACAGCCACTCCCATGGCGGAAGAGATGCCTTTGGTCCTTGCCGTCGAGCCCCAGGCTCCGGCATGGGCACAACATACCGTCCAATTCCTCCAAACTGGGGAGCTTCCTGAAGAGCAGCAAGAAGCGGAGAAAGTAGCCCGTCGGTCTGCCCTGTACCAGTTCGCCGATGACATCCTGCACCGGAGAAGGCCGAACGGTGTGAAACTCAAGTGCATCCCCCGGGAGGAAGGACTGGAGCTGTTGGCGGAGATACATGGAGGCATATGTGGCTCCCACATAGGGTCGAGGGCCCTTGCCGGGAAGGCGTTCTGGCAAGGTTTCTTCCTGCCCACCGCCCTCCAGGATGCGACGGCACTAGTAACCAAGTGTTAAGCATGCCAGTTCCATTCAAAGAAGCTTCATCAACCAGCTCCTGCCCTTCAAACAATGCCTCTCTCCTGGCCATTCTGGGTCTAGGGGCTCGATATACTGGGCCCTTTCCCCCACGCTCTCGGGGGCTTTGAGTACGTGTACATTGCAATCGACAAGTTCACAAAGTGGCCGGAGGTGGAAGCAGTGAGGAAGGTGACTGCTCAGTCAGCTATCAAGTTCTTCAAAGGACCGGTCTGCCGTTTTGGTGTGCCAAACAAAGTCATCACCGACAACGGCACGCAGTTCACAAGCCACACCTGCATCCAGTACATCCAAGACCTCGGTAGCAAGGTCTGTTTTGCTTCCGTGGCACATCCACGGAGCAACGACCAAGCTGAGAGGGAAAATGCTGTAGTGTTGTGAGGCCTGAGAACGAAGACCTTTGACAAGCTGCACAAGAGTGGAAGGCGCTGGATTGATGAGTTGCCAGCGGTTCTTTGGTCGATCAACATGACGCCAAATCGAGCCACCGGCCAGACACCTTTTGCCCTGTTATACGGGGCAGAAGCATTTCTCCCCACGGAACTCATATACGGGTCACCTTGAGTGCTCGCTTATGATGAGCTTGAGCAAAAGTCGTTGCGCCAAGATGACGCGATGCTCCTTGAGGAAGATCGTGTTCGGGCGGCTGTGAGAGCAGCATGCTACCAGCAAGCCTTGCACCGCTACCATAGCCGCAAGGTTCATGCCCGGAGCTTTGAGGAAGGCGACCTTGTTCTTCGGCGCGTTCAGTCAACCAAGAATTCCAACAAGTTGACGCCGAAGTGGGAAGGCCCTTATCTGGTAATACGAGTCACCAGGCCTGGCGTAGTCCGCCTAGAGACCGAGGATGTCGTCCCAGTGAGCAACTCCTAGAACATTGAGCATCTTCGCAAGTTTTACCCGTAAGGCGCGGCTTGCCGGGCCTCCCGGCAAGCCACCTTTTGTACAAGCTTTGCCGGCAAGGCATGTGACCCTTTGTACAGAGGCAGGCGCAGACCCTGAGCATAAATAAATGAAGGGCTGGTGCCCTAAGTCATAGCATGCATGCTAGGTCAAGTCTCTTCCTTGGTTAGGGTTGATAGTGCTTAGCAGCGACTAACCCCTAGCTTAGAGGTCGAGTGCGCATCTATCTGTTTCTCTTCTGTCCTCTTTTGGTTCGCAGGGCACATGAGCACTTCTGCTGAGCTACTTGGAAGAAAGAAAACAGACCGGCGTCCCGACCCCGGCAAACCAGAGTTGCCGGGGGCTGCAAGCACAAGGATCCAACCGCGGCAAGATGAGATTGCCGGGGGTTGCAGATCCAGATAAGTCTTTTATCCTCTGTCATGCATTTCGGAGCCGGACTGGGGTATTTGAAACCTCGTTTTTATATCTAGGCTGCCGTGCTCCCCTTTTTCCTATACCTAAGGATTATTTCCGTGTCCGGATTTGGTTGTAGCCGCGGCGGCAAGGAGGTAAACGAGGAGCCTAAAGCCCACCTCATCCCTGCCTCCGCCAAGAGCGCTGGAACGGTCGAGTGGAGTGGGGGGACGTCAAGGCCTATTGTCGGGCGAAAAACTTTTATCTTAAACAATAACAAGGATTCGCTCCTTGTCGTGGGATTTACCCATGAACGAAAAACCCGGCAAACATCCCTTTTTCATTAAAAACATCCCATACAGGTATAGTTCGTGCGAGATGAAAAACATGAGCAAGGGGATTACAAGTTTTAAATTTAACAAAGGCCCGTAGGCTTACAGATTAAAAAAGAGATAAGGTGCCCGTGATCCCTTTCTTGTCCGTCTCCTCAGGAGGCAGGTCAAGGAGGCGAGAGGGCAAAAGGGGCGCCTAGGCGAGATACGAGCAGCAGAAATCACCAAGAGAACACCTCGGTGGCCGCCCACAGGCGGGCCTGTGATGACGGTGCCGGGAAAGGAGCTGGAAGGCGAGGCGGCAGGACCAGCAATACGCGATGAAGGCGTCGGTGCCCGCGTACTCCGAGTTGACGGCCTTGCTGCCCGCCCTCTTCCTCTTCTGCAGCCTCCCGACACCAGCCGCCCAAGGAGACGGCCCCGAGAAGTTCAAGGAGCTGGCCCCACCCCCGACAAAACCCTGCCGGAGGAGCGGCGAGGTGCAGATGCTGCTGCTGCCACACCCGCCCAGGCGCGGGGCGTCCGACGCCTAGTCGAACTCGTCCCTGCTCTCCTCCTCGTCACTTTCGCTCGAGGAAGAGCTTCCATCGTCGGAATCTCCATCAGAGGAGCTCTCCACGTAGCATTTTAGGCGAGTTCCAAACTCTCCGAAGACCTTGATGGAGAGCAGGCTGTCCTCCATTAATTTGAAGTAGAGGACAAGCCCCGCTATCAGGCTGTGGATGCGGGCGAACGTCTTCCATCCACGGCGGAGGTACATAACCCGAGGAGCCGGGAAGTCGACGTCGACCCGCGTGCCCCCGTTCCCACAGCCCCTCATGTGCAACCTGAGTGCAGGGGCGGGTCACGCTCCATCACCCGAGCAAACGGGGCAGGGAGACGAAGACGACGACGCGGAGGCCGGCGCAGCCTGATGAAGAATTCGCAAGGCTGGTCTTCAATGTGGCCCTCCATCGGGAAGGGCATCATTGGCAGGGGCAAGGCTGGCGCGCCGCCTCGTCCTCCTCTTCCCCGAGCGCTACAGCCTCTGCCCCGGCCTCGCCCACGGCCTTGCCCCCTCCCCCTTCCCCTCACAGCCAGCTCCACCACCGCGGGCTCAGGAGGAGGAGGGACGCGTTGTCTAGTGGCAACCCTCGCTGCCACCGTCAAAGGACCAGGATTCCCTTTCTCCATGGCGAGTGAAAGGAAGAAGCAGAAGCAAGAGGAGATAGATGATAGAAGAGTGCGGGACGCCATCCCCTTCCCCTCCTTATAAAGGAGCGGGGTCGGGCTCGCCGCCTGCTCGGCCAATCCAGCCACCAGAGGCGCGCGGAATCGGGACCGACCCACTGCCCCAACCAGCGATGGCCCGGTTTCCCGTCCCCGCCGCTTGCTACCCCAAGTGCATGGGGGACGCGTGGCGGACATGCAGAACCGAGGGGACGGGCGAAGCGACCTCTCCCCACCCCGTGATCGTGGGGAGTGGACGCCTTGAAGACCGCGCCCCGGCCCCGTCCAGTAAATGAGCCGCGCCTCCATGCCTCCCTATTTTTACGGGGAAGGTGTGAGCCGCCTCTTTACTGCGATGTGACACATGCGTGTGAAAACCGCCCCACGCATGCCGCCCACGTGACGCACACCCCTCCACGCCGCGCCGCGCACGCGGGTCGTGGGAAGCGAAGCACGCGAAGAGTATTACCTTAGTAAAAACCAACCCACCTGCCCGCGCACCGTTTTGGGCCTGGCCCAACAACGTGTCGCGCTTATGTGTGGCCCAGGCCCGGGAACTCCTGTTGGTGTACAAAAATAGGGGCACGCTTTTGTACCCCTTTACCTGTGCACGGGCAGTCGGAGCCGCGCCCACGACAGCGCCACGCAGAGCAGGGGAGGTGAGCCAAGGTAAGACCGAAGCCCAAGACAATCAAAGCAACGCCAAGGCCAAGACCACAAAGAGCAGAGGGACGAAGCAGGTTCCCCCAACAAGACCCTTGCCGGGCGGCCTCAGCGGCCCCGGCAAGACCCTTGCCGGGACAGCTCGCCCCACACCAACAAAGCCAACCACCCTTGAGCCCACGGCCCCCAACGTCGTCATCAACATGGGGCTAGGGCTCGAGAAGGCACCTCTGTGGTGGCATGCATGTCTTTGTGAAGACATATTCAAGATCAGACGAGGATTAGAAGACGACGATCCTCGGCAAGATCCTTGCCGAGGAAGGCCACCAGACCACCAGCAAGATCCTTGCTGGGGACGACAACGCGCCACGGCAAGACCCTTGTCGGGCCACCCAGCAATGCCCTCGCCAAGGATGCTAGCGGGGCCACCGCCCCGCCCGCGCCAACCAAGCTTCTAAGGTTCACATGCAGCTGCCAGCCCAACCAGCTGGGCAGGCACCTGCGTGGCAACATGCAGCTCCGAGGCCAACTCATCGAGCGCCTGCGTGGTGGCATGCAGATCTTCGTGAAGGCTCCACCACCGCGCCACCTCAGCTACCTCGCTTCCTACGTGGCACCACGCACCTCACTGGCCAGGGCGCGTGTCAAGGCGAGGAGGAGCGGCGACGGACAGGACGGGCCTCGCCCCCGTCCCCAATGAAGCAAGGGGACACCTAGACTACGCATTAAATGTGTCTTGTCCTGTAATACGAGCGATAAGCTCAGAGCACCGTGCGCCTTTCCACCTCCTCTGTGTCACTGTGGAAGCCCCTTCCAACTATAAAAGGAGGCCCATAGCATACTGGAGAAGGATTTGGCTCTTTTGAACCACGCACTGACCATAGCTAGTTCGAGAGCTCAAGAACTCTCAGAAATACACCCACCAAAGGAGGACTAGAGTTTTACGCATCCTCGCGGCCCGAACCTGGGCGATCCTTGTGCTGTCTACTAGCCCTGCTCTCCTCGCAACCCTGCACCCCGGCAACCGTAGTAGGGATTCTTGTTATCCCATAGGCGTTGTTCCACACCGAAAGTAACAGACACAAGAGCCACAGCAACGGCGATAACACCGAAGATACGGCAGTCAATGCCGGATTCAGTGGCTCTAAATCCAGTCAGCGGAAAAAGCCGTTCAAAAGAAGCAATCCGGGGCCGTCCAGTTTGGACCGTAAACTCGATCGCTCGTGTCAAATTCCTGGCACTCCCGATAAGCCAGCCAACCACACCAACAGCGAATGCTGGGTGTTCAAGTAGGCCGACAAATTGAATGCCTAAAACAAGGACAAGGGGCTGCATAGCGACGACGAGGAAGAGCCCCGGCCGCCGAACAAAGGAGGACAAAAGAGGTTCCCTCCACAAGTGAAAACGGTGAATATGATATACGCAACCCATATTCCCAAGAGGGAGCGGAAGTGTGCACTAAGGGACGTCTATGTGATGGAGCCAGTCGCCCCAAAGGTCAACCCATGGTCCTCCTGTCCGATCACCTTCGATCGCAGGGACGACCCTACTAGTATCCGTCATGGCGGATCTGCCGCATTGGTCCTTGACCCCATCATTGACGGATTTCACCTCACTCGAGTCCTTATGGATGGTGGCAGTAGCCTGAACCTGCTCTATCAGGATACAGTGCACAAAATGGGTATAGACCCCACAAGGATCAAACCCACTAAAACCACCTTTAAAGGTGTCATCCCAGGTGTAGAGGCCAACTTCCCGGGCTCAATCACACTGGAAGTGGTCTTCGGATCTCTGGACAACTTCCGAAGCGAAGAGTTAATCTTCGATATCGTTCCATTCCGTAGTGGCTATCACGCACTGCTTGGACGAACCGCATTTGCGAGATTCAATGCGGTGCCGTATTATGCATACCTCAAGCTCAAGATGCCAGGACCTCGGGGGGTTATAACAGTCAATGGAAACACAGAACGCTCACTCCGCACGGAGGAGCACACTGCTGCCCTCACAGCAGAAGCACAATGCAGCACTTTAAGGCAAACCGCAAATTCGGCGATAAAGCCACCGGACACCTTCAAGCGAGTCTGGAGTAACCTGCACCAGGATCGCCTGGCACGTTCAGAGCTCGCCTAGCAATTCGGCCTCCATCCTAGTCCCAGTCAAGCGACGAAATCTATGTTGCGCGTACATAATTACGCACTAAAAATACCATGGGCATAGGCAGAGGCATGGCCAGGACACGTCCCACAATGCGGCTCAACTGCCCCAGGAGCTTTATGCCTTCATCATTTTCTCTTTCAGGACCTTACTCTCTGGAAGCCCTTTTCCGCAGTCTGATTGCTGAACGCACTACGGGAAGAAAATACCAAGGAAGCAAGAAGCTCTGACGTACAAGGGAATCCCCAGGTGGTCTCTGATAACGATCCAAATACCTATTTTAAATACCCATACGCAGCTAGCCCTTGGACAGGACATGTCAAATAGTCCTATTTTTTGCTTATTGCACTACTTGTATCCATATGCTTTGACATACTATTTAATAACAATGCGTAGCATTAGCCTGTTATTGAATTACCTTCCCTTTTTTCTTTCTCTTGTCTGCTTAATTACGATGGATTGCACCCGTACATTCTGGTATGACCAGTAGGCCAGGGGCTTCAATATACCGCATAAACACGGCGAGAGAAGTCTGAACACTTTCGACAGTGCCGCACCCCGAACTTATAGCACTATATGCATCAGCTCCGAATCATGCCTTTGGTCAATAGTTGGGTTTGCGTGGCTCCCATCTTTTGGTACCTTACTTTCCGCAATATCGGCTAAGGTAGCGCTGGGAGAACTACTGCAATTGTGTCCCGGTTCTTCCGGACGAGCACCTCAGTAGAGAAAGCCGAAAACTGACTTGTCAGGACCCCGATTCCAAGTCACATAGATCTAGCCGGTAACACCTCATATCACTTTGCGGCCTCACGCACGGTATTCCCACGGGTGTCACCTTACCATGGTCCGGGACCGTTTGCACCTTTTGGCTCACGTATATGATAGTGTCGCTAGCATCCATATGACAGAGAACCCGGGCCGACATGAGAACCCAAAGTGGCACTAACTTACGTGGACAGGCATAGATGAATCAACATCGAGCATGTCGGTCTGCAGTGTGCGAATCCGGGTTGTAGAACTGGGCTAACAGGACTCCGGTGAACCGGGCTGTAGCAGGCTAGGCAGGACTCCGGACATTTCCCCAAAGGGACAGACATAGGAACGAAGTGAATCACATGCCGCCCAGTCAAGTGTTCTGGAGCAATAGTGCTGGGCTAGCAGGACTCCGGTGAACAGGGCTGTAGCGGACTACTATGGCTCATGGAAGCACAAGGCTACATTTCCCCATAAGAGAGGCTACCAAGGATAAACAACTAGGTTGTCGGATCCCAGACATACCAAGCATTTCAATCATACACACAATATGCTCGATATGTGTAAATACAACATGGCATCACAACAAAACTCTACAACTCAAAGTTTTTATTTATTAGGCTCCAAGGAGCAAGATATTACAAACATGGGTCTCATGACCGAACATACAGAGCATACAAGCAACAAGCACATGCGGAAGCTTAACTTGTCTGAGTACAGACAACAACAAATGAAAAAGGCTGAGAGGCCTAACTATCTACAAGATCGTGCTGAGGGCACAAGATTGTAGTTGGGGTAACAAGCTAAACATTGAAGTCCACGCGGAAATACTAGCGAGACTGAAGTCTCTCTGGAAACCATAAAATAAGCAAACGTGAGTACAAATGTACCCAGCAAGACTTACATCAGAACTATCTACATATGCATCGGTTTGAACAAAGGGTGGTGGAGTTTAACTGCAGCAAGCCTGCTTTGACTCGGTGGCTATCCTGAACTACGACTGCAAGTAACTCTTTTGAGGTGGCGCACACGAGTCCACATATTCACCATACCAATACACCACTATGGATCCGCTCCGACCTCCCTACGAGAATGCCATCCATAGCACTCACGCTTATCTTGCGCATTTTAGAGTATCCTCTTTCACTTGTCTATGAACAGGCAACCCAGAAGTCCTTTTCAACGGACACAACTATGCGAATAGATGATGTTAACCCTGCAGGGGTGTACTTCTTCACACACGCTCTCGCCACTTACCACCATGTACACGTCATGTATCTCGGCAACCTTCAAGCGGAATCCAAGTGAGGGAGTCGGCCACGACCTGACTAACCAAACAAGTCTCTAGTCCAGGTTTATCGCCTATTCGGGTTCCATCTGCAAGGAGATCCGGCCGGGGTGTCGCTCACGGCCCCAAACGATGTGAGCAGGGTTCCCAAGCCCACCATCCGGGTGCCACTTGGTACATCGTGCAACTGTGCCTAGTCTGTCCCAAGCCCACCTATACCGGGTGCCACTTGGTATACTACTAACACTACCTACAAACACCAGAAACTAGTTGCAACTCCTGGACAGAGATCGGGTTGATTAATAAGTCGAGAGGGGCACTTAAGCATTCCAATGCGTGGTAGTAACTGTTCATGGATCACAAACACCGAACTCATTTCCCGAGGACGGAGGCAATGAGACAACCCACCATGTACTCCTACATGGCCTTCACCGCTACCTTTACCAAATCATGTTCATAGATTTAGCTCTCAACAGTAGGACATGTTCACCACATTCCAATTTATCCCCAATGAATCAGACCTGACTCAACTCTAAGCAGTAGCAGTTATGACAAACAAGCACGAATGAGTAGGCACATCAGGTATCAAACAACTCCTACTCATGCTAGTGGGTTTCATCTATTTACTATGGCAATGACAGGTCATGCAGAGGAAAAAGGGGTTCAACTACCGCAGCATGTAAAAGTTGAATCGTTGTTGTCCTAATGCAGTAAAAGAGAGCAGGAGCGAGAGAGTGGGATTGTATCGGAATGAACAAGGGGGTTTTGCTTGCCTGGGACTTCTGAAGATAGTATAGCTCTTCATCGGTGTCATCGATCACGTCGTCGCAAACATCGTCTACTAAGAGGGAACAACCATCGGCAATCACAAAAGGAACCACAATCAATGCGATGCACATTCATATGAATGATATGTCATATTAAAGTACTGAATTTACCTAGTGCAACAATTAGTCATATTCATTGAAGTGGAATTCAAACCTATAGCAAATTCCAACTCCAAAACTAATTACCATTTATTCCATAATCATGAATTGTCATATTCAGTGAGGTTAACTTGTTCAAACATGCATGAAAATGCCATATTCAGATTCTTTGGATTTTTTGAATCATTTTTCATATATAAAACTTTTCAATCTGAGTTACAGTTTATTTACTATGAATTTTAGAAGTTTTAACTATTTTCTGGATTTTCGTAGCTATTTTAAATTAGACTAAAACCAGAAAATGCATTAGTGCGTCAGCATGACGACTGCACGACGTCAGCAGGTCAACAACGCTAGTCCAGGTCAAACCTGACGGTTGGGACCCACACGTCAGTGTCTCAGGGCTGGTTTGGATGGATGACAGGTCGGCCTAGTCAACGCTGACTAGGCCATGGTCAGAGCTGACACGTGGCGTCCACGGCATTAGCACTAATCTAACAGAAAAATTAGACTAACCTAATTAGGCTCAGAGGCCCACATGGCAGTGGCTCAAGGGGTTGTTTAGAGTGGTCATTAGCAGCTAATGAGACTGCCACGTCAGCATCGCTGGAGCTCAACGCCGGCGACCTAGAAACGCGGCGGTGATGATCGGGACGGCGGCGCCGGCGACCAAATCGATGGCCGAGCCCACCTACGCGGAGCTGGGGCTCGTGCCGTCCAACGGTGGCAGGGGGAGGGCGCCAGGTGGCCGGAGTTGACGCCGGCGAGCTTGGCTGCGGTGGCCGGAGTTCGGTTGGGATTGGCTTTGGCGCTAGGGTGCACGGAAGGAGGAGCTAGTGGGTGTGTGGGCTTGCTGGGAAGCTTCTGAGCACGGTGACTCACTCAGTTTCGAGCTTACGCGTCTGTGGCCACGGCGGCGACATGGCCGGCGGTGGTGAGGTTTCGGCACCGACGGCTAACGCGGCTAGGAGACGAAATCGAGATCGGGCAGCAGGGGAAAAGACGGTGGGGCTCACTGGGGGGCGGAGGAGAAGGCCAGCGGGCTCGGGGACGCGCCGGAGCGGGAGCACGGTCGTCGGCGATCTCGGTGACCTGAGGAGGAAGAAGACATCGGGGACGGGGCTCCGGGGCTCTTCCTGTCGCGTGGCTTGGTGGAGACGGCGTAGGGGTCGATGGCGGAGCTCAAAGTCATGTCGAAGAGGCACGGGGGAGGCTGTGGTCACGGCAACGGTGAGAGCTGGTGTCGGCTGTGCTCAGTGGTGCTACCGGGAAGAGAAAACAGAGGAGGGGAGGAGCACCGGGAGAGTGAGAGGGGGTGAGGGGTGTACGTGGCAGCGTCCGGGCACGTTGAGGAGGAGCCAGGCAGGCTGGGACGGAGGAGGTGGCCAGGGCGCGTGCCCACGCACCGCGACCACACGCCCTCCAGTCCTTCTGGCGTGAGCTAGAAGAAGACAAGGGAGAGAGATGGGCTGGGCCAACAGTGTTGGGCCAACACAGTGCAGGCCAGGTAAGTGGCTCAGGTACTCTCCTTTTCCTTTCTTTCTGTTTTTGTTTTATCTGCTGTCTGTTTCTGATTTAGTAGGAATACTAAACCAATTTATTTACTTTTGTAAATTATTGTATATGGACTAGTGGTATTATTCCAGAGCCCCACAATAATTTCCAAAATTATTGGACATGTATTTCTTTTATAACATAAATGAAGCCAATTCAAATAAATTATGATTTAACTCAGAGGCCCAAAATAAATATTTTTAAGCCTCCAAAAATAATGGTTTGAATTTTATTCTTGCCAATATTTTTCAAGGTTTAACAGGAACATTTTCTTGGGCTTCTTTGATGAGATTTTAATGTTGATTATTTCTGAACTTGTTTCTGAGGGTTTCAACTAACCTCAATTCAACTTTCAGAAAATAGACATGATGCAAGATGCTCACTCATGTAACTGATTACAACCAGCATTCTAGGGATGTGACAACTCACCCCCACTAAACAAGAATCTCGTCCCGAGATTCAAGACGTGAGGTAAGAAGACAGAGGGACACAAGCTAATAACATGATTTCCAAGATCCAACTGTCCTTCTCGAAGATGTTGATTCATTGCATCATCTTGATCTCTATGTCTTGCTTTGAGAACTTCATCCAACATGACAACAAGAGGAAAGGGAGAATTTTACAAGAATCGATCTTCTTGAGGTTCGAGCAACTTAGGGTCATCTCAATGATCACAAGATCAACTCACAGAATGAGACGTATAAACATCTCTGGAGCTGAGAGGCAAAACATGCATCAGGAGGGACGGAAGAAACAATTTGACGAGGGTTTGAAAGTAGCAAGGAAACAATTCCCCTAAGTGGCAAAAAGAATTACCTTCGATAAAGAGATCATTGAAACTCTCTAAACCAAACTAAGGCAAATCTCAACCGATTGGTTGAAAGAGTTTGAAGGGATGGCACACTCATACTAGAATGGACGATGTGGACTACCTTGTTGAAGACAACGCAACGAATGATTTTTGCTTATCACCGGAAATGGATGGGACCCATGGTAGGACCACTTCTGAAGATGATCCTGACAGCAACTGCTGAGCAGGGTAGCCCATGGGAGAATGGCACAATGGTGGTGCAAGCTGGGAACAACATGCAGATGTTGGGGATTTTTCAACCATCATATATGCCTGAGATTTAGATCTGGTTGGTAACATGATATTTCAGACTTCATGTCTGGAAAAGAAAGTTTGCAACACAACCCGACGAGATGATGTGGCAAGATTCTTGGGAAATGAACTACGATAGCAAGCTCCAAAAAATGAGCCGGTTCTGCTACAAACCTGTGAACACGCTGTCCAAGACAAGGATGGCCACATAGTAGTCTTACAACAAAAACGCTACCGAGTTCAGTTGGGGAACCATCATCGAGGATATCGAGGTCCTTGGATAAGTGTAGCTCTTAAGAAGGAACTTCTTCTCCTTGAACAAATCAATCAGTGGCTTGGTGTGCTACGGAATTCATATGGAGTGAAGATGATCAGTCTAAGAGACCACATAATACTTTGCACATGCATGGCTGACTTGGGGTGATTCCATAGGAAGAAAAACTAACTTTCTCGAATTCACGACGGAACTTGCACCAAATACACGTGAATTGGAGGAAGTCACTTCTCTCATCCAAACATATACCTCATGAATGGAGCACGAAGGCATTGTTTACAAAGTTTTCAACACTAGCTTGATGTCTGACAAAATCATGGAGAAGATAAGGATGTTGTCGATGTGCTCAACAACAATTTATCGAGATTTCCATAAAATGGAATTCCACGACTATATGAACAAGGCGATAGCATTGGTCAGACCAAAAGATGTAATGGTGTATGCCCGAGGGATCAACCACAAGTAAGACAACATTACGAGCATCGTTGGTTCCGATTTGATTTGATGATAGCCCATACTCAAATCAAAGTCTGGACAAGATAATAGATCCAACAATTGATCACGAGGATCAACCAATGAAGATATCATCTTTCTTCAACACACACACAAACAAACGCAAAGATATCCCTTCAGAATGAACTAAGTTAGGCAAAGCTTTTATCTTCCAACTCTCCAAGTTGTTGTTTAGCTTAACCAACTAGCTCAAGAGTATCCAACATAGATTCTTGGAGAATGGTGGTTTACAAGAAACCAACTTGATCACGAACTCAACATAGCGGTCAGGTGACAACCTAGTGATACCTTCGAGAAGATATTCGGAAAATCACGAACTACCGATATGTTAGTAAGCTCGAGAACAATCTTGCTTTTCAGGGCAAGACGATATGATCAACATAGCAAGGGCTTGTCAGAATCCTAACTCATTGATCAAAGAGTGCACCAGAAATAAGGACTAGGTAGCACGATCAATCTTAGGATGATGATTTAATAACCAGCACACCAAGTATGAGAGTGTTTTCCATTAACTATCAAGCAACAGGGTTGCTAGGAGCATTGCTTTCGCACATCACAGTACACTTGTCGGCATTCCGGTTACAATAACATGGAAACCAAGGAATGAATAATGATGGCAAGAAGTATCACTACAGCAAGAATCCATAAGAGGTGGTGCAATTCTCATAAAATTCTTGACATAAAGATGGTAACACTCCTAGGTAGAACAGATCAAAAGCTGGATTGCCGTTTGTTTCTCCTAGTCATTGCAGAATAGAATGGCTTGACGGACCACAAAATAATAGGCATCGATAACATGAATGCGCAACTACTCTTGACCAAGAATTGACAGATGAAGGTCGGATAACAACTAAAGAGGGACAACTCAGAGGAACATATATATTTCTGAGATGTGGATGCATAGATTAGTATGTCGAACAAAGCTCAACATATTTCTTCCGGGTAACCCATGCACAAAGGTAGAACTGGTAGAGTCACAATGTAGAATGGAGAACTCATCAGAGCACTCTGGTTGTGATCTTTTGGTTCAAAAGAACTTCTACCACATTGATCCATGGTATTTGGAAGACTATCACAAAAGGTTACTAATACCCTAAAGGAATGAGCAAACACTACCAACAGGAAGTAAGTAGAGTGAATCTTGGTTTCAAGAACCCAGAGATAGAATACCTACCAACTAAATGGCATCACGAGATGCTTTCGAGAAAGATGGTCAGAATCATCACACTCGAGATAAAAGCATTGCTAGGTTACTGGGTGATCCTCTAAGACACCTAGGGTCATAATAATAGCTCCAACATATACGTCGAGGCAACAGAGTACCTCAACTCACTGGTTAGTGTGGTTAATCTGGCCCAAAGGAACATCGGGAACGGAAAGATGGGAGTTGCAAATGCATCAGACTAGTAAGAAACCTGGGACGACTCGGACAGCGTACCGGCTGTAAATGCTCAAAAAGATTGAGACATCCTACAAAAATGGTGGCATAACCACTCGATCATCACAATATCAAGGTTCTGAGGCAAGCTATGAACATACGGAAGTAGTAGGAACTGAACTGGGGCTTGAAACCATCAATCCTATAAGTCTACGGATTAGTAACACGTGATCCTGATAGAAAGATGAGAAGCCTAGTTCTTGAATCCCTGTAGAAAAGAAGAGGTTGACTCAGATAAGAAGGGCATAAGGTAAAGGAGTAAAAAGAGCCTTACTTTCCTTTCCACAATCAATTCCCTTATATAACTAAAGCATTTCTAGACTCAACTTCGACCAGTTTAGCTTGCTAATCCTACAGGCAGTCAGGATCTGATACCAACGCTGTCAGGACCCCGATTCTAGGTCACATTGATCTAGCCGGTAACACCTCATATCACTTTGCGGCCTCACGCACAGTATTCCCACGGGTGTCGCCTTACCATGGCCCGGGACTGTTTGCGCCTTTTGGCTCACGTATATGATAGTGTCGCTAGCATCCATATGACAGAGAACCCGGGCCGACATGACTAGTCGTGAACCCAAAGTGGCGCTAACTTACGTGATAGGCATACATGAATCAACATAGAGCATGTCGATCAGCAGCGTGCGAATCCGGGTTGTAGCACTGGGCTAACAGGACTCCGGTGAACCGGGCTGTAGTAGGCTAGGCAGGACTCCGGATATCACCGCGTGACATTTACCCAAAGGGACAGACACATGAACAAAGTGAATCACATGCCGCCGACCAAGTGTTCTAGAGCAGTAGTCTTTGGGCTAGTAGGACTCCGTGAACCGGTCAGTAGCGGACTACTATGGCTCATGGAAGCACAAGACTACATTTCCACATAAGAGAGGCTACCAAGGATAAACAACTAGGTTGTCGGATCCCACACATACCAAGCATTTCAATCATACACACAATATGCTCGATATGTGTAAATACAACATGGCATCACAACAAAACTCTATGACTCAAAGTATTTATTTATTAGGCTCTGAGGAGCGAGATATTACAGACATGGGTCTCATGACCAAACATACAGAGCATACAAGCAACAAGCACATGCGGAAGCTTAACTTGTCTAAGTACAGACAACTAGAAATGAATAAGGCTGAGAGGCCTGACTATCTACAAGATCCTGCTGAGGGCACAAGATCGTAGCTGAGGTAACAAGCTAAACGTTGAAGTCCACGCGGAACTACTAGCGAGACTGAAGTCTCTCTGGAAAACATAAAATAAGCAAACGTGAGTACAAATGTACCCAGCAAGACTTACATCAGAACTATCTACATATGCATCAGTTTCAACAAAGGGTGGTGGAGTTTAACTACAGCAAGCCAGCTTTGACTCGGTGGCTATCCTGAACTACGACTACGAGTAACTCTTTTGAGGTGGTGCACACGAGTTCACATATTCACCATACCGATACACCACTATGGATCCGCTCCCATCTTCCTACGAGAATGCCATCCATAGCACTCACGCTTATCTTGCGCATTTTAGAGTATCCACTTTCACTTGTCTATGAACTGTACAGGCAACCCAGAAGTCCTTTGTAACGCCCACAATGCGGCTATATCTCCCATGTGTCGAGGCACGACTTGGAGGCATAACCGCATGGTGGTTTTGTCGCAAGAAGGGTCATCTTCACACAATCCCATGTAATGAACAAGAATGGGATAAAGAGTTGGCTTACAATCGCCACTTCACACAATACATAAATTAAACATACATCATTCAGAGTACAATCAAGGTCCGAGTACGGAACCAAAATAAAAGAAGAAAACCCCAAATGCTAGATCCCCGATCATCCCAATTGGGCTCCACTACTGATCATCAGGAAACGAAACATAGTAACGACCAAGTTCCTCGTTGAACTCCCACTTGAGCTCGGTTGCGTCACCTCTACTGGCATCGTCGGCACCTGCAACTATTTTGGTAGAATATGTGAGTCACGAGGACTCAACAATCTCACACCCGCGAGATCAAGACTATTTAAGCTTATAGGAAGGATGGGGTAATGAGGTGGAGCTGCAGCAAGCACTAAGTATATATGGTGGCTAACATACGCAAATGAGAGCGAGAAGAGGAGCAACGCAACGGTCGCGAAGCTAGAAGTGATCCTGAAACTACTTACGTACAACCATAACACAAGAATCGTGTTCACTTCCCGGACTCCGCCGAAAAGAGACCGTCACAGCTACACACGCGGTTGATGCATTTTAATTAAGTCAAGTGTCAAGTTCTCTACAACCGGATATTAACAAATTCCCATCTGCCACATAACCGCGGGCACGGCTCTCGAAAGTTTATACCCTGCAGGGGTGTCCCAACTTAGCCCATCATAAGCTCTCACGGTTAACGAAGGATATTCCTTCTACCAGGAAGACCCGATCAGTCTTGGAATCCCAGTTTACAAGACATTTCGGCAATGGTAAAACAAGACCAGCAAAGCCGCCCAATTGTGCCGACAAATCCCGATAGGAGCTGCACATATCTCGTTCTCAGTGCACATCCGGATAAGTCAAGCTACGAGTAAAACCAGGCCTCGAGTTTCCCCGTGGTGGCCCCGCAGGCTGCTCGGTTCGGACCAACACTTGGAGGAGCACTGGCCCGGGGGGATAAAATAAAGATGACCCTCGGGCTCGCGAAAACCCAAGGTAAAGGTATAGGTGGTAGGTAGTCAAATGGTAAAACGAAGGTTGGGCCTTGCTGGCGGAGTTTTATTCAAAACGAACTGTCAAGGGGGTCCCATAAATCACCCAACCGCGTAAGGAACGCAAAATCAAGGAACATAACACCGGTATGAGGGAAACTAGGGCGGCAAGAGAGGAACAAAACACCAGGCATAAGGCCGAGCCTTCCACCATTTACCAAGTATATAGATGCATTAATTAAATAAGAGATATTGTGATATCCAAAAATATCCATGTTCCAACATGGAACCAACTTAAACTTCACCTGCAACTAGCAACGCTATAAGAGGGCTTGAGCAAAAGCGGTAACATAGTCAAACAACGGTTTGCTAGGAAAGGTGGGTTAGAGGGTTGGCATGGCAATATGGGAGGCACGATATAGCAAGTGGTAGGTATCGCGGCATAGCAAAAGAGCGAGCAACTAGAAAGCAAAGATAGAAGTGATATCGAGGGTATGGTCATCTTGCCTGAAATCCCGCAAGGAAGAAGAACGAGTCCATGAAGAAGACAAACGGACATAGTCGAACGAACCCTCACAACTCTGGAACGAAACCAAAGCTAACGAGAGAAGCAAACCGGAAAGAAGCAAACAACATGGTAAACAACCAAGCATAATCATGGCATGATGCACAATCAAATATGATGCATGTCCGGTTTAATGAGGCATGGCATGGCAAAGTGCAACAAACAACACTACAAATTAAGTGGAGCTCAATATGCAACGAGTTGCATATTGACGAAACACCACATCAAGTATTTAGTTCTCTCTTGTTTATGTACCCGACAATATTAAACGTTGTTAAACATGACAAGAGGTGAAGCATAATAAAACTACACATCTAGGCAAGTTTAAATGAGGCCGGAACAACAAACAACAATTCCAGAAAATCCCCATGTCCTCTTTCCAAATTAGCTACTTTTCTACCCTAAACACAATTTTAATGTTGTTAAACAGCAAAATAAAGTTTACCATGTTAAACTAGGCATTTTTTCTACTCCATTTACATATAAAGAACATTTAATTCTGAGCTACGGTTATTTAGTTATTAAATAAACCATTTTAGCAAATTATTTAAGCAAAATTAAACAAACAGCATTTTAACATGGGATGAAAGTGGCATATTATGAAACTAGCTGAAATTCTAAGCACTTTACATATATGAAGTTTTAACATATGGTGCATGGTTATTTAGTTATTAGATGCATGAACAGCAAGGGGTTTTCTGCAAATCTATAATACTCTGGATAATTGGACAAATTCGCACAACGAGAAAAAAACATGATCGGGCTGAAGCTGGCTAGCCCAATCGTGTACAGGAGAGGGCACTGGATCTGGTGCTCACCAGGCCTCATGGGCCACCTCGGTGGGGAGGCTGGACGCGGGCTGCATCTGGCAACGGCTGGGCTTCGACCGGAGAGGCAAGACGCGGTCAACGCACGGCGTCTTGCGAGCAGGGGAGGCGAGGGGCGATGCAGACAGCTGTCAACGGCTGCAGCGCGACGCGGCAGGAGCTCCAGCGAGGCGGCCTCGGCAGGGACCGGTCGGAACGGACTGGGACGGCAGACGTAGGCGAGATGGTGGGGTTGGCAGGGCCCGGATCTGGCCGAAGGACGAGCTTGAGGCGGCTACGGCTGCCTGAAAACTCCATGGTCACCAAGTCGGGCTCCCTGCACGAACAGACAGAGAGAGAGTGAGAGAGAGAGAGATATGAGAAGGAGCAGAAGGGAGAGGAAGGAAGGGAAGGTAGGGCGGCGCGGTGGTGCTTGAGCACCAGGCGAGGTAGGGAGGAGGCCGGCAGCATGACCTGCTGCTGCTGTTTTCGCCGGTGACGTGGACGTGCGAGGCGGCGGCAGTGGACTTGGCGAAGCAGGGACAACCGAATCCAAGGCGGGGAGGCACGACGGGAAACAGGGGTGGCTGGATCCGGGGCGAGGAAGCTCGAGTTCGTACGGATCCGTCCGGTCTTGGTGGCGGACGGTGCTAGGATGACGAGGACGCCTGCGAGCTTGCTCCGGGACGAGGCGGCCATGACGGGGCATGCTCCTGTCATCCTGAAGAAAATAGACAGAGGCCGCGAGGTGAGGGAGAGAGAAGAAACAGGGAAAGGAGAGAGGCGACGGGGAGCTGCATAAGGGTCGGCCTTGGAGCACTGATGCCCGGGAGGACGAGTATCAGGGAGGCAGGAGGCTTCGGGCGCCGGGCATCAACGAGCTCGGGTGCTGCTCAACGGCAGGAGGACGGAGAAGATGGAGCAAGGCGTCGGTGGATCGAGTGCTCGGGGAGGCGCTGGATCGAGCGAGGTGGAGGGCGAGGGGATCTGGAGGCTGTTGGTGGCGAGCGATGGTTGGTGAGGGATGGATCCCGGGGGGGATTTGGCTGGCGACGGGACAAGCTCCCGAGGAACATGGGTGGCGGCGGAGGGAGGATTAGATGGATCGATGGGACAGGACTAGGGTTAGACTACTACTTATAGCACTGGAATTTTGGTTAGGGCTATTTGGAACCTCCGATTAAAATCGAACGGTCGAAAATAAATAGCTTAGGAGAGTCCAACGAGAAACTGTGATGATTTAGGATGTTTGGGGATGATCCGGATCCAACGATCATGACCTTGCGGTTCGGGTTCAGGACAATTTTCGAACACGCACGACAGGGGTCTATGCACTGTGGAGAAAGATTAAGCGGCCAGACAAGAGGGACTCGAAAAACTCGGTTGGTCTCGGAACGGTCAACGAAGGCAAGGGATTTGATGAGCTCAGAAAAGAGAGAGAAGAGAGCGGTCCGGTTGATCTGAGAGAAGGTCAACCGAGACACGGAAGAAGTGGCAACTACGAGCGGATGCAAGTTTTCGAAAATAAATGCGGATGCAATGCTCATGATGCCATGATGAAATGCAACAACAACAAAATAAAACACATGACGGTTATGCAAAACATGGAAGACGTCTGGAGTGTCGGTCTCGGGGCGTTACAACACTCCACCACTACAAGAGGATCTCGTCCCGAGATCTAAGGATGGCACCGGAGAGAAATGGAAAGGGAAGAGGTAAAACAAAGTTGCTTCTTCGACAAACGAGTGAAACCACGAACCTTGAGAGGTCGCAATGCTTGAAGAAATGACACGGAGGAGGTGAACAAAATTTAAAACACTCCGTTCAGAAAGAGGAACAAGGAACATTGCAAGAACCTTGTAGGTTGAAGGACAAACAAAAATGGTTACGATGGACAAGAAGTACATGCAAGCACTCCGGTTGAAACAAGATGTACAAGGAACGATAAAGAACAATTACGACAACACTCCGGTTGGAAATGGAAGGGATAGAATATGGACTTGGCAAAATGAAAGAACTTGGATGAGACTCCGGTTAAAAGGGGAATGATAGACACAACACTAAGCAATAAAAGAACATGATCTTGACAAAGCGATATGATGGGTGAAGAGATCAACATCACAAAGCCTCCGGGAGAAAGAATAGAAGATCGGTCATTGGAATAAGAATGGAGAAGAAAATGCCAATTCTGCCACAAAAGAGCTTGGAGAGCACCCTTCCAAGAAGGTTATAACGGAGTTGTTGGAAAACCAACAATGAAAGCACAAGATTGTTGTGGGCTTATGGAAAACATCTCAAAACTTGAGGTGAAATTCTGCCACTAACGAAACAATGATAGGTTGAGATCAACGAAGGGATGAACCAATATGATAGGGAGATAACTTGGATCATTGATAAGCACCACAAATAGCAACATTCCCAATGGAAGGCTTTAGGTGAAATTTATCCCAAGATAACTCCAACAAAGAGATTGATGGATTTGAAATACCTCATTCTTGACAACATATGAATCACGAAACATGAATGGAAATTGTCAAGAGTGATATAACGCCATCTCAAAGATAAGGTAGAAAGAAGCACTTGTAATGCAAGATGAAGAATGCTTGGACTCCACAAAACAAAACATGTATTGAGCACCATGTTTATTTTTAGAGTATCGCTTGGTTGATCTTAACTTCAAGAGAAAACTTGAAGAACAATTGAAGAATGAAAAGAATCCTTGATGAACCACTATGTAGAGCCTCCATGAAGAACTCCGGTAATAAAAGGATTATAAAAGGAAGAGAAGTTGAGAACACAAGGTGAAGCCTTGCGATGATTTAGATGGAGCTTCGCAACGAGATAATGCAGGAAACTTGGAACTCCGGAAAGAAAAGATGAAGGATCTCGAACCGAGAATGTGACATGATGAACAACTCTGGAAAAAAATTAGATCACGTGGATGAAACAATAATAATAATTACGTTATGCGTATCCTTCACCAATTTAGATTGATGAAAACCAACGGATTTGGCATACTACTTATTCTCATAGAAAGGATTAAGAGAGATATAGCGTAAACTTGAGAAGGTCTTCAACGAACCACCGGTAAGATTGAAACAACGAATAAATTGATCTGATAATGAAGGAAGTGAAATCTTGAACGAACCACCGTAAGAATTAAAAATGAAAGTAGCAAAGGCACAATTCACCTGGAAGAATTGGAAAATGAATGAAGATACTTGAGGGGATTTAGATACATCAGAACGAAGAGATCATGAGCCAACTAAAGAGTATACTTGAACGATCCACCGGTAAGATTTGGAGAGCAAGAGCTGAAGGCTGAGAATGGGTAATATTCAGAAATGATGGCCTTCGGATGATCGAGAAAGGAAGCAACTCCTGAAATGTGTTGTATGGTAAAGAATTCTCACAATCGAAAACAATTATGAGGGTGGCATGAAGCTAGAACCATGATTCTTCAAGAGAGTGGACCAAGATTTTAGGAGAAATCTCTACCTCGATCTTGAAATGTTGAGAATGATGACGAGAAACGCCACCATGAATTGTTGAGGCACTCCGGAATGAAAATTAGAAAGGTTGAACTAACGATGGAAAGAATTTGAAAGATCTTGGAGAAAGACATTTGACTGATGATAATTCATTCTTACGTCAAACTTTGCAATGAATTTGAGAATAAGTCCGGAAAGAATTAGAAGAGTCAGGTAAGATCCTGGGAAAAGACCTGTGGGTTAGGGCCCACTCAAAAGATACACCGTTGAATGATTAAAAGAAAGAATGCGCCGGTTGAATTAAATGGCTTGAATGAGATAACAACCTCGAGATAACTTGAAAGGATTACGAATAGAAACTTGAATCTTCTGGGATATCTCCAGCACTCCAGATAAAGATGAATAGCAAGAGGTGGATGATTAAGAAGGTGCACCGGCATGAGGAAACATTTGAAACAAGGAAAGGACATGATCGACAAAGCTTGAATTGAATCCACCGTAGAAGAAAAAGAATGAAGAATAATAAACTTGAAGCTTCCTGAGAATCACCGGATAAGAACATTGACGGAAAGAATGGAGAGACTTCGCATCAATCAAATGGATACTTGATTAAGAAATCTGAGTCCTTGAACATTGAGGGTGGGAGGGCGGGAAAACAAAGGGAACTTGGGTCGGATGAAACGAACAACGTTGGGAAACTGAGAGGTGATCTTGCGAATGTTGAAATGATCGGATCCACTTGATGAGAAGCACGCCGGTTGGAAAATTTTTGACATGACAACCTCAGTGATCAAGAAGGATTAGCACTCCCATAGAAATATGAGAACACCGTTCAGAAAAGGTATGGAACTTGGTAGACTACTAAACTACCTACAAACACCAGAAACTAGTTGCAACTCCTGGACAGAGATCAGGTTGATTAATAAGTCGAGAGGGGAACTTAAGCATTCCAATGCGTGGTAGTAACTGTTCATGGATCACAAACATAGAACTCAGTTCACGAGGGCCAGTGACAATGAGACAACCCACCATGTACTCCTACATGGCCTCTCACCGCTACCTTTACCAAATCATGTTCACACACTTAGCTCTCAGCAGTAGGACATGTTCACCACATTCCAATTCATCCCCGATGAACCAGACCTGACTCAAATCTAAGCAGTAGCAGGCATGACAAACAAGCACAAATGAGTAGGCACATCAGGGCTCAAACAACTCCTACTCATGCTAGTGGGTTTCATTTATTTACTGTGGCAATGACATGTCATGCAGAGGAAAAAGGGGTTCAACTACCGCAGCATGTAACAGTTCAATCGCTGTTGTCCTAATGCAGTAAAAGAGAGCAGGAGCCAGAGAGTGGATTGTATCGGAATCAACAAGGGGGTTTTGCTTGCCTGGCACTTCTGAAGACAGTATAGCTCTTCATCGGTGTCATCGATCACGTCGTTGGAAACATCGTCTACTAAGAGGGAACAACCACCGGCAAACACAAAAGGAACCACAATCAATGCGATGCACATTCATATGAATGATATGTCATATTAAAGTACTGAATTTACCTAGTGCAACAGTTAGTCATATTCATTGAAGTGGAATTCAAACCTATAGCAAATTCCAACTCCAAACCTAATTACCATTTATTCCATAATCGTGAATTGTCCTATTCAGTGAGGTTAACTTGTTCAATCATGCATGAAAATGGCATATTCAGATTCTTTAGATTTTTCTGATCATTTTTCATATATAACACTTTTCAATATGAGCTACCGATTATTTACTATGAATTTTAGAAGTTTTAACTATTTTCTGAATTTTCCTGGCTATTTTAAATTAGACTAAAACCAGAAAATGCATTACTGCGTCAGCATGACGACTGCATGACGTCAGCAGGTCAACAACGCCAGTCCAGGTCAAACCTGACGGCTGGGACCCACACGTCAGTGTCTCAGGGCTGGTTTGGGTGGATGACAGGTGGGCCCGGTCAACGCTGACTAGGCCATGGTCAGAGCTGACACGTGGGGTCCACGGCATTAGCACTAATCTAACAGAAAAATTAGACTAACCTAATTAGGCTCAGGGGCCCATATGGTAGTGGCTCAAGGGGGTGTTTAGAGTGGTCATTAGCAGCTAATGAGACTGCCACGTCAGCATCGCCGAAGCTCAACGCCGGCGACCTGGAAACGCGGCGGTGATGATCGGGACGGCGGCTCCGGCGACCAAATCGATGGCCGAGCCAATCTACGAGGAGCTGGGGCTCGTGCCATCCAACGGTGGCAGGGGGAGGGCGCGAGGTGGCCGGAGTTGACACCGGCGAGCTCGGCTGCGGTGGCCGGAGTTCGGTTGGGATCGGCTTTGGCGCTACGGTGCACGGAAGGAGGAGCTGGTGGGTGCGTGGGCTTGCTGGGAAGCTTCTGAGCACGGTGACGCGCTCGGCTACGAGCTTACGCGTCTGTGGCCACGGCGGCGACATGGCCGGCGGCGGTGAGGTTTCGGCTCCGATGGCTAACACGGCTAGGAGACGAAATCGAGATCGGGGAACAGGGGAAAAGACGGCGGGGCTCATTGGGGGCGGAGTTGAAGGCCAGCAGGCTCGGGGACGCGCCGGAGCGGGAGCACGATCGTCGGTGATCTCGCTGACCCGAGGAGGAAGAAGACGTCGAGGATGGGGCTCCAGGGCTCTTCCTGTCGCGTGGCTCGGTGGAGACGGCGTATGGGTCGACGACGGAGCTCAAAGTCACATTGAAGAGGCACGGGACAGGCTGTGGTCACGGAAACGGTGAGTGGTGGCGTCGGCTGCGCTCGGTGGTGCTGCGGGGAAGAGAAAACAGAGGAGGGGAGGAGCATGGGGAGAGTGAGAGGGAGTCAGGGGTGTACGTGGCGGTGTCCGGGCATGTTGAGGAGGAGCCAGGCAGGCTGGGTGGGAGGAGGTGGCCAGGGCACGTGCCCACGTGCGGCGACCACACGCCCTCCAGGCCTTCTGGCGTGAGCTGGAAGAAGACAAGGGAGAGAGATGGGCTGGGCCAACAGTGTTGGGCCAACACAGTGCAGGCCATGTAAGTGGCTCAGGTACTCTCCTTTTCCTTTCTTTCTGTTTTTGTTTTATCTGTCTGCTTTACGATTTAGTAGGAATACTAAACCAATTTATTTACTTTTGTAAATTATTGTATATGGACTAGTGGTATTATTCCAGAGCCCCACAATAATTTCCAAAATTATTGGACATGTATTTCTTTTATAACAGAAATGAAGCCAATTCAAATAAATTATGATTTGACTCAAAGGCCAAAAATAAATATTTTTAAGCCTCCAAAAATATTGGTTTGAATTTTATTCTTGCCAATATTTTTCAAGGTTTAACAGGAACATTTTGTTGGGCTTCTTTGATGAGATTTTAATGTTGATTATTTCTGAACTTGTTTCTGAGGGTTTCAACTAACCACAATTCAATTTTCAAAAAATAGACATGATGCAAGATGCTCACTCATGTAACTGATTACAACCAACATTCTAGGGATGTGACAACTCTGTCATGATAAGGCGAGAGCTGGTCACTGTTTGAGAGGTCTCAAGTCCTTAAATACTTTTTTCGCTTCGGGCGAGGAGTCGGCCTTGCCTGACTTAGGCGTATATAGCGCCCCAAATTTGGCCTTCCGAATACTAGGGGCTTCCGCAAAATTTAAAATTGTAGACTTCCATGGCTAAGTGAGAGTGATAAAGCTTTATAGTCCGATTGCCTGGTTCGCTGTGCTGAACACTTCCTTCGAAGGACCCAAAATTGGGATAAAGAGTGCTCAGGTTTATCCTAAACACCCCAGTACTAGTTACATGGGGGCAGAAGCCAACGACTGGCCAACTCTCAGATTTCATAAACGGCCGCACAGAAGGTAATATTTTAAATTAACAAGCGTTGCATAGTGCAAATGAACTCGATTCACATTACATGGTCACATGAGTACACTCATTCGAATATTACATCCTTAGCACATTCCTCTGCCACAAGGCGGGAACCCTTCAGGACAGTGTCATAATACATTTTGGGGTGGTGATGCTCCTTGCCTTTCGGCGGCCCCTCCTTCACCGACTTCTGGCGTCCGGCTTGATGCACCTTCGCCCGGGCAAAAGCCATGCGCGAACCGTCGATGCAGACGGACCGATTTATGACTTCAAGCCGTGGGCAGGCATTCACAAGCCGCCTCACCAGACCGAAGTAGCTGTCAGGCAGGGGATCGCCAGGCCACATCCGGACTATAAGACCCATCATGGCCTGTTCGGCCGCCTTATGGAGCTCAACCAGTTGCTTCAGCTGGTCGCTCAAGGGCATTGGGTGTTCGGTCCCAGTATACTAAGACCAAAACAACTTCTCCATCGAGCTCCCCTCCTCAGCCCAGTAGAATTCCGCGGCATCCGACACACTACGGGGTAGATCTGCGGAAGCTCCTGGAGAGCTCCGAACTCGGGTAAGTAAAAGGGAAGTTTCCTTCACATGCTTGCTTTGCATAGTGAATGCCTTACCCACTGCTATCTTCTTAACCGCCTCAAATTCCTGGAGGGCCTTGTGGGCTTCAGCTTTGGCGTTTTGTGCGCTTTCAAGGGCCTTCGCAAGCTCGGACTCTCGCGTCTTAGAGTCAAGCTCCAAGGACTTGTGTTTTTTGGCGAGAGCTTGGAGCTCTTGCTGCACCTCGCCTACCCGAGCTTCTTGCTTTTCTCGATCGATGCGCTCCTTGGCCGCTTTGTCTACGGCCTTGGATAGCACCTTCTTCAGGGTCGCCACTTCGGTCGTGGTCCCTGGAAAATTCATGATGATCCTATTATTTTACAACCAAATTTCTTTTTTATATACAGACGGGGTATCGCTTACCTTTATTCTCTTCGAGCTGCCTCCTGGCAAGGTCGAGCTCTTCCTTGGACCGCTCAAGGTCCTGCTTGAAATCTGGCGACCTCCATGCGTCTTGATGGTAGCGGCAGTGATGAAGCCTGCATATGCACATACACATATTCTGATTAGACTCCTGCGGTCATTATTTGATCCTCTATTCGGCCCTTCTTCGCGAACACCAAACAGAGCATCAGGGCTACTATCTATGCGGCAATATTTTCTTATAATTTGATTACTTACCTGAAAGCATGTTAGGAGGCTGGCACAGGCTTCAGTCAGTCCGCTTTTGGCGGACTGAACCTTCTCCATCACCACACTCATGATAGTGTGGTGCTCTTCGTCGATGGAAGCGCCGCGAAGGGCTTCCAGCAAGTTGTCTGCTGCCTCTGGATGGACAGAGGCCACCGGCACAGGCAGCTTGCCCCTCTTAACGAGGGATCGCCTGACAGAGTCTGGAACCACTAGAGTTTCCGGCACAGTGTTCGGCTGGCGGCCGAATTCGGAGCCCATGGGAGTCTTGCTCCCCTTGCACCGAGGGTCCAGAATGTCTCCTTGAGGCCTCCAGGACTACCTCCCCTCGGCTCAGTGCCCTTTGAGACAACACCTCGACATTGTCCGTAGGGCGAGGGGAGGAGGCGGTCGGAAGTGAATCGCTATTCATATCCGACGGGTCCAAAGAACCATCCGACAAAGATACGTTGATATGGGCTCGGGACGGACTGCATAATCATGTTTGGCGTGATGAGAAGCAGTTCAATAAAACATACTATGAATTGCTATGGTATCCGGATACTTACGACTTCGTTAGGGGCTTGTCCCTGGGCAACCACTCGTCGTCGCTATAGGCGGCCGTCGTGGAGCATTCCGGGTGGAGGGTCCTTCCCTTCTTGGACCCTTCGGCCTCCCCGGATGGGGCGGCCTTCCTTTTCTTGTCTCCCATGGCTGGGGGGGGGGGGAGAACTTTCCTCTTCCTCCTCCTCGTTTTCATGGGAGGAGTGCGCCTCGGTGTTTTCGGACGATGAGCCTGATATAACCTTGCACCGAAGACCCTTCCGGGTCCGCATGGACTTCTTCTTGGCCTTCTTCACCGGCACCTCGTAAGGCGCCAGAACCAGCATCTCCATTAGGAGACCATCTGCTAGATCTTCTGGCAGGGGGGCGGGGCAATCGATCAGCTCCGATGTCTCTACCCAGTCCTGTTGAATGGCGTGGAGGCTTAGATCCTGCACATGGTTAAACTGGGGAAAATAAACATCTTATGAGATATAAAACATTTACCGGATTGGCAGGGCGCTTTGTGCTGAGTCCGCGGTCCTCGGTAAGGGGAGGAGGTAACTCGGCGCCCTTGAACAGCACCTTCCAGACGTCCTTGTGCATCGTGTCGAAGAGCTCCCGCAGCGTCTGGTGCTCGGCCGGGTCGAACTTCCACAAATTGAATGCCCGTCGTTGACACGGGAGGATTCGGCGGAAGAGCATGACCTGGACCATGATGACAAGCTTAATTTTCTTGCTCATCATGTTTCTAATGCATTTCTGGAGTCCGGTCAGCTCCACCGATGAACCCCAGGACAAGCCCTTCTCTTTCCAGGAGGTGAGCCGCGTGGGGATTCCGGATCGGAATTCGGGGGCCGCCACCAAGTTGGTGTCGCGCGGCTGGGTGATGTAGAACCACCCCGATTGCCACCCCTTTATGGTCTCCACATAGGAGCCTTCGAGCCAGGTGACGTTAGGCATTTTGCCCACCATGGTGCCTCCGCATTCTGCTTGCTGGCCGACCACCACCTTCGGTTTAACATTGAAGGTCTTCAGCCACAGGCCGAAGTGGGGCCTGATGCGGAGGAATGCCTCGCACACGACGATAAACGCCGAGATGTTGAGGATGAAATTGGGGGCTAGATCGTGGAAGTCTAGCCCGCAGTAGAACATGAGCCCGCGGACAAATGGGTGGAGGGGAAATCCCAGTCCGCGAATGAAGTGGGTAAGAAAAACCACCCTCTCATGGGGTTCTGGCGTAGGGACGATCTGCCCCGCATCTGGTAGCCAATGTGCGATATCCGTGGCTAGATATCCGGCTCCCCGTAGCTTTATGATGTTCTCCTCCGTGACGGAGGAGACCATCCACTTGCCTCCTGCTCTAGACATGCTTGGAGTGGTTTGAGGAGAAAAACGCGAACTTGGGCGCTAGAGCTCGAGTGCGCAAGAATGGATGAGCAAGGAGGAAGAAGGCGTGGGTGAAAAGGGTGAATCCTTGTCCCTTATAAGGGCGGAAGAAGCTATGCACCTCTCCACCTACCTGGTAAACTCACTTATTCCCCAAGCGCCGTAATTGATGGCGCGGCCGTGATAAGGGGACACGATCTCTGCTTCGACAAGACGTGCCAAGGAAACCGCCTCGCAATATGTGCGGTCGCTGGTTGAGAAAAACGGTTTGAATAATGACCGGGCTGTGGTATTGATGTCATGCTGCCTAAATTTTCAGCAGATTAGATTTGTGGAAATATTATTCTCTCTACGGTGGTATGTGGAATTTGTTTTGCAGAGCCGGACACTATCCTTGTGTTCAAAATCTTCTACGGAGTATTTGGAGGAGGAACCCGCCTTGCAATGTCGAAGACAATCTGCATGCCGAACTTATCGTCATTGAAGCTTGGTTCAGGGGCTACTGAGGGAGTCCTGGATTAGGAGGTCCTCAGACAGCCGGACTATATACTTTAGCCGGACTGTTGGACTATGAAGATACAAGATTGAAGACTTCGTCCCGTGTCTGGATGGGACTCTCCTTGGCGTGGAAGGCAAGCTTGGCAATACGGATATGTAGATCTCCTCCTTGTAACCGACTCTGTAACCCTAGTCCTCCGGTGTCTATATAAACCGGAGGGCTTAGTCCGAGGACAACAACAATCATACCATAGGCTAGCTTCTAGGGTTTAGCCTCTACGATCTCGTGGTAGATCAACTCTTGTAATACTCATATCATCAAGATCAATCAAGCAGGAAGTAGGGTATTACCTCCGTCGAGAGGGCCCGAACCTGGGTAAACATCGTGTCCCTCGCCTCCTGTTACCATCCGCCTTAGACGCACAGTTTGGGACCCCCTACTCGAGATCCGCCGGTTTTGACACCGACACTCATTGACAATTATTGTTACTAGGATGATGCAGCCGCCAGCCGTGCAGATGACGCGGAGGTAATTACTCTTTCCTCCTGCTCAGAACCTCTGCCAACATAGAAAACCCGACAAGCAAGCCGGAAAGTACGCTTTTCTCACCCTCTAGCTCACTTGGATCCCAACTTTCTTTTGAAGAAATAGCAACACGAAGCTCGCTGTACCACCCGGCATAGCGATGGTGTAATCACTTCGTCCGGCTTACCAAACTCACCAATTCGCAAATGCCACCCAGAGGTCTTACCTATTTCTGACATACTTTATCCCAAGGCGAGTCATTTCGGACACCCTCTTAACTCCTCTGATTCAAATCAGGGGACTTCACATTCCTCCCTGGCGAGTCAACGGGAAATCAAATCCCGGCTTTCAAGATTGTACCTGGGTAAGGGTATATTTTATCATTCAAACCTTATGCCTGATCATTATACTGACCTCTTTATACTTCCTAATGAAGGCAAAGCTGAACAAGCCGGTCGACGACTCCAACCCGTCTGAACCAGAAAGGCAACAATAAGAACATTCTAACCCAATCGCTGAAGCCACCCTTAATGATCCACCACCACAAGATCATCAAGCCTCCATAGACCATATGGATGTTGAGCCGACTATTTCTGAGCTGCCAAGCCTGATTAAGCCTGCTAAGGAGGAGACCGATGATGTTGTTGTCACTGGGTTTGGATTCATAGCTCCGGGTCAACCTACCGTCTTATTTAAGCACAACGCCAAAGAAGAAATTTCTGCTGAAGATAAAGGCAAGTGGAAGGTAGATTTGGATAGCTACGCCCATTTCTGGTTACTTGAACCGCTTGTACACCAGCCGTGACTTTGAAGCCGGCTTAGTAAACCTGATGAAGGAGCGCTATGAGGTAAACACTGCAACTCCCTTTTATATGAGTATACTTCCCTTAGCCGCCAAGTTTATTGGACATGATATAATAGAATGTACTGTAAACTTCAATATTTGCATAGATAAAAACCAGTAGCACCAAGGGCCCACTACTAGGGAAAAGCTTATATACAGGATCTTACCAGCAGCGAGTTTTAAATTAAGGCGTTGCTGCAATGTAGCAGTAGGGCGCTCCGGCAGTACTCGCTGCTGAAATGAACGTAGCAGTACCGCACCTCCTCTAAGTCGCGGTACTGCTATAATCCCCACGACCCCGCCATGAAGATAGTTCTAGCAGCAGCGCGTTAATTCGGAGCGCGCTACTGCTAGGTAGTTTAGCAGTAGCGCCTTTACCTTTAGAGCGCTACTGCTAAAACTAGCTATCTCCCACCCCCACGCTCTCCTCCATCCGATCCACACTCACACTCACTCCATCTCCCCCTCAACCCCCCATGGCATGATCCTCCCCGGGCCGCCGCACTTCGCCACCGCCTCGCCTACCCCTCTTCCCTTTGCACCGCCGTCAACTCCTCCTCCTCACTGGACTCGGTACCGACCTCCTCCTCTGTCTTCCCTCGACTCGCCGCCGGCCGTCCCCTCCTCGCTCCGCCCTTCCTCCTCCGTCCTACTCTCTCCTCCCTCCTCCAGTCACCCCTCCTTCTCCCTCCTCCCTCCTCCATCCACAACCCCTCCTCCCTGCTACATTTTGATTTAGTAGGCTAGTTCATATGCAACATTTTGATTTAGTTCATATGATTTAGTTGATTTAGTAGGCTAGTTGATTTAGTTGATTTAGAACATTTTAATTTAGTTGATTTAGTAGGCAAGTTGATTTAGTAGGCTAGTTGATTTATACAACATTTTGATTTAGTTGATTTAGTAGGCAAGTTGATTTAATAGGCTAGTTAATTTAGTTGATTTATAGAACATTTTGATTTAGTTGATTTAGTAGGCTAGTTGATTTAATAGGCTAGTTGATTTATAGAACATTTTGATTTAACAATTATTTTTCTTTCTTGTGAAGTGGATCTTTAATCCTTGCTCATATTGCTTTAGGAATATGGCACCACCACCACCACCACCATGTCGATTGTGCAAGTCATGGTGCGCCAGCAGCCTTGTAACTAGCAAGCTGTTCGGCATCTACTCCAGTCGAGTTTTCATCATGCGGCGGTAAGAAATAATATGAAATGTAACAACTATTTTATTTTTTGTGCTGGCATTACTGCATTGTGTCATTTTGCTATTTTTACACAGATCGTCCCATGAAATGTGAGGTTGAAATTCAACAAGCTGACAGGAGACACTGTGACATTTGAGGCTCCTGGGGGGCCGTACACCATGGAGGTCGATAAAGGACGCAATATGTCGCAGATTGGAGGAGATGGATGGGCCCGTTTACTCGCCCGCATGCGTCTTCAGGTGGTGATTTGATTAGCTTCTCCTTCAGAGAAGAAAGACCCAAGCTGGCTAACATTTATGTCAACCTGGTGGAAGATGATGAAGATGACGAAGATGATGAAGATGACGAAGATGACGTAGATGATGAAGATAATGAGGACCCACTCATTGAAGATGATGAGAACCCACTTCATGAAGCCATCGTAGCTCAAAGAATGAGGCTGAGCGAGGAGGAGGTGTGCAACCTATGGGACATAATTCCGCCACGTGATGACTTTGTCGGGGTGCCATTCATGACCCGCCTGACAAGTACCATGGTCGATCGGCATGAAATGGTATGTTATACTGACTGTAGTAATTTGATGATATATATATATATATATATATATGCTTTATTGTTATACTTACAAATGCAAATTATCCGATGATATGCTTAGTGAATCTGATGATATGCTTAGTGTAGAGTCCAATGATATGCTTTGTGGAATCTAGTCGATGATATGCTTTAGTGTAGAGTCTGATCACATGCTTATTCAGAAATTGTCAAAGAACCTATCTGTGAGTTGCAAGAGTATGTGCGAGGCTATTTATTAATTGATATGTTTTTCTTATTCAGAAATTGCCAAAGAACCTATCTATGAGTTGTGGTATCGAGCCTGATGAAGAAGGCTCAGCTGGACTACGCCTTACTGCGAGGGGCTCCGTCACCACCTGTACTTACCGCATGGACACAGACGGTCGCACACACTTAAACTCGGTTGGGCGGAAGAAATTCCTCATTGGCAAGAATCTTCGTGTTGGACAGGCCATCCTAATTACTATCAGGAACACCCACCACCCAGGCTTCAGGATGATGATCGTCGTTGATGGCATCTAGAACTACATTTGTGTGTGTGGCTATATCATCTAGAACTACACACTACAAGAATCTTGTTAATCCATGACAGACTCAATCTTTCACAGAACAATAAAAATCCATCAAGGAGGGATGTCCGTGACGGATATGAAATCCGTCATGTATATTGCGTCATAATTTGACAACTTCACCACCATGACAGTTCCTGGCCGTCACCGATCCATCCCAAGCCCGCCCTAGGCCCGGTCCTCCATGATAGAATAGTTCGTCATGGATTTACATGACACGGTACCAATGTATGGACCTCACATGGCATCTACGTGGCGCTGTATGGCATCCTGCCCTACTATTTATGTCCAGCCAAGCCATTACCACATTTTTTATTATGGCTATTTAGTGCATTTTTTTAATAAAGCCCATGATATTCATCCAACCAGCTACAACACGAACCACTACACATAATCAATCAAGCATTCACAACACAACTAATTTCCATTGTGCAGGCCAATAATTTCGCCATTTCATAAATTTCTATTCAGTTATTTCACTGAGTAACGGCCTTTTAAAATGTGCCCAAGAACACATCCAACAACGGTTCACATGCCCTCACTAACCAGATTACATCAACAAATATACAACATTGTATAGACCCTCTTAATCATCAACGTCACCTCTACAGCTCAATTGATTACAACAATAGCAATAGTAGTTATTATCATTTGAACCATCTTTTTTATTTCACATGATTTGGATGTCACTCATGAGGTGTTGACAGTAAAAGGGACAAGGGAAGGAGATAAGTTATTGTTTCTGGAAAACTACTTGCAAGAAAAATGCCATGGTTATGAACTAATTATGTGTAATTTTTCTTATGTAGACATATACACCTATCCAGTGGCAGAGCTACATAGAAATTTTTGGGCAGGCCAAGGTAAAGAAGAGCACAATTTTTTCTATCTGGGTCAATAAATAGACTATATATACCATTTCTATATATTTTAATGCAGTTACCTTCACTAAACAAAGAACATTTCATTTAACGTGTGCTCCATGATCACAAGTTAATAATTTCATTTGCACAAAAAGAAAAAAATCTAAACTTGAAACAGTATATAATGAAGTGCTTTAAATATGTGCTCTTATGTAGCCGACAACATTCTAATTTTGCCAAAAAAAACCTTTCTAAATGAAAATTTGCTGTTTATTTTACTGTCCTCAAATGTGCATTTCCTATCTTCAGTGTATAGCTAACTTTTAAGAGGGAGTTTTCACTAGGTAACTATGCTGATCCAAACATCCAAAATACGACACTTCAATACTAACATGAACATGTGTGCGTGTAAATAGGTGTAGGCACGACGTGTACCTCTGAGAAGCACCAAGCTTGACGGCCAGCATTTATTAGAGTGTGTTGGGGAGCTCGGGAAGCAGCCTGTCCATTGAGCATAGCCGCTCAACAATCACCATGAGGAGCACCATTGACTGAATATATCTTCACGCGCATTCTGTCAGGCTGCTATGTAACTCATTCTCCGGTTTTGGGCAGGGCGGGCCACAGCATCCTTTAGACCCAGCTTTGCTCCGCTAGTGTACCTATCTATACATGTGAGAATTTACCTAATAGGTATACTATATTATCAAGAACAGCGAAGTGTACTCTATATCACGAAAATATATTTTACAATGAATCTAGTGAATCTAATTCTATGGTGCAGATGTTTATATAGCTTCATATAAATTTGGTCAAATTCAATTAATTTAGAATTAAGGAAGCAGATTATAAATAATAGCATTCAATGGTAGAGAAAATAAGAATTAAATTAAATGTTCAACGTGGATACACTTTCAAAGTTACACTGCATTTATTATTATTATATTCAGAATTGGATAGAGCAAATCAATCGTACATAGAAAACTTATATGATGGGCTATGACAATACAGTAAATAGGTGGACTGATTCGCTTGTCATCATCCATCAGCCCACAACTGAGAGATATTTACTAGAAGTGGACACAGCACAACAGGATATGATCAACCATCAGCCGAGCTCGTACAGAAGATAATGACAAACTTAGTCATGGCCACACACACACACAAACTTAGTCGTGGCCAAGTAACCAACTTAGTCGTGGCCAAGTAACCATACAAGTTTAGGTAGGCTTCTTTTTTGCTTGATAAATGTGATGCTCCTAAAATAAAATAGCATGTCAAGCATACTATTTTACTGGACTAAATAATGCTATAACACGAGAACCCTCTAGTCAAACTAAACGATGGCAGAGGAAAATTGGGTCATTTGGCTTGCAAACAGCGCAACCTTAGCAACCAGGAGCTGTGCACCATTTACCAAATCAGTGCATGCCGCTCTACTATGCAGGTTGACTATAGCAGTAACCCAACGATATGGAGAAGAGAGCAGGTACCTTGTACGTTGCCTCGTGGTCAAGTTAGATGAAGCCGTGTGGCATCGAGCACGAGGTCAAACCCGACGATGTCCTCCTTGTCGGGCTAGGGGTTGGGGTCCTGTGCGTCCAGGTCCTCGTACTTCTCTGTGTCGTGTTCATCCCAGTCCATGGAGGGCACCCACTGCATGAGAAATCAGAAATCGGTCATAACATGTTTTGGTGCTTAAAAGAATAGAATGACTGTAATTGCTACAACAGTTGTAGATAGAATGGTGTTGTCATCCACAATCCAACAATACTTTCCCGGCTGTAATGATCATATATAATGACTAGAATTTCTAAACCAAGGAACCCGTATCAACATCCATGACCAGACCGATGCAATGACTGCACAAAAAAATAGAGGTGTTCTAGGCATAAAAATCTAATGATCTAACAAAACTGCAACAGTTGATGATGGTTGTCCTCTGCTGCACGGATGAGATCCCTGTTGTAATAGGTGAAATTAGAAATTTAGAGGTCAAATCAAAAATGGAATAGCATCAAATCTGTAGTTGAAGCTGCGTGAGGAAGAAAACCAGCCAAGCAAAAAAAATAGATGGCATCGAGGAAGGTTAGGGAAGGAGATGTACCTAGCTAGCATGGGAGCAGGGGAAGGAATGAAGTTCCATGGCGCCGGTCGTCATAGCTGCAGCAGCCTACCTCCCCCTCGTGCTCATGCCCTGCCTCCGCCACACAGCCGCCACTACTGTTGGTAAAGCAAAACCATGCGGAACAAATTAGGGTAGTCTGCATCTGATTGCTGCAGCAAATCAGAGAAGGTAGATGCAGTAGTTAGCTAGGGTGCGTGTACCTTGAAGACGAGCGGGAAGAGGATATCCATGGCATCTTTACGCAGGCGGCCGCTGGAGATCCTGAGTGGCAGATCTAGCCGGACTGGTGGACGGAGGGGATTGGAGAAAGTATTTGAGTGTGCTGCGTGGTGGATGCGGCGGATCTAGTACTTGCCAGAGCTGCGAGGTAAGGGGGTAGGGGGAGGGCCGGCGGCGAGCTGTGGGAAGAGGGAGGCGAAGATCTGGTGTGTGGCGGTGATGTGTGCTATGACGCTGCGGAGGAGGGAGAGAGATGAGGGGCCGAGGTGGAGAGGTTAGGGTTAGCTTTTTATATGGGAACAGTCAGGCGGGCTTTATCGGGCTTTCGGCGGGCTTGCAGAGCTGTACTAGGCCATCCATGACAGTTTATGCGAATGTCATGAGAAATCCGTCATGGATTAACAAGTTTCTTGTAGTGACATATGATGATCGTCGTCGATATCATGTAGAAATACATATGATGATCATCGTCGATATCATCTAGAACTACATATGATGATCATCGTCGATATCACCTTGTACTGCTTGAGGATGCATGTTGACTATATATGAAATTGTTATCTAGTACTCCCTCCGTTCCAAATTACTCGTCGTGGTTTTAGTTCAAATTTGAACTAAAACCACGACGAGTAATTCGGAACGGAGATAGTAGTACCTAATACCTATAATGCTTTATGAAATTGATATCTAATAGTACCTAGTATATGGAAATTGCAGTTTATTGAAACTGAAACTGGGTAGGAAGCGGGAAGGAAATGATGAAACACATAGCAGTAGCACGGGTCTAGGAAAGTGCTACAGCTAACTAATCGTAGCGTGTCCTGGAAAAGCGTTGCTGATATAGTCAATAGTAGTAGCGCGGGAACAGACCGCGCTACTACTAACAGTTAGCTGTAGCGCCTTATTAGTAGCGCGGCTGCCCGTGCTACTGATAGCCTCAAAACCTTCCCTAGTAGTGGCTGGTTTATACTTTCAATATGAACCGGGACTTATAAAACCAGTACTTCAACTTGGCATCCGTAGCCCCCAGGGGCCAGTTTAATAAATATATTGGCTTTAAGTAGTAAAAATCAACTTTGCCTCTGTAGCCGCCGAGGTCCGGATTAATCAGTGATGAATAAGTCGGGACTAATCATCCTGTTTAAAATCAACAACCCAATGTGTAGTCTTTATGAGCCGGATCACATCATTTGTTAGGGTCATGGGTTTGTCTTGGAACAGAGCAATAGGCATTAGCCCCCAAGTGCCAAGGATAATACTTGTATTGTGCTTGGGACTTTCAAAATTTTGTCTTTGAAAAGAGCAATATGCATTAGCCCCCAAGGGCCAAGAGTAATACTTGTATTGTGCTTGGGACTTCAAAGAGTAATCATGATCGTTATATTTGCTGTGTATGCTTATGCACAAGTTGAGTTGACTGAAAAAGACTCACAACTTAATGATCTTAAAGCCAATATCAAAACACAGCAATCAGAGACATCCAAGGCCAAATCAGAACTGAAATCTGCTTTGGAGAATATTGAGCAGCTGAAACAGAGCTTCAATTGTGCAAAATATGGCTGGGAAACTAAAAAGGCGGCTCTGCTGAAGAGAGGTGATGATGCTGAATCGGCACTTAAGCCAATGACTGAGGAGTTATCCGTCTTAAAGGAACATATTAATCTCATGCCGTTAGCCATCTTTGGTAAGTAGAAAAAATATGTCTCCCTTGTACCTTAGTAATCATCTTATAAATAGCTGCTGGCTTACCCCTAACTTTACTGATACAGGTTCTCGGAGTGCTAAATTGGGCTCAGACATGCACATCCGGCTTAAAGTTGTCTACGCTCTTGTAGAACAGCTATATACCAGCGCCCAATGAACCATTGCCGCCACGCTGCACAAGAAGTCTACCTCAACACTCATCAAAGACACACTCGAGCAGTTATCCATGTTGCCGCGAAGGATTGACGATTTAAAACAGGGAGCTGCCAGAGCCGGCGCCTTGACTGCCTTGAGCCGGGCCAAGGCATGGCACACAGATCTTGATCAAAAAGATTTGGCTAATGGCTGCCCCAGCGTTAAAGAAGATGGAACTGCCTTTAGTGCTGACGACTTTGTAGAAATAGCAAGACCAATGCGCCCCTTAGCGATTAAGCTGGCCGAGGAAACCAGTCTTGGCACATATCAGGCGGCTTATAATGCTGAAAACAAGAGAATAAGCGCACCGGTTCATCAGCCAGCATACCTCACACCGTCGATTCGTAAGCATACCTTCGCTCCTGACATTGATCCATCAAACCTTATTGATGATGAAGCTGTGTTTAGAGTGTTGATCGTTATCAACTGGGCTACGCCTGACTTCCAGCTGATACATAAGCAAGGAGCTGAAGATGAAGAAGAGGCGCAAGATAACCCGGAAGCTTCAACCCGCCATTAGTCATGAGCCGGTTTATCAAGCGAAATACTTTGTTGTGTTGAACACTTATTCGTGTTGGGCCATCACATGCCTTGTAATAGGCTAGTTAAACTCTTGATCTGCCATGCCATCGTGCATGTTTTATTTTGCATGATACTGCAGATCCACCAGTTGAGGATATGCAATTTATGTTTATGATATCCTCATGTAGATCAGTTGTTTCCCCTCTTTTTCCTGCACACAAATAAATCACAAGTGCCCTGGCGGTTTACCGCAAGGCGGGTCATGATGCCCAGTATAAGTCCACTGGTGACCATAGAAGTCCATAATCAGGGCAGGGGGTAATATCCCAAATATGAGACATAGTCAGGGCTGCTTGGCCCGACTTTTGAAAACCATATGGCAAGAAAAAGGGGCGATATAAATCCAAAGATGACTAAAAAATCGAAAAAACACGAGGCTTTCATAGGCCGCCAAGCCAAAATCTCTACTTCAATGAAACTAGCTTGATAGCCACTGGAGTATCCGCGCTTTCTGTAAGGCGGCTGTCACCTGATCCAATCAACATTATAATCCGGATAAGTTTAGGGTCTTTTAAAGATTGACTTATCGAGAGCATGCGGGGTTGGAGTAGCATCGTGCAAAACAGGCCGGTTTCACCAAGTTTCAAGGAATGCGGCTTAATAGCCTGGGTTTATCCTTGCTTTCCGTAAGACGGCTCTCACATAACTTAATCAATGTTTTAACCTTAACAAGTTCAGGGTCGTTGAGGGAGTCCCGGATTAGGGGGTGTTCGGATAGCCGAACTATCACCGTTGGCCGGACTCCTGGACTATGAAGATACAAGATTGAAGACTTCGTCCCGTGTCCGGATGGGACTTTCCTTGGCGTGGAAGGCAAGCTTGGCGATATGGATATGTAGATCTCCTACCATTGTAACCGACTGTGTAACCCTAACCTATCCGGTGTCTATATAAACCGGAGGGTTTTAGTCCATAGGACTAACAACAATCATACCATACGCTAGCTTCTAGGGTTTAGCCTCCTTGATCTCATGGTAGATCTACTCTTGTACTACCCATATCATCAATATTAATCAAGCGTGAGTAGGGTATTACCTCCATCGAGAGGCCCGAACCTGGGTAAAAACATCGTGTCCCTTGTCTCCTGTTACCATCTGCCTAGACGCACAGTTCGGGACCCCCTACCCGAGATCCGCCGGTTTTGACACCGACATTGGTGCTTTCATTGAGAGTTCCTCTATGCCGTCGCCGTCAGGAAGGATGCCTCATCCCATCTTTAAGGACTATACTATCGCCAAAGGAGCCTTGGCCACTGGTCAGACTCTTCGGCTAGGTGGTTTTCTTATGACCACCAGTTCGGCCACTGCGCCGACGATGACTTCTCGAGTCATCGAAACCAATCTTCACGTTAATTCGGAACTTGCCAAACAGTTAGATCCGATCGAGCTCTCCTTCGTAAACGAGATCTTGGATCGCATCGCCGCCCTGGGAGTCGCCACAGACTACGACCGGATTGGGCCTAAAACCGATCTGAGAGAGATCAACTCTCCCCAGGCTACCCATCATGTTGCTATGATAGAGGAGTAATGCGGTGATTCTTCTTCTATCTTAAGGACTAGTTACGTCCGGATTCCCGATCCCTCCATGCCGGATTCCCGCAGAGGGACGAATGTCGATCAAGCCCTGAACTTAAAGTCAGGCGACGGGATGGATTCATTGGATAGCATTCAAAATCCAAACTTCGAGTTCGGAAACTTCGCCCTCGAGTCTTAAATTGACGGGTTCCGATCCAGATCCACCCGCCCACCCAAACATTAGCAATCTATCCTGAATTCGGCAAGAGCCCGCTGAAACAAAGACATCATTATCGGGCGATTCCTCCCGGTTATGGACAGGATAAAGGACTGCCGAGAGGAGGACGCAATCCCAATTTTCTGCAATAATTGCACGCACAAGGGAGTCCTAAACGCAATAAGTCGTCGCGAAATTACACGCCTTGCTGATTTGGTGACCATAGTACAAAAGTACTGTGCGATGGAGAGTGCGTGGAAAACCGAAAGTAAATTTTGGGATAATCCGGCCCCGAATACATCCCTAGTCCGAAATAAAAGGGTGCATCATTACCAAGCACATGGGTTAAACACCAAAAAAGCAAAACCCCCTAAAGGGTACGGAACCGTACTGGAGGGTTGGCTAAATGGACCCTGCAAAGACGGCCTCCATTGGGGCACAATTAAACCCTGATGTAGACGCCGCACTACGAGAATTTTTACAAGAAAAATGGGACATCTTTGCCTGGCACCCTTCAGACATGCCAGGAATCCCACGTCGGCTGGCCAAGCACAGCCTAAATATCCTAAAAGGATTCAAGCCAGTCAAACAGGCTCTTCGGCGCTTTTCCGAACCCAAGAGACAGGCCATGGGAGAGGAGCTAGCCAAACTTTTGGAAGCCGGATTCATCAGAGATATAAAACATCCGGACTGGCTAGCAAGCCTGGTGATGGTACCAAAGAAGGATAAATCCTGGTGCTTATGTGTTGATTTTAAAGACCTTAATAAGGCTTACCCAAAGGATCCCTTCCCCCTCCCTCGAATTGATCAAATTATCGACGCTACAGCAGGACACGACTCATTGTGCTTCCTCGACGCGTACTCCAGCTACCACCAAATCAAGATGGCGGAGCCAGACCAAGCTGCAACAACATTCATCAGTCCATACGGCCCGTTCTGCTTCAACACAATGCCCTTCGGGCTCAAAAACGCCGGTGCAACATATCAGCGCATGATTCAGACATGTCTAGCAAACCAGATTGGCAAAACAGTGGAAGCATATGTAGATGACGTGGTCGTCAAAACCAAGCATGTCGAAACTCTAGTAGACGACTTGAGGCTCACATTCGACAATCTTCGAAAATATGACATCAAGCTCAATCCGAAAAATGCGTCTTGGTGTTCCACCGGAAAGCTCCCGGGCTTCATTGTGTCCGATGAGGAATTGAAGCAAACCCAGCCAAGATCCGAGCTCTGTCACAATTGGATATTCCAAAAGACCTCAAACAAATACGAAAATTGACGGGATGCGTAGCGGCTCTAAGACGCTTTATTTCCCGTTTGGGAGAAAAGGCGTTACCCCTTTACCGCCTCCTCCACCGCACCGAACACTTCGAGTGGACGGATGCCGCCACGGCCGGACTCGAAGAGATAAAAGCCATATTGGCAACAAATCCGGTCCTGGCCGCGCCCAACATGGGCGAACCAATGCTATTATATATCGCCGCAACACATCAAGTTGTCAGCGTGGTGCCCGTCGTCGAACGAGAAACGGACGGACACCGGTTCCCTCTTAAAAAACCGGTTTACTATGTGTCCACTGTCCTAACTCCATGCAAGTCCCGGTACCCACATTATCAAAAGATAGCATACGCGGTGTTCATGGCATCCCGGAAGCTGCGACACTACTTTCAAGAGTGTTCGATAACGGTAGCCTCAAGTACCTCTTAACGACATTATAAACAACCATGACGCCGACGGGCCGGATTGCTAAATGGGCCATAGAGCTCCTTCCATTCGACATAACCTATAAGCCACGACGAGCTATCAAGTCGCAGGTTTTGGCCGACTTCGTGGCGAATGGACCGGCGAACTCCCTAAAGAGTACGGCGCATACTCCAATTGGATCATGCACTTTGACGGCTCCAAAATGTTGGCCGGCCTGGGGGCTGGCATCGTCCTGACGTCCCCAACCGAGGACATAGTCCAATACGTCCTTCAGATAATGTATACGGACTCCAACAACGGAGACGAATACAAGGCCCTTCTACACGGCCTCCGGATGGCAGTCTCCATGGGCATTAAACGCCTAGAGGTGCGCGGGGATTCGAACCTCGCGATATCTCAAATAAACAGAGACTTTGATGCCAAAGATCCAAAAATGGCAGCATACCGCAATGCGGTCCTAAAAATGTAAGCACGGTTCGAAGGGCTCGAATTTCATCATATAGCCCGGTATAACAACCAGGCGGCGGACATATTGGCACGCATCCGTGCAAAACGCGATGCCATCCCGCCCAACATCTTCCTGGAACGGCTGTTCAAGCCATCCGTACTATGGGAAGGGGAGTCCGGAAATAACAATCCAGACCCAACCGCACTGCACGACACGAACACTTCGACACAATCGGCGGCTCTGCCACCGAGATAACACCCTCCGCCCATGAAATAATGGCGGTTATCGCCCCGTGGACGGAGCCATTTCTAGCCTACCTAACTAGGCAGGAACTCCCCGAAGACCAAAATGAGGCTCGCTGCATAGTACGGTGATATAAAGTCGATAAAGTCCATGAGGGAGAGCTTTATAAGAAAAGCACAATAGGAGTCCTTCAAAGATGTATCTCCGAAGAGGAAGGGCGAAACCTCCTGGCTGAAATTCATGCCGGACTGGGTGGGCACCACGCCGCAGCCCGGGCCCTTGTAGGCAAGGCCTTCCGTACAGGATTTTATTGGCCGACGGCCCGAGCAGATGCGCAGGATTTAGTCCAACGGTTCGTCGGTTGCCAACTTTTTGCTAACCAAAGCCACATGCCACCCACTGCCCTCAAAACTATACCCATCACCTGGCCGTTCGCGGTCTGGGGGCTTGACATGGTTGGACCCCTTAAGGGGGAACCCACAAGCAAAAATACCTATTGGTCATGGTGGATAAATTCACCAAATGGATAGAGGCCAAACCTGTTAAAACGGCGAATCCGGACCGGTGATAGACTTCATATCGGTGGTAGTTCATCATTACGGTGTCCCCACAGTGTCATCATCGATAACGGCACCAACTTCACGGCCGATGAGGTCAAATTATGGTGCAAAAACATGGGCATCAAGCTCGATTACGCCTCGATCTATCACCCTCAAACCAACGGCCAAGTCGAACGAGCAAACGGTCTAATCATGAGCGGCATTAAACCCAGGCTAGTGCGGTCCCTCAAGGAATCTAACACGACCTTTGGGTTGAGGAGCTCGACTCAGACTACGGGGCTGCGGACCACGCAAAATCGTACTACCGGATTCACACCATCCTTTATGGTGTATGCGGCGCAGAGCGATCTTGACCTGTGACATAATACATGACTCACCTCGCGTGCGCATGTATGAAGAAAGAGAAGCCGAGCTCGATCGGCAGGACAGTTTGGACGCATTGGAGGAGGAGCGCGACGTGGCAAAAGCTCGTTCCGCATTCTATCAACAGCAGGCTCGAAGATATCAAAGCAGGGAAGTACGGGCCAACGCTTATAACGTTGGCGAACTAGTTCTACGCCTGCCGGACAAGAAAAATGACAAACTCAAGCCCAAATGGGAAAGTCCCTTCATCATCGACCAGGTCCTGACCGGCGGAGCGTACCGTCTGCGAAACGCATCGGATAACCGACTCGAGCCGAACCCATGGAACGCAGCCCGTCTACGAAGATTCTGTGCCTAAGCGCCGGACTCCAAGTTCGTTTCCTTCCTCCGTCCACATTTTCTATTTTTGCTGTCTTTTATTTCTCTCCTTCCTCCTCTTTCTTCCCGAAGCCTTTAGAGGCTCGTTTGCGCTTTGTTCGCACATATTTGACGCACTGTACGCGCTCATTATACCTAGGGGCTTCTTTACCAGAAGCTTATTTATACGGGCTTCATGCCCAACACATGCGTCAAACTTCCGCATGTACCTTTTATTCACCATTATATGCATCGATATGACTTAAGTTTTGGCCAAGCTGGGTTGCTCGGCTCTGTGCTTACCCTCACGTTCCCGATTGTTCGGCTAGCTGGTAAAGGGAGCACCTCTGCGATTATTCTTGCCGAGTCACCGGATGTGTACCTCGACCGGGTGAAGCCGAAAGCTAAGCGTTCTTAAGGGAATATTCGGTCGGTGAACAGAAAGATGATTTTCAACTATTTACCCATCTACCCCAGTGATGATTTTCTGCTTTCCTAGCAGTTTTGACATGCACTTTAGGGCATGCATCCCAATGAAAGGAACCCTTAACGGAACTATTCTCCTGGAAGATGTTTCTTACTATCCATGTAATATAACATAACTAGTTGGGCACTTGTCCGATACAGCAACAATGACTCCTACGCCTTTGTCTCCATGCATACCCGGTTCTTATATAACCACGAAGGTATTGAACACACTCCGGACTATTGGGTCCCGAGGTTGAAGCGAAAAAGGTCTGGCTATGACAAACGATCTACAATCCGGCTAGATGACATTTTTTCATGTCATATTTTTACATAGTCAACTCGACTCATTGTATTCCTCCTCAATGCCATCTAATAGGCTATCTAATTTACAATCTTGCTGGGAATGTTTGGCGGCCAATTCTACTTAGCCGTACACTAAGCTTACAGGGATCTCCTTCCTATTTGGCCCCACAGGTCCGACCTCGGCCATGTGGTTTGGGTCGACAACCGTGTACAGCGTCTTTACCATGGCCCAGCCTCCTGGCGCCTTTGACGGCAGGCCGGTATCTTCCATAGTCGGAAGCGCCGCCGTGCTCCTTGAAGCCGCTCGCCAGCTCCCCAATGCCTTCGGCAGGGAGATAGATGGCCACAAGGCCTGGCCGACGCCTTTCATCACCTGCCGAACTTCGTTCAGTACCGACGCAGTTTGGGAAGAAGATCACCCGAAGTATTGGGCATCTCCTCCTCAGGACGACCTATGAGCAAACCTACATACATGTTTATGTTAGTCGCCTTCCTCGCCGAACTCTTTCAAAGTTCACTCAAGCACTTACTGAAAATGCCGCGACGAAGCCGTCGATTCTCCTTCTGGTCGGACAAGCTGGGCACGAACATCCTTTAGTTCCTCACCCAGTTTGGTGTTGGCATCTTGGAGGTTATATTTCTCCTGCCGCACCCTCGTAAGCACGCTCTCGCCGGCCTTTAGCTAGCGCAAGAGCTGTTGCTTGTCCGGATCTAGTCCGGCGCCATCTGCAATATTTTTGTCAGATTTACACACCCGCCGCACTTCATAAACTATTTATCTTTTGAAGCGTATATTACGGAGGGGTCTCTGCGGCTCCCCAGATGGCGGCTAGTGCGGCCTCAAGTTGGGCCTTGCATTCTTCAAGCTCCTCGGACAGTCGGGTATTCTTTTTTGTAAGATCCTACATAACAAATGATCCTTAAATCAGTTATTCTAACTATTTTAAGTCTCGGACTCTTGGCATATATAATCACAAATTTCCTTACCTGTATGTCGTTTACATACTGCTCCGTGGCTCTGGCTAGACCATCTTGAGCGGCATAGAGGTGCGCATCTCCCGAATTGAAGGCATTCAAGGCCTCTTGGGAAAAACATGCGTCACGAAGAACTGTCCGGTGGCGCCTGTCATTCATGGCGCTCTCCACCTCGGAGTTGGTGGCGGACAATTTGTCGGCATCCTCTGTCGGAGGAGCATCCGACGCACGCCTCGTGCTCGCCTCCGCTTCCGGACCCGGCTTTGGAGCCTGGCCGGCGGAGGCTCGATTGGCAACCTCTCCGGACTCAGTCCGACGAGCGCTCTTTTTCCTGAAAAGAGCACAAGCATTAGTACGCCTTCCAGGAATCAATCCTGGGAATATGGTGACACGCCATACCGTTGCGGCGGAGTTTCGATCCGGACCGCACTTCTTTTTAGGGCCGTACTGCCCCTTGTTGGCTAGCCGCCGAGGGCTCGGCTTCCTGCCTCAAAGGTACCACCTGCGAAACACCATTGGTATACGGTTATCAAGAAATTAGCACGGATGGGTCATTATCAAAGTATTGGGACCTCGGTCTCAGTTACCTGCGAGGCTGGGAGTACTCCGGGGTAATCGGCCGTAATGGCAACCAAGGCATTGTCGATGCTAAGTTGGTGGAACAGCCCGTCGATCAACTCCACCTTTATATCCGGATCCTCTTCGGAGGTCGGATCGAGGGACCGTTCCGGATCCTCGGGTTGTGGGGGCGGGCTGTGTATCTTCTCCTGATCGGCGTGATTCTGCGCAGAAACCATGAAATGAGATATTTAACCACGGGAACATGGATCGGACAGGCCACAAAGATGTTTCCTTACCCAGCTTCGAGGATTATTCGAAGAAAACTCCTTCAGTGGATTGACGCGGAGGAAATCCTCCTCCTCCCCTTTATACATGGCAGACAAGGTCTTCACCAGTTCGGTGACCGACCCCGGCCCTTTGCGGCCGTGGCGGGTGGCATCGTCCTCCCGGTTGAAGTCCCAGATGGGGTGGCCCCTATATTGGAGCGGCTGCACTCCCCTCATAATGCAGATTGCCATGACTCCAATCATGGTCAATCCGGCATGAGCTAGTAATCTTATTCGGCTCATCAAGTAGAGGACATCCCGGTCATTTTCCCTCTGGGGGCTCCGAGGGCGCCAGCTTAGGAGCTTCTTCAGAGGAGCATTGCTAAACTCCGGAAGGCCGATCCAAACAGGATCCGGCAGTGGGACGTCCTCCATGTAAAACCATTCCGAAGGCCAGTCTTCAGACGCCTTCTTCGGGGTTTCGGATAGGTATCCGGTCCCGGCGATGCGCCATAGCTCGGCTCCGCCCACTTGATATATTGACCCCTCATGAGAACGGGGTACTAGGCAGAATAATCTCTTCCACAGCCCAAAATGAGCCTCGATGCCCAAGAACAGTTCGCAAAGGGCCACGAAGCCCACGATGTGCAAAATGGAGGCAGGCGTAAGGTGGTGCAACTGGAGGCCGTAGAACTCCAAGAGCCCCCGGAGAAACGGATGGATTGGAAATACGAGTCCTCTTACTAGATAAGAGATGAAGCATACCCGCTCTCCTTTAGAGGGATCGGGGACGCTCTCCGCTTGCTTTCCTCCCTTGTAGGTGGCAAGTCCGGCTCGAACCAGAACCATGAAGGCCGGGCGAAGAAATCCCTTGGTTTGGAGTATAACTAGCTCGCTATGCGGGATCGAGCATCTCTCCCAATTTCGGGCTGAAATTTGGGAGTGCGAGAAGGAGGAGCCGTGTCGACTGTCCATGATGGAATGGGCTTTGGTCGGAGGCGCTCCGATGAAAGATCGTGAAGGGGGGATGGTGTGACTCAGATCTAGATCCTCGCCCCTTTTATAGGCAGCTCATTTGCGCAGCTAGGGGGGTAAGTGTAAAAATACCCTGGCTTTTCGCATTCATTCAAACACGTGGAAGATGGCCCTTATTGGGTGTAGAAGCCAAGGAGCGCAGCATTTATCAGAAGTCGGATACTATTCGACAAGTATATGGAATTTGGAGAAGAACCCTCCTCGCAATGCCGAAGACAATCAACGCGCCGGACTCATCGTCATTGAAGCCTGGTTCGGGGCTCTTGAGGAGTCCCGGATTAGGGGGTGTCCGGATAGCCGAACTATCACCGTTGGCCGGACTCCTGGACTATGAAGATACCAGATTGAAGACTTCGTCCCGTGTCCGGATGGGACTTTCCTTGGCGTGGAAGGCAAGCTTGTCGATATGGATATGTAGATCTCCTACCATTGTAACCGACTCTTTGTAACCCTAACCTATCCGGTGTCTATATAAACCGGAGGGTTTTAGTCCGTGGGGATGAACAACAATCATACCATAGGCTAGCTTCTAGGGTTTAGCCTCCTTGATCTCGTGGTAGATCTACTCTTGTACTACCCATATCATAAATATTAATCAAGTAGGAGTAGGGTATTACCTCCATCGAGAGGGCCCGAACATGGGTAAAAACATCGTGTCCCTTGTCTCCTGTTACCATCCACCTAGACGCACAGTTCGGGACCCCCTACCCGAGATCCGACGGTTTTGACACTGACAGTCGTATTAAAAAGATTCACTGCTAAGAATATGGCGGGCCATTCAGGATTACCTGATGGAGAAGCATCTTGCATATAGGCAGGATAAACCGGATTTTTGGTGAATGCACCTGGCGCCCAAGCCAATCAAAAGGGTAAATATAGATGTGTTCATTGTACAGGAATCCCCCAAGTGATGTATTTCTGAGCTGTGCTCAGAGGGTGCCTATGTTTGAGCTGTGATGTGCATCCAACTCTCTTTGGTCCCTGTAACTCGGGCATCAAGCCTCTTAAGTGATCATGTGAGATGACAATAAAGACTCAGTTTTGAAGAAATGAAAACGACAGAGGCCCAGAATTATCAGGGATGCCGGCTTTATTATACTCATTATAATATATACATCGTCAAAATATGTACATCACAAGAGCCGGTGGCTCAAGTATAGTAAGGCCGAAGATGAGCAATATTCCACGGCTGGTGGGTCTCATCCTCCGATGTGCGTGAGTCCTTGTGGTCTCGAACATCGATAAGATAGAATGACCCATTGTTCAGATTCTTGCTGACAACAAAAGGCCCTTCCCAAGGTTGGGATAGCTTACACATATCCGTCTGATCCTGGATAAGCCGGAGCACCAAGTCGCCTTCTTGAAAGGTTCGGGTTTTCACCCGGCGGCTGTGATAAAGACGCAGATCTTGCTGGTAAATCACCGAACAAGCCGCCGTAAGGTCACATTCTTCATCCAACAGGTCAAGTGCATCCTGATGTGCTTTTTCATTATCAGCTTCAACATAGGCTGCCACACAGGGCGAATCATGACGGATGTCACTAGGGAGAACCGCCTCTGCTCTGTACACCATGAAGAAAGGTGTGTAACCCGTAGATCTGTTGGGGGTAGTATTGATACTCCATAATACTGAGGTAACTCCTCCACCCAACAACCCGGCGTCCTATGCAAAGGAACCATAAGCTGGGGCTTGATGCCTCGCAGAATCTCTAGATTAGCTTGCTCAGCTTGACCACTGGACTAGGGGTGATCCATTGAGGATATATCAAGTCGAATATGTTCTTGTTGACAAAATTCTTTCATCGCACCTTTTTGATGAATTGAACCGCCGTCGCTGCATCACACTTACTAACCGGCTCTGCTTCAACCCACTTTGTAAACTTGTCAACCGCCACCAGGAGGTGGGTCTTTTTATCCTTGGACATTTTAAAAGGCCCAACCATATCAAGCCCCCAGACTGCAAACAACCAATCAATTGGAATCATCCTCAATTCTTGAGCCGGCACATGAGCTCGTCGCGCAAATTTCTGACAACCGTGGCATTTACTGACCAGATCTTCTGCATCAGCATGAGCCGTCAGCCAATAAAATCCATGACGAAAAGCCTTGGCTACGAGAGATTAAGAGCTGACATGATGACCACAATCTCCTTCATGAATCTCCCGTAAAATTTCATAGCCATCTGCAGGACAAATGCAACGTTGAAACGCTCCTGTGACACTGCGATGATGCAACTCTCGATTGACAACAGACATTGACTTAGACCACTGGGTTATTTTCCTGGCCAAAGTTTCATCCTCAGGTAACTCGCCCCGGGTCATATAAGCCAAATAAGGAACTGTCCAATCAGGAATAGCATGAAGAGCCGCCACCAGTTGTGCTTCCGGGTCAGGAATAGCAATATCTTCCTCTGTAGGCAATTTGACTGAAGGGTTATGCGGGACATCCAGGAAAGTATTAGGTGGAAGCAGCTTACGCTGGGATCCTAACCAGCTCAAAGCATCAGCCGCCTCATTTTTCCTGCGATCAACATGTTCAACTTGATAACCTTTGAAGTGACCCACGATAGCATCAACCAGATCTGAGTCACCAGAAACTTGCTGAGCCACCAGATCTGAGTCGTCGAAACACCTCACCAGCCTTAAGTTCATCTCCTTAGCCAACCGAAGACCATGGAGCAAGGCCTCATACTCAGCTACATTGTTAGTACAAGGGAACATCAACCGGAGAACGTAAGAAAATTTATCACCTCGTGGGGAAGTCAAGACAACTCCAGCCCCCGAGCCCTCCAACTGCTTAGATCCATCAAAGTGAATAGTCCAGTATGTGTTATCCGGCATCTCCTCAGGCATATGCAGCTCTGTTCAATCATTTATGAAATCCACAAGTGCTTGAGACTTTATGGCTGTTCGGGGCATATACTTCAAACCATGAGGTCCAAGTTCAATGGCCCACTTGGCTACCCGACCTGTGGCTTCCCTATTCTGAATAATATCCCCTAAAGGAGCAGAACTGACCACAGTGTTTGGATGACCTAGAAAATATTGCTTGAGCTTTCGACTAGCCATAAACACCCCATACACAAGCTTCTGCCAATGCGGATACCTCTGCTTGGACTCAATAAGCACCTCACTGATGTAGTAAACCGGCCGCTAAACCGGATGCTCCTTGCCTGATTCCTTCCTTTCCACCATAATGGCTACACTAACAGCTCGGCTATTGGCAGCCACATATAACAACAAAGGCTCCTTACCAATGGGAGTAGCAAGAACCGGCGGCTTAGCCAATTGGTTCTTCAAGGCCTCAAATGCCTTATCAGCAGCATCACTCCAGACAAAGTGATCTGTCTTTTTCATCATCTAGTATAGAGGGATAGCCTTCTCACCCAACTGGCTTATGAACCGGCTTAAGGCCACAATACGACCCGCCAAATGCTGAACATCATTGATACACGCCGGCTTAGCTAGAGAAGTGATAGCCTTGATCTTCTCTGGGTTAGCTTGAATACCCCTTTCCAAAACCAGAAAACCCAAAAGCTTACCTGCTGGCACACCAAAAACACACTTGGCCAGGTTAAGCATCATCTTGTAGACCCGGAGATTGATGAAGGTCTCCTTTAAATCATCTATCAGGGTTTCCCTCTTCCTGGACTTCACCACAATATCATCCACATAAGCGTGAACATTGCGCCCAATTTGATCATGAAGGCAATTTTGCACACACCACTGGTAAGTCACCTGGGCATTCTTGAGCCCAAAAGGCATAGACACATAACAGAAGGCCCCAAAGGGAGTAATAATGGATGTCTTCTCCTGGTCCTTAACTGCCATCTTGATTTGATGATAACCAGAATAAGCATCCAAAAAACTCAAACGCTCACAACCCGCCGTAGCATCAATAATCTGATCAATACGGGGGAGAGAAAAGGGATCAGCCGGGCAAGCCTTGTTTAAGTCCGTATAATCCACACACATGCACCAGGTGCCATTTTTCTTAAGCACCAGCACCGGCTTAGCTAACCACTCAGGATGAAAAACTTCAACAATAAACCCAGTCGCCAAGAGCCGGGCCACTTCTTCACCAATAGCCTTATGCTCTCTTTGTTGAAACTGCGAAGGAATCGCTTGACCGGTTTAAACTTTGGATCAATATTGAGAGTGTGATCAGCGAGTTCCCTCGGTACACCTGGCATGTATGAAGGCTTCCATGAAAAGATGTCCCGGTTCTCATAGATGAACCCGATGAACGTGCTTTCCTATTTCGGATCCAGATTAGCACTGATGCTGAACTGCTTAGATGAGTCGCCAAGAATGAAGTCAACTAGCTTAGTGTCGTCTGCCGATTTAAACTTCAACAAGGGGTCATGCTCTGTGGTTGGCTTCTTCAAAGATGTCATATCTGTCGGGTCAACATTATCCTTGTAAAATTTTAACTCCTCTGTTGCACAAACAAACTCAGCATAAGCATCACCTTCTTCACACTCCAAGGCTATATTGCGACTCCCATGCACTGTGATAGTGCCCTTGTGACCCGCCATCTTCTGCTGCAAATAAACATAACAAGGCCTTGCCATGAACTTAGCGTAAGCTGGCCGTCCAAACATAGCATGATAAGGGCTCTTGATTTTAACCACTTCAAAGGTCAACATCTCAGATCTAGAATCATACTCATCTCCAAAGGCAACCTCCAAAGATATTTTACACACTGGATATGTTGACTTACCAGGCACCACACCGTGAAAAACGTTGTTTGCTGGCTAAAGATTTTTGTCGGTCAATCCCATGTGACGGAAAGCTTCATAGTAAAGGATATTGATGTTGCTGCCTCCATCCATGAGTACTTTAGTGAATTTGTATCCTCCAACTTGAGGCTCTACTACAAACGCCAAGTGACCTGGATTATCAACCCGGGGTGGGTGGTCCTCACGGCTCAAGATAATAGGGTGTTCAGACCATTGCAAGTAACGGGGCACCGCCGGTTCAACGGTGTTCACTGCCCTTTTATGAAGCTTCTGATCTCGCTTACACAAACTCATGGTGAAGACGTGGTAGTGCCCACTATTCAATTGCTTCGCGCTACTTTGATAACCAGACTGCTGCCGTTGATTCCCTTGATTATTCTGTTGGTTGTAACCACCCTGATTACCTTGACCTTGAAAACTAGAATTTGAACCGCCACCTCCATGACCCGGACCAGGAGGGCCAAACCCTGAACCGTCGTTCGGGCCATGATTGTGCTGGAAAAGATGTGAATCCCTGAACTGTTTCATGATAAAACAATCCTTCCACAAATGGGCAGATGGCTTTTCATGTGTTTCGTGCTTCGGACATGGCTGATTCATTATTGCCTTGAGGTTGAATTTTACCCCTCCAGACTGATCCGGCCTCCCCTTACAATGCTGGTTATTATTCCGTACACCAGTGTTGGCCACGAAGTCATCAGCTCTCCACTTGTCGTTGCCACCCTGACTGGCCGGGTTGTGCTGCTGCCCCTTCATGCCGCTACTCTTCTTTACCTTGCCCAGCCTTTCATCATCAGACTCTGGGTCCTTGGTACTATCAGAGTTGGCGTACTTGACAAGGGCTGCTATGAGCTCCCCCATGTCACTGCAGTGGCGCTTAAGCCGCCCAGGCTTCTATTTGAGAGGGAGGAAACGGCAATTTTTCTCCAACATTAAAACTACTGAGCCGATGTTGATATTATCTGATGAGTGTATGATAGTGGAGACCCCACGCACCCAGTTAGTTGTTGACTCGCCCTCAGCTTGAATACAAGAAACCAAATCCACGATTGACATTGGCTGCTTGCACATATCTTTGAAATTTTGAATAAAACGGGCCTTCAGCTCCGCCCACGACCCCATGGAGTTAGCGGGCAGCCCCTTCAACCAAGTATGAGCCAGCCCTTCCAGCATCATGGTGAAATACTTAGCACACGCAGCATCACTAACATCCAGCATCTCCATGGCCATTTCATAACTCTCAACCCAAGCTTCAGGGGGCTGATCTGCTGTGTAATTAGGCACCTTACGAGGGCCCTTGAAATCCTTGGGAAAACACTCATTACATAGAGCCGACGTTAGATACGGCACTCCCAAGGTTCTAGAGGTCATGCCTGCCTCCACCGAAATCGCCGGGTAAGCCGGCGCGTGTTGATGAGCCGCTAGCTCGGCCTCCCATCGTGCTCTACCCTGATCCACCAAAGTCTGGGCATTGGCACCATTGCGCGCCGGGTCATGTCCACGGGTTTGGTTACAGTGATGTTCGGTACTTGAAACCGCTGGCGAGTCAACGTGCCTGCTGTAACTCCGGCTTGGTCGAGGGGTTGAGTGAATCCACTCACGACTATAAGAATAAGCCGCTTGCTGCTCCAATGCCATCTAAAGAAGTTCTCTGGCCCTCCGCATTTCAACCGCCGTTGGGGACTCACCCTCAACTGGCAGAGCCACCAATCGTGTTGCCGCAGCAATCAAGGGGTAGGAGTAATGACCTGGTAGCGTTAAAACATGCTGAGGCGGGGTATTATTCACCCGTGGAGGGCCCATCACGCGTGGTTGAACCGGCGCTCCTGCTCCAAGCATTTCAACCGTCCGGTTTACCACTGGCGGGTCACTGGTCCCTGCTCCGGGCGTGTTGACGAGGTTTCTCGGCTCATAAACCAGGGGTAGATGACTACGGTGTCTCCTCCTCATAACCTCATTTGAAGCACTCTGATCCAACATGACTCGGAAGGACTCTACTTGGATCCGCTGTGCCTGAGGCTCCAAGATATCTCGCTCTGCAGCCATTCTAGCGTTTTCAGCCGCCATCTCTTCCTTGGCTTGAGCTATCTCATCTCGTAGCTTAGCAACCTCAACCTTGTGTTGTTCCTGGTTATCCGAGGTTAACTCCACCCCCATCAGAGTAACCAGAGACTCTAACAATTCGGTGAGAGCTTGAGCCGGCGGGCGCGCAGAGCCGCTAGCACCAGCCGCCACTGCAGCCATCAAGCTGGAAGTCATAGCCGCCACGGTTGTTGAACCAAGCGCTGGTTGAGTACCAGCCATAAAGATCGCCAACCTGTTTGGTGGATCATGGAGGTCCAGAATACTGTCACCGTCGGAACAGCCCCCGAGCCGGCCGTCTTGCAGCTGATACATTGAATTAGTCTAGCCGGTGGACAATTCACCATCGAAGTAGATGGCCGTCTCACCGTCAGACACAGATCCTTCCTCAAATTCTGCCCCATGGATAAATCCAACGAAGGCGTGCATCACGGCGAGTTGAATCCAGGCAGGTCATGCCCACTGAGCCGTCTCGACAATGTCGGTGCAGATGCCCGGCTCAGGGCCCGGTTCGTTGATCTTGCCAATGAAGAGATGGATTCCGCCGAAGGGGACCCGGTACCCATACTCGATTGAGCCGGCCTCGGTGCCCCAGCCTGCATCATCGATGTAGAGCTTGCCACGACGACTCTTGGTCATCTGGCCCATAGCGTATCCCTTGATCCCTTCGAAGCTGCCCTGTAAGAACTTGAAACCACCGTGTCGCTGGCCCCATGGTGGGCGCCAACTGTCGTGGAATTGTCAGGGCAGATGTCCTAGAAGAAGGACTTAGTCGTGGAGCCATCGCAACTAGGTTAGCTTGAATGGGTTATACGGGACAAAGGACACAAGGATTTTATACTGGTTCGGCCCCTTGTGGTGAAGGTAAAGGCCTAATCCTGTTTGAGGTGGTATTGCTTATGTCTCTATTACCAGGGAGCGAATACGCTTGACCTAGCTTTCGATCTGTTCCCTCTTGTCCTAAACCGCCGCCGGGTCGTCCCTTTATATACACAGGATGACGCCCCGCGTCTCATAGAGTCCTGGCCGGCTCATACACAACGTGTCCGGCTAGGTGACTAACTACACATGCCTTACATTACAAGTCACACGTATAGGGCGGTTTACACCTATAGGCCTCAAGTCGCCCTTGGGCTTCGTGCCTTTTAGTAAGCCTGCTTCGTGAACCACCGTCTTTAATCATCTTCATGGGCTTTGCTATTGTTAAACCGCCAGTGGAATGACCCGGCCCCTCATGGGCGGGTCATACCCAATAGTTATATCCCCAACAACTAGTAATTCCCATAATGGAGAGTTCAACATGTACGTAGTCCAGTCAAATTTATCTGGTGTCATGAGTAAATGGACTATGAAATTGAACCATGTGTCAGGTACCTTAACAGAAGAGTGCTTGACATTTGGAGCAAGCTTAGTAGAAAAATGCTCTTTCCAAATCAGCAGGCCTTCATCAGAAACTGTTATCAAGTTTGAAGAACGAGCCAACAACTGGACCTTCTTAAGTTCAAATAATGTGTTGTCACAATTTTTTTTGGAAGAAATGCTCATTTAAGAATTGCAGACAGGTTTGTTGATTATCATCACCATGTTTCTCAGGGACAGTAGGCAGAGAATCACCTGGCATTGTAGCTTGCGACTCCTGTTGTGAAACAGTTTTCTCAAATGGTGCTGGGCCTTGAACTTCTGCAACACTGACATCTTCAGCTGCAATAAGCACATGAGGAGCTGCAACAAAGATCTCATCCTTCTCCCTGACCACACTTGTCTCAACAGTAATCACATCAGTTTGGCTCTCAAAAACCGTAGCAGCTTGCTCTACTTCAATAGCAACATCAACAGAATTGTCTTGAGGGGCTAGCTGCACAATAGTCTCTTGATCCTCCTCATTATAGGCATTCATGAGATTCAAAAGGCCAATCCCCAGACCAACAGGAGATGGTGGTGCTTGTGGGGCAGGCAAAGGAAGGACAGGTGCATGGTATGTGACCAGGTCTGCTAATTCATTGACAGAGGCCCCATCTGACATTGAAATGACAGAAGACAAGATGTTTCCATTACCATGAAGCTCTTCATTATCCACAACCAACTCTTCCTGAATTTGTGGCTGTATGACCTCTTGTCCTTCTTGTTTGGGCATGTCCCAATGTCCCCCATCATGCCACTCACCATCATCTGCCATATCATTGTTTAACTAATTGTTGTCTGGTACAAAAACTGGAGGATTTTAAGCATTTTTAGGCAAGGGGTGGGGATCAACACGAGGTGGTGGAATGGGGTCCTCATCAGCTGTTCCACCCCTAGCATCTGTTCTAGCAAAACTTCTACTGAATAGGACCAGGTGTCTTCTTCAAAACCCTCTCCCTCACACCATCATGGCTCTTGGGGATACTAATCAGATCTATCACAGCAACAGCCTACCAAACTTGCTAGTGACATGGGTCAGATATTCAGTAGTCCAGAAATCAAATGGAACACCAGTAAGCAACAACCAGACATCTCTATTGAGATAGGCACACCTCCAATTCCTCGCTTCATTATGCTTGACAAAAGAGAGGAAGATATCGCCAAAAGCATGTGGACTGCCCCTAACTAGTCAGTCTCTGTTTCTCACCCTCACAAACTGCACGTAGGCTTCACCAAAAGGACACTCTTGAATATCACGTACATAAGCATGCACAGAGAGAAGGAACTCCTCAACAACATCTCTAACATTCTGGAAGAAAACCTCGTCCGGCAGTGGATTGATAGTCACAATAGCCCAATCTTCATGAGGACGGGCACGGTGAGGGAGCACTACTCTCTGCACGGAGTTTCTTCCCTCGATGTGCTGAATCTCAAAACCATGGGCACAAATGGCCGAGGATCGATTGGAATGTTGGCCATGAGAGGAGCGGAGGTGGAGATGCAAGGCCGAGCTGCCTGTGAGGTTTGAATAGTCGTGATAGCAGAGGAAGGTGAGGAGACAGAGGGTTGACAGGGGTGGAAATTAGGAAACAAGTCCTCAATCAGCTCGCTAAAGGAGGAAGCAACTTTGACTAGAGGTGCTGGCCCAGCCGCACGGAACTAGTCGCCCACGACTCCATTGGCCCAAGCAAATTTAGGCGGCCCAGGAAAGGTGTCAAAATAAAAGAAAGGCCAAAGCCCAGAAAGGCGCGGTGCATCACAAAATTTGGCGACATGGCCCAACTGGCTGCATGCATGGCATCAGACGTTGTGACGACGTGCACCACTGCTACTTCCACCCGGTGATGAAGCACCGGTGTTAATCATGTCCCTCAAAGGAGGATTAGAGGTCTCCCTATGATTGCTCTGAGAATTAGGAGGCATTGAAAGCCTAGCAAAAACTGAAATGTCACCGTTGACATGGACCTGCCGAGCACGGTGATTACCGGAATTGGCAGGGTTCACCGGACGACCATTACGGCCAACTAGGGTCCAGGAATTTCTTCCTCCTTGTAGAACAAGGCTTCTTCACGATGCCAGTTAGGGCCACCATGACCCCAAAGGCTAAAAACTAACTCGAAATCATTCTCAGTGATAGGACCCGCATTATAGATCTCAAATCCCACTTCCTTGGAGGCCACCGAGGACCGAAAGGAACGATCCTTTAGCCAAACAACACGGAAACCTTGTGTGTAACCACCGAAGCAAGTTTGGAGAGCAACACTAACCCTGTGGCAGTCAAGCTTGAATGTAGATCGGCAGAAAGATGCCACCAATTTGAATTCTCTCTTGCGAAAGCCAGGGGAGAAAACCACTGGGTGTCCAAACTTTCTTCTCATCTCACTTTGGAAAGCCTTGCCCCAATCTAAGTTGAGCTTCACTGGTCCCATGGTTGGCGACTTGAGGAAGGTTGCTACGTGGCTGCCGGAGCCAAAGTGGCAGCCGGTAGGAGAGGTGCCCGCGGGGGATTGGCAGCAATGAGGAGATGAAAGAGCTTGTGAAGATAATTGGCATGATCTCCATTGTATCTACTTTTCCTAACGCTTTTCCTCTTGTTTTGGACTCTAATTTGCATGATTTGGATGAAACTAACCTGGACTAACGTTGTTTCAAGCAGAACTACCATGGCGTTGTTTTTGTGCAGAAATAAAAGTTCTCGGAATGGAACAAAAATTTTTGGAGATTTATTTCAGAATAAAAGAAAAATACTGGAGCTAAGAACCACCTGAGGGGGCCCTCTGGGTGAGCACAACCCACCAAGGCGTCCACCTCTAGGTGCGCTCAGGTGGGTTTGCCCACCTGGTGGCCCCACAGACCCTATCTTCGACTCCACAAATACCTACATTTGTACAGAAAAACTAGAGAGGAAGAATTATCTCATTTCATGATACGGAGCCGCCGCCACCTCCTCTTCTTCATCGGGAGGCCAGATCTGGAGTCCGTTTTGGGCTCCGAAGAGGGGGATCTTCAATCTTCGTCATCACCAACCCTCCTTCATCACCAATTTCATGATGCTCCCCACCGGGAGTGAGTAATTCCTTCTTAGGCTCAATGGTCGGTGAGGAGTTGGATGAGATCCATCATGTAATCGAGTTAGTCTGGTTAGGGCTTGATCCCTAGTATCCACTATGTTCTGAGATTGATGTTGTTATGACTTTGCCATGCTCAATGCTTGTCACTTTGGGCCCGGGTGCCATGATTTCAGATCTGAATCGTTTATGTTTTCACCATTATATCTATGCTCTAGATTCGATCTTGCAAGTCATATTCACCTATTGAGTGTTATGATCCGTAAACCCCAGAGTGACAATAGTCGGGATACTTTTCGATGATGACCGTAGTTTGAGGAGTCCATGTATTCACTATGTGTTAATGCTTTGTTCCGGTTCTCTATTAATAGGAGGCCTTAATATCCCTTATTTTCCTTATGGACCACACTGCCATGGGAGGGTAGGACAAAAGATGTCATGCAAGTTCTTTCCATAAGCACGTATGACTATTTACAGAATACATGCCTACATTATATTTATGAAATGGAGTTAGTTTTGTATCGCCTGAATATCATCCAACGAATTGACCAATCCAATGCCTACAAATTTCCTACATATTTCCCTTGCTAAGTTACTACTGCTAATGTTACTATTACACTTGTTATAATATCATTGCTATCATTGTTACCGTTAGTGTTACTGCTACCACTACTATCAAAACTATCATACTACTTTGCTACTGATCACTTTACTGCAGATAATTAATCTCCAGGTGTGGTTGAATTGACAACACAACTACTAATACTTGCTAATATTCTTTGGCTCCTCTTGTGTCGGATTTATAAATTTGGATTGAATACCCTACCCCTGAAAACTGTTGCGATCCCCTATACTTGTGGGTTATCACTTCGCCATCAAAAAACTAATGAGCTGCCATCGCCTTACGATCTAAGTAAACCTTGGGAAAGCAATGATCATGTTGGTGTATCTGAATGTTAAAGTGACTCGCTAAGCGAGTAGCGTAAATACCGCTATGAATTTTACCCTTGGTCCCGTTAAGATGTGGACGACATGTAAAAATAGCCCCTAGGCTAAAGGTGTTATCACCGTATAGTGCACGACATAAGACAGCGAAATCGGGGGCACTAAGTGCACCAACGTTCTCTCTAGCAAGTAAACACTTCGCAATGAATAAAGCAAAATAATGCACAGAAGGAAACTGCAAGCTAGTGGAGGTAACACACGATACCCCTCTTTCATCTCCCACTGACAGAGTACGATAAAAGTCCTCAAATTCTACAGGCCTAGGCTCTCTTATTTCCCCGTCAGAAGGGATCAAGCATTAATCACAAAAATCATTAAGTGGTATTTGACGGGTTTCAGCATATAAATTAGACTGCACCTTAGGGGGGTTATTCGTACTCAGAAAATGAAAATTTTGCACAAAAGAATTTGTAAGGAGATGGTATTATTCACATTCAGCTGCGATGAAGTCGGTGAGGCCAGCATTAGCAGCAAATTGTGCAAACTCTTGATGGATTCCGCCTCCATCCACGAAGGGGTTATGCGAACGTTCCGCTTTTCCTAATAAAGAAACCCCCCACGATCTCTCCCACGACGCCACGTTCGGCGCGTGTTGGGGACACAACTACTGAGTGTGAACTGCCCTGGAGGGGCCGGTTTACCCTCGTCCATGATCCAGGCCCACGGAGGAGGCCCGGAGCCCAGAGGCGACTTAAGGTCCATTTATGTAAACCGCCTTAGTGTTGTAACTTGTGTTGTAAGACAAGAGAGAAGAGACCGAGCCGGACACTTGTATGAGCCGGATCGGGACTTTGTGGACCGACCGGGCGTCAACCCGAGTATATAAGGGGACGACCCGGTGGCGGATTAAGGAGAGAGGATTCGAGGCTAAGGCAAAGCTATTGCTCCCTAGTCGCCAAAATCCTATCAATCACATCACAACTGGACGTAGGCTTTTACCTTCATCGAAGGGGCCGAACCAGTATAATTCCCGTGTCTTGTGTCCGCTTTAACCCCTCTAGGTTAACCCGCATTTACGGCCCTACGACTAAGTCCTTTCATGAGGACATCTGCCGTGACAATTCCACGACAGTTGGCGCCCACCGTGGGGCTATCGCACGACGGTTTGATGATCTTAGAGGGCAAGTTCGAAGGACTCGAAGGTTATGCAGTGGGCCGGATGACTAAGAGTCGTCGCGGCAAGCTCTACATCGATGATGCGGACTGGGGCCCCGAGGCGGCTCGGGCCGAATCTGGGTACCGGGTCCCCTTCGGCGGCATACACGTGTTCATCGGCAAGATCGGCGAGCCAGGGCCTGGGCCGGACGTCTGCACTGACCTCGTCGAGACGGCTCAGCGGGCGAAGAAGAGTCCTGCCCCGGCTAAACCGGCGGTCAGGCATGTTTTCGTGGGAGTCATCCACGGAGGCTGCGAGGACGGATCAGCATCTGGTGACGAAACTGTTGTCTACTCTGGCGACGAATCGTCGGCCGGAGAAACCGAGTCTCTATACCAGCTGCAAGATGGCCAGATCGGGGGCTGTTCCGACGGTGAGAGTATTCCGGACCCCTTCGATCTACCCAACCGGGTTGGGATCTTCATGGCCGGTACGCAGGCGGCGCTTCACTCTTCGACCGCGGCGCCCCTGGTCGCCGGTTCAACAGCGGTGATGGCAGCCGGGGAAGGAGGCCCTGTGCGCCCGCCGGCTCAAGTTTTGTCAGAGCTTTTCGACGCGTTGGCTGTGCTCATGGCAGAGGGTAGTCCGCTGGATCAGGACCTGCACAACGCGGAGATTGCAAAGGTGAGAGAACAGATCACTAAAGCTAAAGCGGACCTGGCAGCCGCGGACGTGAGGATGGCAGCGGGCGGGCGCTTTGGATGCGCAGCTTATAGGCTCATCTTTGGATCGAGCGCGCATCGCATGAAGTCATGAAAAGGAAGTACATGTCCGTTTACCTTCGGTTTTCGAGGAAGAGAGCTTTTCAACACCCGGCGAGGACGATAATCCACCACCGGTGGTAAACCGGCGGAAGCACTGGGACGGCCGCGCCGGTTCAACCCGTGTGATAGATCTACCTCGTCATCACACCGGGCGCACCTGTGCTGTGCAGACACCTCCGGGTCACTACTCCAACCCGATGGATAACCTTGTCGCGGCTGCGGCACGGTTGGAGGCGATTCCGATCGAAGGTGATTCACCAGCGGTCGAAACCCGCGGGTCAAGGAGCTCCTCGGGGCGGCCCCAGCTCGGCAAAGCGTATTAAATGCGGTCGGGATCGGATCCACTCCACCCCGCCCAAGCCGGAGCTATAGCCGACGCGTCGATTTAACCGCCGTGTCAAGCAATGCGCGGCGTGGTCCGCCTCGCGGCAACAACCCTACGGGCGGCTTTGAGGATGCTCAAGTGGTAGTGGACCGCGCCCGAGAACTGCGTGGGGAGGCCGAGTTAGCAGCACAAGCAGAGGATCATCCGCTCGCGCGGTTCGTCTGACCATCTTTGAGCCAGGGGTCACGTCACGGTTCTTTGGGGGTGCCTTGCCTCGTCCCGCTTTACGTAACGTGGCGCTTGCCCAAGGACTTCAAGGGGCGCGCAAGGTGCCCAATTATACTCCCGATTTGGCTCCAGAAGCATGGATAGAAAGCTATGAGATGGCCATGGAGATGCTAGATGTGGATGAAGCCGCATGTGCGAAGTACTTCACAATGATGTTGGAAGGAACGACCCGGACTTGGTTGAAAAATTTGCCGCCCAACTCTATCAGTTCGTGGACCCGATTCGCGAACCCGATTCATTCAAAATTTCAAAGACACCTATAAGCAGCCCATATGCGTGGTGGATTTAGCAGCTTGTGTCGAGACGGAGGGAGAATCCACAACCCATTGGAGTGCGCAGCGTTTGGAAGTTTTACATTCTTCGGACGGATCAACCTGATTCCGCGATCTTGACCTTGGAAGCCAATTGCGGTTCGAGCCATTGAAATTGAAGCTGGGCGCATGAAGCGTTTTTGCCATGACATGGGCACTCTAATGGGCGTTTTGGTAAAGTACGCTGATTACGATAGTACCAAGGATCCCGAATCTGAGAATGATGAAGTGGGGAAGGGAAAAGCGAGCGGCAACCCTGTGGGCCAGAAAGATCATTCGGCAGGCAATGGAGGGAACAAGCGTAAAGCGAATGGCAACATGGGCTTTGTGGCCAACACCAACGCGCAGGACAAGGGTCAGCGGCGCAGGGGTAAGCAATCAAGCCGGGGCGGTCACAATCCGGATCGTTTGAATTTTATGTTGAATCATCCTTGTCCAAAGCATGGGACGAAGGAGGCACCGGCGAACCACCTTTGGAAGGATTGTTACATTATGCAGGAGTTCAAAAACTCCAACTCTTTACGGTATGATCAAGGGCGGCGGCGGTTCGTGGTCCGCCCGGTTCTGATGGAGGAAATTCCGGCCCGAGATTCGGTGGTAATCCGGCGGGAAGGCAATCGAGAATAATCAAAGTAATCAGAACAATCGTAACAATCAGAACCAAGGGGCTACAATCAACAACAGCAGCGGTCGGGTTATCAAAGTAACCCAAAGCAGTTGAGCGGTGGACGATACCACGTCTTTACCACCAGCTTGGACAGACGAGACCGAAAACTTGAAGCGGGCGGTCAGCGTTGTTGAACCGGCTGCGCCGCATTACCTACGCTGGTCCGAGCAACCGATCGTGTGGAGCAGAGAGGACCATCCTCCCCGGGTTTACAATCCGGGTCAGCTAGCCTTGGTGGTGGCACCCCAGGTAGGAGGGTACAAGTTTACCAAGGTTCTTATGGATGGAGGAAGCAGCATCAACATCCTGTACTACGAGACCTTCCGCGTATGGGGTTGACGGATAGGCATCTTAGGCCATCCAAAGACAAGTGTTTCACGAGTGGTGCACAGCAAGTCGGCGTGCCGGTCGGTAAGATAGCTCTGGAGGTGACCTTTGGGGACGAACATGACTCGGATCGTAAACATTGACATTTGAGGTGGTGAAAATTCAAAGCCCTTACCACGCCCTCTTTGGGCGGCCGGCTTATGCTAAATTTATGGCGCGGCCCTGTTATGTTTACTTACAGCTGAAAATGCCAGGTCACAAAGGAACGATCACGGTTCATGGGAGTCGTCGGATCGCTTTGGAGTGCGAGGAAGGTGATGCGGCTTACGCAGAGTCGGTTTGTGCCACTGAGGAGCTAAAATATTATAAAGACAATGTTGATCCAGCGGATATGACCCCTTTGAAGAAGCCGACTACGGAGCATGATCCGGACTTGAAGTTCAAATCGGCGGCTGAGATGAGGCTTGTTGATTTTGTGCCCGGCGATTCGTCCAAGCAGTTCACCATCAGTGCCAACTTGGATCCTAAATAGGAAAACGCGCTCATCGAGTTCGTCCGTGAGAATCAGGACATTTTTGCATGGAAGCCTTCTGACATGCCAGGTGTACCGAGGGAACTCGCTGAGCACACTCTTAATGTTGACCCAAAATACAAACCCGGTAAAGCGGTTTCTTCGCCGGTTTAATGAGGAAAGGCGCAAGGCCATCGGAGAAGAAGTTGCTAGGCTCTTGGCGGTAGGGTTTATCGTCAAGTCTTTCATCCAGTGGCTTGCCAATCCGGTGTTGGTTCTTAAGAAGAATGGCACTTGGCGCATGTGTGTGGATAACACAGATCTCAACAAGGCCTGTCCGCCAGATCCTTTCGCCTCCCCGCATTGACCAGATTATTGATGCTACGGCGGGTTGTGAGTGTTTGAGCTTTTGGATGCGTACTCGGTTATCATCGATTAAGATGGCAGTTAAGGACCAGGAGAAGACGGCGTTTATCACCCCTTTGGAGCCTTCGCTATGTATCTATGCCTTTTGGACTCAAGAGCGCCTAAGCGACTTATCGGCGCTATGCGTTCAGAGTTGCTTACGCGAACAGATCGGCCGTAACGTGCATGCTTATGTGGATGATATCGTGGTTAAGTCAAGGAAGAAGGAAACCTTGATTGAGGATCTAAAGGAAACCTTTGACAACTTGCGGGTGTACAAGATGATGCTCAACCCGGCCAAGTGCGTCTTCGGTGTTCCGGCAGGCAAGTTATTGGGTTTTCTCGTGTCCAACAGGGGGATCGAAGCTAATCCGGAAAAAATTACGGCTATCACCTCTTTGGCTAAGCCAAAATGCATCAATGACGTCCAGCGTTTGGCAGGCCGGATTGCTGCGCTAAGCCGGTTTATCAGCCGTCTAGGCGAGAAGGCCATTCCTTTGTACGGATGTTGAAGAAAGCGGATCGGTTTATGCGGAGTTCGACGTGATGAAGCATTGAGGATTTGAAGCGGCAGTTGGCCAACCCGCGGTTCTAGCCGCCCCATTGACAAAAACGCATTGCTGCTATATGTTGTCGCTAATGCGAGGCGATTAGCATAGCTATCGTGGTGGAGCGGAAGGAGGCAGGAAGGAATAGCGGTTCAACGGCGGTTTATTACATCAGCGAGGTCCTCATTGAGTCTAAGCGAGATATCCGCATTGGCGGAAAGCTGGTATACGGGGTTTTTATGGCAAGCGGAACCTAAAGCAATATTTCCAAGGGCACCCCATCACGGTGGTCGATTCGGCTCCCTTGGGCGATATCATCTGAGAACCGGAAGCGGCTGGCGGATTGCTAAGTGGGCTATAGAACTTGGGCGCACGGTTTAAGGTATGTGCCTCGGACGGCCGTAAAATCTCAGGCACTTGTGGATTTCATTAATGATTGGACGGAGTTGCAAGCGCCTGAAGTGAAGCCGGATCATACCTATTGGACCATCCACTTTGATGGGTCCAGACAGTTGGAGGGCTCGGGGGCTGGAGTCGTTTTAACTTCCCCGCGAGGTGACAAGTTCTGTTACGTTCTCTGCCTAATGTTCCCTTGTACTAACAATGCAGCTGAGTATGAAGCTTTGCTCCATGGTCTCCGGATGGCTAAAGAAATGAATCTCAACCGGGTTAAATGCTTTGGTGACTCGGACTTGGTGGCTCAGCAAGTATCAGGTACTTGGGATTCCAAAGATCCACTCATGGCTGCATATCGTCGGGAGGTGGATGTTGTTGTAGGACATTTTAAAGGATATCAGGTGGACCATGTGGATCGTCGGAAGAACGAAGCGGCTGATGCTTTAAGCCGGCTGGGCTCTCAACGTAAACCGGTCCCACCCAACGTTTTCCTTGATGTACTGCACAATCCGTCAGTTAAGCTTCTTGATGAAATTGGTTTGGCTATCCCTGATCCGGAGGCTCAATTGGTGGCGGCCCTGCCTGTCATTCCGGATTGACGCTCCCTTATTTGGCATACATGAACCGGGCGAGTTACGGAAGATGAGACGTTGGCCCGGCAGATAGTTCGGGCGGTCTAAGTCTATGACCATTGTTAATGGCGAAGTTGCACCATTGCGGTGTCGTGGGCGTTTCAGCGTTGTGTGTCCCCTGAAGAGGGCCGTGAGATATTGCGAGAGATCCATGAAGGGATTGCGGTCACCACGCCGGTTCAAAGTCCTTAGTGGCCAAAGCGTTCCGCCATGGTTTCTATTGGTTGACTGCCCATCTTGATGCGGAGGATCTGGTCGAGCGATGTGATGGTTGCCAAAAGTTCTCCAGCGTGCTCATGTGCCACCAAGAATTGAGGATGATTCCAATTACTTGGCCGTTTGCGACTTGGGGTTGGATATGGTTGGACCTTTCAAAGGTCCAAGGACAAAAAGACCCACCTGTTGGTGGCGGTTGATAAGTTTACCAAGTGGGTTGAGGCAGAGCACGTTAGCAAGTGTGATGCGGCCATGGCGGTTCAGTTCATCAAAAGGTGATTTTCGGTTTGGGTTTCCACACGGTATCATCACGGACAATGGCACCAATTTGTCCAAAGGAGCTATGAAGGAATTTTGTGAGCGAGAGCACATCCGGCTTGATGTTTCTTCCGTAGCCCACCCGCAATCCAATGGTCAAGCGAACGAGCTAATCAGGAGATCTTGAAAGGTATCAAACCCCGGCTTATGGTCCCTTTAGGGAGGACGCCGGGTTGTTGGGTGGAAGAGCTACCATCGGTGATATGGAGTATAAATACTACCCCCAACCGGTCCACTGGAAACACACCGTTCTTTATGGTCTATGGAGCGGAGGCGGTCCTTCCCAGCGATATCCGTCACGACTCGCCTCGAGTGGCAGCTTATGTTGAGGCAGATAGCGAGGCAGCACGGCAAGACGATTTGGATCATTTGGATGAAGAGCGCGATATGGCAGCTGCTCGTTCGGCGGTTTACCAGGATCTTCGTCGGTATCACAGCGGCGGGTTAAAACCAGAACCTTTCGGAAGGAGACTTAGTGCTGCGGCTCATTCAAGACCGGAAAGATATGCACAAGCTATCCCCACCTTGGGAGGGGCCCTTTTGGTCGACAAGAATCTATACAACGGGTCCTACTATCGATTGATGTTCGAGAGCGAAAAGGATTCATGCACGCCGGAGGAGGAGACCAACAGACCGTGGAACATAGCTCATCTTCGCCTTATTATACACGAGCCATTGGCTCCACTTATGTACATATTAAGACAATGTATATATTATGAATAAAAGCAATAAACCGGATCCTCGGCTAAAAGCGGGTATGCATTACGTATCAAAGTCGGTTTGGGTACATGGAGATCTTTGTCGTGAAGCGGCCTCCGGTTTAACCCTTGGCCTTGCTTTTGTGAAATTTTTGTCACTTGGGGGCTTGGTCGTGTCCGAACCAATGCAACACCTCTTGGCGGTAAAGCCATCGAGATCATTTGGGGGCTTGGTCGTGTCCGAACCAATGCAACACCTCTTGACGGGCGAAAAGCCACCAGATCACTTGGGGACATGGTCACGTCTGAACCGATCACGCCTCTTGGTCGGCCTAAGGCCATAGAATCACTTGGGGCTTGGTCGAACCCGAACCAATGCAATGCCACTTGATCGGCGTAATGCCACGACGTCGATTGGGGACTGGCTGACTTGAACCATCGCTACACCTTATAGGAGCTTGGTCCTGTCCGACCATGGTAACGCCATCTGATCGAGACTCAATAAAGCCTCTTCTTGCAAACAGTCTTTGTCATTGTTTTTGCTTCCATGTGTTTTTATACGTATAAATTGGCTTTTGTTCGTTTCTTAAACCAACAAACCTTCTTTCAACCGGATTCAAGTTTTCAGAATTTGGTCCATTTTAAATCCGGCGATTGATTGTTCGGATTGATTTTGCTATTAACATCCCATTATGGAGTAACAGGGGCTTATCATGCCTACACGATTTACACGGTAAATCGGTATTATACACGAGGATTGTTCTCCTTTGACGGTGATGGTTTATAAGGCCTCCGCTTGAGTTGGCTAAAGCCAACTGTGTGCCCGACAAGGCAGGTATGTTTGTATCACAAATTTTGATCGTATACCTCGATATTTTTCTTATATAAATATATTGGCATCACAAACCGGCTAGAGGCTAAGCCGCCATGGCGGAGTTAAGAATTTGTGATTGCAGGCAAAATATGTTGAAGGATTCACTACTTCAAAACCAAAGTATCCGGCACCGCCATGCAAAAGTTTACTGATCGAGGTTGTATGGAATTGTTCAAAACAAAATCGACTATCCTATTACAAAGCCTTCGAGGCCCGGCGCTTCATGTGGGGTTATGCTTTGAAGCTTTAGAGGCGTCACCCGGCTTGCGGTTACGCCGCTTCGCCGGGTTGGCGTGAGGTAGAGGCGCTGACGTCGGTTCAACTTCTTCTTCTTCCTCACCCAAAGCCCGGATGTCATTGGTAGACCAGTCAATCCGGGTTAAGGCACGAAGACAGCTTCTTCACTTATCAGCTCAGCCGGATCAACGTCGGCGTAAGTGTGCTTACGGATTGGGGAACAAGGCTCGCACTTCAGGGATGACAAAATCCACCCGCTTGTTGTTGACGTCATAAAAGGAGCGGTGAACCGTCGTTGGCTTCGCCGTCTGCCGCTTGACTTCGCCCGGACGCATTTCCTTTGTGATCCGTTTTAGGCGTCGTTATCAAAGACTTCACCATTCTCTTGAGCACTGGGAAACCTTTGGCTATGTCACCGGATCAAGATCTCGCTATCCACGCCTTGGCGGCGTCGAGCCCGATGAAGGTGCGGCCCGAGCCGCGGATCGCTTCAACTCTTCGTTGCCCGGAACCATGGACAACCGTCCAGGTTTCTCTCGATCGAGGACGGCGCCGTGTTGTCGTATGATGTAGCACATATGACTTCTTTGGGCGCCCGGTATCTGATTGCTCAATCAGCGTATAAGCGGCCTTGAGTTTCTTCCAAACATCAGAACCCATATGTGCAATACGCTTGCCTGCACCGGTTTAAGACAACTCAGGATAAACCGGCGGAAATATCAAAATTAAGATAGTGCATAGTTTCTTACCAAAGACGGCAGAGGTCATGGCATGCACTTGGCGCTTGAGTCCGGTAAGCTCTTCAGTCACCGGTTTAAGGGCTGCTTCAGCTTCTTCCGCCCGCTTTATTAAACCGGCTTTCTCGGTGTCCCAGTTGACCCGCTCGGATTTATACCACTCCTTCAGCTGTTCCATGGTGGTCAGGGCAGTTTTTAACTCATCCTTGGCTTTGGTGGCTTCTGCCATTTGAGTTTCCAGATTGGCTCGAAGGTCCTTGAGTTGCACAGTTTGCTGGTATATTTCATTCTGATGACAAAGGAAGCATGTTAGTTGTTTCATTACACAAGTCCCAAGCTCAATACAAGTATTCAACTTGGCACTTGGGGGCTAATGGCTAGTTGATCTCAGTTTGCTATGAGGAGGCACACCTTAAGTCCCGGTTTAACTTTACAAAGTTAAACCGACCTTTGGGGATACTATACAGTTAAAGTACAAGAAAGGTCAACTCATTACCTCATAGCGGTCCTTCATGCGATTTACTAGACCGGCTTCAAGTTCACGGCTTGTGTAAAGCCGGTTCGAAAGCCGGAATGAAGTTCTTAAGCGGAGAAATTGTCGTAGTCGACAGATCAGTCTTCCCTTGTCCTTGCTCATAGTAGTGGAACCTTCCTTGATCTTTGTGCTTTGCTAAAGCGACCGGTTAGCTAGGAGCAGTATATCGATTACTGTCACAATAACATCGTCATTTTCAGCGGTCTTCTTTGGGCTTGATGTCGTCTTGCTCTCGCTCGGCGGTTCAACAATCACGACCCGCTCTGTGGGCCGGGTTTGATGGAGCAGGCTGCGAGGTTTCCACTTGGACCTCGGTTCAACTTCCGGTGGGTCAGCGGTATCATCTTTGTACAACTCGCCGAGCTATCTTTGGCGGCTTCAGGATTGTCGTGGGTTGGTTCTGGGTCTTTTCGGATCAGCATCCGCATGATGGGGTCAAGGGTTTTGCTTTCTTACTCAAGCAAGCCTTGGTGCTGCAATATTCAGAATTGGATTAAGGCAAATCAACCAAGGCAGTTGTAAATCGAATCGATGGACAGCGATTACATACCCTGCAACAACTTTAAGCGGAGGCGCTATGCGTGGTAGATGAACCGCCGGAGGAGTTGGAAGAGGCCTGATAATTGGTCGAGACGGATTGACAGGACATCGGAAGAAACCTTTAAGGGATAACGTTTTTCAGAGAACAAGTCACCTCACGGACGACGCTTCCGGATTGGTGTATCTGGTAAACGGAGGAGAGAATCTGTTGACCAACATGTGCCGGGTTGTACTGGCGCTCTTTAGCTTCTTGTGTCTTCGAGATAAGCATAGGAATGAGATTTTTTCACTTTCCGAATGGCGCGACGAATTCTTTTAACCGGCACGAGGTCGGGGTCGGAAGAAAGAAGGATTACCTCAAAATGGTCGGCATGGCTGGCTTCGGCGTCATCCTGGGGATTAAATTTGTCAGTGAAGGGAAGAATAAAGAGGGATAAATCATAAGAAGAAACACAAGGAGGAGAGCCGGTTCTGGCGGCTCCCTCGTAAGGATATCAAGTTTTACCTCAGCTTCAGATTCTTCCTCTTCCGTGGATCGAAGACCCGGCGGTTTTCTTGCCGACTTTTTGGTAGCCTTGGACTTTATACGGAGCTCGGGCCGGTTTGGTCCGTCTCCGAAGGAGCTGTCGAGCCTGCGAGGTAGCAAGGATTAATGAATATCAACAAAATGTTAACAGCCAAAAAGCGGTGAGCAAAGTCTTACCGCAGTGGCGGGTTGGCAACATAGAACGGAGCCAACCGGTTAGGCTGCAGACGGAGATTGGTTCATCAAGCATCTTTTTTACAGCCTCTGTAACCTCAATTTCAGTTATTGGTAATTCGTGGCGTCTTTGAGGGTCTTTGAGGCTGCGGTATACTCATGCATCAATCCGGGCGGCGGCTTAAGGGCAAGATGCCCCAAGAAACCTGACATCGCACAAGGTCCACACCAGTTAGTCCATTGGCCATTAGAGCCCGGAGTTTTATGATCCGAGGTGCAAAGGTCTTCCGTTCCATGGCGGTTAAGCGTAAAGGCAGCGGATGGTTGTTCTTGAGCCGGTGAGGACGGTAACCCGGCAAAGGATTCTCGTTGGCGAGGCGGTGTTCGGCAATAGAACCAGGTTTGGTTCCAATCCTTTGGATGGCTGTGGTGTTTGGCGTGAGGAAAGTCCGCCTCCTTCCTTTTACGGATTGAAACGCCGCCCTAGTTACGTGTTGGGACCATCGAGAAAACTCCGTCTGGCGGTTCAAGTGAAAGAAATCCGGAATAGCTCCACAGAGGGCTCTTCACGAAGATAGACTTCACAGAAGACTTGAAAGTTGCATATGTTTGACACGAGAGTTCGGGCCGATATCCTGCGGATGGAGTTGCAAGCTTGCAAGGGCGTCCGGAAAAATTTTGAACGGGCGGGCAGAACCCCGGTCTAGATGCTGCATAAACACAATTACTTCTCCCTCTTGTGGCTCCGGAGGAAACTTCGCCATCCGGAACACGCCCGATGGAGGGCATTTTTGGAGCCAAACCGCCCGGTGGTGACATAGCCGTTCAGTTGTGTTTCGGTGATTTTGGACCCGGACCCAATTGCAAGCTGAGAATTGAGGGCCATTCCGGAAGACTAAGCTGCGAAAGAAAGGAAGAGACGGTTTACCATTAAGCGGTTCAGGCATATCATACATTGTTAAACCGGTGATTCAGCAGATCCGGCTTCCCGTTCGGTTTAGCGAGGACTAATGGAGTGACGGATTAGTCAGCCGAAAGTTAAACCGCCCGAAAATGGCAGAGTTGAAAAAGTCTACTAAGTATGGACAGAAACAATTTTCACATACGAATGGAGGTAATCGAGATCTACGAAGCTCTAGTAAGAAAAACTTTACGACCTATGCAAACCTTCATAAAAAGCAGGAGGGTTCAGATATTCTAAACTCGAGGATCTGAACAAAAGGAAGGGTGCATAAAGAGTTCAATGGACGGCGGAGCAGTCACTTATACAAGATGCACGGTATGGCTGAGGCGTACGGCCATGGCGGAGCAAGTGAGAAGAAACTGATATGAACTGCGTGATGAACAGGATCTACAGATGGGATCTAGGGCTTGAGAGGAACCTTACCTGACGAGCGGAAAACCGCGGAGGAGCGCCGAAAACTCTGATACGGTCAGGTTGATGCAGTGACCCTGGCGATGAAGCGTCGTTCGAAGGTCGGTAGCGACGGTGGAGCTTCAGGGCTAGAGCGTCGCGAGGAAGGAGAAGAGCGGAAGAAGAAGAAGAGAAAGGCGACCGGTCTATTTATAAGGGACGGAGCAATCAGCAAGCGCGAGAATCGAGGAGTCAAAAGCGGCCAGACGGCGCATGACCGCCTCGATTTCAGGATAGCATTAAATGAAGGGAATCTTACTGTTTGGATTTCTTTATTAAAGATGACGTCACGGCGGTTCAAGCGGATGGCGGTTTACAAAATATGAAAGGAGATCAAAGAGTTTCCTGAAGATGTTGAAGATTGACTTGAACCGGTTCAGGTCAATCTGGGGCCTAATGTTGGGGACACAACTACTGAGTGTGAACCGCCCTGGAGGGGCCGGTTTACCCTAAATCCATGATCCAGCCCACGGAGGAGGCCCGGAGCCCAGAGGCAACTTAAGGTCCATTTATGTAAACCGCCTTAGTGTTGTAACTTGTGTTGTAAGACAAGAGAGAAGAGACCGAGCCCGACACTTGTATGAGCCGGATCGGGACTCTGTGGACCGACCGGGCGTCAACCCGAGTATATAAGGGGACGACCCGGCGGCGGATTAAGGAGAGAGGATTCGAGGCTAAGGCAAAGCTATTGCTCCCTAGTCGTCGAAATCCTATCAATCACATCACAACTGGACGTAGGCTTTTACCTTCATCGAAGGGGCGAACGATATAATTCCCGTGTCTTGTGTCCGCTTTAACCCCTCTAGGTTAACCCGTACGATGGCCCTACGACTAAGTCCTTTCATGAGGACATCTGCCGTGACAATTCCACGACAGCGCGTGCCGTTCGTGGGGGACGTGGTGGGTCCGGAGCAAGTAACGGCGTGATCAAGGCCGCGTGTGCCCGTGCACTGTTTTGGGCCTGGCCCAACAGCGCTCGGCACCGTGTGTGGCCCAGGCCCGGGGGCTCCTGTCGGTGTACTAGAGTAGGGGTACCCTAGTATCCCGAACTTGTGCACGGGCAGTTGCAGCACCCCGCGGCAAGGCTTGCCTGGTCACCGCCAAGATCCTCCGTGGTTCCTTTGGAGCCATTCAAGAACAAAGTATTTAACCAAGAAGACAAGGCCGCGGCAAGAGGAGCTTGCCGGAAGGCCACTCAAGGCACGCGAAGACAAGGCCCGGCAAGAGGAGCTTGCCGGGAAGGCTCGAGAGCGACAAGCCTCCGGGACGCGACAAGGATCCAGCAGCGGCAAGGCACTTGCCGCTGCAAGCAACCTCTCTTCATCTCCGCTCCAGCTCATCCACCAACGATGTCGCCATGGGACCATTCCATGCGGCGTGTCAAGAGGCTGTGCAGCCAGCGGGGAGCAGCGATAAGCGGCGCCGACAAGCTTGCCATCATGGCGAAACGGTGGCGCTCTGACGGTCCCTGTTGCCTTTGTTTAGGCGACAGGACGGGCATTTAATGCTTTGTCCCTTGCCGTCGGGGTTAGGTAGAGTACACTATACACTGTACAAGTAGGTGTACCAACTACTGTTTTTCCATTTGTACCCTCATCTACGTTGCCACCTGTCGGAGACCCCTTTAGCATATAAAAGGAGGCACATGCGCAACGTAGAGGAGGTTCGATTCCAACGTAACCAGAGAACACTCATGCTAGGTCTTGTAGCTCTCATCGCTCCCTAGCAAGAACACAATACAATCAGACAAGCAGCAGTAGGAGTATTATCTCTCCGGAGAGCTCCGAAGCTGGGTAAACTTCTCGTGTGCTTCGCCTCGATCCGCTCTTCATGCGATCTCCGCCCCCCTCCGAACCAAGAGGGACTCGGTCCGCCGGTCCCATAGGTGTTCGTGGGTCCGATCAGCCTCCCCGACATCTTTGGCGCGCCAGGTCTGTGCAGGAGCCCTCCAGAAGGTGTTGATGAAGGTGGCCTTCCGCAATCCAGGCCTCAACCTCAACGGCGTCCTCAAATCCTTGCCGCCAGATGCCGATGTGGAGGCGCTCAAAGCCCTTGTCGCACCCATTGTGGACAAGGTGGGCAAGATCAAGCGGGTTGATGGCGACCGCGTAGACTAGGCCGCCAATTTTATCTTTCCCTTGTCGCTGCTGATCATGTTCAGGAGAACAGTTTATTAGATCTGCGACAAGTTAGGTTGTAATATAACTCTATCTTAGGCAATGATTGCAATGTTATTTCCTTTACTTGATTCCTTCCTTTGTACGTTTTTGCCCTACGCTTTTAGGGAACTTGTCGGTGCAGGCACCTTTGCATGGCCTGAAAAGTGCGAACGTCGACTTCTTTGGCGGTGCCGCCTCCGACAAGCAACCTTGTCGCGACTAGCTGCAACTCACTTAAGTTGTTGAGCGGACTCGAAACAAAGTAAGAAGCGCGACTAGTCATGAGTTGGTTCCTCCGCCACAGGTTTTCCATACAAAGTACTATCGTTCGAGGAAGATAACTTAAAAATTTAAGAACTGATTGCTCGAACTTGGGCAACTTAGCTTTACGTCGTTTGCTTCCCGATAAAGTGAAACTTCTTGAGCAACGCTTGGTCCATAGTATTATCTTCTCCTTCCCCCTGGTTAACTTGTGCGCGAGGGAACCTTCCTTTCTTTGAGAAAAGAGAAAGAAGAGAAAATAAAGTTATGGAGCCCAGTGACTCGATATTGCTTACCGGTGTGGGTGCTGCACAAAGTGTTAGCCAAAACATGCAATAAAATGATGAAAGCATGAATTTGACAAGTTGTGCAACACATGAGCTTTACTTACGCATACGGGATCTGCGCCCAGCTTTGTACAAAGGATTACATGCAACATCGGCAAGACTTGTACAAAAGGTGGTTGCCGGAACAGGTTCAAACCGCATCTATGGGTAAAACTTACGAAGATGCTCAATGTTCCAGTGAGTTGCTCACCGGAATGCCATCTTCGGTCTCAAAGCGGACAGCGCCGAGACCTAGTGACTAGTTTCACCCGATAGAACCTTCCCACTTCAAGGCGTCAACTTGTTTGAATTCTTGGCGGACTGAGCAGCGCCGAAGAACAAGGTCGCCTTCCTCGAGGCTTCGGCACTAACTTTGCGGCTATGGTAGCGACGCAAAGCTTGCCGGTAACGAGCAGCTCGCATAACGGACAGAAGGCGGTCCTCCTCAAGGAGCAGCGTCATCTTGTCGCAGCTGCTCTTGCTCAAGCTCATCATAAGCGAGCACTCGAGGCGATCCGTATCACGAGTTCCGTGGGGAGAACTGCCTCTGCTCCATAGACTAGAGCAAAAGGTGTGCGGGCGGTGGCTCGATTTGGCGTCGTCACGATCGACCAAAGAACCACCGGCAGCTCCTCAATCCAGTTTCTTCCGCACTTGTGCAGCTGTCGAAAGTTACGGTCTTGAGCCCGCGTAGCACTTCAGCATTGCCCTCTACCTTGACCGTTGCTTCTCGGATGAGCAGCGAAGCAAAGCAGACCTTGGCGCCAAGATCTTGGACGTACTGCATGAAGGTGCGACTCATAAATTGTGTGCCGTTGTCGGTGATGATCCTGTTAGGGATTCTGAAACGGCAGACAATCGACCTGAAGAACTTGACTGCTTGTCTTTGTCACCTTCCTCACTGCTTCCACTTCCGGCCACTTTGTGAACTTGTCGATTGCGACGTACAAGTACTCAAAGCCCCCGACAGCTCGGGGGAAGGGGCCGAGGATGTCGAGCCCCCAGACCGAAAATGGCCAGGATAAAGGGATCGTCTGGAGAGCATGAGCTGGCTGGTGTATCTGTTTGGAATGGAACTGGCACGCTTCACACTTGGTTACTTGTGCAGTTGCATCCTGGAGGGCTGTCGGCTAGAAGAAACCTTGCCGGAACGCTTTGCCGGCAAGTGCTCTGGTGCCAATGTGGTGACCACATATGCCTCCATGTATCTCTGCCAACAGCTTTTGTCCATCTTCCCGGCAAATACACTTCAATTTCACACCATTGAGTCTTCTTCTGTACAGTGTGCTGTCGACAAACTGGTACATACTTGACTGCCGGGCTACTCTTTCAGCTTCTTCTTGCTCTTCGGGAAGTTCTCCTGTCTGAAGGAAATGGACAATCTGCTGCGCCCATGCCGGAGCTTGCGGCTCGACAACAAGGACTAAAGGCACATCTCCTGCTGCGGGAACATCAGCTTCCATGGCAAGAACCTACGGCTCAGCCGGAGCTTGACGTTCCCCGGCAAGCTTGCCGGAGCAAAACTTGTCGGGAGCGTCGCTTGACGAAACAAACCACGGGCTTGTCGAGCAGACTGCCCCTCGGCCTTTGTTGGTGTCGATCTTGGGGACCTTCTTGGCGGCGGCAGGGAAGCTCTGCGGAAAGTAGTCACCAGAGATCAACTTCCTCTTCTTGCTCTGTCCAGTTGATGGTGTTACGGTTGGTTGAGTTAGCTTGAGCACAAAAATCCCTGGTTCCACAGGCAACTTAAGTGCAGCGCACTTTGACAGGCCATCAGCAATATCATTCTGAGCTCTTGGAACATGTTCCATTTGTAGGCCGTCAAAGTGTTCTTCTAGCTTTCTCACTTCATCAACGTAGGCTTCCATCAATGGACTCTGATAATCTTTGTTCACTTGGCGGACGACAAGCTGCGAATCACCTGTGACAATAAGCTTCTTAATCCCAAGGTCTCATCGCAATCTCGAGACCGGCAAGCAAACCTTCATACTCTGCTTTGTATTGTTTGTTGCTTGCTCCTTGGGAAAATGCATTTGGACTATGTACTTGAGGTGCTCTCCGGTGGGTGCTATAAGCAGCACGCCAAGACCGGGCGCCTTGCAGCGAGAAGGCACCATCAAAGTACATCAGCCACTCCTTGCTCGCTTCCTTGGCCGGGGATGCTCGTCTACGGAATTTCTTCATCTTGCGTTGGGGTCCATTCCGCTATGAACTCTGCCAATGCTCTGCTTTGGATAGTTGATGTGCTTTCAAACTTGAGGCCAAAGCTTGGCGGTTCAGTGCCCACTCGACAATCCTGCACGTAAACCACGGATTTTGCGATATCCTCTTGATGAAATCGAGTGACGACTGTTATCTCATGTGCTTGGAAGTAATGGCGCAGCTTTCTCGAGGCCATGAGGAGGCCGAAAAGCAATTTATGCACACCAGAGTACCTTGACCTAGCCCCCTGCAGAAGGGAACTGACAAAGTAAACTGGGCGCTGCACCATCCTTTTCTGCATCTGCTCGCATGCCTGCGCAGATCCGTCCTTGTCGGGACGAGCTTGTCGGTGAAGCCCCCTGCTTGTCGCTGGATGTATCCGCCATGGTTGCCGGCTCATCGTCCGCCTCCCTCTCCGCTACTAACGCAGCACTAACCACTTGATTGGTTGCCGCTATATATAGCAGCAACTTCTCTTGTGGCTTAGGTGCGACAAGTATTGGAGTGGAGGACAGGTACCTCTTCAAGTCCTGCAGCGCAGCCTCCGCTTCGGGAATCCATTTCATTGGACCTGCCTTTTTCAAAATCTTGAAAAATGGCAGGGCGCGTTCAGCAGACCTAGAGATAAACCTGCTGAGAGCAGCCATGCAACCAGCAAGTCTTCGTACATCCTTGACGCGCTTTGGTGCTTCAATCTGCTCAATGGCCTTGATCTTGTCGGGATTGGCTTCAATTCCCCGCTGAGACACGAAGAACCCGAAGCTTGCGGAAGGGACTCCGAACACGCACTTCTCGGGGTTGAGCTTGAGGTTGATCTTGCGCAGATTCGCAAAGGTCTCATCCAAATCTTGAACCAGAGTTGCTTTGTCCTTGCTCTTGACCACTATGTCATCCATGGAGGCTTCTACATTTATGTGCATTTGCGGCTCAAAAGCATCATGAACTACCCTTGCAAACGTTGAACCAGCATTCTTTAACCCGAAGGTCATCCGTACAAAACAGTATGTGCCACATGGGGTGATGAATGCGGTCTTCTCCTCATCCTCTTACGCCATGAAGATCTGATGATATCGTGAGTATGCATCAAGAAATGAAAGCAAATCACATCCGGTAGTGGAGTCAACAATCTGGTCGATGCACGGCAAGGGAAACGGGTCTTTGGGACATGCTTTATTAACGTCCGTGAAGTCAATACAAAGTCTCCATTTCCCATTTGCCTTGCGCACAACTACAGGATTGGCCAACCACGTAGGATGGAGCACTCCTCTGACAAGGCCTGCTGCTTCCAATTTCTTGATCTCTTCTGCGATGAACTCGTGGCGCTCCTTTGCACCTTCACGACTTTACGCTTGACAGGTCGCGCATGAGGGCGAACAGCTAAGTGATGCTCAATTACTTTCACAGGAACACCGGGGATGTCGACGGTTGCCATGCAAACACGTCGGCGTTCTCCCGCAGAGAAAGCAACGCGCGCCTTCCTATTTAGGGTCGAGAGAGGCACGCGATGGTGAAGGTACCACCAGTGCCGCCCTCATGGCGGACACCTTCTTCGTCTTTGGCGGAGCTGCCATCGTCTTCTTGCACTTGCGGTGGAGCTCGATGGTGCGTCCTCGACGGTAGCGCAGCACTCCGAAGAGGTGCGCTTGCCGGAGTGGGCATCAGAGCTCTTGCCGGACTTGGTCTTCTTCTTCCCCCCGGGAGTTTCAGCGGCAAGTGGCTTGCAATCTGTCACGGCTGCTGCATCCCGGTAGATCTTGTCGGCGCAGATAAGAGAATCCTTCTTGTCGCCATGAACAGAGATGATGCTTATCGGGCCTGGCATCTTGAGTAAGTTGTATGCATAATGAGAGGTTGCCATGAACTTAGCGAGTCTTTGGGCGGCCAAGTATCCCATTGTAAGGCAATGGGAAATCAACAACGTCGAATGTGACCCTCTCGGTCCTAAAGTTCAGCTCATTTGCCGAATATTACCGGCAGCGTGATCTTCCCCTTGGCTTGCTCCTTCCCGGATTGATTCCTTGGAATGTGCCGGTCTCTTCGAGCTCATTGTCGGGGATCTGAAGCTTACGGAGCACCACGGAGGAGATCAGGTTTAAGCCGGCCCGCCGTCAACTAGCATCTTGGTGACCTTGAGGTTGCGGATAGTTGGTGAGACCAACATCGGCAAGCACCCGACCATGATTATGAGATCGGTGGTCCTCAATATCAAAGATGATAGGCGTCTTGGACCACTTCAGAGGCTTGCGTGACTCTACGGATGGTTCACTGCATTAACTTCCCGCATCCACCGCTTGAGTTGGCGGTGGGAAGTATGCAGGAAGCACCTCCGTCAGCAGAGGACCTCTTTAGCTACGAAACTCCTGCTCATCGGCCTCGCTGTCTTCCATATCTTCATCGTCGTCTTCGTCTTCATCCTTGTCGGCCGCTGGGAGGAGTCTGTCTCCTTGCCCATTGCTTGGCCTTGCCATGGCGTCCTCCCGGCCGGGGCGTTTCTTGCTTGGCTCCTCCAAAGCACCTTCTTGGCCTTCTCCTTGTCGCGCCCGCTCGTACTCAGCCTTCGCTGTTCAACAAGCTGCCGGACCTTCTTGCATCCACAGAGGTCATGGCCCTTGGTGCGGTGGATCTTGCAAGATCTTGCTTGCGGGCCCGTCACCTTGTCGGCGGCCGCCACAGGACCGGTGGTTGGCGTCGGCGGCAACCTCCTTGTCGAGCCACCAGCCTTGGCGTTCTTGTCGCCACCTCCATTGCCGGACTGCTCAACAGCTAGCACTTCTCTGCCTTTCTTTTTCCTGTTGCCTCGCCGCCGGCTCTTCCTTGCCGGGGCGGTATCCTCACTGTCAGATCCTGCTTCTGCATTCTCTCCTGGGAGTCTCCTCCCTTCCTCAGCACGTGCACACTTGTCGGCCAGGGCGTATAGCTCACTGACGTCTCTGACTTTGCACATCGCCATCTCCTCCCTCATCCTGCGGTTCCGCACGTTCTGATGAAACGTGCTGATCACCGCGGCAGGGTGGACATCTGGGATGTTGTAGTGCACACGGCTGAATCTCTGAATGAACTTGCGCAGGGACTCTCCGTCCTTACAGGCGGCAGATGAAGGTCACTTTCTTGGCCATGAGGCTTGTGGCGCTGTGAAGGCGCCAACAAACTGATGGCATAAATCTGCCAAGAGGATATGGAGTTGTCCAGCAAGTGCATGAGCCAGGACGACATTGGGTTTGAGCACCCGATTGGGAAGTAGTTGGCGAGGATCTTGTCGTCTCGTCCCCGCAGCTTGCACGCGATGGTGTAGATCTTTGAGGAACTCCGACGGATGCGTCCTGCCATCGTACTTCTCGCACGTCGGCTTGAAATTCTTCTTGCTTTGGGCCTTTGGACTTGCCGCAGCTCACGAGTGAACGCGGGGCAACCTACCGCGTCTGACGGCAAGTCGCTGGTTCCCTGGCGCATGCATATCTGAAGGCCCAGCGCTGGTCGGTGACCGACGCGCTTCTCTTCGGCGCTCGATGCGAGTTCGAGCGTCTTCTTGTTGTCGTTCATGAAGAACTTGGCATTGATCGCGGCGAGCTCGTGGATCCGATGAAGCAGTGGAGTCGCTGTCGAGGTGGATCCGGCGAGTCGGCGATCTTGGCCTTCGGGGTGGAGAGTGCATGGTGGTTGCACCCCCACAAGTCTCGTCGCCACCGACTCGTGCCTTGTCGTCTTGCCGCGGAAGTGATGTAGTTGGTTGCCGCGGAGCGTCGCCGTTGGCGAAGCCAATGAGACTCTGTAAGGTAGCCCTCCACTCGTCGACCTTGTCGGCCGTTGGAGGGTAATCGAGGAGCAGCTGAGCTCTCGCCAGAGCTTCTGCTGGAGTAGTGGGTGGTAGTGGCGAACGGCCCGAGGAGCGGGATATGCTCGGACTTCTATCAACGTTAGAAGGAGCAGCATCCCGTCCAAGCGACCGTACCTCGCCCGTGCCAGCATGTTGGCGTGCACGCTGGTCTTGACGGTCTCGAGATCCTCCAGCTCGGTCTTGATCCAACGAGCGTATGGTATTGTGAATACCATGACGCTGTTGGTCCCGCGTCTCTGAGATGGGCGCGGGGCATGTCGCGAACGCCGAGGTTTGCGCTGCCTTGTCCTTGGACTTGGCAGCGTCACGAACTCGCCGGCGCGCCGTTCTTCCGCCGGCGTCTGCTTCACCACCCGTTTGCTCCGGTGATGGTGGAGTGCAGCGCAGACGGCTCCACTGCCGCCGAAGCCTTCTTCTTCGGTGGCATGTTGATGAAGATGTTGAAGATGATGAAGATGTTGCTCGTGTGACGCCGGATCAGGTTCACACAGCCTCGACCCCGGCGTAGATCTAATAAATTGTTCTCCTGAACATGATCAGCAGCGACAAGGGAAAGATAAAATTGGCGGCCTAGTCTACGCGGTCGCCATCAACCCGCTTGATCTTGCCCACCTTGTCCACAATGGGTGCGACAAGGGCTTTGAGTGCCTCCACATCGGCATCTGGCGGCAAGGATCTGAGGACGCTGTTGAGGTTGAGGCCTGGATTGCGGAAGGCCACCTTCATCAACACCTTCTGGAGGGCTCCTGCATAGATCTGGCGCGACTCCTCGGCCAGCTGCTTTGGGATCTCTTCCCGGAGTCGCTGGAGACCCGTCACCACGCCCTTGAAGAATAAGCTAAGCTTGGCGCTGGGTTGGAGGTGCTCGTCAGAAGAGTACCCAAGATCCACCATCCCCAGCTCCATCAGCTCGTTGTGGATGGCGGCGGCAGTATCCACTAGAACTTCGGTCCAGTGCTCCACACTCTCCCTCAAGGCGCTCTGGGTGGCGACAGCATTCGCCAGCAGCTCATCGTTGGCCTTGATCTTCTCCAACAGGCTCACCTCCCGCTCCTTGGCGCCGTCCAGTGTCACGCATCGGTGGTCAGCTTCAGCTCAAGATCCGCCTTGGAATCCTTGGCGGCGTCGAGCTCCTTGCTCCTATCGGCGAGGCGGCCTGCAGCTCGCCAAGAGTGTAGGCGTCCTTCTCGCTCGTGCTTGAGCGCGGCAAGCTCCTCGCCGCTCTTCTGGAGACTGGCCTCCAGCTGCGCCACTTTCGTCTCCAACTCTTTCTTGGCGGCCTCGGCGGCTGCGGCAGCATCCTTCGCTTCCTTAAGAGCCCCGCCAAGTGACTCCTCGTGCGCGACAAGCTCTTCCTCATAGCTGTCAAGATTGATCTTCCGCTGCGCCAACTCGCTCTCTTGCGCAGATATCTTCTCGGCAGCAAGCCTTTGCTGCTCCTCGACCTCAGCCTTCTCAAGGATGAAGGCTGTGCTCTTGACAAGTCGCTCCCGCTCTTACGCTATGTTAGGAGAGTTTCTTGGTTGGCGCCCGGAGCTCTTCTGCGCGTTTCTCCATGTACGCTCCCACCCTCGCGACAAGTGCTTCCGGGACTCCAACTTGGCTTGTCGAGGCGCAGTACAATGACGGCAGCTTCTTACTGCTCCTCCTCAGACTTCGCCGCTGCTGCTGCTTGGCGCGTCCACGTCGGCCAGCGCAGGCGAGCAGCTCTCCGTCGAAGGCCTCTCCTTCGACCGGCGCCCTGGAGCTCGATGCCCAGGGGAGCTTGATGAAGACGCCGTCGCCGGCCTTCAAGTAGGCGCCGGGCTGGGGCTCTTCGGAGCCTGACGCTGCAGCAGCGGCGAGGGAATCAGCGGTCGGTGTAGCGCCTGGCGCTCCTGCGGCCTCAGGGCCGTCAGTGCGATCGCCAGACCCCTCGCCAGCTTCTGCGGCGGCAGCCTCGGTGGCCTCTTCGCCGGCAGGCTCGTCAGCGTCGGCTTCTTCTCCCACGGCGGCGGCTTCGTCAGTGTTACCGTGCGCGTCCTCCTCGCCGGCGACCTCGGTCTCCATCGGCTCTGTGGCGGACGGATGAAGAAAGTCAAGCAAATGTTCAAAGAGAAAAACAGAAGAAAATGAGCCCAAGGGAAATTTTCGCGCAAGAGGGTTACCTGCGCCAGGGGCTGCGGTCATGGTCTCCGCCGCCAAGGGGTCGCTGGTGTCGTCCCTTGCCGGAGAACTGCCCCTTGCCGGAGAAGGCTCCCTCGCCGGAGAAGGCTCCCTTGCCGGAGAAGGTTCCCTCGCCGGGGAGCGCTCCCTTGCCGGGGAATCCACCCTTGGCGGCGTGGTCGAAGCAGAAGGAGGCTGCTCTGCTTCTGCACAAGTCAACAGTCAGATATCAGCAAAGGAAAAAGCACCCATGCGCGCCGAGCAGCAAGAAATAGACCATATACTTACGCTGGGGGCTGCGCTGGGGGCTGCTTTGAAGGAGAGTTGCCTCACCCGGCAAGGTTGTCTCGGACGCGCCTCCTGCCGCCGCAGTGGGTTCATCCTCGACGATGACCACCAGGGTCTTGGCTCTCTTCGACGCTCTCTGGGCCGACGTCCTGAAAAGGAAAGAGTTCAGAACGAAGCAAATCAGATTCAAGATGAAGCAACAAAATGGAAGAAATACAAGCACAATATTGAAGCTTACCCTTCTTCTTCTTCGTCGGAGCTGAGCGCGGAGAGATCAATCTCCGGCTCGCCTCCGGTGCGACAAGGCGGAGGGGTGGGCTCTCTTGGCCGCTTGGCGGAGGTGTCGGCGGTGGCACAGGAGGATCCGCCCAGCTTGTATAACAGTGTGGGGTGCTCCAGCAACATTGCTTGTCATGGTAGAGCAACGTCATGCGGCGCTTGGCTGTTGGCCCGTCTGCAGCCCCGTCTCATCTCCGGCCTTGCGGAGACGCTTCTTTGGCGGAGCCGGGGGCTCCGTTTGCGGCAAGCTGCTGGATGGAGGGGAAGAAGCGCCCTCGGCTGGTTCGCTCGACTCGGCCTCGGGTTCGGCAAGCTCTTCCTCACCGGCGAACTCCATTCGCTCGGCAAGGCTTGCCGCCTCAGCTGCATCTGCCTCCTCCACGGTGTACCCGAAGACGCCAGCGGCAGCAGCTGCTGCCGCCTCCTCCAGCCTGGTGGCAATGCGCTGCATCTCGTCGTCGGTGGTGTCGCGGGTGAGCTTCTTCTGCTCGTCGGAGCGGATCGGCACTTCTTCCAAGCTGTCGAAGAATTGCTGCACGACATCGTCCGCAGGCTCTTGCCAGGTTGGAACGATCTCATGAGAATCGCTGGCGGCATCATGGCACGGATGCGGTCGAGCACAGAGTTGTTGCACAATGGGACGACGCCCCTCGGCAACCTAAACCACTCGGGGTGATCGGGGTCGTGCTTGAACAGCTCTAGCAGCATCGCATCCAACTCCAGGACAGTGAAATTCCAGTTAAGGCCCGGGCGCAGCCTCATGATGTTCGCCGCATTTTGGAACTCCCAAGCAGGTCTCCTCCTCTCCTGCAAGGGGGTGATGCGGCGGCGAAGGAAATCTGCCCCGACTGCGCCTACGGTGAGTCCGGCAAGCCTGAGGCGCAAAATCCGGGTCACAGCTATCTTCAACTTAGCATCCTCCGGCGCCAAGTTGCTCCAATCGTTGCCGCGCACTATTGGGGTTTGGCGCAGGGCAGTGAAGGGCTGCGGGTTCTCCTCAATGATCCAACACCAATTGGCTCTCCACTCCTCCCACTTGCTACGGAACTCTCCTTCCAAATAAGCTTCTTTCTTGCCGATCCTGGAGACCCAAGCAATCCCTCCGGCAAGCGGCTCCCCTCTCTTAACGCGGAGCATGAAGAAGTGGCGGAAGAGGGCTACGTTTGGGTGGATCCCGACAAAGTTTTCGCAAAGGTGTGCGAAAGCGCCATGGTCGAGAGACAGCATTGGGGGTGAAATCAAGGAGGCGAAGGCCATAGGTGTTCATGACATCGCAGAAGAATTCAGAAAAGGGCGGGCAGAGCCCGCAATAGAAGAAAAGCGCAAAGAAAGGATACCCAGTTGGGGCTAATTCCGAAGCGGTGGCGGGGAGTACCTTCATGCGCGGATGCGCACGCGTCTCCGTCGACCAGAAGAGGTAGAAGCCCTCCCTCAGCTCCTTTGCGTCGAGCTGGGGGGAGAAGATGGCCCGCTCCTTTCGCAGCGCCGCGAGCCGCTGCGCCTCGGCCGACTTCACGCCCTTCCCCTTGTCGGCTTTCGGAGCCATGGCGGAGGCGGTGGAGGAGGCCGACGGCGTTGATGGCGCTGTGGCGAAAGGGGGCGAGTGCTGCTCTCTTCGCACTAGAGAAGAAGGGGGGAGCGGCGGTGGTTTTCGTGACAAGACAGCAATGGCGAGGTGGGCGACCTGCCCCTGTTTCCCCTATTTATAAGGAGGGAGATGGGGCGGACTTTCCGCTTTTCCTAATAAAGAAACCCCCCACGATCTCTCCCACGACGCCACGTTCGGGCGCGTGCTGCCTGTGGGGGACGTGGTGGGTCGAGCAAGTAACGGCATGATCAAGGCCGCGTGTGCCCGTCTGCTTGTTTTGGGCCTGGCCCAACAGCGCTTCGGCTGCAGTGTGTAACCCGAGCCGGGGGCTCTGCCGGTGTACTAGAGTAGGGGTACCCTAGTATCCCGAACTTCGTGCAGCAGGCGATTGCAGCACCAGCAAAGAAGGCTTGCCTGGTCACCGCCAAGATCCTCCGTGGTTCCTTTGGAGCCATTCAAGAACAAAGTATTTAACCAAGAAGACAAGGCCCGGCAAGAGGAGCTTGCCGGAAGGCCACTCAAGGCACGCAGAAGACAAGACCCGGCAAGAGGAGCTTGCGGGAAGGCTCGAGAGCGACAAGCCTCCAGACGCGACAAGATTCAGCAGCGGCAAGGCACTTGCCGCGGCAGCAACCTCTCTTCATCTCCGCTCCAGCTCATCCACCAGCGTGTCGCCATGGGACCATTCCGTGCGCTGGCGTGTCAAGAGGATGTGCAGCCAGCGGTGAGGAAGCGATGATAGCGGCGGCCGACAAGCTTGCCATCGTGGCGAGCGGTGGCGCTCCCCGACGGGTCCCTCACAGACTGTTTAGGCGGCGAGTGGACGGGCATATAATGCTTTTGTCCCTTGCCGTCAGGGTTAGGTGGAGTACACTGTACACTGTACAAGTAGGTGTACCAACTACTGTCTTTCCCAACTACTGTTTTTCCATTTGTACCCTCATCTACGTTGCCACCTGTCGGAGACCCCTTGAGCATATAAAAGGAGGCCCATGCGCAACGTAGAGGAGGTTCGATTCCAACGTAACCAGAGAACACTCACGCTAGGTCTTGTAGCTCTCATCGCTCCCTAGCAAGAACACAATACAATCAGACAAGCAGCAGTAGGAGTATTATCTCTCCGGAGAGCTCCGTAGCTGGGTAAACTGCTCGTGTGCTTCGCCTCGATCCTCTCTTCGTGCGATCTCCGCCCCCCTCCGAACCAAAAGGGACTCGGTCCGCCGGTCCCATAGGTGTTCGTGGGTCCGATCAGCCTCCCCGACAGTGCTGAAATCATTAGGCCAGCCTTTTTGCGCACTCGCTTGGTTAATATTTTTAAGATGGACCCTTATGCAAAATATATGAAAGATATCATCCCTAATAAAAGGAAAATACCTGAAGCTGAAATCTCCACCATGCTTGCTAATTATTATTTTAAGGATGGAGTACCTAAAAAACTTGGAGATCCAGGAATACCAACTATACCTTGCTCCATCAAAAGAAACTATGTGAAAACTGCTTTGTGTGATTTGGGAGCTGGTGATAGTGTTATGACTTTCTCCTTATATGAAAGACTTGACTTGAATAAACTCACACCTACTGAAATATCCTTGCAAATGGCTGATAAATCAACTGCCATACCTATCGGTATTTGTGAGGATGTGCCTGTTGTTGTTGCAAATGTTACTATCTTAACTGACTTTGTTATACTTGAGATGCCCGAGGATGATAACATGTGGATTGTCCTTGGCAGACCATTTATGAATACTGCAGGGGCTCTTATTGATTGCAATAAACGAAAGGTCACTTTTCATATCAATGGTAATGAGCATACGGTGAAATACGAGGCAATAAGTAATCATGCATATAAGAGATCAAAAGACTCAAATAACTTTCATGGATAAAAACATAGATCTGATCATAAACTCAAAGTTCATCTGATCCCAACAAAAACACTGCACAAAGATTTACATCAAATAGATCTCCAAGAGACCATTGTATTGAGAATCAAAAGAGAGAGAGGAAGCCATCTAGATACTAACTACAGACCCGTAGGTCTACAATGAACTACTCACACATCATCGGAGAGGCACCGATGAGGATGATGAAGCCCTCCGTGATGGTGTCTAGATAGGATCTGTGGTTTTTGGAACTTGCGGCGGCTGGAATTGTGTTCCGTAGACTTCCCTAGGGTTTGTGGAATATTGAGGTATTTATAGAGCAAAGAGGCGGTGTGTGAGACCGAGGTGGGCACAACCCACCAGGGCGCGCCTGGGCCCCCAGGCGCGCCCAGGTGGGTTGTGCCCCCCTCAAGGCACCCCTTTGGCCCATCCTGTGTCTTCTGGCCTAGAAAAATTCTCCAAAAAGTTTCCCTGCGTTTGGACTCTGTTTGGTATTGATTTTCTGTGAAGTAAAAAATAACAACTGGCACTGGGCACTATGTCAATAGGTTAGTCCCAAAAATGATATAAAGTTGCTATAAAATGATTGTAAAACATCCAAGAATGATAATATAACAGCATGGAACAATAAAAAATTATAGATACGTTGGAGACGTATCGGCATCCCCAAGCTTAATTACTGCTCGTCCTCGAGTAGGTAAATGATAAAAACTGTCTAACATGTTCATCTCATATTCTTTTCTTTGTAGTATGGACATTTGGACTTCTATATGATTTAAAACAATAGTCTAGTTTTGACATGAAGATTTCAATACTCAAGCATATCAAAAAGCAACCATGTCTTTCAAAATATCAACACTAAAGCAAGTTATCCCGAGCCCATTATGCTCAATCATTGAACCATTCATGAAACACACTCGCATATTAGCTACACCCAATGCTCAAGTATGATCATAGTGCCCCTTAATTGGTGCTTTATAAGAGAAGATGCAGACTCAAGTAAAAATAAATTGCATAAAGTAAAATAGAAAAGCTCTTCATAGAGGGAAGTAGGGATTTGTAGAGGTGCCACAGCTCAAAGCGAAAAAGATAGAGATAAAACATTTTGTGTGGCGTGCTTTTACTGTCAACAAAAACGATCGAGTAGTTCCCAATACTTTCCATGCTAGATATGTCATAGGCGGTTCCGAAATAGGAAATAAAGTTCATTCCTTTTTCCACCATACTTTCACATCCGCGGCTAACCGAATCCATGGGTGCGGTCCATACCAACACTTTCCAAGGAATTTATTATTTGACAACATAAAGTAAATTCATTTTCCTTTCGGGACTGGGCATCCCTAATACCTTTGCCGTACTGTCATGCAACGACTAGTGAATAAACACTCATCTTGAGAATAACACATGTACCATGGGAAAATATCAGCCACCCCCTACCGTTTCATGAGTGGTACAAGCAAACAAAAAGGAAAATTATTTTCAAAATTAGAGATGGCACATACAAATTTGCTTAGAAAAAAAAAGAATACCGCATATAGGTAGGTATAGTGGACTCATATGGCAAAACTGGTTTAAGGGTTTTGGATGCACAAGTAGTAATCATACTTAGTGCAAATGAAGGCTAGCAAAAGATTGAGAAGCATCCAACCAAGAAACAAAAAAGCTCATGAGCGAGCATTAAGCATAACTAACACTGAATAATGCACCATAAGTAGGATGTAATTTCATTGCATAACTATTGACTTTCGTGCTTACATAGGGAATCACAACCCTTAACATCAATATTCTTACTAAACCATAATTACTCATCAACATGACTCACATATTATATCATCATATCGCAAAACTATTACAAAGAATCAAATTTATTTTGTCCAATGATCTTCATGAAAATTCTTACAATAGCCCTCTTGAATATCTATCACTTTGGGACTAATTTCATATGTTGTTTTTGATAGCTCAAACAAATCTAAGTGAAGAACATGAGAATAAAAATTTTCTTGTCTCAAAATAATTTAAGTGAAGCATGAGAGAATTTTCTTTAATTTTTTGCTAACTCTCAAATAAATCTTAGTGAAGCATGAGAGCATTTCTTCAAAAATACCAAAGCACACGATGCTCAAAAAGATATAAGTGACGCACTAGAGCAATTCCATAGCTCGAAAAGATTTAAGTGAAGCATATAGAGCAATTCTAACAAATCATAGCATAATTTTGGCTCTCTCAAATAGGTGTGTATAGCAAGGATAGATGACACAAAATAAAAAGAAAAACAAGCAAAGACTCATATCATACAAGACACTCTAAGCAAAACTCATGATATGTGATGAATAAAAATATAGCTCAAAGTAAAATATCGATGGTCGTTAGAAGAAAGAGGGGATGCCACTCGGGCATCCCCAAGCTTAGTTGCTTGCTTCACTTTTAGATAATAGCTTGGGATGCCATGGGCATCCCCAAGCATAGGCTCTTCTTACTCCTTATTCCTTCATCCATCATGATCTCACCCAATACTTGAAAACTTCAATCACACAAAACTCAACAAAACTTTCGTGAGATCCGTTAGTATAACAAAGCAAACCACTACTCTAAGTACTGTTGCAAACCCATTCATATTTTATTTTTGCATTATATCTACTGTATTCCAACTTTACTATAGCTTATACCCTTCAATACAAACTATAGATTCATCCAAATAAGCACACAACGCAAAAAATAGAATCTGTCAAAAACAGAATAGTCTATAGTAATCTAAAATCTTCGAATACTTCTGTAGCTCCAAAAATTCTGAAAAGTTAGGACAATGTGGGAATTTTGTATGTCAATCTTGTGTAAAAAAATTCAGAATTTTATCACGCTTCTGTGGGTTTTTTAAATTCCGCGACTTGCGCACAAAGTTTCTGTTTTTCAACAAGATCAAATCAACTATCACCCAGCATGATCCCAAAGGCTTTGCTTGGCACAAAAACTAATTAAAACATAAAAAACACAATCATAACAGTAGAATAATTGTGCAAACACTCAAGAACAGAAAGAAAAAGACAAAAATAAATTTTATTCATTGGTTTGCCTTCCAACAAGCGCTATCGTTTTATGCCCCTAGCTAGGCATAATGCATAGATCTAAGTGTTGTCATCTTTGGTTTCATTTTCCTTAGATGTTTTTTCGTCAGGAGCTTTTGCAAAAACAACATAAAACACCTTATCCATAGCGAATTTAGCACTATCAAGTTGCTTATCATCATATCCCCTTTGAATTCCGACAACAATCCAAGAATAGTGTTGATTAACATCATTGAAAACTTGTTGGATTATATCTAAAACAGGGACTTCGTTTTTAAGATTCTCATCAAAGATTTGATTATCCCCAAGCAAATGTCTTACCACATAATCACTATTATAACAAATTTCATCTATCACCGGTTTTTCACGATTCATACCATAGAAATCAAAAATTTCCCTATCTTCCCGTACTATGTAATCAAATTCATTCATAAGAAAAAGGGTGGCCAACTTTTTAGCTTCAGGATTCTTTATAACTGGTAATTCAAAAAACAATCTTTGCAAGGTAGGATGGGTACGGATAAATTTATTTTCAAGTTTTAGAACTAGTGTTGAAATAGCTTCTGCATAAGATTTAGTTCTTTTAAGTATAGGAACATTGTCAAGACTTAAATTTCCAACACAATTGAAAAATTCTTGGATACGTTCTTTTCCTATAACATTCACTTGTCCGAATACAAAAGTTTTAGAATCCAGATTGCCAGATCGTCCAATTTGAGGAGTTAGGCCATCATCTATTTCTGCCATACCAAAGTCACTCATGGTGACAAATCCTAGCAAAATAAATTTCCAATGAGAGACGCGGATGAAAAAGATGGCGAATAAAACAGCAAAAAAAATGAAGTGGGGGAGATGAAAACGTGAGGCAAATGGCAAATAATGCAAATTGCAAGGAGATGAGATTTGTGATTAGGAATCTGGTAGATGTTGATGATGTCTCCCCAGCAACGGCGCCAGAAATTCCTTTTGATGCGGCTTGAACTACGTCGGTATTTCCCCAAAGAGGAAGGGATGATGCAGCACAACTACGGTAGGTATTTCCCCTCAGTGATGTGACCAAGGTTATTGAACCAGTAGGAGAACCACGCAACACTACGTGAACGGTACCTGCACACAAAGAACAAATACTTGCAACCCAACGTAAAAGAGGGGTTGTCATTCCCTCATGGGTAAAAACATAGATAAAATTGTAGTAGATTGGATAAGTAGATCTCGCGGGAACACGAGATATAATAAATAACAAAAAAATGCAGCAAGGTATTTTTTGCGTTTTTTTTAATAGATCTGAAAATAAAAGAAAATAAAAATAGATCTCGAAGGCAAATATGATAAAGAAGAGACCCGGGGGCCGTAGATTTTACTAGTGGCTTCTCTTGAGAAAAATAGCATACGGTGGGTAAACAAATTACTGTTGGGCAATTGATAGAACTTCAAATAATTATGATGATACCCAAGCAATGATCATTATATAGGCATCACATCCAAGATTAGTAGACCGACTCCTGCATGCATCTACTATTATTACTCCACACATCGACCACTATCCAGCATGCATATAGTGTATTAAGTTCATGGAAAAACGGAGTAATGCAATAAGAATGATGACATGATGTAGACAAGATCTATTCATGTAGGAATAGACCCCATCTTGTTATCCTTAATAGCAACGATACATACGTGTCATTCCCCATACATCGGGATTGAGCACCATAAGATCGAACCCATCACAAAGCACCTCTTCCCATGGCAAGAAAAATCGATCTAGTCGGCCTAAATAAACAAAGATTCGAAGAAGAAATAAGAGGCTATAAGTAATCATGAATATAAGGGATGAAAAGACTCAAATAACTTTCATGGATAAAAACATAGATTTGATCATAAACTCAAATTTCATCGGATCCCAACAAACACACCGCAAAAAGAGTTACATCAAATAGATCTCCAAGAGATCATTGTATTGAGAATCAAAAGAGAGAGAGGGAGAGAGAGAGAGAGAGAGAGAGAGAGAGAGATGAAGCCATCTAGCTACTAACTACGGACCCATAGGTCTACAATGAACTACTCACGCATCATCAAAGAGGCACCAATGAGGATGATGAACCCCTCTATGATGGTGTCTAGATTGAATATGTGGTCTCTGGAACTTGCGGCAGCTAGAATTGTGTTTCATCTACTCCCCTAGGGTTTTTGGAATATTGGGGTATTTATAGAGCAAAGAGATGGTGCGGGAGGCCACCGAGGTGGGCACAACCCACCAGGGCACGCCTAGGTGGGTTGTGCCCCCTCGAGCACCCTCTCGTACTTCTTTGGCCCATCCTATGTCTTCTCGCCCAGAAATATTCTCCAAAAAGTTTCACGTGTTTCGACTCTGTTTGGTATTGATTTTCTACGAAGTAAAAAACAAGCAAAAATAGCAACCTTTGGGCACTATGTCAATAGGTTAGTCCCAAAAAATGATATAAAGTTGCTATAAAATGATTGTAAAACATCCAAGAATGATTATATAACAGCATGGAACAATAAAAAATTATAGATACCTTTGGGACATTCTGAGAACTTTTATTTTTGGGTCATTTGTTTATTGCACGGAAAATCCAGAAAACTGGATAAACATGGCATTTTATTGTATTTAACTAAGAAAATCAGAAAATAAAAGGTAAGAACAGACGATAGTGCCTACTAAATTCATGAACTTCATACCTCTAAAAATGATCCATTATAAGGTTGATCAATTCTTATTATCGACCACCTTTAATTAGCATGAAACCGAAGATCTTCCGTAAAATGCTAAGTTACCCCAATGAGGGATATTCATGTCCCCAACAATGAGTACATCATATTTATTTTTGGCAATAGGTAGAGGTAGTTGAAAACTTCCAATAGTGAGCATCGAAGATTTTTCAATAACATTAATAGCGTTCACTTGGAATTGTTTCTTCGGAAAGTGCACCGTATGCTCATTACCATTGCTATGAAAAGTGACCTTTCGTTTATTGCAATCAATAAGAGCCCCTACAGTATTCATAAATGGTCTGCCAAGGACAATCGACATGTTATCATCCTCGGTCATCTCAAGTATAACAAAGTCTGTTAAGATAGTAACATTTGCAACAACAACAGGCACATCCTCACAAATACCGATAGGTATGGCAGTTGATTTGTCAGCCATTTGCAAGGATATTTCAGTAGGTGTGAGTTTATTCAAGTCAAGTCTTCCATATAAGGAGAAAGTCATAACACTATCACCAGCTCCCAAATTATACAAAGCAGTTTTCACATAGTTTCTTTCGATGGAGCAAGGTATAGTTGGTATTCCTGGATCTCCATGTTTTTTAGGTACTCCATCCTTAAAATAATAATTAGCAAGCATGGTGGAGATTTCAGCTTCAGGTATTTTCCTTTTATTAGTGATGATCTCTTTCATAAATTTTGCATAAGGGTCCATCTTAAAAACATTAATCAAGCGAGTGCGCAAAAAGGCTGGCCTAATGATTTCAGCACACCGTTCAAATTCCTCATCATCCTTTTTCTTAGTTGATTTGGGTGGAAAAGGCATGGGTTTTTGAACCCATGGCTCTCTTTCCCTTCCATGTTTTGAAGCAACAGAGTCTCTTTTATCATATATTTTATTTTTGGGTTGTGGGTTATCAAGATCAACAGCTGGTTCTATTTCAATATCATTATCTGGTTCTTTATCTTTGTCTAGTTGAGTGTCTTCATGAACATCATCATTATATTTTTCATTATCACTAGATAAATGTTCATTACCAGATTGAGTTTCAGCATCAGAAATAGAAGTGATCTTGTTTTCTAATGTAGTTATCAAACTCATAAAGGCAATGACTGGGATGTTTGTTGTAAGGGATGTCACTTTCATCAAATTTTATTAAGGAGTTTACCTGTACCACCTGTGGTGGTGGTGTGTGTCTCAAGTCCATGTATTTCTTCGATAGGAGGTAAATTTTTGACATCTTTAGCTTTAATACATGTTTCATGCATACTTTTCTTTGCCTCATGCATATCTTCGGGACTAAGATATAAGATAACCCTCTTCTTTGGAGTGGGTTTAGGCGGTGGTTCATGATGAGTCCAATCATCATAATTTTTCAATATGTTATTCAATAATTCCTCAGCTTGTTCAACATTTCGTTCCCTGAAAACACAACCAGTACAACTATCTAGGAAGTCCCTAGAAGCATCGGTTAGTCCATTATAAAAGATATCAAGTATTTCATTTTTCTTAAGAGGATGATCAGGCATTAAGCAATTAGAGAAGCCTCCCCGAAGCTTGTGGGAGACTCTCTTCTTCAATTTGCACAAAGTTAAAAATTTCCTGTAAGGCAGCTTGTTTCTTATGAGCAGGAAAATATTTTCAGAGAATTAGAAAATCATATCCAGGGACTACGCACACAACTAGGAGCAAGAGTATTATACCATATCTTAGCATCACGCTTTTATGAGAACAGAAATAACTTGAGGATATAATAGTAGTGAATTTTCTCATCATGAGCAAAAAGGGTGGCTATATCATACAACTTAGTAAGATGTGCCACAACAGTTTTAGTTTCATAACAATGGAAAGGGTCAAATTCAACCAAAGTAATTAACTCTGGGTCGATAGAGAATTCATAATCCTTGTCATCAACAAAGGTAGGTGAAGTACCAAACTTAGGATCACATTTCATTCTAGCATTCAATGATTTTTCCTTTAGTTTGCATAATAATTTCTTAAGATCATCTCTACCATTGCAAGCAAGAAAATCTCTAGTTGTCTCCTCGTCCATAACATAACCTTCAGGTATATTAGGCAATTCATATCTAGGAGAGCTAGGTCTAATAGGTGTTTCATGATTTTAAGTTTCAAGTACTTCATTAGTTTCAGCAATTTCATCAGTTTCAATATTCTCAATATCTTTAGCTCTAGCAAGTTGTTCATCAAGAAATTCACCTAGTGGCACATTATCATCAAGCAAGGTACTAGCATCATCATGAGTATCATTCATAGGAGAAGTAGCATCATTAATAATTTGCGACATATCAGGATTAATAACATGTGGTGGCATTGCAAGTCTACTCAAAATAGAAGGTGAATCAAGTGCGGAGCTAGATGGCAGTTCCTTACCTCCCCTCGTCTTAGAGGGAAAAACCTAGTCTTGGTATCTTTCAGATTCTTCATAGTGATAAATAGATAATAATCCCAAGTGACTCAACAAATATAGCTATGCTCCCCAGCAACGGCGCCAGGAAAAGGTCTTGATAACCCACAATTATAGGGGATCGCAACAGTTTTTGAGGGTAGAGTATTCAACCCAAATTTATAGATTCGACACGAGGGGAGCCAAAGAATATTTGCAAGTATTAGCAGCTGAGTTGTCAATTCAACCACACATGGAGATTAATTATCTGCAGCAAATGATCAGTATCAAAGTAGTATGATAATTTTGATAGCGGTGGTAATAGTAACAGTAACGATAGCAATGATAGCAATAATTTTGTAACAAATGAAACAATAACATCATCAATAGTAAATTAGCAAGAACAATATATGAGAAATCCGTTGGATGACATTCATCATATAACAGTCATAACTTAGGGCGATACAAAACTAGCTCCAGTTCATATATATAATGTAGGCATGTATTCCGTAAATAGACATACATGCTTATGGAAAGAATTTGCATGACATATTTTATCCTAACCTCCCGTGGCAGCAGGGTCCATAAGGAGACTAAGGGATATTAAGGCCTTGTTTTAATAGAGAATCGGAACAAAGCATTAACACATAGTGAATACATGAACTCCTCAAATTACGGTCATCACCGGAAAGGATCCCGACTATTATCACTCCGAGGTTTACGGATCATAACACGTAATAGGTGAATATGACTTGCAAGATCTGATCTAGAACATAGATATAATGGTGAAAACATAAACGGTTTAGATCTGAAATCATGGCACCCAGGCCCAAAGTGACAAGCATTAAGCATGGCAAAGTCATACCAACATCAATCTCAGAACATAATGGATACTAGGGATCAATCCCTAACAGAACTAACTCGGTTACTTGATGAATCTCATCCAACTCATCACTGACCAGCGAGCCTACAAATGAGTTACTCACTCCTGGTGGGGAGCATGATGGAATTGGCAATGAAGGAGGGTTGGTGATGACGAAGGTCGAAGACCCCCCTCTCCGGAGCCCAAAACGGACTCCAGATCTAGCTTCCCGATGAAAAACAGGAGGTGGTGGCGGCTCCTTATCGTGAAACGAGATAATTCTTCCTCCCTGATTTTTCTCTCCAAATCTAGGTATTTAAGGAGACGGAGATAGGGTCTGCGGGGCCACCAGGTGGGCACAACCCACCTGGGCACGCCTGGAGGGGGGCGCCCTGGTGAGTTGTGCTCACCCAGGGGGCCCCTCCGGTGGTTCTTGGCTCCAGTATTTTTCTTTTATTCTAAAAAAATCTCCAAAAAAATTTAGTTCTATTTCGAGAACTTCTATTTTTCACAAAAACAACACCATGGTAGTTCTGCTAAAAACAGCGATAGCCCAAGTTAGTTTCATTCAAATCATGCAAATTAGAGTCCAAAACAAGAGGAAAAGCATTTGGAAAAGTAGATACGACGAAATGCAACCAGACAATGCTCTTGTGGCAGGGCCTATGAGGTCCTATGTAGCGACCAGACCCGAATGGATCAAGTCTCTGTGCTCAGTGTCATCCCTGGATCAGTAATGCTGACACCACCGATGCCGAAGGATTTATAGCAGAGTAGCAATCACACACTTATTACATCGTTGTCCACAAGGGAACTTATTGCAATAATATGGCTTAAGGCCATCTAATAATAACAGCGGAAGGCTTGGAAGATAAGTGAGTCCATCAACTCCATCGGCATCACTGAGTATAGAACCACGACCTAACACCTTACTGTAAATGCGAAAATGCATAGCGTGAAAGTTGCAGCCCAAACGGTCCACATGGAATATCTTGGCAATGTAACACATAAAGAGCAATGAAGGAATAAGCCTATACTACATGCATATATGGCTGGTGGTAAGGCTCTCTGATTTACATTTTGCATAAAGCTAGTTTTTTCCTACAACAAAGGAATAATTTTGTTTAACTATCATGGTGGTTGTTAAACATTGAGAATGGTTGATGACATCCTCAATCCCAATTAAAAGTACTCATCAAAACCCAATAACTTTTATTAGAAGTAACATGTTGAGATTCACATGATATTCAATTACGGATACTCAAAACGTCCATAACCGGGGACACGGCTAATCATGATTAGTTTATACACTCTGCAGAGGTTTGCACTTTTCCCCACAAGACTCGATCGCCTCCGCTTGGTTCTCGCACTACATGGTGTTTGAGAAAGCGGATGACCGAGACATAGTCTTCAGAAGCGCTAGCACCTTACATGTGGGTAGACCGTACCAACCTACATCCCCTACATCAGCTAGTCTACCCGTAAGAGTTCGCACAACTTAGTCAACTACGCCAGAGCCCATAATTGGCTTGTGGCTGCACACGGAAGTTTCCAGTTTGAATAATATTATGATCCCTTAGAGCCTGGGTGGCGGTCAGAAGAAATCTGAGCAAGTCTGATAGAAACCAGGTGCCTCAATCCACCCAGATGTGTGTTTAGGTTGCCACCTTAGAGAAACCATTAATTAACAATCTCACATCTGTCATGGATATTCACTCACCCAATCCACGTCTACTAGCATAGCATGGTATAATAAGCAAGCGAGAAGTGACTCCCAAGGTTTCATAAGTACTGTAATAGGTACTACCTCAATCTACTTCCCAATCCCACAATTTAATTAGATCCTAAACATGCAAGTGGTTGAGGGTTTGATCTAATGCATAAAAACTGGGTAGTAGAAAAGGTATGATCAAAGTGTTACTTGCCTTAGCGATGATCCATGAGACCTAGAGATTCAAGTAACAAGCGGCGCACTCCGGGTGATCTAACGCAGACAAACAACAAGCATACAATAAGTACTCATCTAATGCACAGGAAAACTCGAATAAACGATCTAACGGAGAGTTCAACTTAAGAACCCTGGTTGCAAAAGAATCGAATCAAATAAAGCATCGAAAGTCGAAACTTCGAGAGAAACGACTCGGTTTAGCAATCTGAAACTAGGTCAAAATTTTACAGTAGCAAAACTCCGTTTAAGTAGGTTAGTCGGAACGGTGGTTTCGAAACGAAACTCCAGGCGCTTGAATCACCTGATTCCGATAAACGAGCGAGAAAATAAACAGATATGAAAATTTGATCGGAGATCGAATTCAGAAAATAACGGATTAAATCCGTTTAAAAGAAAAACGACGAACGGTTAAAAAGACGGACGTTCGTTAACAGAACTAATTCAACGAACACGTTCATTAAATTGAACGGGTCGGTGAACGTTCATAAAATAATAAAACCGAAAAAAAAATTAAAACCATCTAGGTTTTTTTTTAAAAACCGAACAACGCGAGAAAACCGGATCGGTTTTAAAACAAAACCGGATCTGGACGGGGCGGCGAGGTCGGCTACCTCCGTCGCCGGGGCTCGGCTCCGGCAGGATGGCGGCGGGTCCGCGGGTCGGCGGGGTGGCGAGGTCGGCGAGGGGCGGCGAGGCGTCTGGCGACGGCGGCCTTGAGGGGCGGGCGGTGGAGGTGGAGGGCGGCGGCTCGGGGTGAGGGGAGAGGAGGGGGGCGGCGGGGTTATAAGGGGGGGGTCGGTTCCTTGGGGGAGGGGGCAAGCCAGGGGCGGCGGCGGCGAGTCCGAGCCGGACATGGTCGGGCGGGCGGCGGGCGGGACTTCTCCAGGCAAGGCGAGGGGAAGGGGAGATGGGCAGGCGGCGTTCTTTGGGCCCTTGGCCCAAAGTGGCAGCGGCGATTGTTTTTTAAAACAAACTTAAACAAAATAAAATCAAACCAAACGAACTCCAAATTAAATAAAATTAATTTTTCCCGACTCCTAAAAATGAGTCGAACAAAATGAACTTTAAAACGGGCAAAATGCATATTTTTTTAAATGCTCATTTTTTTGCCTAAAGCAAATAAGTCTTCAAAACCAAAATTTGATTTATTTGTAAAATCTTCATTTTTCCTAAATGTTGGGAAAGTCATATTATTCCCTCTCTTAAATTTTTGTATCGGAAAAACTTTATGAAGATAATTAAATAAATCCAATGATCCTATTTTCAAAATTTGAGAAATCCCAAATATGAAAATAATGAAATCTCCAACTCTCTCCGAAGGTCCTTGAGTTGCGTGAAATTTTCTAGGATCGGAAAAATGCGAGAAAATATGATATGCATGATGACCTAATGTATAACATTCCAAACTGAAAATTTGGGATGTTACAAACCTACCTCTTAAGATGAATCTCGCCCTCGAGATTCGGGTTGGCTAGAAAATAGGTGAGGGTGGTCCTTGAGCAAAACTTCCTCTCTTTCCCGGTGGCTTCATCTTGATGTGGTGGCTCCACTGAACTTTGCAAAACTTGATAACCTTGCTGCGGGTAACTCTGCTAGCATAATCGAGAATCTTAACTGGTTTTTCCTCATATGTTAAGTCATCCTTCAACTGAATTGCTTCCAGTGGCACTGTGTCTTTTAACGGTACCTCTGCTATCTCGGGGTGACATTTGTTCAACTGAGAAACATGGAATACGTCATGAACTCCTGACAGTCCTTCTGGCAATTCCAACTTATAAGCAACTTCTCCCATGCGTTGCAAAATCTTATATGGTCCAACGAAACGTGGGGCTAATTTTCCTTTAACTCCAAAACGCTTAACTTCTCGAAGCGGGAATACTCTAAGATATGCTCTGTCTCCAACTTCATACTCAATCGCTTTGCGCTTTGAATCGGCATAGCTCTTTTGTCTGGACTGGGCTACCTTGAGCCTCTCTCGAATCAGTTTAACCTTCTGCTCAGACTCCTTCATCAAATCTGGTCCAAACAACTCGACGATCTCAGTTTAGTCCCATGACAACGGTGTCCTGCACCTTCTTCCATACTGAGCCTCGAAAGGTGCCATCTTCAAACTGGTTTGGTAGCTGTTGTTGTAGGAAAATTCCGCATCTGACAAATTATCATCCCAACTAGATCCATAATCTAGTACACAAGCTCTCGACATATCCTCCAAAATCTGATTGACTCTCTCGATTCATCTATCGATTACGTGGGTGGAAAGCTATCGAACTCGATCTAGTTCCCAATGTCTCGTGCAACTGGTTCCAAAATTTTGAGGTAAATTGGGTCCCTCTATCTGATATGATGCTCCTCGGAACTCCGTGTAAACACACAATTCTGGTCATGTATATCTTTGCCAACTTAGCACTGCTATAGGTAGTCTTGACTGGAATGAAATGAGCTACCTTTGTTAAACGGTCGACTACAACCCAAATCGAGTCATAACCTGAACGAGTCTTTGGCAAACCTGATGAAATCCATGCCTAGTTTATCCCACTTCCATTCGGGTATCGGCAATGGTTGTAACAATCCTGGCAACCCGATGCTCGCCTTTACTTTCGACATACGCCATAACTGCTACATACTCCATAATATCCTTCTTCATTCCGGTCCACGGAAAGTATTCTTCAAATCCAAATACATCTTGGTATTTCCTGGGTGAATCGAATAGGGTGAATCATGAGCTTCTTGTAAAATCAACTTCCTGATCTCTAGGTTATTGGGCACATAAACACGGTCTTCAAACCATAGGGTATCGTGCTCATCCTCACGAAATCCTTTAGCTTTTCCTTTGCTCATTTTCTCCTTTATAGAGGCAACTTCCTTATCTGTCTTTTGGGCTTCTCTGATTTTGTCCATCAGTGTTGACTGAATCTCCAATGCTGCTACATAGCCTCTCGGAACTATTTCCAAACATAGCTCTCGAAGGTCCTCGGCTAACTCGTTGGGTATCCCTCCCATCATTAGGGTATTGACGTGGCTCTTACGGCTCAATGCGTGCCTTTCGACATTAGCCTTTCCGGTGATAATGCAATCTCATATCATAATCCTTGATAAGCTCTAACCATCTCCTTTGTCTGAGATTCAATTCATACGTGTGAAGATGTACTTCAAACTCTTGTGATCCGTATATACTTGTAATGATTTCCAATGAGAAAATGTCTCCATGTCTTTAAGGCATGCACAACGGTTGCTAACTCCAAATCATGTGTGGCATAATTCAACTCATGGGGCTTAAGTTGTCATGAAGCATCTGAAACAACTCTTCCTTCCTGCATAAGCACTGCTCCAAGTCCTCGGCGTGAAGCGTCATAATACACCTCATAATCCTTGGTGCAGTGCAGCAATATCAAAACTTGTGAGGTAACCAATCTTTTCTTCTACTCATGAAAACTTGCCTCACAGTCCTCAGTCCATAAGAATTTGTTATCCTTCTTCAACAATTCAGTCATAGGCTTGGCAATCCTTGAGAAATTCTCAATGAATCTTCGGTAGTATCCTGCGAGTCCAAGGAAACTCCGAATCTATCCAACTGTCATTGGTGCTTCCCATTTGGTTACGGTCTCAACCTTTGTGGGGTCAATCGCTATTCCTTCTCCGGATATAACATGTCCGAAATCCAACTTCCTTTAGCCAAAACTCACACTTGCTGAACTTGGCATACAATCGGTGTTCCTCGGTTTCTCCAAAACCAATCTCAAATGTTCCTTATGTTCCTCTTCATTCTTGAGAAAATCAAAATGTCATCAATGAACACTCTGACGAACTTATCCAAAAACTCCATAAATACTTTGTTCATCGGGTTCATGAAATAGGCTGGTGCGTTAGTCGGTCCAAATGACATAACGGTATACTCGTACAATCCATATCTCGTGGTAAACGCTGTCTTAGGTATGTCCTGCTCCCGTATCTTCAACTGATGGTACCCTGATCGCAAATCGATCTTGGAAAACACCTTAGCTCCTTGTAAGCGATCAAACAGATCATTTATCATAGGTAGTGGGTACTTGTTCTTGATTGTTACTTCATTCAATCCACGATAATCAACAACCATTCTTAAAGATTCATCCTTCTTCTCCACTAACAAAACGGGTGATCCCCAAGGTGAAGAACTTGGGCGTATAAAACCTTTATCCAATAGTTCCTTAATCTGCTTCTTGATTTCCGCTAAATCCTGCGCGGGCATCCTGTACGGTCGTTTCGATATCAGGCCTGTTCCTGGCAACAGCTCGATCAAAAACTCAATGTCTCTATCCGGTGGCATTCCTGGCAACTCTTCCGGAAATACATCAGGAAAATCCTTCACCACTGGTACTTCTTCCTGCACCACTTCTGATAAGCAATTTACTTGTGCTCTCCTCGGCTCGTGCCGTGATATACTTGATCCTTCTTCCTTCTGGTGTGGTGAGCAAAATTGACTTAGTGGAGCAATCTATGTTTCCTCCATACCTTGATAACCAATCCATTCCTAATATCACATCCAATCCTTGGGATTCGAACTATTAGGTGCGAGGGGAAAACATAGTGTCCAATCCTTAATGGTAGTCGATCACACCATTTACTAGCCATGTACTCTGCTCCGGGTGAGGTTACTAGCACGGGTGACCTAAGGGCTTGGGTCGGTAATTTGTACTTATTCACAAATCCCCTTGATATGTATGAATGCGATGCACCAGTATCGAAAAGAACAAGCTGATAAAGGACTTAACCAAAAACTTACCAATTCTTGCATCGGGCTGCTCTTCAACCTCCTCCACATCAATGTGGTTCACCCGTCCCCTGTTGAAAGGGTTGGGCTTCTTTCGAGCTTCCATTGCCATTTCCATTACGCCTATACGGGCAGTCATTGGCATAATGCCCGATCTTGCGGCACTTAAAGCAAGTGATATAACTCAGGTCTACTTTGGTTGGTGTTGACGGGTTGGTGCGGTTACATCCATTGCTTCCTCCATTCCCGTTCCCATTCTTAGTGCCATTATGGTTGTGCGAATTACCTCCTCCATGGGTATCTGAAACTGAATTCCTGATTTAGGGGTATAACGAGGTTTCTGCTTTGGGCTCCAGTTATACTTCCCTGTCCATACTTCCGCTTGCAGTTCTCAATTCTTCTGCTTTCCTTCAATCATGAGGGCTCGGTCTACTAACTCCACGGTAGTTGTTGAAACTTGCTACCATCAACGGCATCTGAACTCATCATTCAGTCCTTCTAGAAACTTCTCACATTTAGCGGCGTCTGTAGCAACGTCATCTGGGGCATAACGTGCTAACTTACTAAAATCATCCACATACTGGCCAACAGTCCTTCCTCCTTGGCGTAAGTTACGAAACTCACGCTTCTTCATGGCCATAGCTCCTGCTGAAACATGGGCGGTCACGAAAAGCTTCTTTGGCCCGATCCCATGTGGCAGTGTCACGAGGTAAGTGGCTGTAAAATTCTCCCACCATGCTGCTGCGGGTCCTTCAAGCTGATGTGCGCAAACTTCACTCTTTCTCCATCATGCATCCTGCTGTGGCCAACTCCCTTCCTATGTTGCGGACCCAGTCGTCTGCAACAATCGGCTCGGTGCTCTTTGGAATACACCGGCGGATTCAGGTCTAAGGAAACGAGTCGGGTGATCCGCGGTGGTGGTGGCGGTGGGTTGTTGTTGTTGTTGTTGTTGCCACAGTTACGCACCAATGTTTGAATCGGTGATTCGCTGCTGGATCAATTGGGTGATCTCTGGCGGGAAAAGCGAACCGGGTCGCGTCTCGGAGGCATCTGATGGGTTTAGAAAAGACGAGAATTTAGAATAGATTGAGGTCTAAGGGGAAATCACTACCCAAATGCACATGAGCAATTGCACACAAAATCACTTCATTCAATCAAACAAGGGCTTACAACGATCTAACTATCGCAAAAGTGCGGGTACTATAATGTTTACATGGAGGGAATACTACTAATATGTGGGGGACTTCTACTAATTTGAACCGGTGGAAGACTCCATGATGTCTGCTCCAGCTTCGTCTTCAAAGTCGGGTTCACTTGGATCCGAATCGGGGTCGTCGATGTTGATGTAGTCGCTTGGGCAACCGACATACTGGTCTTCATTCCTGAGCGCCAACTTCTTATTGAGTTCTTGATCTACGTACTTAAGATCGTTATTGTGTCTTGCTAGAGCTACGATCTCGTCCATGTAGTCCTTGCGTGTAGTCTTTAGTCCTCCTTCGGTTTGATGATCCTTCCTTTGCATTCTGCAACTCCAACATATCATTGCACATTTGGTTCTCTGGCGTCGAATGTGCTGATTTAACTCTGGATGAAAGCTGCAATGGACCTATCCTTCTTGGTCTTGACTATGTCCCATTTGTCATCTCGGCGTCCAAATCTGGTAGATAGTGTCCTTGAGGTCTTCTTGATAAACTTCTCCAATGCGTCCCATGGTGATGTGAGCTGCCATGCTCTTTCCCGGACTCCAAGTTGGTGCATTGAAAACACTATCTATAGGCTTGGTGATTGGGGCGAATGTCCTTCTGGAGCGTGAGCTTGAATCTTCCAGCGCTCCTCTTGAGCAGAGTGGCGTTGAAAGTTCGGTGAAGCTGGGTAGTCCAATGTTCAGTGCTTGGTAACTTCCTTCAAGTGAAATCCAAAAGGTGTGCCTTCATATGGTTGGGTGTACTTGATCTTCGCGTCCGTCATCCTAAAGAGTAGAGAAGATGAGGAGTTAGAAAATGGGAAGAGAGTAGTGATCTATGGCTTTAACTTAGTGGTCGTGTCCCTACAGGTCAACGTGTGCTCGATACCATCTCTGTGGCGACCAGACCGAATGGATCAAGTCTACGTGCTCGGTGTCATCCACTGGATCAAGAATGTTGACACCACACGATACTTGAAGGATTTATAGCAGTAGCAATCACACACTTATTACATCGTTGTCCACAAGGGAACTTATTGCAATAATATGGCTTAAGGCCATCTAATAATAACAATGAAGGCTTGGAAGATAAGTGAGTCCATCAACTCCATCGGCATCCTTGAGTATAGAACCACGACCTAACACCTTACTCGTTTATGCGAAAAGTACGCAGCGTGAAAGTTGCAGCCAGCAGTGCGCACATGGAATATCTTGGCAATGTAACACATAAAGAGCAATGAAGGAATAAGCCTATACTACATGCATATATGGCTGGTGGTAAGGCTCTCTGGTTACATTTTGCATAAAGCTAGTTTTTCCCTACAACAAAGGAATAATTTTGTTTAACTATCATGGTGGTTGTTAAACATTGAGAATGGTTAATGACATCATCAATCCCAATTAAAAAGTACTCATCAAAACCCAATAACTTTTATTAGAAGTAACATGTTGAGATTCACATGATATTCAATTACGAGATACTCAAACGTCCATAACGGGGACATGGCTAATCATGATTAGTTTATACACTCTGCAGAGGTTTGCGCACTTTTCCCCACAAGACTCGATCGCCTCCGCTTGGTTCTCGCACTACATGGTGTTTGAGAAGCGGATGACCGAGACATAGTCTTCGTAAGCGCTAGCACCTTACATGTCGGTAGACCGTACCAACCTACATCCCCTACATCAGCTAGCCTACCCGTAAGAGTTCGTGACAACTTAGTCAACTACGCCAGAGCCCATAATTGGCTTGTGGCTGCACACGGAAGTTTCGGTTTGAATAATCTTATGATCCCTTAGAGCACAGGTGGTGGTCCGAAGAAATACAGGCAAGTCTGATAGAAACCAGGTGCCTCAATCCACCCGGATGTGTGTTTAGGTTGCCACCTTAGATAAACCATTAATTAACAATCTCACATCTGTCATGGATATTCACTCACCCAATCCACGTCTACTAGCATAGCATGGTATAATAAGCAAGCGTAGAAGTGACTCCCAAGGTTTCATAAGTAACGGTGTAATAGGTACTACCTCAATCTACTTCCCAATCCCACAATTTAATTAGATCCTAAACATGCAAGTGGTTGAGGGTTTGATCTAATGCATAAAAAGCTGGGTAGTAGAAAAGGTATGATCAAAGTGTTACTTGCCTTGGCGATGATCCGCTAGACCTAGAGATTCGAAGTAACACGCGGCGCACTCCGGGTGATCTAACGCAGACAAACAACAAGCATACAATAAGTACTCATCTAATGCACAGGGAAAACTTGAATAAACGATCTAACTAGAGAGTTCAACTTAAGAACCCTGGTTCCAAAAAGAATCCAATCAAATCAAGCATCGAAAGTCGAAACTCGAGAGAGAACGACTCGGTTTAGCAATCTGAAACTAGGTCAAAATTTTACAGTAGCAAAACTCCATTTAAGTAGGTTAGTCGGAACGGTGGTTTCAAAGCGAAACTCAGCGCTTGAATCACCTGATTCGATAAACGGCGAGAAAATAAACAGATTTGAAAATTTGATCGGAAATCGAATTGAGAAAATGACGGATTAAATCCGTTTAAAGAAAAACGACGAACGGTTAAAAAGGCGGACGTTCGTTAACAGAACTAATTCAACGAACACGTTCATTAAATCGAACGGTCGGTGAACGTTCATAAAATAATAAAACCGAAAAAAACCATCTAGGTTTTTTTAAAAACCAACAACGCGAGAAAACCGGATCGGTTTTAAAACAAAACCGGATCGGGACGGGCGGCGAGGTCGGCTACCTCCGGTGATCGCCGGGCGGGCTCCGGCGGAAGGCGGCGGTCCGCGGGTCGGCGGGTGGCGGGGTCGGCGAGGGGCGTCGTACGGCGGCGGCCTCGGCGGCGGGCGGCTCGGGTGGAGGCGGCGGCTCGGGGGTGAGGGGAGAGGAGGCGGCGGGTTATAAGGAGGGTCGGTTCCTTGGGGAGGGCAAGCCGAGGCGTGGCGGCGAGTCCGAGCCGGACGGTCGGCCGGGCGGCAGGTGGGACTCCTCCGCAGGCTTGAGGGGAAGGGGAGATGGGCCGGGCGGCGGCGGCTGGGCCCTTGGCCCAGGCGGGCGGCGGCGATTGTTTCTTTTTTTTTTAAACAAACTTAAACAAAATAAAATCAAACCAAACGAACTCCAAATTAAATAAAATTAATTTTCCCCAACTCCTAAAAATGAGTCGAACAAAATGAACTTTAAAACGGGCAAAATGCATATTTTTTAAATGCTCATTTTTTTGCGAAAGCAAATAAGTCTTCAAAACCAAAATTTGATTTATTTGTAAAATCTTCATTTTTCCTAAATGTTGGGAAAGTCATATTATTCCCTCTCTTAAATTTTGTATCGGAAAAACTTTATGAAGATAATTAAATAAATCCAATGATCCTATTTTCAAAATTTGAGAAATCCCAAATATGAAAATAATGAAATCTCCAACTCTCTCCGAAGGTCCTTGAGTTGCGTGAAATTTTCTAGGATCGGAAAAATGCGAGAAAATATGATATGCATGATGACCTAATGTATAACATTCCAAACTGAAAATTTGGGATGTTACATCCTAATTTAAATTAAATAATATCATCTGGTTTGTTTGAGTTTGAATCAAATTTGATCAATTTCATTAAATTTCGTTTGAAATGCAACCATACTATGCGACCAGCTTTAAATGGCTTGCTCTCACATCTGTATCCACGGACAGTTCCCTCTCTGTGTGAATGAATTGCCTATCCGTTTGCGGGTCAGATTTGGAGATGCTCATAGCATCGTTCCACCAGGCCCACTGCCGGGTACCGATCTAGTAGTGGCAAATTTTTGTGTTTTACCCTTTTGTGGTACTATTTCACGATATGACCCCCGTTTGAAAAAAATTCAAGATCTGACCCTTTTTCCTACCGCCAGGGGTCCCGGCGATAGCCCCCGACACCCTACCGCCGGGGTCCCTGGCGGAAGGTGACCTGATGGCGCTTGACGGACGCCAGCTGCAACTGACATGGAAAAGAGCCCTACCGCCACATATCCTGGCGGTAGGCTACTCACACCTACCACCAGGGGCCCTGGCGGTAGGGTCCTGGGGTGGATAAGGTTGGAAGGGGGGACCTTTGGTCCCCCCATACTCACTCATTCAGCACAAGTCACCCCACACCTGTCCCCGGAGCTCAAGTCACCCCCTCTCTCTTTCTATCACAAGAGCCTCGCAAATCTCTCTCATTTGGTTGACATTTCTCCAGTGGATTCGTAGCACTTTCATCACCCAAGGTACCTCTCTCACTTACCCTCATTTGATTGGTTGAGATCATTATTTTGTGTGCATTTCCTCATTTTATTGCATACCCTAGTTCATCATTTTTGTGTGGTCAAATCAATTAGTATGATGCATTTAGGGTTATGTTTGTGATTTCCTTATATATTATGTTCGTAGAATTGTTTGTAGAATTGTTTTTGTACCTAGATCTAGTTTTGTGATAGTGGTCATCTTAGGGGTTAGGGTTAGGCTTAAGTAAATAATTAAGGCTAAGATCACCTTAATAGTAACCAAGTGTTGTGCTCCATTTGATTTATTTTGTGTTTTGTTGTGTCACATCCCTAGTTCTGGTATGACGTAGACTAGCTAGTCATGTGTGCATCATGTTTAAATTCCATTTAAATTTGAATGGGGATTTGTGAAACCCACAGAATCATTTCTGGAAATGACCCAGATAAAAATTGCCCCAAAAAGTTCCAAGAAAATTTTCATGTTGCTCTCTGAAAATATTGGACAGAGATAAAAATCAAACCAATATTTCCAGGAGCTCATAAGTATTTATTTTGGGCATTTGGAGTTAATGCAGTAATTATTTGCTTTGGATATATATTGTTACATATATAAAATATTGTCCAAAAATTATGCCAGTTATTGAGGAGCTTTGGAATAATACCACTAGCCCCTATGAAAATTGGCATAAGAATATAAAATGGTTTAGTAATTTTATTAAACCAAACAAATGACAGAAAAATAGAAAAGAAACAGAGATGGAAAACCTACCTGTGCTTACCTGCGGCCCAACTCCTGTGCTGGCCTAGCACTGTGCGGCCCATCTGGAACAGCCCGCCAGCGCCGTCGTCCTCCTGGCGCCAGTCGGCCAGGCGTGTGGCCGTGGCGCCTGACACGGCCGTGCCGCCACGCCACTGCCTGGCCTCCCCTCATCGCTGGAAGCCCCGCGCGACGCCAGGCGCCGCCCCGCACCTCTCTCACTCCCTCTCGTTCCTCCCCCTCCCCTGGATCTCTCTCTTCCACTGTGCCCGAGCGCCACCGTCGCCGCCGCTCGCTGTTGCCGCGCCCCCCGCCACGGCCTCGCCTCTCCGACAAGCCCAGGAGCTCCGCCTCCTTGCGCTGAAGCCCTCCGTCGAGCCACGCAAGCCGGAGCGCCCCGAGGAGCCGTCAATGTCGCCATCTTCGCCTCCGGCCGCCGTGGATCCCCATCGCCGCCCCGCCGACTCCAGCCCCTCCCCAAGCTCCCCGAGGCAACCGATGCAACAGCCGTGAGCTCCTCTCCGTTTCCCCTCCATCCTCTCGCTCGATTATGTGCCCTAGTGCCGCTCCCTGTCGTCACCGAAGCTCGCCGGCGCCGTGTCCGTCATCATCATCGCTAGCGACCCTTTAGCTAACCCGAGCAGCGGCGTGCTCGAAAGCTCGAGAACCCCATGCGGCCACCGGCTCGCTTCGCTAAGCGCCTTTGCAGTTCTCGCGCCCGTGGCGCCGAAGCTCCCGCCACCGCCTCGCTCGTCACCGCCGACGCCACAGCTCACCTCAGCTCCAGCCGATGCCGCCATTGGATGCGCGAGACTCTCAACTCTCCTTAGCCGCAAACCGCGTCCAAAACCGAGCCCTGTGGGCGTTTCCCGAGCCGTGCCACCGTCTCGGGCCTCGCCGGCGTCGACCCGCCGGCGAGTTGACCCCGTTTGACCTGGGGGTTGACTCCCCTGGGTCAACGAAAGGTGGGACCAGAGCCCTGCTAATTTTAGCTTAGCACTAATTAACCTTTAGTTAACACACTAAGTCACTGACATGCGGGCCCAGGCCCCACTGACAGTTTAGTTAGTATTAACTTAACCCAGTTATTTTGTTGTTACACTGATGTATGGGTCCCACGGGTTAGGTTTAACCTGGCCGACCCAGTTGACCTGCTGACGTCACACCTATGTCATGCTGACGTAGTAACTTATTTTCGGATTTATTCTTATACAGGAAATTCCAGAAAATAGCCAAAACTTCTAAAAATCATAGAAAATCAACCGTAGCTCCAAATCAAACAAGTTATATATGAAAAATGATCAGAAAAATCCAATCTATCCATCTGTACCATTTCAATGCATGTTGGAACAACTTAAAGTTGCTGTTTAGGACATTTCAATTAAATGGCATTTAAACCCTCACATATGGAGTTTGGAATTTGAACCTAGTGTTCAAACCAACTCCATTTAACTTGTTGCTAGTTGCATTAGGCCAATAAACAGCATATTGCCATGTCACATTCATGCATCATTTTGTTGCATGGCATTGATTGTGTTTCTTCTGTGTTGCCGGTATTTGTCCCCTCTCGATAGACGTGGTTTCGACGATGAGTTCGATGACACCGATGAAGAACTATATTATCTTCAGAAGTGCCAGGCAAGCAAAACCCCCTTGTTCATTCGATACAATCCCACTCTCTCGCTCCTGCTCTCTTTTACTGCATTAGGACAACAACGATTTATTTGTTACTTGCTGCGATAGCTGAACCCTTTTCCTCTGCATGACCTGTCATTGCCACAGTAAATAGATGAAACCCACTAGCATGAGTAGGAGTTGTTTGAGCCCTGATGTGCCTACTCATACATGCTTGTTTGTCATGCCTGCTACTGCTTAGAATTGAGTCAGGTCTGATTCATCGGGGATGAATCGGAGGTGTGTGAACATGTCCTACTATTGAGAGCTAAGTGTGTGAACACGATTTGGTAAAGGTAGCGGTGAGAGGCCATGTAGGAGTACATGGTGGGTTGTCTCATTGCAGCCGTCCCCAGGAACTGAGTTCTGTGTTTGTGATCCATGAAACAGTTACTACCACACATTGGGTTCCGGTAACTCGGCCCCTCTCGGCTTATTAATCGCCTCGATCTCTCTCGGGAGTTGCAACTAGTTTACGGTGTTTGTAGGATATGTGTTGGGGGCCGTGCGTGGCGCTGACCCTAGGGGTGGGCTATGTTGCGGTAGAGACACGAGGCACGGTGTACCGGACGCCCGTTTGGTGCCTCGGGAACCCTGCTCTCATCGTTTGGGGCCGTGGCGACACCCCGGCCGGATCTCCTTGCGGATGGAACCCGAATAGGCGATGAACCTGGACTAGGGACTTGTGTGGTTAGTCAGGTCGTGGCCGACTCCCTCGCCAGGCTTCCGCTTGAAGGTTGCCGAGATACACGACGTGTACTTGGTGGTAAGTGGCGAGAGCGTGCGTGAAGAAGTACACCCCTGCAGGCTTAACATTATCTATTCGAATAGCCGTGTCCGCGGTAAAGGACTTCTGGGTTGCCTGTACAGTTCATAGACAAGTGAAAGTGGATACTCTAAAATGCGCAAGATAAGCGTGAGTGCTATGGATGGCGTTCTCGTAGGGAGACGGGAGCAGATCCATAGTGGTGTATTGGTATGGTGAATATGTGGACTCGTGTGCGCCACCTCAAAAGAGTTACTTGCAGTCGTAGTTTAGGATAGCCACCGAGTCAAAGCTGGCTTGCTGCAGTTAAACTCCACCACCCCTTTGTTGATAATGATGCAATGTAGTTAGTTCTGATGTAAGTTTTGCTGAGTACATTTGTACTCACGTTTGCTTATTTTATGTTTTGCAGAGAGATGTCAGTCTTGCTAGTAGTTCCGTGTGGACTTCGATGTTTAGCTTGATACCTCAGCTACGATCTTGTGCCCTCGGCGAGATCTAGTAGTTAGTCGGGCTTATCAGCCTTTTCCATTTGTAGATGTCACGTACTTTCGGACATGTTAAGCTTCCGCTTGTGCCTTTATTTGTATGCTCTGAATGTTGGGTCATGAGACCCATGTTTGTAATATCTCGCTCCTCGGAGCCTAATGAATAAATACTTTGAGTCGTAGAGTCCTGTTGTGATGCCATGTTGTATTTGCACATATTGAGCATATTGTGTGTATGGTTGAAATGCTTGGTATGTGTGGGATCCGACAATCTAGTTGTTTATCCTTGGCAGTCTCTCTTATGGGGAAATGTAGTCTAGTGCTTCCTTGAGCCATAGTAGTCCGCTTCTGACCAGTTCACTGAGTCCGCTAGCCCAAAGACTACCGCTGTGGCGCTGGACTTGTCGGCATGTGTTTCACTTCGTTCATGTGTCTGTCCCTTCGGGGAAATGTCACGCATAACATCCGGAGTCCTGCCTAGCCTGCTACAGCCCGGGTTCCCGTAGTCCTGTTAGCCTAGTGCTACAGCCCGGATTCACATGCTGCAGACCGACATGCTCGAAGTTGATTCATGTATGCCTGTCCCCATGGGTTAGTGCCGCTTTGGGTTCACGACTAGCCATGTCGGCCAGGGTTCTCTGTCATATGGATGCTAGCGACACAATAATATACGAGAGCCAAAAGGCATAAACGGTCCCGGGCCATGGTAAGGCGACACCTGTGGGAATACCGTGCGTGAGGCCGCAAAGTGATATGAGGTGTTACCGGCTAGATCGATATGATTTGGAATCGAGGTCCCGACAGCTTTGGTATCGAGCTGTTGCTTGTAGGATAACCAAGCCAAACTGGTCGAAGTTGTGTCTAGAAATGCTTTAGTTATGTAAGGGAATTGATTGTGGAAGGGAACGCAAGGCTCTTTTTACTCCTTATACCTCATGGCCTTCTGATCTGAGTCATCCTCTTCTCTTTTACGGGGTTTAAGAACTAGGCTTCTCATCTATCTATCAGGATGACGTGTTACTAATCCATAGACCTTTAAGATTGTTGGTTTTGAGCCCCAGTTCAGTTTCTACTACTTTCTGTGTTCATAGTTGGTCTCGGAACCTTGATTTTGAGCTTCTGAGTGGTAATGCCACCATTTTTGCAGGATGTCTCAAATCATTTTGAGCATTTACAGCCGTTATGCTTTCCGAGTCATCCCAGGTTTCTAATTAGTCTGATGCATTTGCAAATCCCTTCTTCCCACCCCGTTGTTCCTTTGGGTCAGGATAAGCACACTAATCGGTAAGTTGAGGTACTTTGTTGCCTCGGCATATATGTTGGAGCTATTATTATGACCCTAGGTGTTTAGGAAGTCACCTAGTAATTTAGCAATGCTTTTGTATCCCAGTGTGATGATTACGCCATCAATCTCGAAAGCATCCCGTGATGTTATTAGTTAGTAGGCATTCTATTCCTGGGTTCTTGAACCCAGATTCACCCTACTTCATGTTGTTAGTATTTGCTAGTTCCTTTAGGATATTAGTAACCTTATGACAGTCCTCGAGGTCCGTGGTATCTCATTCTTCCAAATACCATGAACCATCCTTGGCAGGAGTTCCTTTGAACCAAAAGGTCACAACAAGAGTGCTCTCGATGAGTTCCCCATTCTATATTGTGACTCTGCCAGTTCTACCTTCTCCGCATGGGTTATCCGGAAGAAATGTTGAACTTTGCTCGACATACTAATCCATGCCTCCACAACTCGAAAAGTTATATGTTCCTTTGAGTTGTCCCTCTTCATTGTATTCCGACCTTCGTCTATCAATTGATAGTCAGGAGTAATTGTGCATTCATGTTCATCGATGCCTATTACTCATGTGGTCCGTCAAGCCATTCTATTCCGGAATGACTAGGAGAAACAAACTCCAGTACTTCATCCATATCCAGGATTGGGTCAAAGCAGTTGTGTTCCGCATATCAAAATGCTAATCTAGCTCTTGTTCTGTTCTACCCTGGAGTATTACCATATTTATATCAAGAATATCATGGGGCTTGCACACCATTCTATGAACTCTTGATACAGTGATACTTCTCGCCCTCATTATTCATTTCTCGGCTCCTGTGTTGTTGTAACCGGAATGCCGACAAGTGAATTGTGGTGTGTGAAATCGATACTCCTAGCAACCTCGTTGCTTGGTAGTTAATGGACAATATTCTCATTCTTAGCGTGTTGGTTAGTAAATCATCATCCTAAGATTGATCGTGCTACCTAGTCCTTATTCTGGTGCACTCTTCGATCAATGAGTTAGGATTATATCAATCCCTTGCTCTTTGATCATATCGTCTTGCCCTGAAAAGCAAGATTGTTCTCGAGCTTAGTAATATATCGGTGGTTTGTGATATTCTAAATATCTTCTCGGAAGTATCACCAGGTTGTCACCTGACCGCTATGTTGAGTTCGTGATCAAGTTGGTTTTCTTGTAAACCACCCTTTCTCCAAGAATCTGTGTTGGGTACCCTGAACTAGTTGGTTAAGCTAAACAACAACTTGGAGAGTTGGAAGATAAAAGTTTGTCTAACTTAGTTCATCTCCAAGGGATATCCCGGTGTGTGTGTGTTGAAGAAAGATGATATCTTCATCGATTGGTCCCTGTGATCAGTTGTTGGATCTATTGCCTTGTCAAAACTTTGACTTGAGTATGGCTATCGTCAAGTCAAATCAGAACCAACGATGTTCGTAATGTTGTCTTACTCCTGGTTGATCCCTCGAGCATACACCATTACATCTTTTGGTCTGACCAATGCTATCACCGTGTTCACGTGATGGTGGAAGTCGATGATATGGAAATTCCGATGAGTTGTTGTTGAGCCCATCGACATTTTGTCTCCCCATGATTCATGTTGAACATCAACCTAGTGTTGGAAACTTTGTAAGTAATGCCTTCGTGTTCCGTTCATGAAGCCTATGCTTGGATGGAAGAAGTGACTTCCTCGAATTTATGTGATTTAGGTGTAAGTTGCCGCCATGAATTTGAGAAAGGTTTGTTTTGCTTCCTTTGGAATCATCCCAAGTCCGTCATGCATTCGTGCGAGGTATTCTATGGTTTGGTAGATTAATTACCTCCACTCTATTTGTATTCCGTAGCACACCAAGCCACTGATTGATTTGTTCAAGGAGAAGAAGTTCCTTCTTCAGAGCATGCCTTATGCAAGGACTTCAGTATCCTCGTTGATGGTTCCCAACCAGAACTCGGTAGTGTTTCATTATAAGACTGCCATGTGGTCATGCTTGTCTGGGACAGCGTGTTCACATGTTTGTAGCGGAACACACTCATGTTTTGGAGCTTAGTACCGTAGTCCATCTCCCGAGAATCTAGCAACGTCTTCTCGTCGATTTATGTTGCAAAATTTAATTTTTCTTTCTAGACTTGATGAGTCTGGAATACCCTGACACCAACCAGATCTGAATCTCAGGCAGATATGATGGTTGGAACTTCTTCCAAGAACTATGATATAGGTTCTAGTGAAGTGGACGCACCTAGCTGGAAGCACTATTATTATAGTATCTTGATTAATTCGTTTGGACACTACCCACGAGGATTTCGCATGACTTAATCTAGAAGTTGTTCCTTATGAATTTTGTGCTCCCGAAGTCCGACCTTTACTTGATGGCCATATTGATGTTTTTTTAAGCATGACTGTGGTAGCTAGAACATCAAGGAGAACATTAGAAGCGGAGTGCTAAATGTCCCTCTGTCGATCATCCAGATTTGCTTCTTTGGCATTGCTAAGGAAAAATCTGAGAAAGTGATGTCCCCCTTTGCACCTGCATCCTCCATCACCGTTCATCATGGTAGTATGATGTGTTGCCAGTATCCTCGGCACGGATGTTGGTAAAACCTTGATGAATATGGAAATGCTCAAGTTCTTGAAAGCACGCTCAGTCACTAGGTTATATCCTTGGTATCAACTGGAATGTGCCTTCCATTTGCCGAGTTGTTCTATAACCATAGTTTCCTTTCCAATCTGAGTATGCCAATCCTTCCAACTCCTTCAAACGATCGTTTGTGATTGCCTTAGGCTGGCATAAAGGGTTTCAATGATCTCTGTATCAAAAGTAATTCTTTTGCCACTTAAGGGAATAATTCTAAGAGTCACCTTCTCTAAGGTGCCCCGTTATGGAATCATGGCAGTTATTTCATCGCTATCTTGAAACCATTCACCATCTCCTCAAGAGTGGAATTGTTGCCTACCAAATTGAACCCCGTCATACATTCCTCCATCCCTCCCAAGTGTGTTTGATCATCTCAGCTCAAGAGGTGTTCTTTGCCTCATTCCGTGAGTTTATAAATGGGTTGCTTTCGATCCTCGAGAGGATGGATTCCTCTAGAGTTTTCATTTCTTCTCGTGGTCATGTTGAATGGAGTTCTCAAAGCAAGATGTCAAGATCAAAATGATGCAATGAATCAACATTTTCGAGAAGAGCAATTGGATCTTGAAGATTGTGATAGCTTTGTGTCCCTCCTGTCTTCTTACCTCACGTCTTGAATCTCGGACGAGATTCTTGTTTAGTGAGGCGAGTTGTCACATCCCTAGTTCTGGTATGACGTAGACTAGCTAGTCATGTGTGCATCATGTTTAAATTCCATTTAAATTTGAATAGGGATTTGTGAAACCCTCAGAATCATTTCTGGAAATGACCCAAATAAAAATTGCCCCAAAAAGGTCCAAGAAAATGTTCATGTTGCTCTCTGAAAATATTGGACAGAGATAAAAATCAAACCAATATTTCCAGGAGCTCATAAGTATTTATTTTGGGCATTTGGAGTTAATGCAGTAATTATTTGCTTTGGATATATATTGTTATATATATATAATATTGTCCAAAAATTATGCCAGTTATTGGGGAGCTTTGGAATAATACCACTAGCCCCTACGAAAATTGGCATAAGAATATAAAATGGTTTAGTATTTTTATTAAACCAAACAAATGACAGAAAAATAGAAAAGAAACAGAGATGGAAAACCTACCTGTGCTTACATTCGGCCCAGCTCTGTCTTGGCCCAGACCTTTATCTTGACCCATCTGGACAAGCCCTTGCCGTCGTCCTCCTGGCGCCCGATCGGCCAGGCGTGTGGCAGTCTTGGCGCCTGCAGCCGTGCCACGCCGCCACCTGCACTGCTGGCCTCCCCTCATCGCTTTGGAAGCCCAGCTGACGCCACGCGCCGCCCCGCACCTCTCTCACTCCCTCTCGTTCCTCCTCCTCCCCTGGATCTCTCTCTTCCGTCGTGCCCGAGCGCCACCGTCGCCGCCGCTCGCCGTTGCCGCGCCCCCCGCCACGGCCTCGCCTCTCCGACAAGCCAAGGAGCTCCGCCTCCTTGCACTTAAGCCCTCCGTCGAGCCACGCAAGCCGGAGCGCCCCGTGGAGCCGTCACCGTCGCCATCTTCGCCTCCGGCCGCCGTGGATCCCCATCGCCGCCCCGCCGACTCCAGCCCCTCCCCGAGCTCCCCGAGGCCACCGTCGCAACCGCCGTGAGCTCCTCTCCGTTTCCCCTCCGTCCTCTCGCTCGATTATGTGCCCTAGCGCCGCTCCCCTTCGTCACCGAAGCTCGCCGGCGTTGTGTCCGTCGTCATCATCGCTAGCAGCCCCGCCTAGCTAACCCGAGCACGCAGGCGTGCTCAAGGAGCTCCCAGGAGCCCCACGCGGCCACCAGCTCGCTCGCTAGCGCGCTGCGGTCCTCGCGCCCGTGGCGCCGAAGCTCCGGCCACCGCCTTGCTCGTCACCGCCGATGCCAAAGCTCACCTCAGCTCCAGCCGATGCCGCCGTTGGATGCGCGAGACTCTCAGCTCTCCGTAGCCGCAAACCGCGTCCAAAACCGAGCGCTTTGGGCGTTTTCCGACCCGCGCCACCGTCTCGGGCCTCGCCGGCGTCGAGCCGCCGGCGAGTTGACCTCGTTTGACCTGGGGTTTGACTCCCCTGGGTCAATGAAAGGTGGGACCAGAGCCCTGCTAATTTTAGCTTAGCACTAATTAACCTTTAGTTAACACACTAAGTCACTGACATGTGGGCCCAGGCCCCACTGACAGTTTAGTTAGTATTAACTTAACCCAGTTATTTAGTTGTTACACTGACGTATGGGTCCCACAGGTCAGGTTTGACCTGGCCGACCCAGTTGACCTATGTCATGCTGTCGCAGTAACTTATTTTCTGGATTTATTCTTATACAAGAAATTCCAGAAAATAGCCAAAACTTCTAAAAATCATAGAAAACTAACCGTAGCTCCAAATCAAACAAGTTATATATGAAAAATGATCAGAAAAATCCAATCTATCCATCTGTACAATTTTCATGCATGTTGGAACAACTTAAAGTTGCTGTTTAGGAAATTTCAAGTAAATGGCATTTAAACCCTCACATATGGAGTTTGGAATTTGAACCTAGTGTTCAAACGAACTCCATTTAACTTGTTGCTAGTTGCATTAGGCCAATAAATAGCATATTTCCATGTCACATTCATGCATCATTTTCTTGCATGGCATTGATTGTGTTTCTTCTGTGTTGCCGGTATTTGTCCCCTCTCGATAGACGTGGTTTCGATGATGAGTTCGATGACACCGATGAAGAACTATATTATCTTCAGAAGTGCCAGGCAAGCAAAACCCCCTTTTTGATTCTGATACAATGCCACTCTCTCGCTCCTGCTCTCTTTTACTGCATTAGGACAACAACGATTTATTTGTTACTTGCTGCGGCAGCTGAACCCTTTTTCTCTGCATGACCTGTCATTGCCACAGTAAATAGATGAAACCCACTAGCATGAGTAGGAGTTGTTTGAGCCCTGATGTGCCTACTCGTACATGCTTGTTTGTCATGCACCTCTTCTTTGAGAGTTGAGTCGGTCTGATTCATCGGGGATGAATCGGAGGTGTGTGAACATGTCCTCTTGTTGAGAGCTAAGTGTGTGAACACGATTTGGTAAAGGTAGCGGTGAGAGGCCATGTAGGAGTACATGGTGGGTTGTCTCATTGCAGCCGTCCCGTGAACTGAGTTACGTGTTTGTGATCCATGAAACAGTTACTACCACAAATTGGGTTCCGGTAACTCGGCCCCTCTCGGCTTATTAATCGCCTCGATCTCTGTCTAGGAGTTGCAACTAGTTTCTGGTGTTTGTAGGATATGTGTTGGAGGCCGTGCGTAGCGCTGACTCTAGGGGTGGGCTATGTTGCGGTAGGGACACGAGGACGGTGTACCGGGACGCCCGTTTGGTGCCTCGGGAACCCTGCTCTCATTGTTCGGGGCCGTGAGCGACACCCCGGCCGGATCTCCTTGCGGATGGAACCCGAATAGGCGATAAACCTGGACTAGGGACTTGTGTGGTTAGTCAGGTCGTGGCCGACTCCCTCGCCAGGCTTCCGCTTGAAGGTTGCCGAGATACACAGCGTGTACATGGTGGTAAGTGGGAGGCGTGTGTGAAGAAGTACACCCCTGCAGGTTAACATTATCTATTTGAATAGTCGTGTCATGGTAAAGGACTTCTAGGTTGCTGTATAGTTCATAGACAAGTGAAAGTGGATACTCTAAAATGTGCAAGATAGCGTGAGTGCTATGGATGGCGTTCTCGTGAGGAGGAGGCGGATCCATAGTGGTGTATTGGTATGGTGAATATGTGGACTCGTGTGCGCCATCTCAAAAGAGTTACTTGCAGTCGTAGTTTAGGATAGCCACAGAGTCAAAGCTGGCTTGCTTAAGTTAAACTCCACCACCCCTTTGTTGATAATGATGCATATGTAGTTAGTTCTGATGTAAGTCTTGCTGAGTACATTTGTACTCACGTTTGCTTATTTTATGTTTTGCAGAGAGATGTCAGTCTCGCTAGTAGTTCCGTGTGGACTTGACGTTTAGCTTGATACCTCATTACGATCTTGTGCCCTCGGCAGATCAGTAGTTAATCGGGCTTATCGGCCTTTTTCATTTGTAGATGTACGTACTTTCAGACATGTTAAGCTTTCGCTTGTGCCTTGATTTGTATGTTTCAATGTTGGGTCATGAGACCCATGTTTGTAATATCTCGCTCCTCGAGCCTAATAAATAAATACTTTGAGTCGAGAGTCCTGTTGTGATGCCATGTTGTATTTGCACATATTGAGCATATTGTGTGTATGGTTGAAATGCTTGGTATGTGTGGGATCCGACAATCTAGTTGTTTATCCTTGGCAGCCTCTCTTATGGGGAAATGTAGTCTAGTGCTTCCTTGAGCCATAGTAGTCCGCTTCTGACCGGTTCACTGGAGTCCTGCTAGCCCGACACTACTGCTCGGGGCGCTTGGCGGCCGGCATGTGTTTCACTGTTCTCAGATTCTGCCCTTTGGGGAAATGTCACGCGTAACATCCGGAGTCCTGCCTAGCCTGCTACAGCCTGTGTTCCCGTAGTCCTGTTATCCCAGTGCTACAGCCCGGATTCACACGCTGCTAACCGACATGCTCGAAGTTGATTCATGTATGCCTGTCCCCATGGGTTAGTGCCGCTTTGGGTTCACGACTAGCCATGTCGGCTCGGGTTCTCTGTCGTATGGTGCTAGCGACACTATCATATACGTGAGCCAAAAGGCGCAAACAGTCCCGAGCCATGGTAAGGCGACACCCGTGGGAATACCGTGCGTGAGGCCGCAAAGTGATATGAGGTGTTACCGGCTAGATCGATGTGATTTGGAATCGGGGTCCTGACATGTTGATTGTCATCTTAGACCCGTATATTCATGTAGGATGGACATTGCAGCTATGAGTCTGGCGGTAGCGTGTGAGAAGGTTGTAGCGGAGCGACACCATGGTATGTTGAGGGAGCTTCAAGCATGGTTAAAGAGTTGTGATGAGGCAAATGCGACCATGATGGATTTCAGCAAGTATCACTTTATCAAGGAACCTTTGTGCTGGTAAGGAGAAAAAAGTTTTCTCGAGGCTTGTGAAAGAAAAAAAGAAGATACTTGATGAGCTGCAGGAGCTGGAATATGCTTGAAGACACGCTTTGGCAATGGAGATTGTGTTCTCTGTCAGCAAAGTAGACTTTCAGGAGCTGGACTTGACAAAACCCGGACAGGTCATTGGATGGGCAATCAAACAAGGCGTGTCAAAGAATCCAAACCGCCGTGCTCGATGGGGCTGGTTCCGCGAAACGAATGGTGTGTTGGGTCATTGGGAAAGATCTGCCGACTTTCAATTGAAGCCTAATCCTGAGCATGACCAACAAATTGAACGTCTTATATGTTTTAGAGCTATTTTCCGGTGTAGAAAATGTTTGCTCGAGCTTGAGCTTGTAGTTTGAACTCATGTCATTTGAATCGGTAGATGTTTTAAGTCAATTGAACAAGTGTCATTTTTGGATGTAATGAACTATGTTGAGTCATGCATGTCCTTGCTACTTGATCATTTTTGGATGTTAGTGGATGTTAGTTGATAGAAGTTTGTAAAAAGGGGTGAAATAACTCTATTTTGAGGGGGGTTAGCACCTTACCGCCGAGGGGTCTGGCGGTAGGTTGGCCACCCTACCGCCAGAGAACAGCCAATCTTGGTTACAACAAGGATTTGAGTGGGTTGGCACCCTACCGCCAAGGGGTCTGGCGGTAGGGTAACCAACCCTACCGAGAAAAGCCCGAAGTCCGTTACAGCAGCTAAATTCAAAGGGTTGGGACCTGATAACCCACAAGTATAGGGGATCGTTTGTAGCATTCTTCGATAAGTAAGAGTGTAGAACCCAACAAGGTGCTAAAGGTAGAACAAATATTCCCTCAAGTTCTACCGACCACCGATACAACTCTACGCACACTTGACGTTTGCTTTACCTAGAACAAATGTGAAACTATTTTGTAGGTGTGATGCTAGAACTACTTTGCAAGAATAAAACTAGGATTACTTTGCAAGATAATATAAGTTAGTTGTTTAGTAAAAAGGTTTTGTCAAACAAGAAAGTATTTGTCCCAAGGTAATTGATAACTAGACCGGTAATCATTCTTGAAATTTTATATGAGGGAGAGGCATGAGCGAACATAATTTCTCTACTTGGATCATATGCACTTATGATTGGAACGCTAGCAAGCATCCACAACTAAAGATCATTAAGGTCGTAAAACGCAACCATAGCATTAAGTATCAAGTCCTCTTTACTCCCATACGCCATGACCCACTTACTCGGGTATGTGCTTTTGTCACTCACGCCACCCACCATAAGCGAATCATGAACATATTGCAACACCTTACAGTGGAGATCCCCCCATTTGCATGACACGAAGGGCACCGTAGGACAACACCATAAATAAAATATACACACATACCAAGCAAGATCACGATTAACCCTAGGACAAAACAGATCTACTCAAACATCATTGGATAGCCAAATATCATTGGGAAATAATATATGGAGTTGAGCACCATGTTTAAGTAGAGATTACAGTGGGTAGAAGGGAGATTACACCGCTGCATAGAGGGGGGAGACTTGGTGTTGACGGTAGAAAGATTTTTTATGTAGATCGCCGTTACGATCCTTGCCCCGGCGGCATTCCGGTGCCACCGAGAGAGAGGGGGAGAGAGCCCCCCCCCTCCTTTTTATTCTTCCTTGGCGTCCCCCTAGATGGGAGGAGAGCTCCCCCTCTGGTCCATGATCTCCATGGTGGCTGAGGGGCGGCAGCCCCTACGAGATTGGATATGTCTCTCTGTTCTTTTCTGTTTCGCGTTCCTGTTTTCTCGCCCTTCACCGTTTCTTAAATTCCCGGAGATCCGTAACTCCGATTGCGCTGAAATTTTTACACGATTTTTTCCATAAATTATCTTTCTTGCGCCCGGAGAAGGGCCCCAACTTACGGGGAGGGCACAAGACACCTGGGCGCGCCCTGGTGGGTTGTGGAGGCCATGGGCCTCCGTTAGCGTTGATTCCACCTCCCAAAAATTATAAATATTCCAAAATAATTCTCTGTAAATTTTTATCGCGTTTGGACTTTGTTTGATATGGATATTCTGCGAAAAAACATGCAACAAACAGGAACTGGCACTAGGCACTAGATCAATAGGTTAGTCTAATAAATCATATAAAATGTTGCCAAAAGTATGTGAAAGTTGTATAATATTGGCATGAAACAATCAAAAATAATAGATACGACGGAGACGTATCAGGATCCTGCCGCCAAGGGGTCTGGCGGTAGGGTAGCCGACCCTACCGATAGAAAAAGCTCCACGTCCGTTACAACAGCTAAATTCGAAAGGGGCACCCTAAAGCTAGCTCGTCTGGCGGTAGGGTCCCTACCGCTAGGGCCTCTGGCGGTAGGTTTAAAAACAGAGCACACACTCTGCTTTTGTTGATTTTACACAACGCACAATAGTTTATCATAGTAATTTATGATAATAACAAAGAAATTCCAGACAAACTTTGGTCTACGAGATAGTTCTCACGACAAATTCATTACAAATGTCAAATTTAGGTATACGAGGTAGTTCACGACACATGGCTTCTTGCCTTAGTACTAGATCATTCATGATAAATGTGGCATGGCTTCATCCGGTTACATGACGAGTCCACCGAAGCGGAGGCCCTACTGAGTCATACGAGGCCATTTCCCCTTCTTGTCACGTGCCTCATCCTCCTCTTGCGCCTCGCGAGCCTTTGCAAGCTTTAGTGCCCTCTCCTCCTCACGATCAAGCTTCACTTGGCGTGCCCTCTCCTCATCTCGTTTCTTCCGCTCCAACCTCTCCTTCTGACGATGCTCCTCCTCCAAACCTCTTCGAAATGATTCTTCGAACCGCCGTTGGCGCCTAAGACAATCTTGATATTGGTCCTTTTGGACATCTTCTGGCACTTCATGATCTATCCATGTGAAGTACTTGCATATAGGAGGCGATGACTGCATACATAAAATTCGTTAGTGTTCACACAAATTTGAGAGCAACATGTTACTTCTAAGACATACCGGCGGTAGGTCAGAGGGGTTAGTTGGAAGTGCACGATCATCGGCATAGTTGGGGCATACAAAATATCTCCTTCCCTCCGTCCATGACTTCTTTCAGTCGGTGGACACCTTCACCTTGCAAACATCTCCACACCAACATGGTGGGATTTTCATATCTTTCTCCTTCACCTTGTCCAAAGAGCGTTCTCCCACTTGTTCGGCGTGTCTTCTTGGTTAGCACACGGTGGCCTCGTCATGGAATCGGATGAAGCCATGCCTAAAACAATTAAAGATGTTAAGTCAAACATATGAACACATTGACATGTAAAGAAGCAAAACATTAAAGATGTTAAGAAAATATATCAACAAATTGACATGTATGGAGACAAGTAGTACCATTCACATTAGTTCAACCATCCGGATTTAGCAACACGTCCATAGGCCTTCCTCTATCAACCCGACGTGTCCTAGAACCACCGGATCCACGATCACCACCTCTCGTCCGTCCTCCATGGCCCCCTCTAGACTAGCCCTTCCTCCACGCCCCCTCCAAGGCTAGTCCTTCCTCCACGGCCCCCTCCAAGACTAGTCCTTCCTCCTCGTGTGCCGGCAAAACCTCCTCTACTGCCACGTGTTTGACTAGTGCTCATGTTGGTTCTGGGTCTTTTCGTGCATCTCCTAATGTTGTTTCCCGTCTTGTTGAATTCTCCACAATTGTTGGTGTCTGGTGCCTCCATGAAATGACCACTACCAAATTGCTTCATTCCGATGTATCCGGCTAGATGATCCATGTCACACCTGAACCTCTTCCTTCTTCTTCTTCCCCTCATAGGCACCATGAGTGCGGGATCTGGCACAATGTGTGGGCCATCATACTCAGGCCATTATGATGGTTCAAGGAAAGGCTTAAACCGAGACGTCCACGTCAACCTTGTTCATTCCAATGTGAACTCATTCAACTGCACTATTGTACCATCGGATACGGGCAAGTTTCTCGCTCGTGTTGCGGTCATCAAATGCGAGCAAGACCAATGATACTTGTGTGGCCTCTCACACTGGCACCACCAGTTTTTGATCTGCACCTCGTACGCAACTCCACCATAAGACACACCATCCCTTGTTGTCCCACCTGGCTCATCGATTTGATAGATCATTTCTTTTTCATTGAATTTTATCACTTGTTGGTGGGAAGACTTGCGCGCTTGATGCAACAACCAATTCTAAACCTTGAATGGATAGTCCATCTTTTTGCCAATTCACTTGGCCGTGATTTTGGAATGCTTTAGGAAGTACTCGTTGAGCTTGATGAAAGTGTACTTGAGTATTGCGGTCACCAGCAAGGAACGGACACCCTTCAAGACATTCTTCAAGCATTCCACCATGTTTCTTGTCACGTCCCCATATCGCTTACCTCCTTCATCGTAAGTGCGTGACCACTTTTCTTTATCCGGCTCGTGCCTAGTCAAGAATTCCTTCCCCCCTTTGTTCTTATCCAACACCTTGAGGAGTTTATCATATCGGCTTTTGAATGTGTCAATATTTAATGTAACGCAAACATGGGTAAGGTATTTGCAAAACTCCTTGCTCTTGCATGCCCGGTAAAAGTTTGCCACTAAGTGTCTCATGCACCAACGGTGTTGAAGCTTTTGAAGACCTGGAATATCAACGTCTATTGCTTTAAGAGTCGCATGATGATGATCTGATATAATACATACCTCTCTCTCGCCAATCACCTTTATCCTCACAAGCTCCATGAATAACCCCAAGTTGTCATCGTGCTCCGAAGGCACCAAGGAAAATGCCCCCGGTAACACGTTATCATCTGAAGAGCGGGCCATTGCCATTATCAATGTGCCCTTGTATTTGTCGGTCAAGAATGTACCATCTATAGACAAGACTGGCCGACAATAAGTGAATGCCTCGATGCATTGGCCAAAGATCCAGAAGGCATGGCGAAACCACTACTGCAGGATGCTGCTAACGCGACACTACAATCAAAGACCCTTTGACGAAACTGTGTGTGATGCAATAATCGCAAACGGTGATGTAAAAAAACCATCAAAAAAGATGCAAAACGTTTGCGATGGCGGATACATCAAACACGGTTCAGAATTTAGTTGCATGTGCGATGTGGGGCATGCAGTTCGGTTCAGTGAACTGTTTGTGATGAGGTACAAGAATAGAAACAGGCAGCCATATGAAGGTGTGTGCGATATGCGTCATTATGTTCACTCGGGTGAACTGTTTGTGATTAGGCGGAACAAAAGAAATGGTCAGCCAGATCAAGGTGTGTGCGATAGAGGGCAAACAGTTCACCCGTATGAACTATTTGCACTGAGCCAAGATAAGAGAAGTGGTTCAATTTAACAAGATGTGTGTGATACGCGGCAAATAGGTATGTAATAAAAAATGTGTGTGAAGACCGATAATAACACAGACGATTGCTGCTAATAAGACGTGTGGGTTCTGCGTTGGGATTGCATACAGAACAACAACAACAACAACAATAAGACACACACACTTATAGGGACATGGTTGCATAACCAAATTAAACATCTAATTACATAGGTGGCTACTACACACATGACATTTGCACACACCAAAGTAAACTATTACATGCATAATTACATAGGTGGCTACTACACACATGACATTTCCACACACCAAAGTCAAATATATATTACATGCATAATTAACTAGGATAAACAATCATCTAATCATCATCTACTTATTATGCCGCTTGCCGCTACTGCTCTACTTGTGGCTCGATCTGGCCTCGTCGATTTCGGTAATGAGGCACTTCCTCATGTAAATGATCCGCCTGTGCATCTTGTAGCATGTGTACAAGCTCTTGGCCGCGAACCTGAGGTGAGGTTCATCTAGTTGCCGCATCCAGGCCCCGTGCCAGGATACGGGACTTGTTCTCTTGGGGTCAGTGATGGCCGAGGTGAGTTCAACCAGGGAGTCCTTCTTCATGCTGCCCCAGCCCCTATAGTGCTCACGGATTTCAACAAGGTTCTTGCAAGCCAAGCCTGTAACGCTGAGCACTTTTACATCGTCGGTGGTTTCCACCATACGAACTTGTAGTCGGTGTTGTTGACAAAACTGGCGAATTAAACGGTCGCAAGGCTCTGTGGCCATGTAGTAGTGGTAGATGAGGACATGACATCACACGCACAACTGGCAACGGCAACCTTCTGATCTTTGCGGGGAAGACCGGCGGTGTGCTAGAGGTCGATGCCGACCACCTTGTACTTATCTCCAGCAAGCAACTGCTCCACGATGTTGATGTAGTCCTAAACCAGGCCGGTTCGATGATGTACACCACCGTGAGATCCATCTCCCTCGTGTGGGTCTCGACTTCATACTCGCCAAACTCCATTGGAGCGCCGCTAGATATCCTATCTGTATGTGTCGTCGTGGGTATGCTTGTTGTGTTGTGGGCCGAGATCGAAAGGTTGAAGAGACTAAGGTTATAATGGCCGCGGGAATTAATGGGGAAGCTGGACGGACTAGAATATCCGCACGCCCGGATGGCAATTCTAATTTGCAGCGCATAACTCCATTGTGTCGCACATAGCCGCATCGTTGCGACGCGCGCGGTGCAACCGCATGCATATGGGCCCCCAACATGATCATGCGCAGGCCCCAACCGCTGGCAGAGCGCCCCGCGACACCTCAATGGCGAGCAACCATATATATCCATATAGTAGTTGAACACGCAAGGAAAAGCTGTCCACAAGCCGAGCGCATGGAGGTACGCGAACAGAGTGCGCCAACGGACAGCAGAGCGTGCCGTGGCGCCTAACGACGAGCACAGCGCACCGTGGTGCCTAACGGCGAGCAGAGGCCGGAACAGTGATACGTGGCAAATAAGACAAACTGTGCGAGCGACGGTGGAGACATCAAGCACAAATCAGATTAGAGTTGCGTGTGCGATACGTGCTATACAGTTGATCCATCCGAGCTGTTTGTGATGGAATAAGTCATATGTGTTGTGGGCGAATGCTTGCTGGTATATAACCGTTTGCGATTGATGAATTCATCACCGACGGCTTACCTGGTGTGGTTCGTGTGCGATGTAATATGTTGTGTCTGCAGAACATCTATGGTCTATGTACAGAAGAACAACATGTCGCACCATGGCTAAGAGAAACCGGAACGCCCCGTATTCCAGCCCAGAGATTGAGGAGAAGTCTTCTGGAATATGGCACTGCTTAGAATAGAACAAATCTGCTCTTTATTACAAGCTACATGGATACAAGGGAATTACATCGGCAGGGCGACACTACGCCTGCCACGATTGCGCCATGCAAGCAGCAGAACAACATAATGCAGCGGAATAACTCTAGCAGCGGAACAGCAACGACGGTGATGAACTCCACTCCGCAGGGACTCTGGCTAGAACGCTTATCCGAGCTCGCAAACACGAGATCCATGGCAAACAAGCAATCAAGTCCGCCATGACCTGCAAACTGGCATGACACGCCAGGTCAGTACATTGAATGTACTTGCAAGCTCACGGCAACCAAAGCATTCAAGACATACAACAACATGGCAATTACAGATTAACACGGATTAACATGATACTATCAGAACAATATGGCATGAAGAACATGATACAACTAGCACAATACCAGCATGGCATGAACATCTAAACATGATGGCACTATCATGCAACATGAGGACACTATATGCACCACTTATTCTGCTTGGGTTATTTCGTAACCATCACATGCATCACTTACCAACCTCGGAAATCACACGATCATCTCAGGATCAAATCAGGCTTGGTATAAACAATACTGTAGTGATCATTAAATGACCACAAGGAGCTTGACCTTTACCCATGATTCTTGCACAATATCACGAATATCCAGCAACTCGGTATCCTCGATACCACGGTGATCATTCACGGATCACAAACGGAACCACTCTTGGCTCAACGGGTTACCTCGTACCAAACGGTGATCATTCACGGATCACATAACCAACTTATCTCATCATCGAACCAAGGTTGTTATTAAGCAAGTTATTATTATTACCATTGACCCATAGTGTGACCAACTACAAACTGGGCCCTTATCCGCGGGCGCGGCTATCGATAGATTTAATATACACTCTGCAGAGGTAGTGCACTTTACCCACACCACAGAACCCATGGCCTCGCACTCCCATTCGGGTGGACCAACGGTGTTCCGACAAAACCCATGGCCTCGAAATGACCAACTACGAACTGGGCCCTTATCCACGGGCGCGGCTATCGATAGATTTAATATACACTCTGCAGAGGTAGCACACTTTACCCACACCACAGAACCCATGGCCTCGCACTCCCATTCGGGTGGACCAACGGCGTTCCGACAAAACCGTCCTACCGCCATGACACTCTCCCAGCCACTCCAACCAACACCCCCTCAGGGTTCAGTCCTGGGTGGCCCCGTGCCTACCAAAGGCATCAACGGCCACCGTCGTGCCAAAACAGCCACCGTCGTGGCAAAACAAAAATGGTCCCAAACGGGGACATGTGCACATAACCTAACTCGGGCTCACAAGGCTTATGCCGTCCTACCTGGCCAAGGTAGCGCTCGCGCATAACCTTCCCTCATTGGAGGCACCGGCGAGAGGCACAACAATAGACCCAGTTAGGACCCTCCCATAAAGGCAAGTGTGGTTGCACTGGTCAGCTCGATATGGTGGCACCATGACTCAGCCAACACTTGTTCAAGTTCAATTTAATCTGGTTAAACTTGAATGCAATATGCTGAGCCATGATAAAATAACATGATGCAATTACAATGCATGAGCATGATATCAACATGAGCATGAGGGTGCAACACAACTATCAATCATATCAACAATGAATCATAGCCAACTAAGCATGGCGTAATGACGAGCATGAGTATCACAAGTACAACACTACTCGTAGTATAACATAACCATTAGCACCAACAATAAGTACCATGCAAGAACACATCAATAACATAATTGAGTAAATACTTAACCAACTAACAGCAAAGGAACAATGCATATCAATGGTACTCTATAATCAACGCTAGTCATGCACCGGAGAACATGACCAACCCAACATGTGCTACTACCAAACATGACCAATAAGAAATTAATACTAGCAGGTAGAACATGATAACAGAGTGCAAGAAAACATAGCATGACGGTAACCACTGATCCATAAGCATACCCGAAATAACAACAGCAGTAGCAAAACAAACATACAGTTATTAATGATTCAAGTTGGAAAAACCAATGCTACTGCATGCCTATCATGCAAAGGGTGGTTGTGGCTTGCCTAGGGATGAAGAATGCTCTGGGGAGCAGTGTGGTGAAGCCGCGGAAAGACTCGCCGGAAAAGGTTCTCTCCCGGAGGGGCTGATTTGGGGCAAGGGAAAAAAGGTCATATTCACAGTGTCAAACCATAGTGAAAATGAAACCAACAGAACGGGCTCGACGAAACAAAGACGTGGGCTTTGGATTCACCTCAAACGGAGTTGCGAGCAAAATGTTGTGATAGTGTTTCTGCCAGGGACCTATCTATAATAGAAATTTTACAGACTAGGCCAAAACAGAAAAACCGAAAGCGCATTCCAGGAACTACACTTTCGGGACAGTGAAGGCGTATTTTTGGCCCAAGCCGCAACTGTTTACGCTTTCACATAAACGAAAGCGTATTTGTGATATTACGCTTCCACTTAACTAACGTGGCAAGTCGGGGCCGGGTTTGTGAGGCTTACACGCGGGTCCCGCGGGGTGGGGCCTATCACTTATCCACGTCGGTCGACCGGGCCAACGCATGCAGCGGCGGGGTCGGCTCCTAGGTGGCTGACTGGTGGGGTCGGAGAAGAGGAGCGGGGCCCGCCTGGCCCTGTCTTCCCCCTCCTCCCGCTGGTCCGATCGAAGCAGAGGACAGGGCAGGCGAGGGGTGACGCCGGCGATGGCCCGGGCAGCTCCGGCTGTCTCCGGTCAAACGGGAGGCACCAGCGGCCTCGGATGGCTGTGCCGCGCTCATCCATAGGGAGGAACGACGCCGAGGAAGAGAGGAGCGACCGCCGCGCCAGGCAACAGAGGCTCGGGCAGCGGCGGCCGAACCCGGGGAAACACGGCCAGGGGTACCGGCGAGAGGGTGAGGTGATGGAGAAGACCGACGGAGCACGAGGAAGATGTTGGTGAGGTCAGTTGAGAGGGGGAAGGCCGGCGTTGTGCCGATTTAGGCGTTGGAGACCAGCGGCCATGGCGGTAATGGGAGACGAGGAGAGCTCCTCGAGCTTGGGCGAGTGATTTGGGAGGAAACTGGGAGAGTGGTGGAGGCGATGGAGTGCTCGGAAGGGGCTCGGGTGGTATTTATATAGCCGGGGCGAGGAGGGGAGGCTGCGGACGCGTGGTCGTGGCTCGGGTGCCGCCGCTCGCATCCGCTACGCTCTAGCAACGGCCAGCGATCACGGGGAGGCGCTGGAAGTCGACGAGAAGGAACCGGACGAGCTACAGAAGGCCACGGAACGGTCGAAGCCAAGGGGAAGCAGAGGAAGAGGCCAAGCGCCATTAATGCGATGTCGGCTACAACTCGTCTGTGGGCGCGAGGCGACGAGTGCTGATGGAGAGGCTTACAGAGGGGGAGATGGCTCCAGGAGGACGGCGACAACGCGGGGAACATGCTAGACAGGCCTGTGCTCGCTGAGACGCCGAGCAGAGAAGGGGCCCGAGCAAGAAGACGTTCTGGACTCGGCCAGTGCATGCCAAAACGGTGGTCACCGCGTGCACTGGTGCACATAGTGCCACAGGCTATGCCAAATAATGTCTGGGGTTTAGTCCTTCCTGGGGAGGTTTCAACTACGGCGGTAAGTTGGTTAAAGACGCAGTGGTTAAACGGTAAGTGAGCTCTGAAGTCTGTTGTTGCAAACTTGGTCATGAAATAGTGATCAACTGAGATGAGATTAGAGGCCAATGAGTTGTTTGGGGTGTTTAGGTTAGGAAGGACTATAATCCTGGTAAGTTTGAGATGATTTGGACTAGTATTTAATATAGTTGCTTAAGAACCACATAAACTGGTCCAGAAACAAGAATAGGGAGAATCACTCATATAGAGTGATGAATTGAGCCGAAAATGGGCATGACATGATTATTTGGTCATATGAGAGTGCCATAAAAATTTCATGCCATTTGGCCAAGCCAAAATGGTACTTCCTTCATACAGCACCTCTCTGGACAGAAACTTAGGAAAAATCCTGAGGAAATATGGCCAGATCAAATATTCCCAAATTTGGTAGAGATAGGTTATATAGGTAGGAGAAGGCCCTGGAAAATTTTCAGCAATAATGGAGCAAGATAAAATATACTTGCTTCACTAACTGAAAATTTGGATAGAAACAAAAAATTGATGCTCAGCTCTCAAGGATGAATTGCATGAGCTCAAATCTTGAGGAGTTCTTTCATTTGATAAAATGAAGGGACATGCAAAATTTCAACTCAATAGGATTAACCTAGCTAGTACTTCCTTCACAACCAATTCCCTTAGACAGGAACTTTGAAAAATTGCTCAGGAATATTTACTAGGCAAATTAAGTTGAATCTTGGCATGAGGCAATTATTTGGACATGAAAAGGTGTCCAACAAGTTTGAGGTCAATTGGGCAAAGATAAATGGCACTTGCTTCACAATCTGCCATTCAGGACAGAATATGAAAATAATTAATTGAGCATGATGGGAAACATGAAATGAAATATTTTGCCTTATTTGAGGAATATATGGCCCAAACAATTTATGAGAATTATTAGGGAATTTTAGGAGTGATAGAAATATAGGTTGCTTCACAACGTAGGGCAAATTGGGTTATTCCTTTAATAGAAAAAGGAATATTCCCAAGGAAAAGAATATTGGGATTTGGTCCAAGATGGAAATGGCAAGGTCTTGTAAAGGGTTTGAGGATGACAAGACAATCTGGAAAGAAAGAGGTCATCTTCTTCAGTTTCTAGACCACATAGCCACGGAAAAAGAAAACTCAAGCAAAAATCTGAGAGAAACAAAAGAAAAAGGAAGGGCCAAAAATCAGGTTGTGACACAACATATATATACTTGTAACAAGACATCATTGCAAGACCAAATTAAACATCCAATTACGTTATATAACAATAAATATTGCAAGGTTCAAATTCCAGCATTACAAGGCCCAAATTTAAAGATTACAAGGTTCCAACTATTCAGACACTAAAATTCATCTTCTTCTAGATCTTTTTCATGCATTATTTCTGCGAAAGGATCAGCCGCCGAGAAGTCATATAGTGGCTTGATACAGTGACTTCCGAATAATCTGTCATATGAAGTTACAAACTGAAATTCAGCTTGTGCAGAGCCTTTTCCATTCAGCTGTAGATGCATGCGCTCTTTAGCAATTCATTCACTTATGCGAAGTAAATATAGGGCAAACCTCATTACCTTGAGCAGCCTTGCTTTCTCAACAAAGAACCCGGCGAATTTAATTTCTGGTGTGGTGCCTCGATACTCGTTAAAAGTAATTTTTGTGAGATGAAGATAAAGGCGTTCAATGGGATTGTTATATTCCCCTACATTTTCTACTTTTGGGCCTGCTAGTACCTATAAACGAAGACAACATATTAGTGCATAGCTGCATATTTGAACATTTTGGGCCTCTATGATTTGCAGGATTTCTAAAATACACGGAAAGAGTGAAATGCCACCTTCAATCATTGATGATAAACTTTTATCACGAAAGGTTGTTGGGCGAAGGAATAAAACACGCACAACACTAGCATCTCAAAAAAAATATGTATTGGAATCCTCCCAATTTTCTTTAGAAATCATTCTACATTTGCCTCTGTTGTGGTTAACAATTAACAGGAAGGAGCATCACCTCGATGTATAGCTTCTCCATGCAAGGAAAGCATCTAAGGAATCTAACAACCTCATCCAGATCGGGGCCGACAGATTATAGTGCCAAGATCTTCACTGTGCGCAGAGGCCGGGTCAAGCTTGTGGGAATCATTTTCTGGATGACAGGCGAACATATAGATCAACAACAATTATATAAAATGTGTTGTCCAATAATATATAAGAAGGAGAAGAAGAAGACTGTTGTACCTGAACAGATAATGACCCAGTAACAAATTAGTTGAATTTAGCACACGAATAGGCCAAGACTGTCAATTTCGATGCATGAATAACCATGATTCTTGCTGGACCTAATTTATCAAGTACATACAATCTCTCGAGGAAAGGCGCATTCTCAATGAAAATATCGTGAAACACCACAACTGACAGCCTTGGGCGGCGCCAGCAATGCACATAAATCGCACGGACATTCATCAAGGTGATGTGGAGGCTACTGAACCCATCCATCGCATGAAGACAAAGGTACTCGAGTGTTGTACATCCGACGAGCAGGCGGTCCAAATCCTCCTTCAGGATGCGGACAACTATGAGCTCAAGGTGCTTAGGTTTAGGGAGATGAAGACCGCGCGGAGCATTGATCCGGGGGAAAATGCACCGCCTAAATGTAGTGTGACGCAGCATGGGCGCGAGGTGGAGCACGGGCGGCAGCAGCGAGCAAGGACGTCTTGCATGAAGGTTGAGCTCCTCGAGCCAATCCAGGGCTGGGGATAGGAACCAGTAGTGCAACCTTGGTTCGGTCTTGTTTTGGGGACTGAGCCTGCTGATAGCAAGCCGTCTGATCGGCCCAAGGTGCATGGCGAGGATGTGGGACAATGCGTCTAGGCGTTGCTGCTCTCCACTATAGAACTCATGGTCGACGATGATGTCCAGGGGGGTGGTGTGCCAGAGGGGGCGCCACCGCCGCGAGAGGATAGTGGTCCCCACACCATATTTGATGGGGAGGTGGCCTATGATGGTTACCAACATCTCGTCAGGGAGGCTGCTGACGAAGTCCATGTTCGCCGGAGGTTCTTGCAGTTCTGGCTCGACCCGCCCCCACCTGTTCGCCGGCTCGTCCTCCATCTCATAGCAGGCGGCGATCCTCAACGATGGTGCTTGTAGATGATAACGGAGGACTGTTCTACGTACCTTGCCGAGGCGGCCGAAACAAGATCCAAAACTAGCAATAAATTGCAGCGCTCATGGCGGACTGCTCACAGTCGTCCTGTCTAATCAAACAGCTGCCCGCGGTAATAAATGGTTAGTTGAACACCCACGGTTGGAGTAATATGACCGTTTGTGATAATAGCGTGGTGGCTATTTGTTAAAAATGCCTAGGAAAATCAATGTATAAAAAGGCGAAATGAACCCTGAATAATTTCATATCTTTAGCACAGTTGCATGTTGCCTCTTTAAAATAAATCAAGGCGGGAAGATACAGCGTATGTCGTTTCGCACACAGATCACGTGGACAAGTTCCCTCTCGGAACCATTAGGCTTCTTGATAGAAGCTCCGGTTTGTATGAAAGAATATATGGGTCAAAGCCTAGTTGAAAAGGGCAGCAATATCTAACCCTAACTTACAGAACGTACAAAAGCACGATGATTAATTGTTCATCGGGTTTACACAAAATCCAGATTGAACAGGACAATAACAACTAACTCAACCAAAGTTTTCGGCAGTCACGATCAAATGGATCGGTCTAATCCATAAAACCAAGATCCTGAACCAGAAAATCTACTGGTACATGAAGACAAGCTGTTGTAAATAGAAGCCGAGCACGTTTAGAAGCCCTTTTGTCCACCTGAAACTTCTTTTTATGTTGTTCAACGTGTCCATCCGTGAGAAAGTTTTTGTTAAAAAACTTAATCCTCATGGACAATAGTACTCTCGCATTCAACAGGAAGAATGTGACAAAGCTAGTGTTTGCATGGTTGGATGCATATCATTCCAGAGTTATTGTTCCTCAAACGAATGTCATGAGAACTGAGAAAATCCCGGTGCTTCTTATGCCACCGATTGGTTATACCTTTTTGTCCATGTCCTTTAGCCTAAATAGACTTGAAGATTGAAAACATTCAATGTCTAAAAAAATAGAACAGTTGAACGGTTAGTTCTAGTACAGTATATCAATGTGCTTGATATCATCACCTCTATATACAAATTCTCCAGACATGGAAAGCATTGCAGCAAGCCGATAATCGTGTTCAGATCAAAACACACCACGTATTGATATGTAAGGTCTTGATAGAGTCCAACACCATTGATAGGGTACCCATGGACAAACTCTTCATTGAGCATAGAACATAATATTAGTACCAAAAGCATACTCCAAGATTATATAAAACTTACGCACACAAATGAAAAATGCAGCTTATGATTACAAAAGTGTTGATGATAAAAATCTTACAAACACAAAAGAAAAATGCAGCTTATGATTACAAAAGTGTTGATGATATAAAACTTACGCACACAAATTAAAAATGCAGCTTATGATTACAAAAGTGTTGATGATAATATACAGTACCTGAATAAGTGTGGAGCCAACCACCATCTTGTAACCTTCAAACGGATCAGGAATTACAACCAAGGTCTCCAGTTTAGGCGCAGATGCCACATTTATTTGCGAAGGTGCATAACGATAATCAAGGAGCAGCCTTTGGAGTGAAGGGGTGTCTTTGATGATGAGCTCCTCTCCTTTAAAGCAAATTTCAGTGCTTACAAGGTGAGGCGACTTTATTTGGAGACAACGGATACGGATTTCTTTTCCAAAAACAAGCAGCAAGCACTCTAGGGCAGGGCAGCGGGAGTGGATGATGCTGTACAGTGAGGCCTCCGACAGATCGGCCACCACAAGCGCGAGTTTTTTTAGAAGTGGGAGTCGAAGCATTTGTACCAGATTGCCTGGTAGATGACACCGGGCCAGGGTGGTGGTGTGGAGAGAGGAGGAAACCCATGAGATGGACACCGGTGGTGAGGGCTGATAATCCCCAAGTGCAAGGAATCATCGTAGCAATTTCCTAAGGTGGAAGTGATAAGTATGGAGTGTCGAACCCACGAGGAGCTAAAGGTAAGATCAATATTCTCTCAAGTCCTATATCTGCCACTGATACGACTCGATGTACACCGAACGTTTGCTTCCACCTAGAAACGAGAAATCAAACTACGATGTGCGTATGAAGAGGATACCTTTGCATGATATCGGAGAACTAAAATATAAAAATAGGTGTTGTTACTATAAAGTTAGAATATATCACAATATATTACGAATAGCGAGTGTGGAATAACGATGGATCGGTGTGCGGAATTATCCTAGGCAATTGTTAACAAGATCAGTAATCATTATTGCAATTTTATATGAGGGAGAGGCATAAGCTAACATACTTTCTCTACTTGGATCATATGCACTTATGATTGGAACTCTAGCAAGCATCCGCAACTACTAAAGATCATTAAGGTAAAACCCAAGCATAGCATTAAAGTATCAAGTCCCCTTTATCCCATATGCAACAACCCCCTTACTCGGGTTTAAGCTTCTGTCACTCTAGCAACTCACTATAAGTGAATCATGAATTTATTGCAACACCCTACAGCAGGAATCCTTCACATGTATGCGCATCATGGAAGGCACCATAGGACAACACCAAAATAGAACATACAATTCAAACCAATCTAGATTATCAATCAACCCAAAGGACAAAAGAAATCTACTCAAAACATCATAGGATGGCAACACATCATTGGATCATAATATGTGGCATAAAGCACCATGTTCAAGTAGGGGATTACAGCAGGGTGCGGGAGAGTGGACCACCTAAAAGAGATGAGGAAGGTGATGAACATGGTGATGTTGATGAAGACGATCACCGCGATGATGGTTCCCCCGGTGGCTGTCCGGCACCATCGAGAGAGGGGGAGAGAGTCTCCCCCTTGTGCTTCCTCCTCCATGCCCCCCCTAGATGGGGAGAGGTTCTCCCTCTGGTCCTTGGCCTCCAAGGTGATGATGGCCCCTTCCAGCTTCCTCCTCCACGGCCTCCGGTGATGATGGCCCCCTCCGGCAGGGCGTGAGAGAGGGCCTAGATTGGTTTTTCATGGCTACAGAGGCTTGCGGCGGTAGAACTTCTGATCTAGGTTTCTTTTTGGGGATTTTGGTATTTATAGGAATTATTGGTGTCAGTCTCACGTCAAGGGGGTCCATGAGGCAGCGATAAGCCAGGGGGTGGTCCCTAGGGGAGGGCTCCACCCTTGCCGCTTCCTTGTGAAGTTTCTGGTGCAATTCTTGTCCTTCAAGGTTCTCTTTTGATCCATAAAAAATCATTGTAAGTTTTCAGCCCATTTTGAGAACTTTTATTTTTGCACAAAAACGACACCACGGTAGTTCTGCTGAAAACAATGTCAGTCGGGGTTACTTCTAATCAAATCATACCAAAACCATATGAAATTGTTCTAAACATGGCATGAATACTTCATAAATTATAGATACATTGGAGATGTATCAACATCCCCAAGCTTAATTCCTGCTCAACCTCGAGTAGGTAAATGATAAAGGAAATAATTTATGAAGTGTGAATGCTAGCATAGTGCATAAATTTGATCAATGATAGTTCCAGACACTTTTTCTAGCATTAATCTTTATTGTAAACAGTATCTCATCTCATAAAACTTCTCATGATCAAGTACAAGCTATTCACATGTTAAAGTATATACCATAAAGTTTCTTGAAAACTAACAAACTATGTTTTCAGTCACCAAACAATTGCAATTCATCTTATTTTCAGGAAGGGTCTATGTAAGAGATTTGATTTAGCAAATTCCACATACTCAACTATCATATAGTCTTCCATGATTGCTAACACTCAAAGCATATTTTTTGAACAAATAGCAATCATCGAACACAGAGAAAGATAGGGGCTTAAAGTTTCGCCTCCCAACTTATTTACCATATAGATAATTGTCAACAATAATAATTCATGATCAAATATATTTGAATGACCATATATGCTTTGATCTTTCCCCACCATAAGATGATTGCCAACTAAAGAATAATTGAGGTTGAAATAAGAAGGAATACTATTGACTCTTGCATAAAAGTAAATACATGAAAGTAAAAGATATGCCCTTCGCATAGGGAAGCAGAGTTTGTCATGCGCTTTTGAATTTTGGATGTGCAAACCCTTAATGCAAAGGAAAGTCATGTTGTATTGCCCTTTGTGATAGCGACCTTTATCATGCAGTTCATCGCTTTTATTTCTTTACCATCACAAGTTCCTGCAACGCTTATTTTCCCTTACAATAAAAGATCATACATATTTAGGAGCATTTTTTATTGCTTTTTGTAACGATGACAGATTACTTGAAGGATCCTATTCAATCTGTAGGTAGACATGGTGGACACTCATGGCATGAAATGGGGTTTAAGGGTTTTGGATGCACAAGTAGTATCTCTACTTAGTACAATATTTGGGCTAGCAAAAGATCCTAAGCAAGCACCACATGTTAGAGAATCCATAATAATATAACTTCTATACAAATATACCCAAACATAACTCATTACATTGTCTTCCTTGTCAAACTTCAACTAATTTTCTCAAGTTTGAAAATAATAAATGGGGCTCACAATCATAGAAGATGTCCTAGATAGTATATTTATATGTGAAATCTCTCTTCCTTCAATATTATTTCATGAATTGTTCAAGTGACCAATGCGGTGTTTGCTAACTTTCAATAAATCTTACGACGTATACTTCTTATATGTGAAGTCATTACTCCCCATGGGATAAGCATATGAAACCTATATAATTTCAGATTTATGATATTCAATCATTCAACCATTTACTCATAGGATATAAGTGAAGCACGTGAGTAAATGACAAACTACTCCAAAAAGATATAAGTGAAGAACAATGAGTTGTCAAGTAATTAAATAGCCATGTGAGGAATCTCTCTCATTCAAGATTTCAGATCCAATGATTTTATTCAAACAACTAGTAAAATAAATATACGCTCCAAGCAAAACACATATCATGTGATGAATAAAAATATAGCTCCAAGTAAGGTATACCGATAGTGTTGAAGACGAAAGAAGGGATGCCTTCCGGGGCATCCCCAAGCTTAGTTGCTTGGGTCTTCCTTGAATATTACCTTGGGGTGCCTTGGGCATCCCCACGCTTAGTGTATTTCCACTTCTTATTCTCCTCATATTGATATCTCACCCAATACTTGAAAACTTCAATCACACAAAACTTGACGGAACTTCGTGAGATAGGTTAGTATGATAAAGGGCAAACCATTCACTTTGGTACTGTCAAATACAAGATTCATAATTTTTCTCAGACAATGGCTATTGTACCTTATCATTTCCACAATTTATATTAGGCAATATAAGCCATAGAAACTAGAAAGCAAGCAAACTATGCATTGAAAACAGAATCTGTCAGAACAGTCTGTAATGATCTGAACAACAACCATACTTCTCTAAATCCAAAAATTCTGAAAATTGAGGACAACATGGGCAATTTGTATATCAATCTTCTGTAAAAAAATCTGAATTTTATCGTGTTCTAGTGAATTTTTGAAATTCCTGGACTAAGATAAAAAGTTTATGTTTTTGCACAGAATCAAGTCAACTATCATCCACATATCCCGAAGGCTTTACTTGGCACTTTATTGAAACAAAGACTATAAAACATGATATGTACAGTAACTTAATCACGTGAACACACAAAAATAGTAGGGGTAAATATTGGGTTGTCTCCCAACAAGCGCTTTTCCTTAATGCCTTTTTAGATAGGCATGATATTTCAATGATACTCTCCCAAGCCCAACCTTGATGGTATTTTTTTTCATACTCGAAAAGATATAAGTAAAGTTCATAGAGAATTCTACAATTAATATAGATCGACCAATATCCAAGATCTAAATATATAAGTGCAGCACACGAGGCATTCTATAAAGCCATACTCAAAAGATTTAAGTGAAGCACATGAAGAATTCTATAAATCATTGAAGGACTAACTCATAATAGCATGGTGCATAAAGGAAGAGTAAAGAAAAGTAAACACAAAAGACGCATATCATGTGAACAAAACAAAAACCGAGGCATACCGATAATTGTTGAAGAAGAAAGATGGGATGCCAACTGGGGCATCCCCAACCTTAGATGCTTGAGTATCCTTAAAATATTTACTTGGGGTGCCTTGGCATCCCCAAGATTGAACTCTTGCCTCTCCTTATTCTTCTCATATCGATAAATCTTTGATCTTCGAACACTTCATCCACAAAAAACTTAACAAAAAACCTAGTGGGATCTGTTAGTATAATAAAGCAAATCATTACTTTTAGGTATTGTTGTAAACAAATTCCAATTTCATATTAGAATTATATCTACTGTATTCCAACTTCACCATGGTTCATACCCCCCGATAGAACCCATAGATTCATCAAAATAAGCAAACAACACATAGAAAACAGAATCTGTCAAAACAGGACAGTCTGTAGCAATCTGGAAACTTCGTATACTTCTGTAACTCCAAGAATACTAAATAATTAGGAAAAATAAACAATTTGCATAGGATTACTGTGTAAAAATTTCAATATTTGATCACACTCCAGTAAAAAAGTAAATTCAATTACTACAGCAAAAGTTTCTGTTTTTCTGATGCACACACCAAACAAGCAATTTAAACATCCTAAAAGCAAATCTTGGCACATTATTTCAATGGATATATACAAGGGGATAATTATTTTTGAGAAACTTCCATGAAAAATTCTACGTTGTTTCCATGAGCATGAACACAAGTGTTCAAGGTCGACCCTCACTTCTCCAATGCATAACCTTCCAATCACTTCTCTTTTTGAAGAAGTTTTTAGGCATAAGAGGCAAATAAATTTTTTGTACTTTCATTCTTTTAATAATTTCTTTGTTTGTTTCACCCACAACTAAAGAAAACAAAAGCATAAGGGAAAACAAAATCTACTTAGTGAAGAAAGCAAACAAGAACACACGAGAATACCAACGCCACGCTATTGTTCCCCGGCAAAGGCGCCAGAAAAGAGCTTGATAATCCCCAAGTGCAGGGAATCATCGTAGCAATTTACAAAGGTGGAAGTGATAAGTACAGAGTGTTGAACCCACAAGGAGCTAAAGGTAAGATCAATATTCTCTCAAGTCCTATTTGCCATTGATACGACTCTACATACACTGAACGTTTGCTTCCACCTAGAAACCAGAAATAAAACTACGTTGTGGGTATGAAGAGGATAACTTTGGATGATATCGGAGAACTAAAACAGAAAAATAGGTGTTGTTATTATAAAGTTAGAATATATCACAATATATTACAAGTATCGAGTGTGGAATAATGATGGGCCGGTGTGCGGAATTATCCAAGGCAATTGTTAACAAGATTGGCAATCATTATTGCAATTTTATATGAGGGAGAGGCATAAGGTAACATACTTTCTCTACTTGGATCATATGCACTAATGATTGGGACTATAGCAAGCATCCACAACTACTAAATATCATTAAGGTAAAACCCAACCATAGCATTAAAGTATCAAGTCCCCTTTGTCACATACGCAACAACCCCCTTACTCGGGTTTAAGCTCCTGTCACTCTAGCAACCCACTATAAGCAAATCATGAACGTATTGCAACACACTACTGTCGGCGTTCTGGGAACTGGGGTACCCAGACTTGCCTGCCTGCGGCCCACGACGTGGCTCCATCAACTGGGGTACCCAGACTTGCCTGCCTGCGGCCCACGACGTGGCTCCATCAATGACCTGGTACGGCCCACCTTCAGCACCAACAACACAAAGACCCTCGCGAGGGGCCAAGCCTCGCGAGGCAGATGACGCCAAGAGCTCCAGAAGGGGCAGCCTCCTCAGGCTGGCTCCTGAGGAGCGGATATTTCTATGTGTGCCCTCACCTCGTGAGGTTCAGATGATGGGAGTCATGAAGACCAAGGCCAGGCAGGCGCCAACGGGCGCAGTACAGCAGGTTTCCTCTTTGGTGCTAAAGAGGGAAGCACAGGCGCGGAGTCCCGAGGCATCAACCAAAGTTTTCCATTTCTATGCTACAAGACCAAGACCGCCAGGACGGCAGGTCGGAGGTCATCGTCGAGCCCACCACAGCGTCATGACCAGAAGCTTTGTAGGCACAGACCACCTTTCATCTGGATAAGATGTACTAGTTGTCTCTATCGGTGTCAAAACCGGCAAATCTCGGGTCGGGGGTCCTGAACTGTGTGCCTGAGGATCAATGGCAACAAGAGACGATGGGGACACAATATCTACCCAGGTTCGGGCCCTCTTGAAGGAGGTAAAACCCTACGTCCTGCTTGATTGTATTCGATGAGTGTATAGGGGTTACAAGAGTTGATCTACCTCGAGATTCTAATGGCTAAACCCTAGTTGTCTAGCCTATAATTGTTATGATGGCCTCTACGGACTAAACCTGTAACATCCCAAAATTCTAAATTTTGGAATGTTATAAACAAATAGATAGATTTGATTGATTGTTTGATTGATTGACTGAAAGTGAGTGAATTCGAAACTTTTGAAAGTTAAATGAGAGGGAATAAAAGGACTTTCCCAAACTTTCATTTTTTTTTCGGGAATTCAAATTCTTTCATCACAAAAACCCTGGAGAGAAGATGACATGACTTCTTCCATTTATTTAAATGACAAGGGGTGTTGAAAATATTTGAATTTCATTTGGAAAACATTTCCACTTCTAAAACTTTATGCAACTCGATGATTTTCACGAGCGAAGATAAAATGACTTCTTCAAAACATATGAAATATGAGTTAGGAGTTTCAAAGAAATAAATTCAAAGTTCTTCTGAATTTATTTTCAATTTGGAGTTATTTGAGTTTTATTCAAATTATTTTTCTCCAAAAATAAAATATATGGAAAATAGGGTAACATGATTCCCTACATCAGAAAATTGGAGAGAAAATTATTTGAATTCATTTTGGTATTTTCAAAATGATTTTATTGGATTTTATTAGAGCTGAAACACTCTTTGTTTTATTTGGATTTGTGTGTATTTTATTTAAAGCTAAAATAATGTTCATCTTGTAGGAAATATTTTTCTGCAAATTTTGATATATTATATGCCTATATAAAAAAAGTTTTATTATTTTTGTTTTTATTTTGTTCTGTGAAATATTTTAAAAGAAAAAATCCAGCGCCCTTTAAAGGCCAATGCCAACCAGCACTGCCTTGCCGCCTGCCCGCCTCTCTCCTCGCCTTGGAGGCGCCCGCCGCCCACGCCGCCGCCGCCGCTTCGTGTCCGGGTCGGACACGAGGTCGCCACTGCCCCTTCCCCAAGCCGCCACCCCCTCTTAAATACCGCGCCCCCTCTCTCTCTCATCCCGTCGCCGCCTCTAACCCGAGCCCGCCCGAGGACGCCGCCGCCGTTCCCGCCGTCGCCGGAGCCTCGTCGCCTCGCCGCCCCTCCCGACCCGCGGACCCCCCGCCGCGGAGCCCGAAGCCGGAGGTAGCCGTCGCCCCGCCCCGATCCGGTTTTCTCTAAGAAAACCCGATCCGGTTTTTCGTTCATTGTTCGGTTTTTTTTTCAAAACCTAGATGGTTTTATTTTTTTTCGGTTTTCTTAATTAACGAACGTTCACCGAACCGTTCGTTTCAATGAATGTGTTCGTTGGATTAGTTCTGTTGACGAACGTCCGTTATTTAATCCGTTCGCCATTTTCTTTTAATCGGATTTAATCCATTATTTTTCAGATTCGATTTCCGATCCGATTTTCAAATCTGTTTTATTTCTTGCTCGTTTATCGGAATCAGGTGATTCAAGCGCCTGGAGTTTCGTTACGAAACCGTCGTTCCGACTAACCTACTTACACAGAGTTTTGCTACTGTAAAATTTTGACCTAGTTTCAGATTGCTAAACCGAGTCGTTCTCTCTCGAGTTTCGACTTTCGATGCTTTATTTGATTCGATTCTTTTGCAACCAGGGTTCTTAAGTTGAACTATCTGGTTAAATCTTTTATTAGAGATTTACCGGTGCATTAGATGAGTAATGATTGTATGCTTGTTGTTTGTCTGCGTTAGATCACCCGGAGTGCGCGCCGCTTGTTACTTGAATCTCTAGGTCTCATGCGGATCATCAGCAAGGCAAGTAACACTTGATCATACCTTTTCTACTACCTAGTTTTATTGCATTAGATCAAACCCTCAAACACTTGCATGTTTAGGATCTAATTAAATTGTGGGATGGGAAGTAGATTGAGGTAGTACCTATCACCTGTTTTACTTATGAAACCTTGGGAGTTAGTTCTACGTTTGTTTAATTATGCCATGCTATGCTAGTAGACGTGGATTGGGTGAGTGAATATCCATGACAGATGTGAGATTGTTAATTAAGGTTTATCTAAGGTGGCAACCTAAACACACATCTGGGTGGATTGAGGCACCTGGTTTCCATCAGGACTTGCCTGTATTTCTTCGGACCGCCACCCGTGCTCTAAGGGATCATAAGATTATTCAAACTGAAACTTCCGTGTGCAGCCACAAGCCAATTATGGGCTCTGGCGTAGTTGACTAAGTTGTGCGAACTCTTACGGGTAGGCTAGCTGATGTAGGGGATGTAGGTTGGTACGGTCTACCCACATGTAAGGTGCTAGCGCTTCGAAAGACTATGTCTCGGTCATCCGCTTCTCAAACACCATGTAGTGCGAGAACCAAGCGGAGGCGATCGAGTCTTGTGGGGAAAAGTGCGCAAACCTCTGCAGAGTGTATAAACTAATCATGATTAGCCGTGTCCCCGGTTATGGACATCTTGAGTATCTAGTACTTGAATATCATGTGAATCTCAACATATTACTTCTAATAAAAAGTTATTGGGATTTTGATGAGTACTTTTTAATTGGGATTGAGGATGTCAACCATTCTCAATGTTTAACAACCACCATGATAGTTAAATAAATTTATTCCTTTGCAGTAGGGAAAAATTGGCTTTTCGCAAAAACTGTAACCATAGAGCTTTCCACCAGCCATATATGCATGTAGTATAGCCTATTCTTTCATTACTCTCTATGTGTTACATCGCCAGCATATTCCATGTGCTGACCCGTTTCCGGGTTGCAACTTTTCATGTTGCAGACTTTTGACGCATTTACGAGTAAGTGATACGTTAGGGTTACGATTTCCTATACTCAACTTTGCCGTTGGTGTTGATGGGAATCCACAACCTTGTTGCTTCCGCTATATTTGGATTGAGGTAATAGTATTTACGTTATTTCATACATGTGATTTACCTCTGTTATAAATCCTTCGAGTACTGTGTGTGTCAGCATACCGATCCAGGGATGACACGAAAGCACAGAGACTTGATCCATTCGGGTCGGGTCGCTACAAGATTAAGGTGTATTGGAGTAAGACCAGGATCTGGAGTATTACATCAAGGAGTTAAGATGGACCTACAAGAAGCAGTATTTGATAAGGAAACAGTTCGTGAAGAACTCAGGACCCAGAAGCTGAAAGTAGCCAAGCTGAGGAGCAAAACCTTGAGACATCAAAGATTCGTCAGATGAAGGATGAGGGATCATGGTTCCTGTCAAGGAAGTTGAAACCAGAAGTTTGGAATGCAACTCCAGGAATATTGAAGGACGTCGCGAGAGACTTCGCGTCAACAGAGATGATCTGGAAAAAGAACTTGAGAAGGACAAGCATGATCAGAAGGAGCCATCAGAGACATGATCAAGATTGGAAGAGTTTGATGACTTTGAAGATTTATTGACCGTTAGAAGACCAAACCCTGTTACATACCCACGTTAGATGCGACGATTGTGAGCTGTCATTTGTTTGATGTTTTTCGATACCACAATAAAATCTGTCTTTTCAAAACCATTGTTTGTATTGTGTGCATCCCTCTCGATCTCTCTTATCCCACCCCAAACCCATGGACCCATTAGAGGATGGATGGAGATGAGCTTGTATTGTCCGGACCAATGAGTCAATTGGAGATGCACCGATGGATTCGTAACATGGAGGATCACATGGAGAACAACCCTATAGTCAGAAAAGATATGACCCAGCATGCTCTTCAGTGCTTTGAAAGAGGTGCTGCTATCTAGTGGAGGATGTACCAAACCATCAATGGATTGCAAGGAGTAACCACTTGGAAAGAATTTAAGTTGACTTTGCCAAAGTCTCGTCTTGTGTCCTAGAAATTGAAGCCTGATGGAAGTGATATGAAGAAACCATGCGCATGCAAGATTTGTGGAGAAATAGGACACACCCATAAGGAACACAAGGACGAATACCCTCATAATCGGAGGATTATCAAAGCAGTTAGCCGAGGATTTTCGTGGAACTTTGATTGGAGATTATTCCCAAAAGGTTTTGTTGCATCAATGGAAGTTCAGGTCTACATTGTTGGGAAAGATCCGTGAAGCTCGTGGAGGATGACAAAGAGATTTCGAGGTAAAAGAGAGGATGAGTAAAGGAAAGGCCAAAGGTTTTCGTAAGGATGAGCACGACACCTTATGGTTTGAGGACAGGTACATATACCCAATAATGCAGAGATCGGAAGTTAATACTTCAGGAGGCTCATGACTCACCATACTTGATTCGCCCTGGAAACACCAAGATGTATTCGGATTTGAAGGAGTGTTTCTGGTGGACTGGTATGAAGAAGGATATTGCAGAGTATGTAGTCATAGGTGACGTATGTCAGAGAGTGAAGGCAGAGCATCGTGGTTAGTCAGTACTACAGCCTATGCTAATACCGAATGGAAGCAGGATAAGCTTGGCATGATTTCATTTCCGGATTTCCCGAACCCGATTGGGATATGATTCTATCTGGGTAGTAGTTGACTCGCTTGACCAAAGTGGCTCACTTTATCCCAAAGTGAAATACGAAAAGCGAAGTTGGCCAAGATATATTGGACAAGGATCGTATGTCCGCATGGAGTTCCGAGGACCATCATAGAGGAACACAGTTTACCTCAAAGTTTTGGAATCAGCCGCACCAGACTTTAGGTACTAGGCTAGAGTTCAGTACAGCCTTTCATCCGCATACAGATGGATAGACCGAGAGAGTAAATCAGATTCTGGAGGACATGTTGAGAGCGTATGCGCTTAGATTATGGATCTAGTAGGGATGATAATTTACATTACGCTGGAGTTTCTCATTCAACAACAGCTACCAAGTCGGTTTGAAGATGGCCCTTTTGAAGCTTTGTATGGGAGAAGGAGCGGACACCGTTGATGTGGGATGAAGTTGGAGACCGTCGGTTGTTTGGACCAAATGTGATCAAGGATTTGTAAGAGAATGTTAAGTTGATTCGAGATAGATCAAGGTAGCTCACCTGCATGAATAGTTATGCATACTCAATAACGCAAGAAGGTAGTCGATAAAACCGGAAACAGAGAATATCTTCGTGTGCCCCTCCGTGAGGAGTTAATCGATTTGGAGTTAAGGGAAAGTTAGACCCGAGATTTGTAGGACCATACCAAGTTGGAACGTATGGGAGAAGTTACCAACAAGTTGGCGCCACCAAGGACTGTTAGGAGTTCGTGGATGTGTTTCACGCTTCCCGCTTGAAGAAGTGCCATGCAGAGATGGCCAATATTTCCTTGTAAGGACGCTTGACCCTGGAAAGGATAATGAGGTTCCACGAAGTGGAGTATGGATTTCATAAGTATAAGTTTATCACGGTATGTGGGACATCCCACGAGGATGAAGAGATGAAGTACTATTGGATATAAAGGAGGTGTGATGTTGGAAATAGGGATTAATGGAAATTCCATGAAGAGTCTGAGTAATCATGTCCCCGTTTGGTGCAAATATAAGGAAAAGAGACAGTACATTTGGATGGATTTTAAGTATGCCAGGAAGTTGGATGTTGGGATAATGATCAGTTGCCCAGATGATGAGTTCAAGATTTGCAAGTGATGAGATGGGCCATAACCCATAGGCCCCAGGACCTGCCAAGAAGCAAGCACCCTCTTGCTAAAGGAAAAACCCTGGAAGAGTTATGATTTTATCAACCGACGATTCTATAGGAGTTTACGCAAAACCTGAGAGTTGTTAAGGAACGATAGATGTTTGTTTGGCTTGCAGAATCAATGGATTTTCCGAACTTGGTTCGTCGACAAGAGAAATTTTGCAATGCTTGTGAGGATGATCGAGTGTTAGAATGCAAGATTCACTAAACCATGTACAAGGTAATGATTTGGGTGCGGGATGGATTGATCACCATACCGACTTACTCTTATTATTCGCTTTGCTATATGGAATGGTAAATCTGAGTGACTTACCTATAGTAGAGAGACGACGATCAAAACCTTGTTTGAACCTTAGAATGGTATAAGTATTTCCCTTGTACAAGGCAGCTTTTGCCAACCGTAGGTTATACGGTGAGGTTCAACCTGACCTGCTTTCATGCAGGACAAACCATAAATCGTTGACCACCATGAGATACCGATATTTGTTTAGAATTGACGCCAGACCCGTCAGCTAAGAAGACCCAATTTCGGGATAACCTTGCCAAGAGGAAAGGACAAAGTAATTGAGGAAAAGGTTATGCCACTACCAGTAGAGCCCAGAGAAGGAATTATCCTTAATATCTGAGAAGACCAACACTGTCAGTAATAAGGATGGAGTATATAAGTTTTGATGGAACCGTAACAAAGCTTCTAAGGGTGGTAGAACCCGAGACCCAGGAAATGATCGATGGATTTTGAGAAGACCCCCAAACCCTAACCTATTTCTTTCTAGCCTCTCCGAATCTCGAGGACGAGATTCATTTTAAGGGTGGTAGTTTGTAACATCCCAAAATTCTAAATTTTGGAATGTTATAAACAAATAGATAGATTTGATTGATTGTTTGATTGATTGACTGAAAGTGAGTGAATTCGAAACTTTTGAAAGTTAAATGAGAGGGAATAAAAGGACTTTCCCAAACTTTCCTTTTTTTTTCGGGAATTCAAATTCTTTCATCACAAAAACCCTGGAGAGAAGATGACATGACTTCTTCCATTTATTTAAATGACAAGGGGTGTTGAAAATATTTGAATTTCATTTGGAAAACATTTCCACTTCTGAAACTTTATGCAACTCGATGATTTTCACGAGTGAAGATAAAATGACTTCTTCAAAACATATGAAATATGAGTTGGGAGTTTCAAAGAAATAAATTCAAAGTTCTTCTGAATTTATTTTCAATTTGGAGTTATTTGAGTTTTATTCAAATTATTTTTCTCCAAAAATAAAATATATGGAAAATAGGGTAACATGATTCCCTACATCAGAAAATTGGAGAGAAAATTATTTGAATTCATTTTGGTATTTTCAAAATGATTTTATTGGATTTTATTAGAGCTGAAACACTCTTTGTTTTATTTGGATTTGTGTGTATTTTATTTAAAGCTAAAATAATGTTCATCTTGTAGGAAATATTTTTCTGCAAATTTTGATATATTATATGCCTATATAAAAAAAGTTTTATTATTTTTGTTTTTATTTTTTTCTGTGAAATATTTTAAAAGAAAAAATCCGCGCTTCACCGGGCTAAAGGCCCACTGCCCACCGCGCCTGCCCGCCTCCTCTCTCCTCACAAGACGCCATGGAGGCGCCCGCCAAGACGCCGCGCCGGGCCGCTTGTCCGGGTCGGACACGAGGTCGCCGCCGCCCGGGCCCCGTCCCCACGCCGGCCGCCACCCCCCTTCCTTAACTACCGCCCCCCCCCCTCTCTCTCCCCCGCCGCCGCCGCCCGCCCCAACCCGAGCACGCCGCCGCCGAGACGCCGCCGCCGCCGTTCCCGCCGTCGGAGCCTCGTCGCCCTCGCCGCCCCTCCAGGCCCCGGGACCCCCCCGCCTTGCAGGAGCCAGCCGGAGCCCGCCAGCCCGGAGGTAGCCGTCGCCCCGCCCCGATCCGGTTTTCTCTAAGAAAACCCGATCCGGTTTTTCGTTCTTTGTTCGGTTTTTTTTTCTTCAAAACCTAGACGGTTTTATTTTTTTCGGTTTTCTTAATTAACGAACGTTCACCGAACCGTTCGTTTCAATGAATGTGTTCGTTGGATTAGTTCTGTTGATGAACGTCCGTTATTTAATCCGTTCGCCGTTTTCTTTTAATCGGATTTAATCCATTATTTTTCAGATTCGATTTCCGATTCGATTTTCAAATCTGTTTTATTTCTTGCTCGTTTATCAGAATCAGGTGATTCAAGCGCCTGGAGTTTCGTTTCTGAAACCGCCGTTCGACTAACCTACTTACACAGAGTTTTGCTACTGTAAAATTTTGACCTAGTTTCAGATTGCTAAACCGAGTCGTTCTCTCTCGAGTTTCGACTTTCGATGCTTTATTTGATTCGATTCTTTTGCAACTGTGGTTCTTAAGTTGAACTATCTGGTTAAATCTTTTATTCGAGATTTCCTGTGCATTAGATGAGTACTTATTGTATGCTTGTTGTTTGTCTGCGTTAGATCACCCGAGTGCGCCGCTTGTTACTTGAATCTCTAGGTCTCATGGATCATCAAAGAAGGCAAGTAACACTTGATCATACCTTTTCTACTACCCAGTTTATTGCATTAGATCAAACCCTCAAACACTTGCATGTTTAGGATCTAATTAAATTGTGGGATGGGAAGTAGATTGAGGTAGTACCTATCACCTGTTTTACTTATGAAACCTTGGGAGTTACTTCTACGTTTGCTTAATTATGCCATGCTATGCTAGTAGACGTGGATTGGGTGAGTGAATATCCATGACAGATGTGAGATTGTTAATTAAGGTTTATCTAAGGTGGCAACCTAAACACACATCTGGGTGGATTGAGGCACCTGGTTTCCATCAGGACTTGCCTGTATTTCTTCGGACCGCCACCCAGGCTCTAAGGGATCATAAGACTATTCAAACTGGAAACTTCCGTGTGCAGCCACAAGCCAATTATGGGCTCTGGCGTAGTTGACTAAGTTGTGCGAACTCTTACGGGTAGGCTAGCTGATGTAGGGGATGTAGGTTGGTACGGTCTACCCACATGTAAGGTGCTAGCGCTTACGAAAGACTATGTCTCGGTCATCCGCTTCTCAAACACCATGTAGTCACGAGAACCAAGCGGAGGCGATCGAGTCTTGTGGGGAAAAGTGCTAAACCTCAGTAGAGTGTATAAACTAATCATGATTAGCCGTGTCCCCGGTTATGGACATCTTGAGTATCTAGTACTTGAATATCATGTGAATCTCAACATGTTACTTCTAATAAAAAGTTATTGGGATTTTGATGAGTACTTTTTAATTGGGATTGAGGATGCTGTCAACCATTCTCAATGTTTAACAACCACCATGATAGTTAAATAAATTTATTCCTTTGCAGTAGGGAAAAATTGGCTTTTCATAAAAATCGTAACCATAGAGCTTTCCACCAGCCATATATGCATGTAGTATAGCCTATTCTTTCATTACTCTCTATGTGTTACACGCCAAAGATATTCCATGTCTGACTTCGTTTCGGGCTGCAACGTTTCATGTTGCAGATTTTTCGCATTTGAGTAAGTGATACGTTAGGGTTACGATTTCCTATACTCAACTTTGCCGTTGGTGTTGATGGGAATCCACAACCTTGTTGCTTCCGCTATATTTGGATTGAGGTAATAGTATTTACGTTATTTCATACATGTGATTTACCTCTGTTATAAATCCTTCGAGTACTGTGTGTGTCAGCATACCGATCCAGGGATGACACGAAAGCACAGAGACTTGATCCATTCGGGTCGGGTCGCTACAAAACCCTATGGTTTATATACACACCGAGGGGCCTAGGGTTGTACAGAGTCGGTTTGCAAAGAAAGGAAAGAGCTCATCCGGACACCAAACTTGTCGTCCACGCATATAGGAGTCCTACCCGGACACGGAGGATAGTCTTTTGCTTTATCTTCACGGCCCATCAGTCCAGCCCATATCGAATAGCTCGGACACCCGAGGACCCCCTAGTCCATGACTCCCTCACTAGCCCCTGAACCAGTCTTCGATGACGATGTGTTCGGCACGCAGATTATCTTCGGCATTGCAAGGCAGATTCCTCCTCCTGAATATTTTAAGTCAGCTTCTTGTACAAAGGAGCTGTGTCCGGCTCTTCATAATCAATACAACCCTTAGCCACAAAGGCCAGACATGAAAACAGGCGCAGTGTCTTTTACTGACAACTTTTTCGGCGAAGCGTCACACTTGACTCTTCAACATTTTGAACCGTTTTCAAGCATCCCGTTTCGTGTTTCGAGGCTTAGCCTCCATTGGCACGCCTTGTCAAAACAGAGATCGTGCCCGCCCATTACGAGATTCTCATCAATATGGTTTGGGTAACCCAACTGCGCCTTTACGCATGATATCGTTGGGAACAAGCGAGTTTTATGGCTTAAGAGGGGGCGTTTGGTATTTTCACCGCCTATAAGAGGTTAAAAATCCCGTCTTTTCTTCCCCATGCCTTCCTCTAGCTTCTGTCTTCCAACCTTCAAGCTCTAGCGCCCAAAAACTCCAATCTTTCTCACCACTGCCACGCTCCCCAATAATGGCCAGGTCCGGTTCCAAGGGCAGGTGGTAGGCCTCCTCTGTCACCGAGAAGGACATCAAGGAGCTCCGGAGCGCGGGCTATCTATCTGTGGATATCGTGCACAGGCTCCCTCACAAATATCAGGTCATCCCCACTCTGGAGCCTGGCGAGAGGGTCATGTTCATCCCCCATTTCCCCCGAGGGCTAGGGTTTCCCCTCCACCCCTTTGTATGAGGCCTCATGTTCTACTATAGGCTAGATTTCCACGAACTAGCCCTAAATTCCTTCCTCCACATATCGGTGTTCATCGTCATGTGTGAGGCTCTTCTCTGCATCCAGCCACACTTCGGCTTATGGCTCAAGGTTTTCAATCTGAAGCCAAAGGTGGTCGACGGACAGCATGCGGACTGTGGCGGGGCCATGGTAAGCAAGCTCCCAAACACCGTCTGGCCCAAAGGGGCATTTGTTGAGACTGTCAAAGTGTGGTAGCACGAGTGGTTCTACATCATCGAACCCCGCGACGCCAAGTGGGCGGCCACGCCTGACTTCAAATCCTGACCCCCCACGAGACTCACCTCATGGACCGCCAAGGGCCTTGATTGGGGGTCCCAACTGGAGGTGAAGGTGATATAGAAATGCATCTCCAATGTGTTGGGCACAAACACCAGACTCACAAAGCGTCCTTCCCTGCCAACTCCGGGCCTCCCCCATGTGGGAGTTTAATCCGGAGGAGCCACGGACCTTGAAGCGCTTCTTCGGCACTACGCACGAAGATATATGGAAGCAGCTCTGCAAGGCCCAGAAAAGTTGGCCTATGAAGGCCGAAGACATTGGGCTTGACATTGAGAACCCGGCCTCAGAGGTAAGCATAATCTTCTCGAATACCTATCCGGTCAATACTTTAGATATAATAAAGACTATATTCTCTGCCTTCTGTGCAGGGCTGGACGGCAAAGGCGGAGCGGATCAACTGTCCGGCACCGCTGCCCTAGGACCTGGCTACACCCCAGCTAATGGAAATTTTGGTCCCGACGCCGTATTAGGCGCCGGAGAAGAAGGCCAAGAAGAAGAAGAGCAAGGAGGCCAAGGGCGGCCCCTGCCACAAAGGTCCTTCGGACGTTGTGTCCGGAGAGACCGAATCCCTCTCCTCCCACGAGGGAGACGAGGAAGAAGAAGAGGAGGAGCAGGTGGAAAGCGACTCCCCTCGTAAGGGGAGGAAGAAGAAGAGGGCGGCCTCTGAAGACCCGAAGGGGGAGGCGCCCAAAAGAGGGAAGGTGACCCTCCCGGATAATTTGGACTCAGATTCCGAACTAGTCCCCAAGAGACCTCCCAGGGTTAAACCCCTGGCCGAATCGTAAGTATTCGAAAACTTACTTGTTTATCTTTGGTCTTCTTGCTTTCATTATATAAGTTATTTTGTCATTTGCCTTTATGCCCTCCCCACGAACTCCTACAAACTCCTTTATCAGAGGGGAACTCTCTGCCACCCGAAATGGCAGAGAGTGAGACGCTGCCGCAAGCCTCCTCGCCTATCACCATGGAGGACACTAAAGTGTCGTCTCGAAGAACCTCTCCTAGCCAAGGGCAGACGAGCGAGGCCGTCGAGAAGGCACCTGAGGATAACACCTTGGTCACCGAAGAGCTAGGGGAGGCGACCCCTATGACTACCGAGGGCGGGGAGCCCCAACAATTTGGGCCCCGCATGAACACTATTCCGGAGACCAACACGGCTCCGGGATTGGATGAGCAGCCCCCTTCAAAAGAAGGGGGAGGATCATCAGCTCCACCGGCGGCCTCCACTAATCTGAAGGCGCCCAACGCTCTGGAGGAAGCGCTGCAGCGTGCTTCCATCGTGGCGGAGCACCACACCCTGATGAGTGTGGTGGTGGAGAAGGTTCTGTCTGTGAAAAACGGACTGAACCAAGCCTTCACCAGCCTACTAACGGGCTTTGAGGTATGTGACATAATGTTGTAAACACTTTTTCATGTAGAGGAATATACCTGTGTATAGATAGTAGCCCCTGAGGCTCTGTCTGGTTTGAAAGAATCTGGACAGAGGATCCACATAGTATTCAGGAGAGTTAACATACAGCTATGTTATTGTAACAAGCTTCCTTGTTGGCGGCGACCGCCCAGGCTGCAGAAGTTCCCGAACTCAATCGGAAGCTTCAGGTGGCTGATGAACAAATCGACCGCATTAACAAGCGGTTCAATGAGACGCAAGGTATGTGTATAATGTTAAAAGCTTAGCTGTATATCAAAAGTGATATGTATATTTAGAGGTTAACTCATGTAATGCTTTGATTATGAGCATAGTTGGTGCAGCCGAGGTCGAGACCCTCAAAGGTGCCCTTGCCCAAGCCAAGAAAGAGGCGAAGGCAGATAAGGCAGCCGCTGACAAAGTGGCTGCAGAACTGAAGACCGAGCAGGCTGCCTATCGCCAACACGAAGCTCGGGTGGCCGAAGTTGAGCAGGAGTTGAAGGATGTCATCAGCAAATGCGAGGCTTTGGAGGAGAAGACTTCGGCCCAGTCGTCTGAACTCGCAAAGGCACTCCATGATGCTAAAGAGGCATGGATTGAGTCCCAGAGTGCTCGCAAAGAGATCCATCACACGAAGCAGATAGCTGCTGGTAAGGCCTTTCTTTTGCAGAGTATTTTTGGAGGTTAGAGGTATGCTTTGCTCACTCGAGTGTGTAGTTCTCCAGATGCGTTTGCGGATCTTCCGAGGAGTGTTGCTGATGCCGCACAGTTCTTCCGAGCCCAGGAGGGGAACTCGACCGAGAAGTTGTTCTGGTCGCAATTTCTCGCGCCGGAGCACCCGACGCCTCTGAACGACCAGCTAAAGAAGCTAATGGAGCTACATAGGGTGGTAGGCTTGGCTATGAAGGACCTAATAGTCCAATTCTGGCCAGCCGAGCCTATTCCTAGCAGCTACTTCAGTTTGGTGAAGTGGCTGGTCGATGCGCGGCCCCGAATTGATGCTATAAAGCATTCGGCCTGTATAGAGGGTGCTCGGATGGCCTTCGCCCGCGTCAAGATGCAATGGATGAAGATGAAGGCCACCGACGTGGCGACCGCAGGCCCGCCCGAAGCAAAGATCATTGGAAGCCGGAGAGGTACTTCGACGACATCCTAGAAGGGCCCGAATAGTAGAGGGCCAATGTTCTAAGGATATCATATTTGAATAGAAGTGTTCGGGTTGTAAAAACTATGGTATGAACCCATGCTTGTAATATATCTATGCGCGCGCCTTATGTTTCAAGCGATTTTTCCTCCTATGCGGCCGTTTATTTCTAAAAGTTGCCAGTCGTTGGCTTCAGCCCCCACGTAGATGCTATGGGGGGGGGGGTTCGGCGTGACGCGTGACCACACTTTATCCAACGTCTTGGTCCGTAAAAGGAGGTGTCAGGCAATCAGGCTATGCGGCTTTATTACTTTCACTTAGCCATAGGAGTTTGACTGTGGAGCTAAGTACTAGCCCCTGGTGCATGTGCGGCTATCCGGACTATGGTGCCTTTTCCACGATGCTGGACGAAGACCAGCCCCTCGTGTTACACAGAATGAATCGCTAACGATTTGTACTAGAAGACTAAGTGAACCGAATCGCCGACCAGCTCTCACGTATCATGACAGTCAGTTTTCGGCTTTGTCTACTGAGGTACTTGACGGATCGAACCAGAAATACAATTGCATTAGTTCTCCCTTTACCACCTTAGCCGAACGAGTGGAACGTAAGGTGGTAAGCACAGGAGCCGGGCAACCCAACTATAGACCAAAGACATGAATCGGAGCCGGTGCATATAATGCGATATTTGGGACGCCGAAGAGTACCCAATAGGTGTTCGGACTTGAAAATGTGCATGGCCGAATACAATCCCCAGTGTTAAGGCCGGACTAAAGCACGTGTGGCAATCTGAAGTAGGGAGGGAATACAGATGACAATATGCAATAGACGAGTACCAAACAAAAGTGGTGATCGACTGCTTTCTTTATACACTGATTAATACGTCAAGGCATGTTATTACTGATAATGCCATAAATATCGAGGCCATTTTACATGCCAGGAGTTTTACACAAGGGAAAGGTTTATACAGGGCCTAGAAGTAGTGGTTCGAAGATCCCAACGATGCCCTACTGCACGTCTGTGCCATTTCTCCTTGGTGAGGAATCCTTTGAGAGGAGGAGTCGATAGTCGTAAACAATGAAAAGGAACCAAGAAAATATCCTCCATAGATCAGGTAGGTTTCTTGATGAACCTATAGTGGAAAAATAGTTGAGGTCCGAATAGGGTCAACCCGTACTATGGACCTTTTCCACAGTGTGCCTCCATCGCTTCCCAAGGTATTTTAAGTGTGTAGTTATGTACACGCGGTGCGTATGCTGCAACATTATAGGGTAGTCGGTGGAGGCTAAACTGCTATTCAAGCTCTGGCCGCGTCAGGCTATCGCATTGTAATGCGGATCGAACCTTCTTAGCAGGGTCGTGGGTCTTCATGACCGATGAGTTGTTCGGCTTGATGAGGCCGCCTTGTACTTCGGCTGCTAGGGCCGCGGTGTCCTCAGTACGGAGGGAGCCCTCCACATTCCCATTTACTATGATGACGCCACGAGGTCCAGGCATTTTGAGCTTCAGATAAGCATAGTGTGGGGCCGCATTAAAGTGGGAGAAAGCCATTCGTCCGAGTAGTGCATGATAACCAATGCAAAAAGGGACGATGTCGAAGGTCAAATCTTCGCTTCAGAAGTTGTCTGGAGAGCCGAATACGGCCTCCAGGGTTAAGGAGCCCGTTCAGCAGGCCTCCACACCGGGTATCACTCCTTTAAAGGTAGTATTACTAGGCTTGATTCTTGATGGGTCGATGCCCATCTTGTGAACAGTATCTTGATAGATCAAGTTGAGGTTGTTGCCGCCGTCCATAAGGACTCTAGTGAGATGGTATCCGTCGATGATAGGATCGAGTACCAGGGCCGCCGAACCTCCATGACAGATGCCGGTTGGGTGGTCCCTGCGATCAAAGGTGATCGGACAAGCCGAGCTTGGGTTGAATTTTGGGGCGATAGGCTCTATGGTGTAGACGCCCCTTAATGCGTGTTTGCGCTCCCTCTTGGGGATGTGGGTGACATATATCATGTTCACTGTTTTCACCTCAGGGGAAATCTTCTTCTGTCCCCCCATGTTCGGAGGGCAAGGCTCATCATCGTCCTTGCTTTGCGGTCCCTTCCCCTTATGTTCGGTATTTAATTTACCGGCCTATTTGAAAACCCAGCAGTTTGTGTTGGAGTGGTTGGAAGGCTTGTCAGGGGCGCCATGGATCTGGCAAGGCCTATCCAGTATTTAGTCTAAATTAGATGGACCGTCCCTATTTCCTTAGAACGGATTCTTCCGTTGACCCGGTTTAGAACCGTTGAATCTGGCATTTACCGTCGTATCCTCTATTTCTTTGTTGTTGTTCCGACGCTTGTTTTTTCCGCGTCATGGCCTTCCATTGCCATCTCTGGCCTTGGAGGTGCCAGGGTCGCTGGTACTGTTGCTTCTACGAGCTATCCAGCTATCTTCGCCCGCACAAAAGCGGGTCATAAGTGCAGTAAGAGCTTCCATAGTCTTCGGCTTTTCCTGACCGAGGTGTCGGGCAAGCCATTCTTCACGGATGTTGTGCTTAAATGCCGCTAAGGCTTCGGAGTCTGGACAATCGACAATTTGGTTCTTTTTAATTAAGAACTGAGTCCAAAATTTGCAGGCTGACTCTTCGGGTTGCTGGACTATGTGACTTAGGTCATCAGCGTCCGGTGCCCGGACATAAGTGCCCTGAAAGTTGTCCCAAAAAATGTCCTCCAAGTCCTCCCAGCTGCCAATGGAGTTTTCTGGGAGGCTATTCAACCAGTGTTGTGCTCTTCCTTTTAGCTTTAGAGGGAGGTATTTAATGGTGTGGAGATCATCTCCGCAGGCCATGTGGATGTGTAGAAGAAAATTTTCAATCTATACAACAGGATCTATCTTTCTATCGTATGGCTCGATATTTATGGGTTTAAGCCCTTCCGGAAACTGGTGTCGCATTACTTCATCGGTGAAGCAGATGGGGTGTCGGCGCCTCTATACAAGTCCACGTCACGACGGAGTTCGGGGCTAACCCCGGACTTGGTTATGGTTGTCGTGTGCTACGACTTGAGCTTGCGTTGGTTTTCCCCGAAGAGGAGAGGATGATGCAGCACAGTAGCATAAGTATTTCCCTCAGTTTTTGAGAACCAAGGTATCAATCCAGTAGGAGGCCACGCGCAAGTCCCTCGTACCTGCACAAAACGATAGTTACTCGCAATCAACGCGATTAGGGGTTGTCAACCCTTCACGGTCACTTACGAGAGTGAGATCTGATAGAGATAATATTTTTGGTATTTTTGGTATAAAGATGCAAAGTAAAAAGTAAAAGCAAAGTAAAAACAAAGCAAGTATAAAAGTGATGGAGATTTATATGATGAGAATAGACCAGGGGGACATAGGTTTCACTAGTGGCTTTTCTCAAGAGCATAGATATTGTACGGTGGGTGAACAAATTACTGTTGAGCAATTGACATAATTGAGCATAGTTATGAGGTTATCTAGGTATGATCATGTATATAGGCATCACGTCCGAGACAAGTAGATCGAAACGATTCTGCATCTACTACTATTACTCCACTCATCGACCGCTATCCAGCATGCATCTAGAGTATTAAGTTAAAAACAGAGTAACGCTTTAAGCAAGATGACATGATGTAGAGGAATAAATTCATGCAATATGATAAATACCCCATCTTGTTATCCTCGATGGCAACAATACAATACGTGCCTTGCAACCCTTTACATCCTTTGGGTAAGGACACCGCAAGATTGAACCCAGAGCTAAGCACTTCTCCCATTGCAAGAACTACAAATCTAGTTGGCCAAACCAAACGGATAATTCGAAGATACTTGCAAAGATAACTCAATCATACAAAAAAGAATTTAGAGAAGATTCAAATATTATTCGTAGATAAGCTGGATCATAAACCCACAATTCATCGGTCTCAACAAACACACCGCAAAAAGAAGATTACATCGAATAGATCTCCACGAGAGCGGGGGAGAACATTGTATTGAGATCCAAAAAGAGAGAAGCCATCTAGCTACTAGCTATGGACCCGAAGGTCTGAAGTAAACTACTCACACTTCATCGGAGGGGCTATGGTGTTGATGTAGAAGCCCTCCGTGGTGGATGCCCCCTCGTGAGCTCGAAAAAGGCCCCAAGATGGGATCTCATGGATACAGGAAGGTACGGCGGTGGAATTAGGTTTTTGGCTCCTGTTCTGATTGTTTGGGGATACGTAGGTATATATAGGAGGAAGGAGTACACCGGTGGAGCATCAGGGGGGCCACGAGGTAGGGGCGCGCCCAGGGGGGCGCCCTCCACCCTCGTGACCGCCTCAGGCGCTTCTTGGAGTAGGGTCCAAGTCTCCTGGATCACGTTCGGTTGGAAAATCACGTTCTCGAAGGTTTCATTCCGTTTGGACTCCGTTTGATATTTCGTTTCTTCGAAACACTGAAATAGGCAAAAAACAGGAATTCTGGGCTGGGCCTCCGGTTAATAGGTTAGTCCCAAAAGTAATATAAAAGTGGAAAATAAAGCCCATTATAGTCCAAAACAATAGATAAAGTAGCATGGAGCAATCAAAAATTATAGATACGTTGGAGACGTATCAGGCATCCCCAAGCTTAATTCCTGCTCGTCCTCGAGTAGGTAAATGATAAAAAGAGAATTTTTGATGCGTAGTGGTACTGTGGCATAATTTCAATGTAAATTTTCTTAATCATGGTATGAATATTCAGATCCGAAAGATTCAAGACAAAAGTTCATATTTACATAAAAATAATAATACTTCAAGCATACTAATCAAAGCAATCATGTCTTCTCAAAATAACATGGCAAAATAAAGTTCATCCCTACAAAATCATATAGTTAGGCTACGCTTCATTTTCGTCACACAAAGATGTTCCCAACTTCTATACCTCCGATGACAAGCCAAGCAATTGTTTCATACTTAAATAATCTCAAACTTTTTCAACCTTCACGCAATACATGAGCGCGGGCCATGGATATAGCACTATGGGTGGAATAGAATATGATGATGGGGATTGTGTGGAGAAGACAAAAAAGGAGAAAGTCTCATATTGACGAGGATAATCAACGGGCTATGGAGATGCCCATCAATTGATGTCAACATGAGGAGTTGGGATTGCCATGCAACGGATGCACTAGAGCTAAAAGTATATGAAAGCTCTACAAAAGAAACTAAGTGGGTGTGCATCCAACTTTCTTGCTCACGAAGACCTAGGGCACTTTGAGGAAGCCCATCATTGGAATATACAAGCCAAGTTCTATAATGAAAAGTTCCCACTAGTATATGAAAATGACAAAATGAGAGACTCTCTATCATGAAGATCTTAGTGCTATTTTGAAGCACAAGTGTGGTAAAAGGATAGTAGCATTGTCCCTTCTCTCTTTTTCTCTCATTTTTTTGGGCCTTTCTTTTTTTTGGCCTTGCTTTTTTTTGTCCGGAGTCTCATCCCGACTTATGGGGGAATCATAGTCTCCATCATCCTTTCCTTACTTGGGACAATGCTCTAATAATGATGACCATCACACTTTTATTTCTCTTACAACTCAACAATTACAACTCAAAACTTAGAACAAAATATGACTCTATATGAATGCCTCCGGCGGTGTACCAGGATGGTGCAATGAATCAAGAGTGACATGTATGAAAAATAATGCATGGTGGCTTTGCCACAAATACATGAAATGGCAATATGACAAAAGTAATGTATGTCATAATAATGATGATGGAAGTTGCATGGCAATATATCTCAGAACGGTATGGAAATGCCATGATAGGTAGGTATGGTGGCTGTTTTGAGAAAGATATAAGGAGGTAAATGTGTGAAAGAGCGTATCGTATCATGGGGTTTGGATGCACCGGCGATGTTTGCACCAACTCTCAAGGTGAGAAAGGGCAATGCACGGTACCGAAGAGGCTAGCAAATGCGGAAAGGTAAAAGTCCGTATAATCCATGGACTCAACATTAGTCAAAAGAACTCATATACTTATTGCAAAAATTTAGAAGCCATCAAAAATCAAGTACTATGTACATGCTCCTAGGGGGATAGATTGGTAGGAAAAGACCATCGCTCGTCCCCGACCGCCACTCATAAGGATGCACAAGCCAGGTACACTTCATGTTTCAAATTTGTTACACAACTTTAACAATACGTGCATGCTATGGGACTTGCAAACTTCAACACAAGTATTTCTCAAATTCACAATTATCAACTAGCATGACTTTGATATTATTACCTCCATATATCAAAACAATTATCAAGCATCAAACTTATCTTAGTGTTTAATTCACTCAAAAAAGAAAGTTTCACATATCTTGAACACTAAGTATATTAACATTAAGCAAATTACCATGCTAGTAACGACTCTCAAAATAATCTAAGTGAAGCATGAGAGATCAAGTTTCTTTAAAACAAACCCACCACTGCGTTTCTAAAAGATCTAAGTGAAGCACTAGAGCAAAAATTATCAAGCTCAAAAGATATAAGTAAAGCACTACGAGCAAACTATCAAGCTCAAAAGATATAAGTGAAGCACATAGAGTATTCTAACAAATTCCAAATCATGTATGACTCACTCAAAATGTGTGTACAGCAAGGATTATTGTGGTAAACTAACAAGCAAAGACGCAAATAGTACAAGACGCTCCAAGCAAAACACATATCATGTGGTGAATAAAAATATAGCTCCAAGTAAATTACCGATGGAAGTAGACGAAAGAGGGGATGCCTTCCGGGGCATCCCCAAGCTTTGACTTTTTGGTGTCCTTGGATTATCTTGGGGGTGCCATGGGCATCTCCAAGCTTAGGCTCTTGCCACTCCTTGTTCCATAATCCATCAAAAGAATTCACCCAAAACTTGAAAACTTCACAACACAAAACTCAATAGAAATCTCGTGAGCTCCGTTAGAGAAAGAAAACAAAAGACTACCTTAAGGTACTGTAATGAACTCATTCTTTATTTATATTTGTGTTAAACCTACTGTATTACAACTTCTCTATGGATTATAAACTATTTTACTAGCCATAGATTCGTCAAAATAAGCAAACAACACACGCAAAACAGAATCTGTCAAAAACAGAACAGTCTGTAGTAATCTGTAACTAACGCAAACTTATGGAACTCAAAAATTCTACCAAAATTAGACGACCTGGAAAATTTGTTTATTGATCAGCAGCAATTGGAATCAGTATTTTATCACGTTCTGGTGATTTTTAACAATTCGGGCACTGAGCACAAAGATTCTGGAAATTACAGCAAGATCAAATAATTATCACCCAAGAAGATCTAATAGGTTTAACTTGGCACGAACACTAACTAAAAGATAAAACCACATATAAACAGAGGCTAGATGGATTATTTATTCCTAAACAGAAGCAAAAACCAAAAACTAAAAATAAAATTGGGTTGCCTCTCAACAAGCGCTATCGTTTAACGCCCCTAGCTAGGCATAAAAGCAAGGATAGATCTAGGTATTGCCATCTTTGGTAGGCAATCCATAAGTGGCTCTCATGATAGATTCATATGGTAATTTTATTTTATTTCTAGGGAAGTGTTCCATGCCCTTCTTTAGGGGAAATTGGAATCTAATATTCCCTTCCTTCATATCAATAATTGCACCAATCGTTCTAAGGAAAGGTCTACCAAGAATAATAGGACATGAAGGATTGCAATCTATATCAAGAACGATAAAATCTACGGGCACATAATTCCTATTTGCAACAATAAGCACATCATTAATTCTTCCCATAGGTTTTTTAATAGTGGAATCCATAAGATGCAAGTTTAGAGAGCAATCATCGAAATCACGGAAATCTAGCAAATCACACAAAGTTTTGGGAATAGTAGAGACACTAGCACCCAAATCACACAAAGCATGAAACTCATAATCTTTAATTTTAATTTTGATAGTAGGTTCCCACTCATCATAGAGTTTCTTAGGGATAGAAACTTTCAACTCAAGTTTTTCTTCATAAGATTGCATCAAGGCATCAACAATGTGTTTGGTAAAGGCCTTATTTTGACTATAGGCATGAGGAGAATTTAGCACGGATTGCAACAAGGAAATACAATCAATTAAAGAGCAATTTTCATAATTAAATTCCTTGAGATCCAATATAGTGAGTTTAGCAATATCTCGATTTTTATTTCTTTCAATCCCACTATTATCAATTTCATCATCAAGATCTAAAAACTCTGAATTCTTAGAACGCCTTCTAGGTAAAGGAAGATCATATTCAGTTTCATCAAGATTCATATTGCAAAACAAAGATTTAATAGGGGACACATCAATAACTTTTAGATCTTCATCTTGATTTTCATAGGGATTAGAAGAACACGCTTTAATAAAGGCATCTTTGGAAGCACGCATCCTAGTGGTTCTTTCCTTGCACTCATCAATTGAAATTCTCATGGCTTTGAGAGACTCATTGATATCATGCTTAGGAGAAATATATCTAAGCTTTAAAGAATCAATCTTGAGAGAAATTCTATCAACATTCCTAGCCAAATCATCAACTTTAAGCAATTTCTCTTCAAGCAAAGCATTAAAATTCTTTTGTGAATTCATAAACTCTTTAACACTACTCTCAAATTCAAAGGGCATCTTATTAAAATTTCCATAAGAGTTGTTGTAGGAATTTCCATAATTATTAGAAGGATTACTAGGATAAGGCCTAGGATTAAAATTCCTACCAACAAAATTCACATCCATAGATTCATTATTATTCTCAATCAAGGTAGACAAAGGCATGTCATTAGGATCAGAAGAAACACTCTTAGCAAATAATTTCATAAGTTCATCCATCTTTCCACTCAAAACATTGGTTTCTTCTATAGCATGCACTTTTTTATTAGTAGATCTTTCAGTATGCCATTGAGAATAATTAACCATAATATTATCTAGGAGTTTAGTAGCATCACCTAAAGTGATTTCCATAAAAGTGCCTCCCGCGGCCGAATCTAAAAGATTTCTAGAAGCAAAATTCAATCCAGCATAATTTTTTTATAAAATCATCCATAAGTTCAAACCATGAATAGGACAATTACGTATCATTAATTTCATTCTCTCCCAAGCTTGTGTAACATGTTCATGATCAAGTTGCTTAAAATTCATAATATCGTTCCTAAGAGAGATAATCTTAGCGGGAGGGAAATACTTAGAGATAAAAGCATCTTTGCACTTGTTCCAAGAATCAATACTATTTTTAGGTAAGGATGAAAACCACGCTTTAGCACGATCTCTAAGAGAAAAAGGAAATAGCTTCAATTTAACGACATCATTATCGACATCTTTTTTCTTTTGCATATCACATAAATCATCGAAGCTATTCAGATGAGTAGCGACATCTTCACTAGGAAGGCCGGCAAATTGATCTTTCATAACAAGATTCAACAAAGCAGTATTGATTTCACAAGATTCAGTATTGGCAAGAGGAGCAATCGGAGTGCTAAGGAAATCATTATTATTGGTATTGGTGAAGTCACACAATTTGGTAGCATCTTGAGCCATCGCGCCAAACAAGCAAACTAACACACCAGCAAACAAAAGGCAAAGGAAAAAAGAGGAGGATATTGGGAAAGAGAGGGCGAATAAAACGACAAGGGTGAAGTGGGGGAGAGGAAAACGAGAGGCAAATGGCAAATAATGTAATGCGACAGATAGGGATTGTGATGGGTACTTGGTATGCTGACTTTTGCGTAGACTCCCCGGCAACGGCGCCATAAATCCTTCTTGCTACGTCTTGAGCTTGCGTTGGTTTTCCCGAAGAGGAGAGGATGATGCAGCACGATGGCGTAAGTATTTCCCTCGGTTTTTGAGATCTAAGGTATCAATCCAGTAGGAGGCCACGCGCAAGTCCCTCGTACCTGCACAAAACGATAGCTACGCGCAACCAACACGATTAGGGGTTGTCAATCCCTTCACGGTCACTTACGAGAGTGAGATCTGATAGAGATAATATTTTTGGTATTTTTTGTATAAAGATGCAAAGTAAAAAGTAAAAGCAAAGTAAAAACAAAGCAAGTATAAAAGTGATGGAGATTTATATGATGAGAATAGACCAGGGGGCCATAGGTTTCACTAGTGGCTTCTCTCAAGAGCATAGATATTCTACGGTGGGTGAACAAATTACTGTTGAGCAATTGACATAATTGAGCATAGTTATGAGGTTATCTAGGTATGATCATGTATATAGGCATCACGTCCGAGACAAGTAGATCGAAACGATTCTGCATCTACTACTATTACTCCACTCATCGACCGCTATCCAACATGCATCTAGAGTATTAAGTTAAAACAGTGTAATGCCTTAAGCAAGATGACATGATGTAGAGGAATAAATTCATGCAATATGATAAATACCCCATCTTGTTATCCTTGATGGCAACAATACAATACGTGCCTTGCAACCCTTTACATCCTTTGGGTAAGGACACCGCAAGATTGAACCCAAAGCTAAGCACTTCTCCCATTGCAAGAACTACCAATCTAGTTGGCCAAACCAAACGGATAATTCAAGAGACTTGCAAAGATAACTCAATCATACATAAAAGAATTCAGAGAAGATTCAAATATTATTCATAGATAAGCTGGATCATAAACCCACAATTCATCGTTCTCAACAAACACACCGCAAAAAGAAGATTACATCGAATAGATCTCCACGAGAGAGGGGGAGAACATTGTATTGAGATCCAAAAAGAGATAAGAAACCATCTAGCTACTAGCTATGGACCCGAAGGTCTGAAGTAAACTACTCACACTTCATCGGAGAGGCTATGGTGTTGATGTAGAAGCCCTCCGTGGTGGATGCCCCCTCCGTGAGCTCGAAACAGGCCCCAAGATGGGATCTCGTGGATACAGGAAGGTACGGCGGTGGAATTAGGTTTTTGGCTCTTGTTCTGATCATTTGGGGATACGTAGGTATATATAGGAGGAAGGAGTACGTCGGTGGAGCGTCAGGGGGCCCACGAGGTAGGGGGGCGCCCAGGGGGGGCGCGCCCTCCACCCTCGTGACCGCCTCTAGCGCTTCTTGGAGTAGGGTCCAAGTCTCCTGGATCACGTTCGGTTGGAAAATCACGTTCCCGAAGGTTTCATTCCGTTTGGACTCCGTTTGATATTCCATTTCTTCGAAACACTGAAATAGGCAAAAAGCAGCAATTCTGGGCTGGGCCTCCGGTTAATAGGTTGGTCCCAAAAGTAATATAAAGGTGGAAAATAAAGCCCATTATAGTCCAAAACAGTAGATAAAGTAGCATGGAGCAATCAAAAATTATAGATACGTTGGAGACGTATCATCGTGCCAGGCCTGGTGGCCATTATCTCGTGTTGGAGCACGTCCTCTTGATCAATAGACTGATCGGGTCTGATCGGCTCTATTGGTCAGGTCCTGACGAAGGTCGTACGTGTAGCTCGGAGCCGCTGTATCCTTGCCTATACGACGAGGGGGCACGGGCTGGTATTCGGCATAATTAGCCATTTTCTCCCGTCCACATGGTGGTCGGTCTGTTTGATCGGCGTGATTGTATTTTGACGGTATTGGCTCAAAGGCCTCGTCATCGAATTATGGCAGTAGCCTACGCTTAGGATAACTTTTTGTTTGGCGCTCAAAGCCATATCCTTCTTCGGCGGCTAGGACCTTGGTCCATCTGTCACTGAGCGTATCCTGTTCAGCTTGGATCTATTGTTGTTTCTTTTTCAGGCTCCATGAAGTAGCGATAAGCCATCACTTGAAGTGTTCTTGTTCGAGGGGTTCCTCTGGGATGATGAATTCTTCGTGGCCGAGGCTAACATCCTATTCGGAGATAGGTAAATAGTTACTATCCTCTGAATCCTCGTGATCGGTGTGTTCGGGGCTATATTGACCCTCTTCCCTTTCATCCTACTCGAACGCAGGCTCAATGGGGTGATCGGGGTCTTCGGCATTATCCGGAGTGTTATTATCTCCAGAGTCTGTATTGCTTTCCCTTGCTCGACGCAATCATGAGCGGCGCCGCTGACGCCGGCGTTTTGGTGGTTCATCGACGGGCTTATCCTTATCTGGGTCTTGAGTGCCATCGTTGTCCTTCTTCTCAGGCATGTCCACCATGTATACATCATAAGTGGAAGTGGTCGTTCAACGCCCAATGATGGGCGGGTTTTGGCCTGGTTCAGCGTCGACATCGTCGTCCATGTCGTCGATGTCTTCGGAGGCGTAGTCTAGCTTGTCAATTAAGTCTTCAACGGTGGCTATTAAGTGGGTGGTGGGTGGGATGTAAAATTCCCTACTCTCAACCCCCAATTCAGGTCGGGTGTGGTTCGGAGGTGACACTTCCGTGATGGCGAGAGATTGTATTAGGTCTAGTGTTTTGTTTAAGAGCGGAAGCTGGACAGACTACTGAGGATCTGCGGAGCCAGGCTCAGTGATAACCACTTGGCCGAGCCCGAGGTACGCAGACCTGGAGCGCTTGGAGCTAGTGTCCAGAGGCGAATCCGGCTTCCCGAGGACGAGTAGAGTACCGTTTAACTCGGGGTCCGCGGACAGTGTGGTTGCATCTGGGTTTCCGGCTTGAAGCTCCGTGATGGGAGAGAATCTGGCGGGGTTCACCCTCCCGTCTTCGGACGAAGTGTTCCGCTCCGGATCTATGGCCAGGGCGGACATGAGAGCCGATCCTTGGATGGGATCTGATAGTGGATCCGAAGGGCCTTCTTCGTATGGGTGGGGAGCGGCGGCCGAGGCCGTGAACCCCTCGAAGATCAGATCTCCTCGGATGTCAGCGATGTAGTTCAAGCTTCCAAACCTGATCTGGTGACCAGGGGCATAGTTGTCGACCTGCTCAAGGTGGCCAGATGAGTTGGCATGTAGCGTGAAGCCACCAAACACAAAGACTTGGCCAGGGAGAAAGGTCTCCCTGGAAACAGCGTCATCGTTGATGACGAGGCGAGCCATTGATTCTTATGTTGACAACACAACGAAACTCTCAATGAAAGCACCAATGTCGGTGTCAAAACCGGCAGATCTCGGGTAGGGGGTCCCAAACTATGTGCCTGAGGATCAATGGTAACAAGGGACGATGGGGACATGATATTTACCCAGGTTCGGGCCCTCTTGAAGGAGGTAAAACGGTACGCCTGCTTGATTGTATTCGATGAGTGTATAGGGGTTACAAGAGTTGATCTACCTCGAGATCGTAATGGCTAAACCCTAGCTGTCAAGCCAATGATTGTTCTGATGGCCTCTACGGACTAAACCTTCTGGCTTATATACACAAGGAGGGGCCTAGGGTTGTACAAAGTCGGTTTGCAAATAAGGAAAGAGCTCATCCGGACACCAAACATGCCGTCCACGCATATGGGAGTCCTACCCGGACATGGGGGGTAGTCATCTGCTTTATATTCATTGCCCATCAGTCCGACCCATATCGAATTGCCCGGACACCCGAGGACCCCCTAATCCAGGACTCCCTAAGTCTTCCTTCGAATTTGTCCATTGTGGGATCCCTTCCCGCCTTCATTTTGGGTGAAGAGGACCAAGGCAACTATAAGTATAGCCTAGTGAGGGAGTCCTGGACTAGGGGGTGTCCGGATAGCCGAACTATCATCACGGCCGGACTCCAAGACTATGAAGATACAAGATTGAAGACTTCGTCCCGTGTCCGGATGGGACTTTCCTTGGCGTGGAAGGCAAGCTTGGCGATACGGATATGTAGATCTCCTACCATTGTAACCGACTCTATGTAACCCTAACCTATCCGGTGTCTATATAAACCGGAGGGTTTTAGTCCGTGGGGACGAACAACAATCATACCATAGGCTAGCTTCTAGGGTTTAGCCTCCTTGATCTCGTGGTAGATGTACTCTTGTGCTACCCATATCATCAATATTAATCAAGCGGGAGTAGGGTATTACCTCCATCGAGAGGGCCCGAACACAGGTAAAAACATCGTGTCCCTTGTCTCCTGTTACCATCCGCCTAGACGCGATTCGGGACCCCTACCGAGATCCGCCGGTTTTGACACCGACATTGGTGCTTTCATTGAGAGTTCCTCTGTCGTCACCGATAGGCCCGATGGCTCCTTCGATCATCAACAACGACGCGGTCCAGTGGTGAGACTTTTCTCCCGGACAGATCTTCGTATTCAGCGGCTTTGCTGCGGGCAATTAAGCTTGGCCATCTGGAGCAGATCGAAAGCTACGCCCTGGCCATGAGGTCAGATTTGGAAGTTTGAACTATACGGCCGATATCCACGGAGACTTGATCTTCGACGGATTCGAGCAGCGACCAAGCGTGCCGCCTTGTCTCGATGGGCATGATCTAGCTCTGCGGCGGAGCGATTGCCTCGAGGCGCACCGACATCCGCTCCGACCCTTAATCCGGGCAGGATTCCCCGATCGAGGGCGAGTGGTTGGACACCGCCTCGGGGCGACAATCTCTACGGCAATTGAGCGAACTCCATCCCTGTCGCTGCGAAGACCTCGACTCAAGGTGCGGACTCCTCTCCGGACTCCGAACCCTCCGCGCCCCTGCCAATCGAGTCCGATTGGGCGCCGGTCATGGAGTTCACTGCCGCGGACATCTTTCAGCACTCGCCCTTTGGCGACATCCTGAATTCACTAAAGTGTATCTCTTTATCCGGAGAGCCCTACCCGGACTACAGACAGGAAGGTTGGGATACGGATGACGATAAATTCAACGCCCACCCACCACCCACTTTGTAGCCAGTGTCGATGACTTAACCGACAAGCTCGACTTCGACTCCGAAGACATCGACGGTATGGACGACGACGCCGGAGACGACCAAAACCCAGCACCTACAGCGCACTGGAAGGCCACCTCATCATACGACATATACATGGTGGACATCCCAAAAGATGGGAACGGGGATGGAACAACGGAGGATGACCCCTCCAAAAAGCAACCGAAGCGCCGACGTCAGCAGCGCCGCTCTAAATCCCGCCACAATAAAAACGGTGATTCCGGCACGGGAGATAATAACACTCCGGACAGTGCCGAAGACAACCACCTCCAGCAGGACTCAGTGCAGGAGGAGGGAGAAGCAAGTCCGCCTGACGGTCTGCAGAAAAGAGAGGTCGAGGGGCGATAATTATGCGCCTCCCTGCGAAGATGAGGCAAGCCTCGATGACGCATTTAATTTGTCGTGCACGAGGATCCCGCCGAACAAGAGCGTTTCAAACGCAGGCTTATAGCCACGGCAAGCAGCCTCAAGAAAAGTAGCAACAGCTTAGAGCTGACCAAGACACGCTAGGCGGCGGATGGTGAAGTCCTTGCAGCGAAGAGTATGAACTCGAGCGCCCTCAAAAGCTACCCCAAACGCAGGCCGTTGCCTCGATCAGAGGAGGAAGCACCCAAGTCACCAGCGCACGACATGGCAGACCGGCCACCCCGTGGTCGCGACAGAGAAGGGTCTTGGCCCTCCACTCAAGCCACACCCCGACGCCGCTCAAAAAGTACCAAGGCACGAGAAAATGCGCCGGACTTGCGTGATATATTGGAGGACAAGGCAAAATATACAAGATCGATCTACGCATCGCGTGGGCGCCCAACGACACGGGATGATTACCGTCGCGCCGGATACAGCAAACCCGACCGGGCGAACCACGATGAGACAAAGCTCATATGAGCTACGCCGTGATATAGCCCAATCTGAGGCGCACACCCACTATGCTTCACAGATGAAGTAATGGATCATCAAATCCACGAGGGTTTCAAACCCGTAAACATCGAATCATACGATGGTACCACAGATCCTGTGGTGCGGATCAAGGACTATCTCCTCCATATCCACATGGCCGCGGTGATGATCTACATGCCATCAAATACCTCCCACTCAAGCTTAAAGGACCAGCTCGGCATTGGCTCAACAGCTTGCCGCCAGAATCAATTGGTTGTTGGGAGGACACGGAAGCCGCATTCCTTGATAACTTCCAGGGCACATATGTGCGACCACCGACGCCGATGACCTTAGCCACATAATTCAAGAGCGGAAGAATCAGCCAGACAATTCTGGACACGGTTCCTAACAAAGAAAAATCAAATCGTTGACTGTCCGGATGTAGAGGCCCTTGCGGCCTTCAAACATAACATCCGCGACAAGTGGCTTGCCCGGCACCTAGGACAGGAAAAGCCAAAATCCATGGCAGCCCTCACAACACTCATGACCCGCTTTTGTGCGGGAGAGGACAACTGGCTAGCTCGAAGCAACAACTTGGACAAACATCACGATAGTTCGGATACCAAGGACAGCAATGGCAGGTCGCGTCGCAACAAGAACAAAGCGCCGCATTAACGGCGATATCACGAAGATCTGACCGTCAATGCCGGATTCAGAGGCTCTAAACCCGGTCGTGGAAGAAGCCATTCAAAAGAAATACCGAGGCCCGTCCAACTTGGACCGAATACTCGATCGCTTGTGCCAGATACATGGCACCCCCGAAAAACCAGCCAATCACACCAACAGAGATTGTTGGGTGTTCAAGCAAGCAGGCAAGTTAAGTGTCGAACTCAATGACAAGGGGCTGCATAGTGATGACGAGTAAGAGCCCCGGCCGCCGAATAATAGAGGACAGAAGGGTTTTCCCACACAAGTGCGGACGATGAACATGATATACGCAACCCATATACCCAAAAGGGAGCGGAAGCATGCACTAAGGGACGTATATGTGATGGAGCCAGTCGCCCCGAAGTTCAACCCATGGTCTTCCTGCCCGATCACCTTTGATCGAAGGGACCACCCAACTAGTATCCGTCACGGCGGTTTTGCCGCATTGGTTCTGGACCCAATTATTGACGGATTTCACCTCACCGAGTCCCGATGGACGGCGGTAGCAGCCTGAACCTGCTTTATCGAGGATCTGATGCACAAAATGGGCATAGACCCCTCAAGGATTAAACCTACAAAGACGACCTTTAAAGGCGTCATCTGGAGTGTAGAGGCCGGTTATGCGGGCTCGATTACACTCGAAGTGGTCTTGGATCCCGGATAACTTCGAAGTGAAGAGCTAATCTTCGACATCGTCCCATTCATGGCGACTATCATGCACTGCTCGGACGAACCGCATTTGCAAAGTTCAATGCGGTGCCGCACTACGCATACCTCAAGCTCAAGATGCCAGGCCCTCGAGGAGTAATCACGGTCAATGGAAACACCGAACGCTCTCTCCGAACGGAGGAGCACATGGCGGCCCTCGCGATGGAGGTACAAAGCAGCCTCTCACTGCAATTCTCGAGTCCGGCCACTAAGCGTCCGGACATTGTCAAGCGCGCCCGGAGTAACTTACAACAAGACCGCCTGGTTAGATTCAAGCACGCGTAGCAATCCGGCCCCAACCCCAGCCCTCGCGAAATTGCGAATCTAGTATTGCGCGTACATAATTACGCTCTGGAGATACCATGGGCATATGGGGAGGGGTAAGACCACGGCACGCCCGGAATACGGCTCAATCGCACCAGGGGCTCCCGATTGTGTCATTCTTTTTCTTTTTCCTTTTTTCCTTTTTCTTACTTTTAGGACCCCGTCTTTCAGAAGTCATGTCCGACACTAGAATCGCCGAACTCACGATGCAACAGCCAGGGAAGTAGAACGCTACGTCGAATGTTCAGGTGGTCTTTATTACGAGCATTATACCTGTTTTACATACCATTCCGCAGCTTACCCCTGGAGGGGGACATGTTAGATAGTCCCATCCCTTGCTTATCGCACTATTTGTATCGTTCTGCTTTCATTGCAGTACATTTTTGAATAAACAATACATGGCCTTCGCTCATTATTGTACTCTTTTCTTTATCTATAAATATGCTCATTTCATGACATGTGGCACCCGTACACTTTGGTACGGCCAATACACCAGGGGCTTTAGTATCCCAAATTTATGGTGTGATAAGTCCGAACACTTTCACAAGTGTGGCACCCCGAACTTATAGCATTATATGAATCGGCTCCGAATCATGTCTTGGGTCAATAGTTGGGTTTGCGGCTCCCATGTTTTGGTACCTTACGTACCATTATATCGGCAAAGGTAGCACTGGGAGAACCACTGCGATTGTGCCCCGCATGAGCAGGTTCGAGCACCTCAGAGGAGAAAGCTAAAACTGACCGTCAAGATAGGGCGAGAGCCGTCGCTGTTCGAGAGGTTTTTCGGGTCCCTAAAGACTTATGCCGCTTAGAGCGAGGAACCGGAGTTGTCCGGCCAAGGCGTGGATGGCGCCCGAACACGGTCTTCGAATACTAGGGGCTTCGCGAAACTTAAAATTATAGAATTCTATGGCTAAGTGAGAGTGTTCAAGCATTATAAGTCCGGTTGCCTTGTTCATTGTGTTGGCGCCTCCCTAGATGGACCCAATAATGGGAACAAGAGTGCTCAAGTTTATCCCGAACACCCCGACACTTTCGTGGCATGAAATTTGAAATAACGACTTGCCATCTCTCAAATTTGATAAGCGGCCACACGAAGGTAATATTTTAAATTAACAAGCGTTGCTTAAGCGCATATGAACAAGTTTTGAGTGTACAGGATAACAAATGCGAGTCTATTCAAAAATCACATCATTGGAGCACTCATCCGCTATTCGGCGGGCACCCTTCAGGAGGCCCTCATAGTACATTTCGGGCATGCGATGCTCCTTGCCCTTCGGTGGCCCGTCCGTCACAAGCTTCTCCGCATCCAGCTTGCCCCAGTGCACTTTAGCACGGGCAAGGGCCCGACGGACACCTTCAATGCAGACGGAGCGCTTGATGACTTCAATCCGTGGACAGGCGTCCACTAGCCGCTGCACTAAGCCGAAGTAGCTCCCGGGCATGGCCTCCAATGGCCACAGCCGCGCTATAAGGCCCTTCATGGCCTGTTCGGCGACCTTGTGGAGCTCGACCAGCTGCTTGATTTGGTCGCTCGAAACACCAGATGTCCGGCCTCGACATACCGAGACCAGAACACCTTTTCCGTCGAGCTCCCCTCCTTGGCGCGGTAGAATGCGGCAGCATCAGACACACCACGGGCCAAATCTACGAATGCTCCTGGAGAGCTCCGAATCCGGGTAAGTAATAGGTAATTCACTTTCACATGCTTGCTTTTAATAAAGAATGCCGTACCCGCCGCTATCTTCTTTAACGACTCAATTTCTTGGAGGGCTTTTTGGGCCTCGGCCTTAGCAGCTTTGGCACTCTCAAGAGCCGAGTGACTCGAACTCTCGAGTCTTCGAGTCACGTTCCAAACTCTCGTGTTTTTCCACGAGAGCTTGGAGCTCTTGCCGTACCTTGGCCAGCTGCGACTCCCCCTTCTCTCGCTCGGTGCGTTCTGCAGCCACTTTGTTTTTGGCCACGGACACCGCTTCCTTCAGGGTCGCCACCTCGTTCGTGGCCCCTGCAGTACCCATGTTATTCCTGTTATTTTTTGCAACCGAAACCTTTCTATAAGGTATTTTAATAAGATACTACTTACCTTCCTTGTCCTCGAGCTGCTTCTTGGCTTGGCCGAGCTCGCTCTCGGACCGCTCGAGGCTCTGCTTCAATGCATTGACCTTCGCAGTCAGTGCGGCAGAGGTCAGCAGCGCAGCCTGCATTCCCATATTGACATACTTATGTTAGACTCCTGCGTATATCTTCTTAGATCCTTAGTCCGGCTTTTCTTTTCCGAACACCAAACTAAGCATCGAGACTCTTGTCTATGCGGTAATATTTTTACATATTCTAAACTTACCTCAAAGCACATTAGAAGGCTGGTATAGGCTTCAGTCGGCCCGCTCTTGGCGGACTGAACTGTCAGGATCACCGCACTCATAATAGTGCGGTGCTCCTCCTCGATGGAGGCTGTTAAGCGCCTCCGATGCTATCCGGTGCCTCCGGTTGGGCCGGAGGACACCGGCGTCTTACCTTCTTACGAAGGGACCGCTTGCGAACTCCGGAACCGCTGAAGGTTCCGGCATGCAGTCCGGACAAGGGTGGGGCTTAGAGCCCACAGGGGTCTTGCCCCCAGCGCTGAGTCCGGGAGGTTGCCTTGTGGCGCCTCCTACGCCACTTCCTCTTGACCAAGCCCCTCTTGGGGCCCCACCGCGGCGTCTTCCGCGGTGTGAGGTGAGGAGGCTGTCGGAAGTGAAGTACTCTCCATTTCCGACGAACTCAGGGACCTGCTTGTCGAAGCGGCGAACTCGCCCTTGGGCGGGCTGCATGATGGTTCGGTATTAGAGAACACTATGCAATGATAAAAAAGCCATGAGTATCCGGACACTTACGATCTCGCCAGGGGCTTGGCCCTTGTTGGCCAATCCTCCTCGTCGTCGTCGACGTTGGTGGAGAAGTCCGGAGGAAGGGTTCTTCCCTTCTTGGACCCTCCGGCCTCCCCAGTTGGGGCGGCCTTCCTTTTCCTCTCCTCCCCCGCTGGGGGAGAAGCTTCTTCTTCCTCCTCCTCGTCTTCAGGAGAAGATTACGCCCAGAATCCGACAAAGACTGGCGTCCGGGAGCTCCTTCGAGTTCCCGTGGCCTCCTTATTAGCCTTCTTCTCCGGCACAACATGGGGTAACGGAGCCAGCAGCCCGTCAATCAGGCGTCCAGCTGGGTCTTACGGCAAAGGCAGACAGATAATCTGTCCGGGCGTCTTCAACCGATCTGTCAAAGATTAGGGAGTTTTAGATCCCACATAGAGTCAATATATGAAAAAAGAGTCCCGTAAAGGGTAAAATAACTTACCTCGCCGGCTTGACGCCGCGAGCTGTATCTGCGATCTTTGTTAGCGGATGCTGGGGTTTCAGCGCCCTTGAACAGCACCTTCCAGGCATCTTCGTACATAGTGTTGAAGAGCCGGCTCAAGGTTCGGTGCTGTGCTGGATCGAACTCCCACAAATTGAAGGCCCGTTGTTGGCATGGGAGAATCCGACGGATGAGCATCACCTGGATTACGTCGACAAGCCTGAGATTCTTGTCCACCAGGTTTCGGACGCATGTTTGGAGTCCGGATAGCTCGTCCGAATCCCCCCACTTCAGGCCCGTCTCTTTCCATGACAAGAGCCGTGTGGGGAAGCCAGATCTGAATTCGGGGGCCGCCACCCATTCAGGGTCGCGTGGCTTGGTGATGTAGAACCACCCCGATTGCCACCCCTTTATTGTCTCCACAAAGGAGCCCTCGAGCCATAGGACTTTGGCCATCTTGCCAACCATGGCGCCTCCGCACTCCGCTTGACGGCCGCCCTCAACCTTGACACGACATTAAAGGTCTTGACCATAGGCGAAGTGGGGCTGGATCTTGAAGGAAGGCCTCGCACCTGACGATAAACACCGAGATGTTGAGGACGAAATTCGGGGCCAGGTCGTGGAAGTTCAGGCCATAGTAGAACATGAGCCCCCGGACAAATGGGTGAAGTGGAAAACCTAGTCCGCGGAGGAAGTGGGGGAGAAACACCACATGTCGGATTTCGGGTTCCGGCAGACCCTTAAGGTTCGAACACTGGGGTGCGCGCGGAGATCCAACCCTCCACCGTCTCGCACCTCGCCGAATCACTGGGACCTAAACTGCTAAACAGAACAGCACAAGAGACACAAGATTTATACTAGTTCGGGCCACCGTTGTGGTGTAATACCCTACTCTAGTTTGTGGTGTGGTGGATTGCCTCTTGGGCTGATGAGGACCAGTACAGGGAAGAACAGCCTCATGAAGTGCATTCTTGGTCGATCACGATGAACTGCTAGGTGGTGTTTTGTCGCTCTAGCTACTGGTTCCTTGATGAGGATTCCGATCTCATACCGGGGGGCCGATCCAAGATCCCTCTCTCTGAGTGTGGCTACTCCTATTTATAGGCGAAGGCCCTAGGCCTCTTCCCAAATATTGAGCGGGAAGGGCGCCAACAATTGGCCATTTTGAAGGGGAACAGCGGGTACACTTATCCTGACTAAAGTTGGTCCTCGTCCGCCAAAGGCTCTGGTGATGACGCCTGCTTGGGCTCCACGATGACTCCCTTCCAGCCGTTGGGGCTGGTCTTGGTCTTGTTGCACCAAAACGGACGCCTTTGCTTGATGCTCTCGCCTGCGCTTGCTCCCTTTGCACCAAAGAGGAAAGAAGGATGCTGCGCGGGCTGGCACCCGACTGGCGCCCTTGGTCGTCATGGCTTGCGTCATGGGCACCTCGCGAGGTATCCTGCCTTGAACTCTCCACCTCCTCATGAGCCAGCCTGACGAGGCCGTGCCTGAGGAAGCTCCTGGTCGTCCGCCCCGCGAGGCTTGGCCCCTCGCGAGGGTCTTGAGCTTGCGTTGATGAAGATGGCCCGTCCTGGGCCTCCTTTGAGCCACGCCCGCGAGGCCGCAGCGAGCAAGTCTGGGGACCCCGTTCCCGAACGCCGACAAGAGCCCCCCTGGCCCACGGGCGCCCGAACTTGGCCGAGCAGAGAGGCGAAAGGGCAAGGCAGCGTCATGAGCCCCTAACAGCTTCTTGACCTTGGGCACCAGCGTGGCGGTCGATTGGACGTGGGCGGCACTTGTTTCCCCATGATGCCTCGGTAACCGCCGGATTCGACTAGTCCTCGCATGCGAGTTGGTCATGATGATCGGTGATCGTGGAGGCCGGCGATTGGCCTTCGCCCGGCCATAAATGCAGAGCAGGCGCGTGCCCTTCCGATCTATCCTTCGCTTCTCCTCCTCCTTGTTTCGTCTGGTCGCCATAGCTCCGATCCGCGGTTCTCCGAGGAAGAAGGAAAGGCTCCTCAAGAGGATCCTGACCTGCTCCCCCCAAAGAAGCGGCTTGCTCTCTGGTGTCGAGGCGAGGCGCTCGCCAGAGGCGCCCATGCCTGAGTGCGGCGCGTCCGCCACCAGGGTTTCCTCTTCCATTATGCAGCGCAAATTGGTGGCCTTGAAGGAGGCGACGCCGGGCGCCAGCGGCGCCGCGCCCGCCCGGCCAGCGGGTCACGAAGGTGTCGTCTTCCCCACAGAGTCCACACCGAGGCTCCTGCGAGAGTTCGTGCTTCGTCGCCCGCGCCTCCTAAGTCTTGCATTTGTCTTCCTTCTTTCTTCGCCTCCGTCGTCCGTGAAGGAACCCCACAGGACTCTGGCTGCAACATGCAGCTACGCACCCTTGCAACCCGGGGCAGAGGTCGCAGATGGTGCCCAGGCGAGGTCTTCATGACTCGAGGCTGGGACGAGGTCGCCCGGGTCTGCAGGGCGAGGGGCGCCCTCACGATCCACCTGGAGTACGATGGTGCTTCAGTGGTGTCCTTCAAGGTCTTCGACGCGGAGGGTCGCCGGCTGGAGTGTCGCCCCGGGAGAGGTGGTCGGGGTCCTGCTGTGGTGAGATAGAGGCCAACCGCCCGCTCCCTTGGCAGCTCCTCAGGCGACGAAGGCGCCGGAGGATCTAGCGACTCCGTCGAGCTCTTCGCGACGCCGGAGACAAGCGACGACAGCTACGAGCCTCCGAGCTTGCGCCGCTCCCGGAGCAGGGCGGGCTTGTCAGGTCGTCGCCGCCCCTGATCTGGATGGGGTTGGCTCCGGACCGGGTGGCCCACTGTTGATGATGGCGTCTGCCGCGGTGGTCCACACAGATAGGACTCCTTAGGATTCACGTCTTTTGTTCTGCGAGGAGCCAAGAATGTACCTTGAGGGGGCTTGTAAGATGTTTGCAACCGTTTGTCAATATAACCCTTTTATGAGGCGGTGCGAGATGCTCATTCCGTTCTAGCTCAGTTTCCTCCTTCCGGACCTCGTGAGGGCTTGGTGCTCTGCGCAAGGCAGGTCCCGATCCCAAAGGCGGCTTCAGCCGTCGCTGGTATGCCAGGTCACGATGCCGTGGTCAAGGCCAGGAGGTGAGCGGCCCGAGGTCCTGTAAGAGCCTCTGAGTCGCGATGCTCAGGGGGTCCCCCTTGGCGCTCAAGCAGCCATCATTCGGTGAGAAAGGGGAGCGACGTTGCTAAGACGGGGTTGCATTGAGTGTGGGGATGGTGTGGCGATGACTAGTGTGTCCGGAGGGTGACTTATCTTCGAGGGTCAGGACAATGCTTCCTGGTGCGGCGCTAGGTCCGTGCCTTGGCCGGCTAGAGATTGCGTGGCGAGGTCGTTTCGTGCTCCTTGGAGGGACCCTGCAGGTTCACCACAAAAGGTACAAGAGCTCGCCGTGGCGATCGTTAGTCCTGCCGTTAGTTGCTTTGGAGGCGCGAGAGGCCTCGCGAGGTGTGTTGGGGCACCCGTGAGCCGATCACGGGACTCACGAGGCCCTACCTCAAGGCGGGTTGCGCCTGGCTCTGGGTCTTGTCTTCGAGTGTGTTCCTGCAAATTTGGCCAGATGCCGGTGTTCTACGTCTTCGGGTCCCGGCTCTCGGGCTGGTCTCAGCCATCGCTGGCAAGCCAGGTCGCGATGCCATGGACAAGACCAGAGGGTGAGGTCCGGAGAGCGGTAGGAGCCACGAGTCGCGATGCTCGGGCACCCCCTTTTAACGCGCAAGATGGATTAGATGGCGCAACTCGTCCTCGGGTCCGGCTCGGGCTGGTCTCGGCCGTGTTGGCAAGCCAGGTCGCGATGCCATGGACAAGACCAGAGGGTGAGGGCGGAGACCGGTAGGAGCCACTGAGTCGCGATGCCTGGGCACCCCCTTTAACGCATAAGCTGGGTTGGATAATGACTCTCGTCCTCGGGTCCCGGCTCTCGGGCTGGTCTCGACCATCGTTGGCAAGCCAGGTCGCGATGCCATGGACAAGACCAGAGGGTGAGGGCTGGAGAGCGGTAGGAGCCACGAGTCGCGATGCTCAGGCACCCCTTTAACGTGCAAGATTCCGCCACCCGGAAGCGGTACCAAATAACAAGCATGGTGGAACGAGAGCATAATCCTAAGGAAAACACAAGAAGGATACATGCAGCTGGACTGGCCCGGCGGCTTGGGGATGATGCAGCCCAAGCGCCCCTAACAGGACAAGCTAATGACATGAAATAAAAGGGATACATGCCTTGAGACGGACCCCACGCGGCCTGGGAATAATGCGCCCTAAAGGCGCTCCCTCTGAAAAAGAAACTTAATGATGTCACCTGGTGATGTTGGGGACGAAGGGGTGTTGATGTAGCAGACTCGGTGGGCTGCGGGAGCCGATCCTCACGAGCCCCCAGGCCCGGGGGCCTCGGGAGGCTCGGGAGGCTCGGGAGGCGCTGGCGGCTCCTTAGGGGCCATCTCCATCTCCGCCAGGGCCGCGGCGTGCCTGACCTCTTGAGCCTCCAGGATGGCCCTCATGAGACGCTGGTGCTCAGCAGCCGCGTTTGGCAGGCCATAAGGCATGCGTACGTAGCTGTGGGGCGGACCTTCGCAACGTCCCACTCGCGAGGGCCAGAGGCGCTCTTGAGATGCGGCTCGGTTGAGCCCTGGTATGTCGATGCAGACGCGCAGCCCACCATCCTCGCCTGGATAGGGAGGCCACAGTGAGTAGGCGGCTGCCCCTCATGACCCTTGACTCTTGTAGCTCCTGAACGGCCTTGCTGACAAACTCCTAAGGGTTCGGCCCTCTTTGCCTTGCTCCTGCTTGCGGGAAACGTGCTTCGAAACACGCCTCCACGTGGTGCCCAAGCGCCTCCCTCGAGACCTTGGCGAGGCCGGTGGCCCTCCAGGGGAGAGCCCCGAGCCTGCTGAGGAGGGCGCGGGTGCGCTTCCCTATGCGATGCAAGGAGGCTCCCCCTGGCGGCGGGCCACGAGGGGCCGATCTCTTGAGGAGTCGGGCGGTCGATGTCTTCTTCTTCTTGGAGTGCGGCCTCGGGAGGCCTCGTGCTTTCTTGTGGTGCAGGTCTTCCAGTGATGCGGCTGAAAAGCTTCGCTTCAGGGGAGCACACTGCGTCTCTCTCTTCACAGGGCACCGTGATGACTCCGCCGCTCCCTGGCATCTTGAGGACGTTGTAGCCATGGTGGGTTACGACCATGAATTTGGCCAACGCTGGGTACCCGAGGATGGCGTTGTACGGCAGGCGGATGTGGGCAACGTCGAAGTCGATGAGCTCGGTGTGGTCGTTGTCGCAAGCCCCGAAGGTGACAGGAAGGCGGACCTGCCCGATCGGGACCGTGGAGCCGTCGGTGACTCCGGAGAAGGGCTTGGTTGGCTGAAGCTGACTGTAAGGCACTTGAAGATTGTTGAATGTTTCCACGGACAGGACGTTGAGCCCTGCTCCGCCGTCGATGAGGGTCTTGGTGACTAGCACGTTGCTGATGATTGGGGAGCAAAGCATCGGGAGAACTCCGGCTGTGGCTGCGCACTTGAGCTGGTCCGCTGAGCTGAACGTGATGGCGCACGCCGACCACCTGAGAGGGCGCGTGGCCTTGAGCTTGGGGAGGACTGCATTCACTTCGCGGGCGAACTGCTTGAAGATCTTGAGAGGCTGGGGCTTGAGCTCCGCCCAAGATGCGAGCAATCACTGCAGCGCTTCTGGAAGCCCCAGCCCCTAAATCACGATGACGGTCTTCAATCCTCCTTGGCGGCGGCGGCAGCGGAGGGAGGCCTGCGTTCCCTTGCGGGCGATCCTCGCGAGGCTGATCCCTCCAGCCTCCCTCGCAAGGTGGGTCTTGCCAGTGGTCCTCGCGAGGTTGGTCGCACCACCCTTGGCGCGGGCCGCGGTCTTCCCAGCGTCCTGCATTCCTTCCTCCTCCTCAGCCGTAGCCCCGGACCACAGCAGCAGGAGGCCTCCACACCGGTCGCCGGGCCACAGACCACAGCAGGGCGATCCCTTGAGGTCCTGACTGGCGACCCCAACCCCGGTGGCATCCGACATGGAGGGGCCTTGCTGTACCTCTGCCAGAACAGGGGTGATTTTGTGAACCAGATGCCTATCTTCGATGAATGGGGGCCGCGCCCCGCTGGTCTCCAGGGGCCTCGCGAGAATCCAGTGATGGTGACAGCCCTTCCAGTCGGCCCAGGCGGCTCCTCCTCAAGTGGCGGAGCAGGGAGGCCTGAGCCGTCGAGGCTGAAGGACCCCTTGAGGGTGACATCCTCGGGCGGCGCTCATGAGGGAGCAGCTCTTGAGGCTCATGCCGCGCTGGTGAGGCGGCGGGCAGCCGCCAGCGGCCTTGGATGGCCCCGAGGCCCTATTTGCTTCTCTTGGTGAGGCGACCAGCAGCGCGCGTCAGTGGGCGCCTCGACGCAGGTCGCCTTGATGCTTCTCCCTCGCAGGCTGACCCTTGCACTCAAATGTTGGAGTCGTTTCAGCGTGAACTTCGAGGCCCTCCGGGAAGAAGGGAGGCCACAGGCGATGATTACCCTTGTCGCTGCTGAAGTGTAGGAAGCTTCGCCAGCGATGAGTAAGCCTTCTCCTTCTCCGGCTCTGATTCTTCTACTGCTTATCTTGATCCTTGCCTGCAGTCCCTTCCTGCCGAGCTCACGGAGACGGGTGAGGAGCCGTCCCCCCCGGCTTCGCCCCCTCCCCCATCCTTGAGTGCTGCAAGCAGTGGAGCCCTTGTGGTGAGGCCGACCGGGGTGGTGAACCGTCCCGAGGCGCGTCGTGGCCCCGCGCGCCTCGTGACCCTTCCTCGCGAGCCCTCCCGTGGCATAGCTAGCCTGCCGTGGGCTTCTCGCCTAGTCGTGGACGGCGATTGGCTGAGGCGCTTCCTCGCCTCGTCTGGGATGGGCTGGCTCAGGCCGGGCTTACAGTGCAGCGTGCCCGGCCGTCGCGAGGGTGCCAGCCCCCAGCCCCCTGCCCGGAGGGGGAGTGCTGATTTGCGGCTCCCGAAGCCCGCCTGGGGTGGTTGATGGTGTGGAGGACGTGCACGGCGTGCCGGAGCGCCCGCCTTCGCCAAGGATTTCTTCGAAGGGCGGCTGACGCGGTGAGCCTTCTTGGTGAAGAGCTCGCTGACGAAGACGCGCGCCTTGAGGCCGAGGGCCTGCGCTTGGCCACAGAGATGCATGAGCTGGAGGGCGCTGTTGCCCTTGCGCGCCACCAGCGCGATCTTGATGATGAAGGGGCCAAGGCGTCGCTGGCAGCCTCTCGGGAGACCTGTTCTCGGGCCGTCGAGGAGGCCCGGGCAGATAACAGGCGGCGAGAGGCGACGGAGGAGCGGGCACGGGAACTCCTGGGCCGGTGTCACTCATTGGAGGAGCAAGTGGAGTTGCGCGAGGCAGCCCTCGCGTCGATGAAGGTGGCCTCCGGCGACCTGGCGGAGCTCCAGAAGCGTGAGGAGGCACTGACGCTTGAAGCCGCGAACGCAGCGCTGGCGAGTACGAGCGCTTGGAGACGAGGGAGCGCTTGGCGACGCGGGCAGAGGATGAGGTCGCTGCACGGGAAGCCCGCGTCCTGGAGGAGGTCGGACGCCGAGTGGCGATGGCGCGCTCGAACCTCGAGCGCGAGTTTGAGGAGAGGGTGGGGTTGATCAGGGCCGAGGCTGAGGGCAGGACTGCCGCCTTGAGGGCCAAGCTGGAGGAGGCGACGCGGCAGGCCGATGCTCTTCGGGCCGCCCTCGAGGTGGCGCAGGGGGAGTCCACCACCTCTCAGGCCGAGGCGCTCCTCCTTCGCCAACGGGTGGAGGAGGCCGAAGCCGTCGCGCGCCAGAATGCGGACGAGATGCGTCAGCGGCGAATCCTGGAGCATGAACACGGCCCCATGCTCGCCACGCTCCGGGAAAGAGCCAACACAGCCTTGGGCAATATCTGCGAGGCGGCTGTTGGCGAGCCGCATGCGGTTAACTACGCCGGCATCCTTCAGTTCTTCACCGACGTGGTGGTGCGGCTGGAGGCGCGGTTGGCCAGGGCCAATAAGTAGGACCCAGCGTCTCATGAGGGCCATCCTGGAGGCTCAAGAGGTCAGGCACGCCGCAGCCCTGGCGGAGATGGAGATGGCCCCTAAGGAGCCGCCAGCGCCTCCCGAGCCTCCCGAGGCCCCCGGGCCTGGGGGCTCATGAGGATTGGCTTCCGCAGCCCACCGAGTCTGCTACATCAACAGCCCTTCGTCCCCAACATCACCAAGTGACATCTTTAAGTTTCGTTTCAGGCTGGGAGCGCCTTCAGGGCTGCATTATTCCCAGGCCGCGTGGGTCCGTCCCTACGGCATGTATCCCTTTTATTTCATGTCATTAGCTTATCCTGTTGGGGGCGCCCCTCGGGCTGCATCATCCCCAAGCCGCTTGCGCCAGTCCCAGCGGCATGTATCCCTCTTGCGTTTTCCTTAGGATTATGCTCTCGTTCCACCATGCTTGTTATTTGGTACCGTTTCCTGGGTGGCGGAATCTTGCACGTTAAAGGGGGGGTGCCTGAGCATCACGACTTAGGGCTCCTACCGGCTCTTCGGCCCTCACCCTCTGGTCTTGTCCATGGCATCGCGACCTGGCTTGCCAGCGACGGCTGAGACCAGCCCGAGAGCCAGGACCCGAGGACGTAGAGTTGCGTCATCTAACCTAGCTTGCAAGTTAAAGGGGGGGGGGTGCCTGAGCATCGCGACTCAGGGCTCCTACCAGCTCTCCGGCCCTCACCCTCTGGTCTTGTCCATGGCATCGCGACCTGGCTTGCCAGCGACGGCTGAGACCAGCCCGAGAGCCAAGACCCAAGGACGTAGAGTTGCATCATCTAACCTAGCTTGCGCGTTAAAGGGGGGGTGCGTGAGCATCGCGACTCAGGGCTCCTACCGGCTATCCGGCCCTCACCCTCTGGTCTTGTCCATGGCATCGCGACCTAGCTTGCCAGCGAAGGCTGAGACCATCCCGAGAGCCGGGACCCGAAGACGTAGAGCACCGGCATCTGGCCAAATTTGCAGGAGCACACTCGAAGATAAGGCCCAGAGCCAGGCGCAACCCGCCTTGAGGTAGGGCCTCGTGAGTCCCGTGCTGGTTCACGGGTGCCCCAACACACCTCGCGAGGCCTCTCGCGCCTCTCCAATGCAACTAACGGCAGGACTAACGATCGCCACGGCGAGCTCTTGTTCCTTTTGTGGTGAACCTGTAGGGTCCCTCCAAGGAGCACGAAACGACCTCGCCGCACAATCTCTCGCCGGCCAAGGAACGGACCTAGCGCCGCACCAGGAAGCATTGTCCTGACCCTCGAGATAAGTCACCCTCCGGACACACTAGTTATCGCAACACCATCCCCGCACTCAATGCAACTCCGTGTTAGCAACGTCGCTCTCCTTTCTCACCGAATCATGGCCGCTTGGCGCCAAGGGGACCCCGAGCATCGCGACTCAGAGGCTCTTACCGGACCTCGGGCGCTCACCTCCTGGCCTTGACCACGGCATCGCGACACAGCATACCAGCGTGGTGAAGCCGCCTTTGGGGCCCAGGACACATCGGCGCAGAGCATCAAGTCCTCCCGATGTCCAAAAGGAGGAAACTGAGCTAGAACGGAATGAGCATCTCGCACTGCCTCACAATAAGGATCATATTGACAAACGAAACTACAAACATCTTACAAGCCCCCGCGGGGTACATTCTTGACTCCTCGCAGGAACAAAAGACGCGAATCCTAAGGAGTCCTGCCTACAGGGACCACTACGATAGACGCCATCATCAACAGTGGGCCACCCGGTCCGGCGCCAACCCCGTCCCAGATCGAGGCGGCGGCGGCTCGACGAGCTCGCCCTGCTCGGGGCGGCGCAGCTCGAGCTCGTAGCTGTCGTCGCTCATCTCTGGCGTCGCGAAGAGCTCGGCGGAGTCGCTGGATCCTCCGGCGCCTTCGTCGCCTGAGGAGCAGGCTCACCGGGGTTGGTCCGCGTCAAGGATACATCGGGCCTAGCAGGCTCACCGGGGTTGGTCCGCGTCAAGGATGCAGGGCGTCGGCAAAATACCGGACCTCGGTGACTATCCTGTCGATGGATAAGTGGGACGCAGGCCAGGCCGTCGTCCTCCCGCATTCGTTGAAGGTGGTGGCCAGAGCAGAACTGACCTTGCCCAAGCCCTCTAGATTGAGTATGATCGGCGAATTCGATGGCGGAGAGCCGCCGCCGGCAGCAGTGAGGCGGAGGCACGGTTTCTTCCCTTTCCCTTCTTCGTCGGAGCCATGGCGATTGAAAAGGGGGGGGGGATTCGAGATTGGATTGAAAATGGAAGCTGGAGTTCAAGAGGGGGAAGGACAGGGGCGCACAAGCAGCAGAGAGGAGAACGGATGTGTACAGCAGCGTGTCCGCCTAGCAAGGCACGAAATAAGGAGGCGTGGGGGAATAGTGCCGCCCACGTCCAATCAACCGCCACGCTTGGCGCCCAAGGCCGCGGTTAGAGACCATGACGCCACCTGCCCTTTCGCCTCTCTGCTCGGCCAAGTTCGGGCGCGCCGTGGGCCCGGGGGCTACTGTCGGCGTTCTGGGAACGGGGGTCCCCAGACTAGCCTACCTGCGGCCTGCGGCGCGCCTGAACTTGACCGAGCAGAGAGGCGAAAGGGAAAGTGCGAAGCGTCGAGGGCCCTAACAGCCTGCGGCCTTGGGCGCCGCGTGGCGGTTGATTGGACGTGGGCGGCACTGTTCACCCACGATGCCTCGGTAACCACCCGGATTCGACAGGTCCCTACATGCAGAGTTGGTCATGATGATCGGTGATCATGGAGGCCGACGGTTGGCCTTCGCCGACTATAAGTACGGAACGGCGCGCGCCCTTCCAGTCTATCCTTCTGCTTCTCCTTTTCCTCGTCTCGTCTGGTTGCCATGGCTCCGATCCGCCGGTTCTCCAAGGAAGAGAAGGGAAAGGCTCCTCAAGAGGATCCTGACCTGCTCCCCCAAAGAAGCGGCTTGCTCTCTGGTGTCAGGGCAGGAGCGCTCGCCAGGAGGCGCCCATGCCCTGGTGCGCGTGGCCGCCACCAGGGTTTCCTCTTCCCTTGTCTGGCAATTGGTGGCCCCGAAGGAGAGGCGCGCCAGGCGCCTGGCCAGCCACGCCGCCCAGCCGGCGGGTCACGAAGGTGTGCGTCCTCCCCCCTGGAGTCCATACCGAGGGCTCCTGCCGGGAGTTTGTGCTTCGCGTCGCCGCGCCTCCTAAGTCTTGGACTCGTCTTCCTTCTTTCTTCGCCTCCGTCGTCCGGCAGGAGGAACCCCTGGGACTCTGGCTGCAGCACGCCGGCTGCGGCACCCTCGCGACCGGGGCAGAGGTCGAAGTAGTTGCCCCGGGCGAGGTCTTCATGACTCGAGGCTGGGACGAGGTCGCCCGGGTCTGCAGGGAGAGGGGCGCCCTCACGATCCACCTGGAGTACGATGGTGCTTCAGTGCTGTCCTTCAAGGTCTTCGACGCGGAGGGTCGCCGGCTGGAGTGCTGCCACGGGAGAGGTGGTCGGGGTCCTGCTGTGGTGAGAAAGAGGCCGACCGCCCACTCCCTTGACAGCTCCTCAGGCAACGGAGGCGCCGAAGGCTCTCGGGCTGGTCTCGGCCGTCGCTGGCAAGCCAGGTCGCGATGCCATGGACAAGACCAGAGGGTGAGGGCCGGAGAGCCGGTAGGAGCCCCGAGTCGCGATGCTCAGGCACCCCCCCCTTTAACGCGCAAGCTAGGTTAGATGACGCAACTCTACGTCCTCGGGTCCCGGCTCTCGGGCTGGTCTCAGCCGTCGGCAGCAAGCCGGTCAGCGATGCCATGGACAAGACCAGAGGGTGACGGCGGAGAGCCGGTAGGAGCCTGAGTCGCGATGCTCGAGCACCCCCTTTAACTTGCAAGATTCCGCCACCCGGAAAAGGCACCAAATAACCCGGCATGGTGGAGCGAGAGCATAATCCTAAGGAAAACGCAAGAAGGATACATGCAGCTGGACAGGCTGAGCGGCTTGGGGATGATGCAGCCGAGGCGCCCCCAATAGGATAAGCTAATGACATGAAATAAAAGGGATACATGCCACAGGGACGGACCCACGCGGCCTGGGAATAATGCAGCCCTGAAGGCGCTCCCAGCCTGAAACGAAACTTAAAGATGTCACCTGGTGATGTTGGGGACGAAGGGGTGTTGATGTAGCAGACTCGGTGGGCTGCGGAAGCCAATCCTCATGAGCCCCCAGGCCCGGGGGCCTCGGGAGGCTCGGGAGGCGCTGGCGGCTCCTTAGGGGCCATCTCCATCTCTGCCAGGGGCTGCGGCGTGCACGACCTCTTGAGCCTCGGGATGGCCCTCATGAGATCTTTGGTGCTCGGCAGCGTTTGGCGAGCCATAAGGCATGCGACGTTCTTTGTGGGGCGGACCTTCATAGCGTCCCACTCGCGAGGCAGGCGCTCTTGAGATGCGGCTCGGTTGAGCCTGGTATGTCGATGCAGACGCGCAGCCCACCATCCTCGCTGGATGGGGGCCACAGCCAGTGGCGGCTGCCCCTCATGACCCTTGACTCCTGTAGCTCCTGAATGGCCTTGCTGACGAACTCTTGAGGGTTCTGCCCTCCTGGTCTTGCTCCTGCTTGCCGGAAATGTGCTTGGAAACACGCCTCCACGTGGTGCCCAAGCGCCTCCCTCGAGACCTTGGCAAGGTCGGCGGCCCTCCAGGGGAGAGCCCCGAGCCCCTGCTGAGGAGGGCGCCAGGCGCGCTTTCCTATCACGATGGAAGGAGGCTCCCCTGGCGCGGTCACGGGCCACGAGGGGCCTGCCTCTTGAGGAGCCGGGCGGTCGATGTCTTATTCTTCTTGGGTGCGGCCTCGGGAGGCCTCCTGCTGCTGTGGTGCAGGTCCTCCAGATGCGGCTGAAAAGCTTCGCTCTGTGGAGCACATCGCTGCGTCTCTCTCTTCACATGGCACCGTGATGACCCCGCCGCTTCCTGGCATCTTGAGGACGTTGTTGCCATGGTGGGTTATGGCCATGAATTTGGCCAACGCTGGGTACCCAAGGATGGCGTTATGCTGGCGGCGAATGTGGGCGACGCCAAAGTCGATGAGCTCGGTGTGGTAGTTGTCGCGAGCCCCAAAGGTGAGGAAGGCGGACCTGCCCGATCGGGACCCGTGGAGCCGTCGGTGACTCGGAGAAAGGCTTGGTTGGCTGAAAGCTGGTGTAAGGCACTTGGAGATTGTTAAATGTTTCCACGGACAGGACGTTGAGCCCTGCTCCGCCGTCGATGAGGGTCTTGGTGACTAGCACATTGCTGTTGATTGGGGAACAGAGCATCGGGAGAACTCCGGTTGTGGCTGCGCACTTGAGCTGATCCGCTGAGCTGAACGTGATGGCGCACGCCGACCACCTAAGACGGCTCGTGGACTTGAGCTTGGGGAGGACTGCATTCACTTCGCGGGCGAACTGCTTGAAGATGCTTGAGAGGCTGGGGCTTGAGCTCCGCCCAGGATGCTGACGATCGGCGTGCTTCACGAAGCCCCAGCCCCTCGTCCCCGATGACGGTCTTCAATCCTCCTTGGCGGCGGCAGCAGCGGAGGGAGGCCTGCATTCCCTCAGGCGATCCTCGCGAGGCTGATCCCTCCAGCCTCCCTCGCGAGTGGGTCTTGCTGCCGGTCCTCGCGAGGTTGGTCGCGCCACCCTTGGCACGGGCGCGGTCTTCCAGCGTCTGCATTCCTTCCTCCTCCTCGGCAATAGCCCGATCTGCGCCGGGCGTCTGCCGACCCTTCCTCCAGCGCCGCGGCCGGAGCTCTTGACATTCATTGGTGTTGTGGGTGTGGAGGTCGTGGTACACACTGATACCGGCTGCCCTTGGAGGACTCGGGCTGATCTACGCACCGCTTGGTGTCTGGTTCGGCTGCGAGCACGGCAACCCCCTTGCGCTTCACGTCCTTGGCCTTGGACTTCTTTTCTTCGGGATCCGCGGCAGGCAGCTCGAGGAGGGAGAGGCGCCCCTCCTCAGCCCTGGCGCACTTGGTCGCCAAGTTGAATAGCTCCAGGGAGGTGCACAGATCTTCATGCATCGCCAACTCCTCCTTCATCTTGACGTCGTGCACTCCGTCGGACAAGGCAGAGATGATGGCCTCCTCCGTTACCCTGGGGATCTTGAGGCACGCGTTGTTGAAGCGCTGGATGTACTTTTGCAGGGTTTCCACGGCTGCTTGATTCGACGCATGTCGCTCACGGCGAGTGGCCGGTCGCGAGTACCATGGAAGTTGGTGATGAAGCGGGTACGCATCTCGGCCCATGAAGAGATCGTGCCTGGGGCCAGATTCAGGAGCCACGTGCGGGCCCCGTCCTTGAGCGCCATGGGAAACCAATTCGCCATGACCTTTTCATCCCCGTTGGCAGCCTCAATGCCCAGCTGGTAGAGCTGGAGGAACTCCGTAGGGTCAGCTGTGCCGTCGTAGCGAGGAGGCAGGTCTGGCTTGAACTTGGCGGGCCACGCAACGCTGCGCAGCTCGGAGGTGAAGGCGCGGCAGCCTGCCGTGGCCGCGGGGGGCCTCGGACGGCAGAGAGCTTGGTCTTCTGGGCCTCCCTGCGCCGCGGCCGGGGCAGCGAGGTCTTGACGTCTTTGGGCGGGAGCGCTCCAAGAGCTTCTTCTTGGCGAGGAACTTCCGGCAGCTCTGCTCTTGCCGCTGCTGGCGCTGGCGGAACGGGTTCCGCCAGGACCGCGCAGCTTGGGGCTGTGGCGCCTTCTTGAGGAGGAGGCGGCTGGCGCCCGGAGCTTCGCCGCCAGCAAGGCGGTGCGGTGCAGCGAGACAGACGGCGAGGGGCACCTCTGCAGCCAGACGAGCTCGGCGACTCGGTCGAGCCATTCTTCGTAGACGTCGTCGACGGGGCGGTAGCGCAGGAGCTCTTTTGCCGCGATGAGTGCAGCTCGGGCCTCCATGGCCGCGCGGGGCGCGCGTGACGAAGAGCTAGCAGGGGTGAGCAAAGGTGTGGCGGTGTGGCCGTCCCGCCTCATGGACGGGTGCTGGGACAATGCTTGCTGCTCGTTCCCCGCCGGGCCGATGGAGGCGTTAACGGCAGGTGACGGGGAACGACGAGGGCGCCCGCCGACTGGAGCTGTCTGGGCGACATGGGAGGCGAGGGCGGCGCTGGCGCTGTGAGCCCGGCAGGCGTCAGACATGGTTGCGGTGGTCGGGGAAGAACGAGGCGATGAAAGGCAGATTCCGGCGCCCCCCTACATGGCGCGCCAAATGTCGGATTTCGGGTTCCGGCAGACCTTTAAGGTTCGAACACTGGGGTGCGCACGGAGATCCAACCCTCCACCGTCTCGCACATCGCCGAATCGCTGGGACCTAAACTACTAAACAGAACAGCACAAGAGACACAAGATTTATACTAGTTCGGGCCACCGTTGTGGTGTAAAACCCTACTCTAGTTTGTGGTGTGGTGGATTGCCTCTTGGGCTGATGAAGAGCGATCTGAGGGAAGAACAGCCTCGCGAGGGTCTGTTCTTGGTGGGTGCGATGAACTGCTAGGTGGTGTTTTGTCGCTCTAGCTACCGGTTCCTTGATGAGGATTCCGATCTCATACCGGGGGGGCGATCCAAGATCCCTCTCTCTGAGTGTGGCTACTCCTATTTATAGGCGAAGGCCCTGGGCCTCTTCCCAAATATTGAGCGGGAAGGGTGCCAACAATTGGCCATTTTGAAGGGGAACAGTGGGTACACTTATCCTGACTAAAGTTGGTCCTCGCCTGCCAAAGGCTCTGGTGATGACGCCTGCTTGGGCTCCACGATGACTCCCTTCCAGCCGTTGGGGCTGGTCTTGGTCTTGTTGCAATCGAAGCGGATGCCTTTGCTTGATGCTCTCGCTGCGCTTGCTCCCTTTGCACCAAAGAGGAAAGGAGGACGCCAGCTGGCCGGGCGCCCTGGGCGCCCTTGGTCATCATGGCTTGCGTCATGGGCACCTCGCGAGGTACCCTGCCTTGAAATCTCCGCCACCTCATGAGCCAGCCTGACGAGGCCGTGCCTGAGGAAGCTCCTGGTCGTCCGCCCAGCAATCTGGCCCCTCGCGAGGGTCTTGAGCTTGCGTTGATGAAGATGGGCTGTCCTGGGCCTCCTTTGAGCCACGTCGCAGGCCGCAGGCAGGCAAGTCTGGGGACCCCCGTTCCCAGAATGCCGACACCCCCTCTCATGGGGCCTGGGGGTTGGGATGAGCTGCCCCGCGTCGGGCAGCCTGTGCGCGATATCGCCGGACAAGTACCCGGCCTCCCGCAGTCTTGTGATGTGCCCCTCCGTGACGGAGGAGGCCATCCATCTGCCTCCCGCTCCTGACATGGTTGGAGAAGGTTGAGGAGGAATGTGCGGACTTGGGCGCTAGAGCTCGAGTCTTGGCCGGAAATGGAGGAGCAAAGGAGGAAGAAGGCGTGGGTGAAAAGGTGGATCCTTATCCCCTTATATGGACGGACGAAGCTATCGTCCCCACCAGCTGGTAAAGCTCGCTTATCTCCCAAGCGCCGTAATCAATGGCGCGGATGGGTTACCCACGTCCGTATTGATGAGAATCCCGGAATAAGAGGACACGATCTATGCTTTGATAAGACGTGCCAAGGAAACCGCCTCGCTAAACGCGCTAAGATGGAACGGTAAAAAACGATTCGTATAAAGGCCTGGCCAGGGTGAGATGTCACGCCGCGGAATACGTCAGCAGATCTGTGCAAAAACTATTCTCTCTACGGTGTTATGTGGAACTTGTTTTGCAGAGCCGGACACTATCCTGATGTTCGAAACCTTCTATGAAGTATTCGGAGGAGGAACCCGCCTTGCAATGTCGAAGACAATATGCGCGCCGGACTCGTCGTCATTGAAGCCTGGTTCAGCGCTCTTGAGGAGTCTGGACTAGGGGTGTCCGGATAGCCGAACTATCATCACGGCCGGACTCCAAGACTTTGAAGATACAAGATTGAAGACTTCGTCCCGTGTCCGGATGGGACTTTCCTTGGCATGGAAGGCAAGCTTGGCGACATGTAGATCTCCTACCATTGTAACCGACTCTGTGTAACCCTAACCTATCCGGTGTCTATATAAACCGGAGGGTTTTAGTCCGTAGGACGAACAACAATCATACCATAGGCTAGCTTCTAGGGTTTAGCCTCCTTGATCTCGTGGTAGATCTACTCTTGTACTACCAATATCATCAATATTAATCAAGCAGGAGTAGGGTATTGCCTCCATTGAGAGGGCCCGAACCTGGGTAAAAACATCGTGTCCCTTGTCTCCTGTTACCATCCGCCTAGACGCACAGTTCAGGACCCCCTACCCGAGATCCACCAGTTTTGACACCGACACCTAGCTACCACCATAGAAGGGGACGGATCATTCAGACCATCCTCATCTTCACCAGCTCACACCAGTACAAAAACACGCCTCCTGAGGTTGTTCTTCCTCTGTACTAGTTCATCCTCAGCCCACCTCGAGGCTAGTCCACCACAAAGCAGGAGTAGGGTATTACACCGCAAGGTGGCCCGAACCTGGGTAAATTGCCTTGTTCCATTTCCTTCCAGTTCATCGAGCTAGGCTGTGAGATTGACAAGTTGGAAGACCGGGGAGGTTGAGTTCTTCGCACGCACCCCAGAGTTCGAATCTATCCAGGGTCTCCGGATCCCCGAATCCGACATTTGGCGCGTCAGGTAGGGGTGCGTCGGAGCCCCTCTTCCTCTAGTCGATTCGTCACCTTTTCGTCGTTCTCATTGCCGACGCTCCTCGAGCTCATGCTGGGCATTGTGCCGCTCGGCCTGCCCGGGCAGCGCCTCCCGCCCAAGAAGATCTCCACACCGCGCTCTTCGCAGCCAGACCGCCGCCCAACATCAGCGGCTGCTACCTCTTGAGTGTGCTGGTTTTTCCCTTGAAGAGGAAAGGGTGATGCAGCAAAGTAGAGTAAGTATTTCCCTCAGTTTTGAGAACCAAGGTATCAATCCAGTAGGAGACAACGCACAAGTCACCAAATACCTGCACACAAAAACACCAACTTGCACCCAACGCGATAAAGGGGTTGTCAATCCCTTCATGGTTATTTGCAAATTGAGATCTGATAGAGATGGATAAATGGTAAAGTAATACTTTTGGTATTTTTGGTTTATGGAACGGAAAGTAAAAGATTGCAAAGGAAGTAAATAGGAAACTAAAATTGTAGATCAGAAACTTATATGATGGAAAATAGACCCGAGGGCCATAGGTTTCACTAGAGGCTTCTCTCAAGATAGAAAATATTACGGTGGGTGAATCTCGGGGAGGCTGATCCTGCCCACGAACACCTATGGGACCGGCGGACCGAGCCCCTTTCGGTTCGGCGGGAGGAGGAGGTCGTACGAAGAGCAGATCGAGGCGAAGCACACGAGCGGTTTACCCAGCTTCGGAGCTGTCCGGAGAGATAACACTCCTACTGCTGCATGTCTGGGTATATTGGGTTCTTGCTCTGGAGCGCTGAGTGCTACAGTACACACAAGCTGCTAACGAGACTGAGCGTGAGGTCCAGCCGTCCCCCTCTACGTTGCGCATGGGCCTCCTTTTATATGCTAAAGGGGTCTCCGACAGGTGGCAACGTAGACAAGGGTAGAAATGGAAAATGAGTGGTTGGTACAGCTACATGTACAGTGTACAGTGTATCATACCTAACCCTGACGGCAGGGGACAAAGGAATTAAATGCCTGTCTACGTCGCCCTAACAGTGCAAACAGGGACCGTCAGGGGCGCCACCGCTTGCCACGATGGCAATCTTGTCAGCGCCGCTTGCCACCTCGCACCGCTGGCTGCACGACCTCTTGCCACGCGCGCCTGGAAAGGTCCCAGGGCGACACGTTAGTGGATGTGCTAGAGCGCATGTGCAGAGTGGTGGTTTGCTCCTCTTGCCGGGGCCTTGTCTCTTAGGTGCCTTGGGTGGTCTTCCCGGCAAGCTCCTCTTGCCGGGGTCTTGTCTCCTAGGCTTGAATACTTTGTTCTTGAATGGCTCCAAAGGAACCACGGAGGACCTTGGCGGTCACCCGGTAAGCCTTGCCGCGGAGAGCTGCAACTGCCCGTGCACAAGTTCGGGATACTAGGGTACCCCTACTCTAGTACACCGACAGTGAACAAATTACTTCCGAGCAATTGATAGAAAAGCGCAAAGTTATGACAATATCTAAGGCAATGATCATGAATATAGGCATCACGTTCGTATCAAGTAGACCGACTCCTGCCTGCATCTACTACTATTACTCCACACATCGACCGACTCCTTCCTGCATCTAAAGTATTAAGTTCATAAGAACAGAGTCACGCATTAAGTAAGATGACATGATGTAGCGGGATAAAATCAAGCAATATGATGAAAACCCCATCTTGTTATGCTCGATGGCAACAATACAATACGTGTCGGATCCCTTATGTCATTAGGATCGAGCACCGCAAGATTGAACCCAAAGCTAAGCACTTCTCCCATTGCAAGAAAAACCAATCTAGTTGGCCAAACCAAATTGATAGTTCGAAGAGACTTGCAAACATATAAAATCATGCATATAAGAACTCAGAGGATATTCAAACAATATTCATAGATAAGCTGATCATAAATCCACAATTCATTGGAACTCGGCAAACACACCGCAAAAGAGTATTACATCGAATAGACCTCCAGGAACATCAAGGAGAACATGGTATTGAGAATTAAAGAGAGAGAATAAGCCATCTTGCTACTAGCTATGGACCCGTAGGTCTCTTGTAAATTACTCACGCTTCATCAGAGAGGCAATGGTGTTGATGTAGAAGGCCTCCATGATCGAATCCCCATCCGGCAGAACACCGGAAAAGGCCCGTAGATGGGATCTCATGGGTACATAAGGTTGCGGCGGTGGAAACGTGTTTTCGTGGCTCTCCTGGTAGGTTTTGGAATTTTTGAGAATATATATAGGTGGAAGAAATAGGTCGGTGGAGTCACGAGGGGCCCACGAGCGTGGGGGCGCGCCTCCCGACTTTGTGGCCGCGTTGTGGCTTTCCTGACATGCACTCCAAGCCCTCTGGATGTCTTCTGGTCCAAGAAAAATCATCGCGAAAGTTTCATTCTGTTTGGACTCCGTTTGGTATTCCTTTTCTGCGAAACTCTAAAACAAGGAAAAAATAGAAACTGTCACTAGGCTCTAGGTTAATAGGTTTGTCCCAAAAATAATATAAAATAGCATATTAATGCATATAAAACATCCAAACCAGTTAATATAAAAGCATGGAACAAACAAAAATTATAAATACGTTGGAGACGTATCAAGCATCCCCAAGCTGAATTCATGCTCGTCCTCGAGTAGGTAAATGATAAAAATTGAATTTTTGGTGGAATGCTACCTAACATATTTATCCATGTAATTTATTTATTGTGGCATGAATGTTCTGATCCGTATGATTCAAAACAAAATTTTAATATTGATATAAAAACAATAATACTTAAGCATACTAACAAGATAATTATGTCTTCTCAAAATAACATGGCCAATGAAAGTTTATCCCTACAAAATCATATAGTCTGGCTTGCTCCATCTTCATCACACAAAATATTAATTCAGATTATGCATAACCCCGATGACAAGCCAAACAATTGTTTCATAATTTTGATGTTCTCAAACCTTTTCAACTTTCATGCAATACATGAGCGTGAGCCATGGACATAGCATTATAGGTGGAATAGAAGGTGGTTGTGGAGAAGAAAAAAACAAGGAGATAGTCTCACATCAACTAGGCGTATCAACGGGATATGGAGATGCTCATCAATAGATATCAATGTGAGTGAGTAGGGATTGCCATGCAACGGATGCACTAGAGCTATAAGTTTATGAAAGCTCCATAAAGAAAACTAAGTGGGTGTGCATCCAACTTGCTTGCTCACGAAGACCTAGGGCATTTTGAGGAAGCCCATCGTTGGAATATACAAGCCAAGTTCTATAATGAAAAATTCCCACTAGTATATGAAAGTGACAATATATAGGAGACTCTCTATCATGAAGATCATGGTGCTACTTTGAAGCACAAGTGTGGAAAAAGGATAGTAACATTGTCCCTTCTCTCTTTTCTCTCATTTTTTAGGGCCTTCTCTTTTTTTATTTGGCCTTTTTCTTTTTTTTCCTCACATGGGACAATGCTCTAATAATGAAGATCATCACACTATGACTCGATACTAGAACAAAATATGACTCTATGTGAATGCCTCCGGCGGTGTGCCGGGATGTGCAATGAATCAAGAGTGATATGTATAAAATGATGATCGGTGGCTTTGCCACAAATGCGATGTCAACTACATGATCATGCATAGCAATATGACAGTGATGGAGTGTGTCATAATAAACGGAACGGTGGAAAGTTGCATGGAAATATATCTCGGAATGGCTATGGAAATGCCATAATAGGTAGGTATGGTGGCTGTTTTGAGGAAGGTATAGGGTGGGTGTATGGCACCGGCAAAAGTTGCGCGGCACAAGAGAGGCTAGCAATGGCGGAAAGGTGACACTGCGTATAATCCATGGACTCAACATAAGTCATAAACAACTCACATACTTATTGCAAAAATCTATTAGTCATCGAAACAAAGTAATACACGCATGCTCCTAGGGGGATAGATTTGTAGTAAAACACCATCTCTAGTCCCCGACCGCCACTCATAAGGAAGACAATCAAAAAATATCTCATGCTCCAACTTCGTTACATAATGGTTCACCATACCTGCATGCTACGGGACTCACAAAACTTAACACAAGTATTTCTCAAATTCACAACTACTTACTAGCATGACTTTAATATCACCATCTTCATATCTCAAAATAATCATAAGGAATTAAATTTCTCATAGTATTCAATGCACTTTATATGAAAGTTTTTATTATATCCCTCTTGGATGCCTATCATATTAGGACAAATTTTATAACCAAAGAAAATTACCATGCTGTTTTTAAAGACTCCCAAAATAATATAAGTGAATCACGAGAGTTCATCAATTTCTATAAAATAAAACTACCGCCGTGCTCTAAAAGATATAAGTGAAGCACTAGAGCAAAATTGCCTAGCTCAAAAGATATAAGTGAAGCACATAGAGTATTCTATAAATCATGATTCATGCGTGTCTCTCTCAAAATGTGTGTACAACAAGGATGATTGTGGCAAACTAAAAAGAAAAGACTCGAATCATACAAGATGCTCCAAGCAAAAGACATATCATGTGGTGAATAAAAATATAGCCTCAAGTAAAGTAACCGATAGACGAAGACGAAAGAGGGGATGCCTTCCGGGGCATCCCCAAGCTTAGGCTCTTGGTATCCTTGAATATTACCTTGGGGTTCCTTGGGCATCCCCAAGCTTAGGTTCTTCCCACTCTATAACGCCCGGATAATTAAGCTACAGTAATTCTTTGCTAATGATGCCACGTCATCATGATTAATGTTGTTCAACTCGTGTTGATTTGAAATTGGTTCAAATCCAAATTCAAATTTTAAATTAGAGTCAAAAATAAAAAAATTCAAACATGCAATCTGAAATGTTCAAAGTGCGGAAAATAATCTCTGGTTATTTGTCATGTTGGAACCAACCTCTTTTGGATTCCTAGATGCCCCTAGAGATATTTGAAGTGGTCCAACAATAATTAAATTGGCCTTTTCAAAATTAAATAAATTATTAGACCTTCCCGTATGGCCTAAAACGTTTTGTGCAGCTTTGTTGATTTGCAATATATTTATGCGGCAATTTTCAGGTTTAACAAAATTCATGTGTTAGCAGAAAGAATTAAAAACGAGAGGAAATAAGAGAAAACAAAAAAAGGGGGACCAAAACTACTGGACCCTTGGCCCATTAAGCTAAAACTGGCCCAGCCACCCCCACTCGTCCTCTCCCTCTTGCTACAGGAGACGGGGGAGGCTTGGCAGCCACCCGCCGGCGATGGCCATGCGTGGCGACCATCCACCCCGTGCCCCCGCCTACAAGACCCCCCTCGACCCCCGAAACCCTAGCCCCTGATATTTTCCCCTCTCCCTCTCGCTCTTCTCCTCTGGACCTCGTGCCCGAGCTGCCGTCGACACGCCACCGTTGTTCCCATGGCTGGAGCCGTCCCCAACCCGCAGGGATATGCTCTAGAGCTTCATCGGCCTCATCTACATCTCCTACAACCTCCGGTTCAAGCTGAAGCCCTCCTGAGGGAGTCCCAGATTAGGGGGTGTCCGGATAGCCGAACTATCACCGTTGGCCGGACTCCTGGACTATGAAGATACAAGATTGAAGACTTCGTCCCGTGTCCGGATGGGACTTTCCTTGGCGTGGAAGGCAAGCTTGGCGACACGGATATGTACATCTCCTACCATTGTAACCGACTACGGTAACCCTAACCTATCCGGTGTCTATATAAACCGGAGGGTTTTAGTCCAGAGGGCGAACAACAATCATACCATAGGCTAGCTTCTAGGGTTTAGCCTACTTGTTCTCGTGGTTGATCTACTCTTGTACTACCCATATCATCATTTTAATCAAGCAGGAGTAGGGTATTACCTCCATAGAGAGGGCCCGAACACAGGTAAAAACATCGTGTCCCTTGTCTCATGTTACCATCCGCCTAGACGCACAGTTCGGGACCCCTACCCGAGATCCGCCGGTTTTGACACCGACATTGGTGCCTTCATTGAGAGTTCCTCTGCGTCAGCCGCCATCGGGAAGGATGCCTCATCCCGTCTTTAAAAGATTTATACTATCGCCAAAGGAGCCTTGGCCACCGCCGAACTCTCCGGCTAGGTGGTTTTCTTATGACCGCCCGGTTAAGCCATCGCTACCGACGATGACTTCTCGGGTCATCGAAACCAGTCTTCACGTTAACTCGGAACTTGCCAAGCAGTTAGATCGGATCGAGCTCTCCTCCGTAAACGAGCTCTTGGATCGCATCGCCACCCTGGGAGTCGCCACAGACTACAACCGGATCGGGCCCAAAACCGATCTGAGAGAGATCAACTCTCCCCAGGCTACCCATCATGTTGCTGTGATAGATAAGCAATGCGGCGATTCTTCTTCTATCTTAAGGACTAGCTACGTCCGGATTCCCGATCCCTCCATGCCGGATTCCCGCAGAGGGACGGATGTCGATCAAGCCCTGAACTTAAAGTCAGGCGGCGGGTTGGATTCATTGGATAGCATTCAAAAATCCAAACTTTCGAGTTCGGAAACTTCTCGGCCCCTGAGTCTTAAATTGAACGGGGTTCCGAATCTAGTTCCACCCGCCCACCCAAACACTAGCGATCTATCCCGAATTCGGCAAGAGCCAGCTGAAACAGTACATCATTACTGGGCCAGATTCCTCCTGGCTATGGACAGGATAAAGGACTGCCGAGAGGAGGACGCAATCTCACTTTTCTGCAATAATTGCACGGACAAGGGAATCCTAAACGCCATAAGTCGTCATGAAATTACACGCTTTGCTGACTTGGCAACCATAGTACAAAAGTAATGTGCGATGGAGAGTGCTTGGAAAACCGAAAGTGAATTTTGGGATAATCCGGCCCCGAATACAGCCCTAGTCCGGAATAAAAGGGTGCATCATCACCAAGCACCTGGGTTATAGACCAAAAAACAAAAAACCCCTAAAGGGTGCGGAACCGTACTGGAGGGTTGGCTAAACGGACCCTACAAAATTCATAGCACAGAGGGCGCCACTCCAACCCATAGCCTTCGAGCATGTTGGATACTACGGCAGGTGGCCAAAAGTAGCGAAGAGCTTCTAGCTTCAGAATCCCAGCCCAGCAATACTAGTACGGTGTTAACAGTCTTCGAGACTTTCGCATCAAATACCATGCGGAAATGAACACTCCGCAACCTTGCCGAAGTCTACCAAGTAGCAACAATAAATCCATGGAGTGACACGGCTATTACCTTTAATGCTAGTGACGAACCCAAATTCGAACAGCCCGAGCACCACCGCATTGGTCCTCGGTCCAATAGTGGGCGGCTTCGCCTTTACTAAGGTACTCATGGATGGCGGCAGCAGACTAAACCTCGTCTATGAGGAAACCCTCGAAAAATGGAGATAGACTGGAACCACATTGAGCGAAGCGGCACAACCTTTAAAGGAATAATCCCTAGCCGGAAGCATGCTGCAGGAAAAATCACCTTTGGATGTAGTGTTCGCTCACGGACAATTACAGGTCCGAAGAGGTCACATTTCAAGTGGCCCCGTTTAGCAGCAGATATCACGCTTTATGAGGGCGAGAGGCATTCACAATTTTTCAAGCTATACCCCAATATGGGTACATGAAGCTTAAAATGCCCGGACCTAACGGAATCATCACTCTCGCTAGTGATCCGAACATAGCACTCCGCGCCGAAAACAAGACAATCACACTAGCCCTCGAGGCACTATCAAAGCCCTAGCGCCGAGGAACTCAACGTGATGCGCTCCACGGTGAACAGGGACGATGTGATACTTGATAAAAGATCCAAGTCCACCTCTTTTAAACCAGCGGATGAAATAGTCAAATTCCAAGTCCACCCAACGGACCCTGCAAAGACGACCTCCATTGGGGCACAATTAAACCCTGATGTGGATGCCGCACTACGAGAATTTCTACGAGAAAACTGGGACATTTTTTCCTGGCACCCTTCGGACATGCCAGGAATCCCACGTCGGCTGGGCGAGCACAGCCTAAATATCCTAAAAGGATTCAAGCCAGTCAAACAGGCTCTTCGGCGCTTTTTCGAACCCAAGAGACAGGCCATGGGAGAGGAGGTAACCAAACTTCTGGAAGCCGGATTCTTCAGAGATATAAAACATCCGGACTGGCTAGCAAATCTGGTGATGGTACCAAAGAAGGATAAATCCTGGCGCCTATGTGTTGATTTCAAAGACCTTAATAAGGCTTGCCCAAAGGATCCCTTCCCCCTCCCTCGCATTGATCAAATTATCGACGCTTACAGCAGGACACGACTCATTGTGCTTCCTCGACGCTGCATCCGGCTACCACCAAATCAAGATGGCGGAGCAGACCAAGCCGCAACAGCATTCATCACTCCATACGGCCCATTCTGCTTCAACACAATGCCCTTTGGGCTCAAAAACACCGGCGCAACATATCAACAAGATGATTCAGACATGTCTGGCAAACCAGATCGGCAAAACAGTGGAAGCATATGTAGATGACGTGGTCGTCAAATCCAAGCATGTCGAAACTCTAGCAGACGACTTGAGGCTCACAATCGACAATCTCCGAAAGTATGACATTAAGCTCAATCCGGAAAAATGCATCTTCGGCGTTCCAGCCGGAAAGCTCCTGGGCTTAATTGTGTCCGGTTGAGGAATTGAAGGAAACCCAGCCAAGATCTGAGCTCTGTCACAATTGGATATTCCAAAAGACCTCAAACAAATAAAAAATTGATTTGGATGCGTGGCGGCTCTAAGCCGCTTTATTTCCCGCTTGGGGAAAAGGCGTTACCCTTTACCGCCTCCTCCGGCAAGAACGAACACTTCGAGTGGACGGATGCCGCCAATGGCCGACTCGAAGAAATAAAAGCCATATTGGCAACAAATCCGGTCCTAGCCGCGCCCAACGTGGGCGAACCAATGCTATTATATATCGCCGCAACACATCAAGTTGCTGCTGGTCGTCGAACGAGAAACGGACGGACATCGGTTCCCTCTTCAAAAACCGGTTTACTATGTGTCCACTGTCCTAACTCCATGCAAGTCCCGGTACCCACACTATCAAAAGATAGCATACGCAGTGTTCATGGCATCCCGGAAGCTGCGACACTACTTTCAAGAGTGTTCGATAACGGTAGCCTCAAGTACCTCTTAACGACATTATAAACAACCGCGACGCGACGGGCCGGATTGCTAAATTGGCCATAGAGCTCCTTCCATTCGACATAACCTATAAGCCATGACGAGCTATTAAGTCGCAGGTCTTGGCCGACTTCGTGGCCGAATGGACCGAATCCAAACTCCCTAAAGAGTACGGTGCATACTCCAATTGGATCATGCACTTTGACGGCTCCAAAATGTTGGCAGGCCTGGGGGGCTGGCATCGTCCTGACGTCCCCAACCGGGGACACAGTCCAATATGTCCTTCAGATAATGTATACGGACTCCAACAACGCAGCCGAATATGAGGCCCTTCTGCACGGCCTCCGGATGGCAGTCTCTATGGGCATTAAATGCCTAGAGGTGCACGGGGATTTGAACCTCGCGATATCTCAAATAAATGGAGACTTTGATGCCAAAGATCCAAAAATGGCAGCGTACCGCGATGCGGTCCTAAAAATGTCAGCATGGTTCGAAGGGCTCAAATTTCATCATATAGCTCGGGATAACAACCAGGCGGCGGACATATTGGCACGCATCGGCACAAAACGCGATGCCGTCCCGCCCAACATCTTCCTGGAACGGCTATTCAAGCCATCCGTACTATGGGAAGGGGAGTCCGAAAATAACAATCCGGACCCAACCGCACTGCCTGACGCCGAACACCTTGACACAATCGTAGGCTATGCCACCGAGATAACACCCTCCGCCCACGAAATAATGGCGGTTATCGCCCCGTGGACGGAACCATTCCTAGCCTACCTAACTAGGCAGGAACTCCCCGAAGACCAAAATGAGGCTCGCTGCATAGTACGGCGATCTAAAGCCTATAAAGTCCATGAGGGAGAGCTTTATAAGAAAAGCACAACAAGAGTCCTTCAAAGGTGTATCTCCGAAGAGGAAGGGCGAAACCTCCTGGCTGAAATTCATGCCGGACTGGGTGGGCACCGCGCCGCAGCCCGGGCCCTTGTAGGCAAGGCCTTCCATACATGATTTTATTGGCCGACGGCCCCGGCAGATCTTGACGATTTAGTCCAACGATCGTCGGTTGCCAGCTTTTTTGCTAACCAAAGCCACATGCCACCTGCCCTCAAAACTATACCCATCACCGGGCCGTTTGCGGTGTGGGGGCTTGACATGGTTGGACCCCTTAAGGGGGGAACCCACAAGCAAAAATACCTATTGGTCATGGTGGATAAATTCACCAAATGGATAGAGGCCAAGCCTGTTAAAACGGCCGAATCCGGACCGGTGATAGACTTCATATCAGGGGTAGTTCACCGTTATGGTGTCCCCCACAGTATCATCACTGATAACGGCACCAACTTCACGGCCAATGAGGTCAAATTATGGTGCAAAAACATGGGCATCAAGCTCGATTACGCCTCAGTCTATCACCCTCAAACCAACGGCCAAGTCGAGCGAGCAAACGGTCTAATCATGAGCGGCATTAAACCCAGACTAGTGTGGTCCTCAAGGAATCTAACACGCCTTTGGGTTGAGGAGCTCGACTCCGTACTACTGGGGCTGCGGACCACGCCGAATCGTACTACGGATTCACACCATTTTTATGGTGTACGGTGCAGAGGCAGTCCTGCCCTGCGACATAATTCATGACTCACCTCGGCGTGCGCATGTATGAAGAAAGAGAAGCCGAGCTTCGATCGGCAGGACAGTTTGGACGCATTGGAGGAGGAGCGGCGTGGCAAAAGCTCGTTCCGCATTTTATCAACAGCAGGCTCGAAGATATCAAAGCGAGGAAATGCGGGCCAAAGCTTACAGCGTTAGCGAACTAGTTCTCGCTGCCGGACAAGAAAAAGGACAAACTCAAGCCCAAATGGGAAGGTCCCTTCATCATCGACCAGGTCCTGACCGGCGGAGCATACCGTCTGCGAAACGCATCGGATAACCGACTCGAGCCGAACCCATGGAACGCAGCCCGCCTACGAAGATTCTACGCCAAAGCGCCGGACTCCAAGTTCGTCTCCTTCCTCCATCCACATTTTCTATTTTTGCTGTCTTTTATTTCTCTCCTTCTTCCTCCTTCTTCTTGAAGCCTTTAGAGGCTCGTTTGCGCTTTATTCGCACATATTTGACGCGTTGTCCGCGCTCATTATACCTGGCGGCTTCTTTAACAGAAGCTTATTTATACGGGCTTCATGCCCAACACATGTGTCAAACTTCCACATGTACCTTTTACTCACCATTATATGCATCGATATGACTTAAGTTTTGGCCAAGCTGGGTTGCCTGGCTCCTGTGCTTACCCCTACGTTCCCGATTGTTCGGCTAGGATGTAAAGGGAGCACCTCTGCGATTGTTAATGCCGGGTCAGCCGGATGTGTACCTCAGACTGGGTGAAGCCGAAAGCTAGCGTTCTTAAGGGAATATTCGGTCAGTGAACCGAAAGATGATTTTTTAACTATTTATCCATCTGCCCCCAGATGATTTTCTGCTCTCTTAGCAGTTTGGACATGCACTTTAGGGCATGCCTCCCAGTGGAAGGAACCCTTAACGGAACTATTCTCCCTGGAAGATGTTTCTTACTATACATGTAATATAACATAACTAGGTGGGCACTTGTCTGATACAGCAATAATGACCCCTACGCCTTGTCTCCATGCATGCCCCGGTTCTTACATAACCGCGAGCGTATTCGGACACACTCCGGACTATTGGGTCCCGAGGTCGAAGCGAAAAGGTCTGCTATGACAAACGATCTACAATCCGGCTAGAAGACATTTTTCATGTCATATTTAATTACATAGTCAACTCGACTCATTATATTCCTCCTCAATGCCATCTAATAGGCTATCTAATTTACAATCTTCTTTGGGAATACTTGGCGGCCAATTCTACTTGGCCGTACACTAAGCTTACAGGGATCTCCTTCCCATCAGGCCCCACAGGTCCGACCTCGGCCATGTGGTTTGGGTCAGCCTTCGTGTACCGCGTCTTTACCATGGCCTAGGCCTCCCTGGCGCCTTGACGGCAGGCCGATATCTTCCATAGTCGGAAGCGCCGCCGTGCTCCTTGAAGCCGCTCTGCCAGCTCCCCAATGCCTTCGGGCAGGGAGATAGATGGCCACAAGGCCTGGCCGACGCCTTTCATCACACTGCCGAAGTCGTCGTGCGGTACCGACGATTCGGGAAGAAGATCACCTGAAGAACTGGGCATATCCTCTTCAGGACGACCTGTGAGCAAACCTAAATACATGTTTATGTTAGTCGCCTTCCTCGCCGAACTCTTTCAAAGTTCGTTCAAGCACTTACTGAAAATACCGCGATGAAGCTGTCGATTCTCCTTTACGGAGTCAGACAACTGGGCACGAACATCCTTTAGTTCCTCACCCAGTTGGGTGTTGGCATCTAGGAGGCTATTTTTCTCCTGCCGCACCCTCGTAAGCACGCTCTCGCCAGCCTTTAGTTGGCTCAAGAGTTGTTGCTTGTCCGGATCTAGTCCGGCGCCATCTGCAATATTATTGTCAGATTTACACACCCGCTGCACTTCATAAACTATTTATCTTTTGAAGCATATATTACCAGAGGGGGTCTCTGTGGCTCCTCATGGCGGCTAGTGCGGCCTCAAGTTGGGCCTTGCACTCTTCAAGCTCCTGGGACAATCGGGTATTCTTCTCTGTAAGATCCTGCATCACAAATGATCCTTAAATCAGTTATTCTAACTATTTTAAGTCTCGGGGGCTACTGGCATATATAACTGTCAAATTTCCTCACCCGTATGTCCTTTACATACTGCTCCGTGGCTCTGGCTAGACCATCTTGAGCGGCATGGAGGTGCGCATCTCCCGAATTGAAGGCATTCAAGGCCTCTTGGGAAAAACATGCGTCACGAAGAACTGTCCGGCGGCGCCTGTGGTTCATGGCGCTCTCCACCTCAGAGTTGGTGGCGGACAGCCTGTCGGCATCCTCTGTCGGAGGAGCATCCGACGCACGCCTCGTGCTCGCCTCCGCTTCTGGACCCGGTTTGGAGCCTGGCTGGCGGAGGTTCGATTGGCAACCTCTCCGGACTCAGTCCGGCGAGCGCTCTTTTTCCTGAAAAGAGCACTAGCGTTAGTATGTCTTCCCGGACTCAATCATGGGAATATGGTGAACACGCCATACCGTTGCAGCGGATTTCGATCCGGACCGCACTTCTTTTTAGCTCATGAGGGCCATCTGCCCCTGTTGGCTAGCCGCTGAGCTCGGCCTTCGCCTCGAAGGCACCCCCTGCGAAACACCATCAAATACGTGGTGATTAGAAGTAAAGCACGGGTGGGGTCATGGTATCCGGACTTCGGTCACGGTTACCTGGGAGGCCGGAAATAATCCGGGGTAGTCGCCCGTAATGGCAACCAAAGCATTGTCGATACTAAGTTGGTGGAACACCCCGTCGATCAACTCCACCTTTATATCCGGATCCTCTTTGGAGGCCGGATCGAGGGACCGTTCCGGATCCTCGGGTTGTGGGACGGGCTGTATCTTCTCCACGGCCTGGCGCAGTTCTGCCAGAAACCATGAAATGAGATATTTAACCACGGGAACACGGATCGGATAGGCCACAAAGATATTCGCTTACCCAACTTTGAGGATTATTCGAAGAAAACCCGCTCAGTGGATTGACGCGGAGAAAATCCTCCTCTTCCCCTTTGTACATGGCGGACAAGGTCTTCACTAGTTCGGTGACCGATCCCGGCCCTTTGCGGCCATGGCGGGTGGCATCGTCCTCCCCGTTGAAATCCCACATGGGTGGCCCCTATATTGGAGCGGTTGCACTCCCTCATAATGCAGATTGCCATGACTCCAATCATGGTCAATCCGGCATGAGCCGATAATCTTATTCGGCTCATCAAGTAAAGGACGTCCCGGTCATTTTCCCTCTGGGGGCTCCGCGGGCACCAGCTTAGGCGCTTCTTCAGAGGAGCATTGCTAAACTCCGGAAGGCCGACCCGAACAGGGTCCGGCAGCGGGACGTCCTCCATGTAAAACCATTCCGAAGGCCAGTCTTTGGACGCCTTCTTCGGGGTTCCGGATAGATATCCGGTCCCAGCGATGTGCCATAGTTCGGCTCCGCCAACTTGATATATTGAGCCCTCATGAGAACGGGGTACTAGGCAGAATAATCTCTTCCACAGCGCAAAATGAGCCTCAATGGCCAAGAACAGTTCGCAAAGGGCCACGAAGCCCGCGATGTGCAAAATGGAGGCAGGCGTAAGGTGGTGCAACTGGAGGCCGTAGAACTCCAAGAGCCCTCGGAGAAACGGATGGATTGGAAATCCGAGCCCTCTTACTAGATAAGAGACGAAGCATACCCGCTCTCCTCTAGAGGGATCGGGGACACTCTCTGCTTGCTTTCCGCCCTTGTAGGTGGCAAGTCCGGGTCGAACCGGAACCATGAAGGCCGGGGGAAGAAATCCCTTGGTTTGGAGTATAACTAGCTCGCTATGCGGGACTGAGCATCTCTTCCAATTTCCAGGCTGAGGGCTGGGAGCGCGAGAGGAGGAGCCGCGTCGACTGTCCATGATGGAATGGGATTTTGTCAGAGGCGCTCCGATGAAAGCTCGTAGAGGGGGGATGGTGTGACTCAGATCTAAATCCTTGCCCCTTTTATAGGCGGCTCATTTGCGCAGCTAGGGGGGTAAGTGTAAAAATACCCTGGCTTTTCGCATTCATTCAAACACGTGGAAGATGGCCATTATTGGGCGTAGAAGCCAAGGAGCGCAGCATTTATCGAAGCCGGACACTATTCGACAAGTATATGGAATTTGGAGAAGAACCCGCCTCGCAATGTCAAGACAAATTACGCCGGACTCATCGCCGTCATTGAAGCCCGGGTTCGGGGCTCTTGAGGGAGTCCGGATTAGGGGTGTCCGTTAGCGAACTATCACCGTTGGCCGGACTCCTGGACTATAAAGATACAAGATTGAAGACTTCGTCCCGTGTCCGGATGGAACTTTCCTTGGTGTGGAAGGCAAGCTTGGCGATACGGATATGTAGATCTCCTACCATTGTAACCGACTCTGTGTAACCCTAACCTATCCGGTGTCTATATAAACCGTAGGACGAACAACAATCATACCATAGGCTAGCTTCTAGGGTTTAGCCTCCTTGATCTTGTGGTAGATCTACTCTTTTACTACCCATATCATCAATATTAATCAAGCAGGAGTAGGGTATTACCTCCATCGAGAGGGCACGAACCTGGGTAAAAACATCGTGTCCCTTGTCTCCTGTTACCATCTGCCTAGACGCACAGTTCGGGACCCCCTACCCGAGATCCGCCGGTTTTGACACCGACACCTCCACAACCTCGCCATCTGGTCGTCTTCCCCGCCACGGCCACGACACCATCGCCGTTGAACTCCACCACTAGCGCCTCCCCGCGGTTCCGTGCACGTCCACGACCTCCCTCACAGTGAGCCGCGTCCACATCCCCCCTCCTTGCCCCCTCGATTTGTTCCCGTAGCCGTCATCCCCGAACACAATAGATCTCTCTTGTACGCGTACGCGTATTTGTGTGTCGCGCTATTGCTCCTTGCCGATGCTGCTTTGCACTGCTGCCGCATCCGGCTGCTGTCACGCTACGCCGCCCTTGCTCGCCCCACACGCGCGCCCCGCCAGTGTTGCCTCTCCCTGCGCCCATCTGCAGCAACCTCCGCCTGAGCCCGCGCATGGCCTCATTGCCGCCTGCTGCTGGCACTCTTGCTGCGTCGTTGCGAGCTGCTCTACTGCTACGGGCCTGCTGCTCGCCTGCCCCGGTGGCGCCCTGCCACACCTGCCGGTCCTCGCGCAGATCGCCGCCATCCTCTACTTCCGCCGCTGCCTACCCGCGCGCGCCTCCCCGCTCGACCCATAGCTAGCCTCTGCCGCCAGCGTCGACGACCCCTCGGCTCCCTTGCCCCGGCGCTTGCCGCTTGTCATTGCCGCCCCTCCTCACTTGGCACGCTGGACCACGCGTCCCTGGCCGCGTCGGCCGGCCTGACCGGCCGCGCCCTCCTAGCCACTCTCGCGGCCTCTCCGTCTCCAGCCACGCTCGTGCGACTGCCGCCTCCTTAGCGCAGCTTTGGCCGGCGCCCCTCCGCTCCCCGGGGCCTTCGCCTCATTGCTGCTCTGACCCGAACTCGGCACAGCGCCCGCTACCCGTTTCGCCCGCTAAGGCCTTGTGGGCCGTTGACCAGAATGGCCCACGCCCCTGTCCAAAAAAGTGGTTTAGAAACAAATTAACTAATTAATTAGTCAGTAATTAATTATTTAACTTAATTAACTCTGTTTAACTACCTTATTAAATAGGTTAACTAATTCGATCTGTTTAATTAAGTTGGGTCAATGACAGGTGGACCATAGTCAAACATTTTGATCGGTCAACCGTTGACTGTTGACTGCTGACTCAGTAGTCAACAGGGCCCACTGCCAGCCTCTGTACTGCTCTGTTGTGTACACTTTGTGTGTGCACGTAGCAATTTAGTTTATTTTCGAATTAATATTAAATCCAATAATTTTAGAATATTGTTAAAACTTTGAAAAATCATAAAAAATAATCCGTAAATCGGATGAAAAAGTTTTATACATGGAAATTGCTCAGAAGAACGAGAAGAATCTGAATACGTGGTCCGTTCGTCCGCCACACATACCTAGCATAGCAAACATGGAACCTTTCCCCTCCGGTTAGTTTGTCCGAAAATGCCAAACTTCGGGAAAACTTTCCCGGATGTTTCCCCCTTCGACAGTATCGTGCAGCCTTGCGTTAGAACACCCCTAGTGCTGCTTATTGTCATGTCATGCACTTGTTTGCTCTATATTTACTGTTTCTTCCCCCTCTTCTCTCTGGTAGAACCCGAGACTGATGCTGCCCCTGTGATCGACGACATCGACGACGACCCTTCTTCCGTTTCAGCGGAGCTTCCAGGCAAGCCCCCCCTTTGATCATCCCGATATCGCCCATGCCACTCTCTCATGCTTGCATTAGATTTTTCTACTGTATTTGATTGCTCCTATTCTGATGCATAGCCTCTTTTGTACCTGCTTCTGTTACCTACATGCTTATCCTAAACTGCTTAGTATAGGTTGGTTAGTGATCCATCAGTGACCCCCACTTGTCCTTGTTGCCTCTGCTTCATCATCGACGACTCAATCAACGTGATCGACGACCAGAGCCCAACACATCACATCAAACCCCTTTAGTTGCTCGAATCTGCAGTGCTTCTATTGAGTTTCGAGGGTGATCCCTCATAATGCACTCCTGATGAGATCTCTGTAGTGTAGCTATTCGGTCGTGGTCAACAAGGGTGATTTCCTCTATCACCATTCCCGTTACGGCTCTGTCGTGCAACACCTCAAGTGTGAACCTCGAGGGTGGATCCTCTTACGTTCACCTTGATGATTACATTGAGTGGAATCCACCGGGGGTGATTCCTCGGGTTTTCCCCTTGATGTCTGGACACACAGTTACCTTGACTTTACTTGAGACCATTGTGAAAGTCGGGCCCGTGCGATGTGACAGTGGCGGCTGGTTGTTTAACAGTATCACCCAGGAGGGGTGATAGCTCCGAACTTGTCCCGACAGCCGTCACTTCTTTTTAATAATGCACTAACAGGTTTGGGTATTTTTTCTGAGTTGGCCTCTGGCCTTTACACACTAACCACCACGCGAGAATAGTTATGGGCCTCAATGTTGCAGTATCAGCTGAAGCTTTGTCAGACGTCCAGTTCAGCATGGCGGCACGGTCAGATCGTGCTAGCCATCCGAGGTGGTGCTGGTATTCACCCTGCGCGCAACGACCCGGAGTGCAACGGGCGATTGGCCCAAGACCCCGAGGCGCTTAGGATGTAGACCGGCGGGGACCTCTCTGCTGAGCCTAGGTAGGGCTGCAACGTGTTGATCTTCCGAGGCCAGGCATTGACCCCAGAAAGGTGTGTCCGGCCAGAGTGATCGAGCGTGTTGGGTAACATGGTGCACCCCTGCAGGGAAGATATATATTCGAATACCGTGTCCATGGTAATGGACGTTCAGACTTGTATCCTGGTCTTATATAACAAGAAATGGATACTTGAGATATGTGATGGATATGTGGCTCCGAGATTGCTTTTTCGCAGGCAGTCGAGGAGGGATCTCTGGGCATTAATGTTACAACATGTTTGATAAATATAAAATGCTATTCTTTACTCTTCTACATGCTGCAAGATGCTTGGAGTTTCTTGAAGATGCTAGTCTTCGATAGGCTAGGCCTTCTCCTCTATTCTGGCATTCTGTAGTTCAGTCCACAGATACAACCCTTCCATTTGATACCATTGCATACTTAGTTTAGATCTGATGCTTGCGAGTACTTTGGATGAGTACTCACGGTTGCTTTGCTACCCCCCTTTTTCCCCCTTCCTTCTTCTTTCGGGTTGATGCAACCAGATGGCGGATCCCTGGAGTCAGATGCCACCGCCGACAGATACTACTACGTGGAGACCGCCGACGACTAGGAGTAGTTAGGAGGTCCCAGGCAGGAGGCCTTGCCTCTTTGATCATGTTGCTTTTGTGCTAGCCTTCTTAAGGAATCCTTGTTTAACTTATGTCTGTACTCAGATATTGTTGCTTCAACCTACGCTTGTGTATCGAGCTTGTATTCAAGCCCTCGAGGCCCCTGGCTTGTAATATGAAGCTTGTATTATTTGAATTTGTGTCTAGAGTTGTGTTGTGATATCTTCCCGTGAGTCCCTGATCTTGATCGTACACGTTTTCGTGTATGATTAGTGTACGGTCGAGTCGGGGGCGTCACAAGTTGGTATTAGAGCCGACTGCCTGTAGGATCCCCATTTCCAACTCCTTGGCCGAAGTTGAGTCTAGTCTTTGAAAAACTGATTTACTAACATGGCTGTGTGGCTTACGAGCCCACGTCGCCAATTGGGTGGTATTAGGATCTTTTATTCCTCATCTATTCTCTGGGACTCTGATCTCTCTTCTATTCTAGTTAAATGATTTTGCTAAATCTAACATTAGGTTCTCGTGATCACATCCACCAGCAGATTTGTACTACGCCTTTCTCGAGTTGAGGGCCAAGTTCTGCTTCATAGTATTTGCTGACCGTAGGATCCTCTTATCAAGGGCACCCTGCATCTTCACTTGCTAATCCCTCGCTCCAGAGGTTTTCCCTGACATTGATGTAGCCTTTGCTATGTCCCGTTGTTGTATTCCTCCATCGCGTGCATGTGCGCCGCCTAGTATGTCTGCGATGTTTCTCTTGTCTGAACTCTTATGAACATCATGTAATTTGCCCCGCATATGTATCAGTATGTTTTAATGATTATTGCCTTGTACATAATGCGCCTTTGCCCATTGCTCTATTAACATCATGAATGACTCCATACACTTGCTCCACCCTTTGCCGAACTACCCCCTGTTGCATTTAAGCAGGATGGTTAGACCCGCTGATCATGGCCGTGGTGGCAACAATCCACCACCTCCCGAATACATGGCCGGAATGATACTATAGTTGAGCTGAATCGCCAGTTCATGGAAGGAGTCATGTCTCAGTTTCCGCGTCCCAATACGAATCAGCAACAAGCCCCACTGACTCTGCATGACTTTGCGCCTCTCAACCCTATCATCTACCGCAGCACGACACAACCCCTTGATGCTGATGACTGGATCCATGACATCACTTTCGAGTCGGAGTCTGCTGATGTAGCCCCAACCAACAATGTCACCTTCACGACTTATTACCCGAAGGTTCCGCTGCTCAATGGTAGGACAGCCACAGTTGTCCCTTACCTGTTTGAATTGCCATCACATGGCCAAAATTTCCAGCTGCATCCTATGGTCCAAAGTTGAACCACCATGGTTAGTCACAACGTCCCTGTTGAAGTTGAAGGGCTGAAATTCCATGTTTTCCCCATTGTTTTGTAGTCGTCCAATACCGACCTCATTCTAGGCATGGAATGGATGAAAGCACTTACCGCTTGTATCATTTGTGCCACTAAAACCGTCCATCTACTACATCCTTCAAGTGAGATAGTAGGCAACTTGTTTGAAATGTTGAAGCACATGTTTGTTGAACGCGTAAACGCTTCCCCTCTTGCGAGAATTGAAAATGCTCCAGTCGTTTGAGAATTCCAAGATGTCTTTCTAGAAGAACTAGCCAGCCCATGAACTTGGACTTGTTGTAGTTAAATTTGCACTGAATTTGTGGCAGCATTTCCTTTTGGTACTCGTTGCGAGATCTTCACCGATCATTAAAGTCTGGAGTATTTGTTACTCAGCTAGATTTGGATCTTCGTCAGCAACAATGTTTGGAAACAATTCGAACCATGACTACGGTATTTCTTATACCCTTGGCAAGGCTAATGTCATGGCCGATGCCCTGAGTCACAACTCTTATTGCAAATCCACATGGCTTATAAAGCTCAACCCCGGCAACATGATCTCATTTACAGAGAAAATCCGATCTGCGTTCTCGATCAAGTTAAACGTCGCAACCGTCTGAGGTCTATCAAAATTCTAAAGTTCAGTGGTCAAATCCTTCTGAAGATGAAGCCACTTGAGAACTCGAGGATCGTCTTCGTGATGAATACCTCGTTTGTCTCCTTCTACCTCCTAAAATCTCGGGACGAGATTTCTTGTAGTGGTGGAGAATTGTAACGCCCGGATAATTAAGCTATAGTAATTCTTTGCTAATGATGCCACATCATCAAGATTACTGTTGTTCAACTCGCATTGATTCAAAACCGGTTCAAATCCAAATTCAAATTTTAAATTAGAGTCAAAAATAAAAAATTCAAACGTGCAATCTGAAATGTTCAAAGTGCGGCAAATAATCTCTGGTTATCTGTCATGTTGGAACCAACCTCTTTTGGATTCCCAGATGCCCCTAGAAATATTTGAAGTGGTCCAACAATAATTAAATTGGCCTTTTCAAAATTAAATGAGTTATTAGACCTTCCCGTATGGCCTAAAACATTTTGTGCAGCTCTGTTGTATTGCAATATATTTATGCGGCAATTTTCATGTTTAACAAAATTCATCTGTTAGCAGAAAGAATTAGAAACGAGAGGAAATAAGAGAAAACAAAAAAGGGGGACCTAAACTACTGGACCCTTGGCCCATTAAGCTAAAACCGGCCCAGCCACCCTCACTCGTCCTCTCCCTCTCGCTACAGGATACGGGGGAGGCGTGGCAGCCATCCGCCGGCGATGGCCATACGTGGCGACCATCCACCCCGTGCCCCCGCCTACAAGACCCACCTCAAACCCCGAAACCCCAGCCCCTGATATTTTCCCCTCTACCTCTAACGCTTCTCCTCTGGACATCATGCCCGAGCTACCTCGACGCGCCACCGTTGTTCCCATGGCCGGAGCGGTCCCCAACCCGCAGGGATATGCTCTAGAGCTTCGTCGGCCTCATCTGCATCTCCTACAACCTCCGGTTCGAGCTGAAGCCCTCCACAACCACGCCATCTGGTCGTCTTCCCCGCCACGGCCACAACGCCATCGCCGTTGATCTCAACCGCCGGCGCCTCCCCGCGGTTCCGTGCACGTCCACGACCTCCCTCACAGTGAGCTGCATCCACATCCCCCCTCCTTGCCCCCTTGATTTGTTCCCGTAGCCGTCATCCCCGAACACAACGGATCTCTCTTGTACGCGTACGCGTATGTGTGTGTCGCGCTGCTGCTCCTTGCCGATGCTGCTTTGCACTGCTGCCGCATCCGGCTACTGTCACGCTGCGCCGCCCTTGCTCGCCCCGCACGCGCGCCCCGCCAGCGTTGCCTCTCCCCGCGCCCATCTGCAGCCACCTCCTTTGCGCCCACAAGATGGCCTCATTACCGCTTCTGCTTTGGCACTCTGCTGCGTCATTGCGAGCTGCTCTCTCATGCTACGGGCCGATTGCTGCTACTTTGCCCGGCGGCCTGCCCGCACCGCGGTCCTCGCTTGATCACCGCCCTCCTCTACTTCCTCCGCGGCCTACCCACGCGCGCCTCCCCGCTCGACCCGCAGCTAGCCTCTACCGCCCGTGTCGGCGAACCCTCGCCTCCTCGCGCTTCGCCGCCCCTTTGTCGCTATTGCCGCTTCGCCACACGTGGCAGCCGGACCAGCGTCCACAGCGCGTCGGCCAGCCCGACCGGCCGCGCCCACCTGGCCACTCTCGCGGCCTCACCGTCTCCAGCCACGCTCGCACGACTGCCGCTTCCTTAGTGCTGCTTTGGCCGGCGCCCCTCCGCTCCCCGGGGCCTTCGCCTCGCTGCGCCTGGCTACGGCCCCGGGCACAAACGCCCCAGCGCCCGCTACCCGTTTCGCCCGCTAAGGCCTTGTGGGCCGCTGACCAGAAGGGCCCACGCCCCTATCCAAAAAAAAGAGGTTTAGAAAAAAATAATAAAGATAATTAACTAATTAATTAGTCAGTAATTAATTATTTAACTTAATTAACTCCGTTAACTACCCTAATTAACTAGGTTAACTAATTAGATCTGTTTAATTAAGTTGGGTCAATGACAGGTGGACCCCAGTCAAACTTTTTGACCGGTTAACCGTTGACTGTTTACTGCTGACTCAGCAGTCAACAAGGCACACTGCCAGCCTCTGTACTGCTCTGCCGTGTACACTTTGTGTGTGCACGTAGCAATTTAGTCTTCTTCGAATTAATATTAAATCCAATAATTTCAGAATATTGTTAAAACTTTGAAAAATCATAAAAAATAATCTGTAACTCGGATGAAAAAGTTTTATACATGAAAATTGCTCAGAACGACGAGACAAATCTGAATACGTGATCCGTTCGTCCGCCACACATCCCTAGCATAGCGAACATGGAACCTTTCCCCGCCGGTTCATTTGTCCGAAAATGCCAAACTTCGGGAAAACTTTCCCGGATGTTTCCCCCTTCGACGGTATCGTGCAGCCTTGTGTTAGAACACCCCTAGTGCTACTTATTGTCATGTCATGCACTTGTTTGCTCTGTATTTACTGTTTCTTCCCCCTCTTCTCTCCGGTAGACCCCGAGACTGATGATGCCCCTGTGATCGACTACGTCGACGACGACCCTTCTTCCGTTTGAGCGGAGCTTCCAGGCAAGCCCCCACCCCTTGATCATCCCGATATCGCCCATTCCACTCTCTCATGCTTGCATTAGATTTTACTACTGTATTTCATTGCACCTATTCTGATGCATAGCCTGTTGTTGTACCTATTGTTGTTACCTACATGCTTATCCTAAACGGCTTAGTATAGGTTGGTTAGTGATCCATCAGTGACCCCCACTTGTCCTTGTTGCCTCTGCTTCATCATCGATGACTCGATCAACGTGATCGACGACCAGAGGCCAACACATCACATCACGCCCCTTTAGTTGCTCGACTCTGCAGCGCTTCTATCGAGTGCCGAGGGTGATCCCTCATAACACACTCTTGATGAGATCTCTGTAGTGTAGCTATTCGGTCGTGGTCAATGAGGGTGATTTCCTCTTTCACCATTCCCGTTACGGCTTTGTCGTGCAACACCTCAAGTGTGAACCTCGAGGGTGGATCCTCTTACGTTCACCTTGATGATTACATTGAGTGGAATCCACCGGGGGTGATTCCTCGGGTTTTCCCCTTGATGTCTGGACACACAGTTACCTTGACTTTGCTTGAGACCATTGTGAAAGCCGGGCGGGACCAGAGAGCACCCGTGCGATGTGACAGTGGTGGCTGGCTGTTTAGCGGTATCAACCAGGAGGGGTGATAGCTCCGGACTTGTCCCGACAGCCGTTACTTCTTTTTAATAATGAACTAACAGGTTTGGGTATTTGTTCTGAGTTGTCCTCTGGCCTTTACGCACTAACCACCATGCGAGCATAGTTATGGGCCTCGACGTCGCAGTATCAGCCGAAGCTTTGCTAGATGTCCAGTTCAGCATGGCGGCACGGTCGGATCGTGCTAGCCATCCGAGGCGGTGCTGGTATTCACCCGGCGCGCAACGACCTGGAGTGCAACAGGCGATGAGCCTAAGACCCCGGGGCGCTTAGTATGTAGACCAACGGGTACCTCTCTTCTGAGCCTAGGTAGGGCTGCAACGTGTTGATCTTCTGAGGCCGGGCATTGACCCGAGAAAGGTGTGTCCAGCCAGAGTGATCGAGCGTGTTGGGTAATGTGGTGCACCCCTGCAGGGAAGATATATATTTGAATACCGTGTCCACGGTAATGGACGTTCAGACTTGTATCCTGATCTTATATAACTAGAAATGGATACTTGATATGTGATGGATATGTGGCTCCGAGATTGCTTTCTCGCAGGGAGTCGAGGAGGGATCTCTGGGCATTAATGTTACAACATGTTTGATAATTATAAAATGCTATTCTTTACTCTTCTACATGCTACAAGATGCTTGGAGCTGCTTGAAGATGCTAGTCTTCGATAGCCTAGGTCTTCCCCTCTATTCTGGCATTTTGCAGTTCAGTTCACAGATACAACCCTTCCATTTTATACCATTGCATACTTAGTTTAGATCTGATGCTTGCGAGTACTTTGGATGAGTACTCACGGTTGCTTTGCTACCCCCTTTTCCCCCCTTCCTTCTTCTTTTGGGTTGATGCAACCAGATGGCGGATACCTGGAGTCAGATGCCACCGCCGACGGATACTACTACGTGGAGACCGCTGACGACCAGGAGTAGTTAGGAGGTCCCAGGCAGGAGGCCTTGCCTCTTCGATCGTGTTGCTTTTGTTCTAGCCTTCTTAATGCATCCTTGTTTACCTTATGTCTGTACTCAGATATTGTTGCTTCCGCTGACACTTGTGTATCGAACTTGTATTCAAGCCCTCGAGGCCCCTGGCTTGTAATATGAAGCTTGTATTATTTGAATTTGTGTCTAGAGTTGTGTTGTGATATCTTCCCGTGAGCCCCTGATCTTGATCGTACACGTTTGCGTGTATGATTAGTGTACGGTCGAGTTGGGGGCGTCACACACTCCTTATTCCATAGTGCATCAAATCCTTACCCAAAACTTGAAAACTTCACAACACAAAACTCAACAAAAATCTCATAAGCTCTGTTAGTATCAGAAAATAAATCACCACTTTTGGTATTGTTGTGAACTCATTCTTTATTTATATTGGTGTAATATCTACTGTATTACAATTTTTCCATGGTTCATACCCCCCGATACAAGCCATAGATTCATCAAATTAAGCAAACAACACATGGAAAACACAATCTGTCAAAAACAGAACAGTCTGTAGTAATCTGGATATTTCAAATACTTCTGTAACTCCAAAAATCCTGAAAAATTAGAATGACCTAAGAAATTTGGTTATTAATCTTCTTCAAAAAGAATCAACTAAAAATCACTCTTCTGATAAATATGAGAATTGTTTTCCTAAGCGCAAAAGTTTCTGTTTTGCAGCAAGATCAAATCAACTATCACCGTAAGCTATTCCAAAGGTCTTACTTGGCACAAACACTAACTAAAACACAAAACCACATCTAACCAGAGGCTAGATGAAATATTTATTACAAAACAGAACCTAAAAAGCAAAACCAAAAATAAAATTGGGTTGCCTCCCAACAAGCACTATTGTTTAACGCCCTTAGCTAGGCATAAAGCACGAATAGATCTAAGTGTTATCATTTCCGGCATGCAATCCATAAGTGGCTCTCATAATAGATTCATAAGGAAATTTAATTTTCTTTCTAAGGAATTTTTCCATGCCTTTCCTTAATGGAAATTGAAATCTAATGTTTCCTTCTTTCATATCAATAATTGCACCAATCGTTTCAAGGAAAGGTCTACCTAGAATAATAAGACCTGTAGGATTGCAATATATATCAAGAACAATGAAATCTACGGGCACATAATTCCTATTTGCAACAATAAGAACATCATTAATCCTTCCCATAGGTTTCTTAATAGTGGAATCCGCAAGATGCAAATTAAGGAACAATCATCAAATTCACGGGAACCTAACACATCACATAAAGTTTTTGGAATCATGGAAACACTAGCACCCAAATCACACAAAGCAGGGCATTCATAATCTTTAATATTAATAATAATAGTAGGTTCCCACTCATCATAGAGTTCCCTTGGAATAGAGACTTCCAATTCAAGCTTTTCTTTAAAGGATTGCATCATAGCATCAACGATATGTTTAGTAAAAGCTTTGTTTTGATTATAAGCATGAGCAGAATTCAACATGGATTGCAACAAGGAAATACAATCTATTAAAGAATAATTATCATAATTAAATTACTTGAAATCCAAAAGAGTGGGTTCATTGCTACCTAAAGTTTTGACCTCTCCAATCCCACTTTTAGCAATTTTTGCCTCTAGATCTAAAAACTTTGAATCATTGGGACGCCTTTTAACTAAAGTTGACTCATCTCCAGTCCCATCTTTATCAAGATTTACATTGGAAAACAAAGATTCAATAGGAGTCACATCAATTACTTTAAGATCTTCATCATTATTTAAAGCCTCTGGTTTGGCGGACATTTTGTTTACTAAAGTAGCTTGTTTATTAGAAATTTGACCTGCTAAATTTTCAAGATGCGCAAACTGAGATCTCAAACCATAAAATTCCTTAGACATATCATCAAGCTCTTTATTCATGTATTCCATAAAACTTTTCTGCTCCTTGATCTCATTTCTAAAGAAATTGTTATGCTCAAATTGCAAAGGCATGAAGCTTCTAACATTATTTTCAATTTCGTCTAACCTCCTAAGGTGAGGGTCAATGTTTTTTGGAGGAGTCATTGTGACAAGGCAAGAATTCTAACACACGAGCACACAAAAAGCAAGTGAATAAGACAAACGAAAGAGGGGCGAAGAAAAGGAAAATATTTTGAAAATCGTTTTAGAAGTGGGGGAGAGGAAAATGAGAGGCGAATGGAAAATAATGTAATGCAAAAGATAAGAGTTTATGATGGGTACTTGGTATGTCTTGGCTTGGCGTAGATGTCCCCGGCAACGATGCCAGAAATTCTTCCTGCTATCTCTCGAGCTTGCGTTGGTTTTTCCCTTGAAGAGGAAAGGGTGATGCAGCAAAGTAGAGTAAGTATTTCCCTTAGTTTTGAGAACCAAGGTATCAATCCAGTAGGACACAACGCACAGGTCACCGAATAAATGCACAAACAAACACCAACATGCACCCAACGCGATAAAGGGGTTGTCAATCCGTTCACGGTTATTTGCAAAGTGAGATCTGACAGATATGAATAAATGGTAAAGTAATTTTTTTGGTATTTTTGGTTTATGGAACAGAACGTAAAAGATTGCAAAGGATGGAAAATAGACCTAGGGGCCGTAGGTTTCACTAGAGGCTTCTCTCAAGATAGAAAATATTACGGTGGGTGAACAAATTACTGCCGAGCAATCGATAGAAAAGCGCAAAGGTATGATGATATCTAAGGAAATGATCCTGAATATAGGCATCACATCCGTATCAAGTAGACCCACTCCTTCATGCATCTACTACTATTACTCCACACATCGACCGTCTCCTGCCTGCATCTAGAGTATTAAGTTCATGAATAGAGTAACGCATTAAGTAAGATGACATGTAGCGGGATAAAATCAAGCAATATGATGAAAACCCCATCTTGTTATCCTCCATGGCAACAATAGAATACATTTCGGTTCCCCTTCCGTCACTAGGATCGAGCATCGCAAGATTGAATCCAAAGGTAAGCACTGCTCCCATTGCAAGAAAAATCAATCTAGTTGGCCAGACCAAATCGATAGTTCGAAGAGACTTGCAAAGATATCAAATAATGCATATAAGAATTCGGAGGAGATTCAAATAATATTCATAGATAAGCTGATCATAAATCCACAATTCATCGGATCTTGACAAACACAACGCAAAAGAGTATTACATCGAATAGATCTCCAAGAACATCGAGGAGAACATGGTATTGAGAATCAAAGAGAGACAAGAAGCCATCTAGCTACTAGCTACGGACGCATAGGTCTGTGGTAAACTACTCACGCTTCATCGGAGAGGCAATGGTGTTGATGTAGAAGCCCTTTGTGATCGAATCCCCCTCCGGCAGAACGCCAGAAAAGGCCTCTAGATGGGATCTCACGAGTCAAGAAGGTTGCGGCACTGGAAAAGTGTTTTCATGGATCTCCTGGTAGGTTATGGAATATTTGAGAATATATAGGTGGAAAAAATGGTTGGTGGAGTCACGAGGGGCCCACAAGGGTGGGGGCACGCCCTACCCCCCCTAGGCACGCCTTCCGACCTTGTGGCCGCCTCGTGGCTTTCCTGACGTGCACTCCAAGCCCTTTGGATGTCTTCTGGTCCAAGAAAAATCATTGCGAAAGTTTCATTCCGTTTGGACTCCATTCGTTATTCCTTTTCTGCGAAACTCTAAAACAAGGAAAACACAGAAACTGGCACTGGGCTCTAGGTTAATAGGTTAGTACCAAAAATACTATAAAATAGCATATTAATGCATATAAAACATCGAAAACAGATAATATAATAGCATGGAACAATCAAAAATTATAGATACGTTGGAGACGTCTCAGCGACCGTGGGCGGCGCGGACCGTCACCGCTCGCCCCCGCTCTGCGCCGCAACCGCGCCACCACATGATCTTCGAGCTATGCCGCGGCAACAGCGCTACACACCCGCCGGGAGCAGGCAAAGACGCGAGCCGCATAAATCATGGCAGGAGAGCTACTGCAACTCAGGCTGGAGGAAGGCGGCCATGACGCCCTGCTGGAGCGGGTCGCCGAGCTGCTCGACGCTGCCTGCAGGGGCGCATCACCTTTCTGCACCCTACCTACATCGCAAGCGGTGCCGGGGGCACGTGCCGGCCCTTGCTACGCCCGCCAGCCCTTCCTCGAGGGGCCCGGAGGACCTCACGGCACCAACCTAGCTCGCGACACCGCTCAGCCTGCCCAGTACACGTTACCTCCGGGCGCGGCAACCCAGGATGGCCCCCCTGGGGCTACGCCGAGATGCCACCCTACGGTCGCCATGACCTGGCGCCAGGCCTGGCAAGCACTGACTCCAGATGACCATGCGATGACTCAAGGATGGCGGCTTCAGGCACTGCTACCTCTTGAGCATGCGTTGGTTTTCCCTTGAAGATGAAAGGGTGATGCAGTAAAGTAGCATAAGTATTTCGCTCAGTTTTCAGAACCAAGGTATCAATCCAGTAGGAGAGAACGCACAAGTCACCTAGTACCTACACAAAAAATCCAGAACCTTGCAACCAAAGCGATAAAGGGGTTGTCAATCCCTTCACGGCCACTCGCAAAAGTGCGATCTAATAGAGATAGTAAAGTAAATATTTTTGGTATTTTTGTTGTATAGATTGGAAAGTAAAGATTGCAAAATAGTAAACGAGATGCGATGTAAATAAGAAGGTTGCAATATAATAAGAAAGAGTCCCGGGGGCCATAGGTTTCACTAGTGGCTTCTCTCAAGATAGCATGTATTACGGTGGGTGAACAAATTACTGCCGAGCAATTGATAGAAGAGTGCATAGTTATGAAGTTATCTAAGGCAATGATCATGAATATAGGCATAACGTCTGTGTCAAGTAGACCGAAACGATTCTGCATCTACTACTATTACTCCACACATCGACCGCTATCCAGCATGCATGTAGAGCATTAAGTTCATAAGAACAAAGTAACGCATTAAGAAAGATGACATGATGTAGAGGAATAAACTCAAGCAATATGATATAAACCCGATCTTTTTATCCTCAATGGCAACAATACAATACGTGCCTTGCTGCCCCTAATGTCACTGGGAAAGGACACCACAATATTGCCCCCAAAGCAAAGCACTTCTCCCATTGCAAGAAAGATTAATCTAGTAGGCCAAACTAAACCGATAATTCGAAGAGACTTGCAAAGATATCAAATCCACAATTCATCGGATCTCGGCAAACACACCGCAAAAGAGTATTACATCGAATAGATCTCCAAGAACATCGAGGAGAACTTTGTATTGAGAATCAAAGAGAGAGAAGAAGCCATCTAGCTAATAACTGTGGACCTGAAGGTCTGTGGTAAACTACTCACGCTTCATCGGAGAGGCTATGGTGTTGATGTAGAAACCCTCCATGATCAATTCCCTCTCCGGCAGATCGCCGGAAAAGGCCCAAGATGGGATCTCACGGCTACAGAAGGTTGCGGCGGTGGAAAAGTGGTTTCGTGGCTCCGCCTGATGTTTTTAGCGTATAAGAGTATATATAGTCAAAAGAAGCACATCGGTGGAGCTACGAGGGGCCCACAAGGGTGGGGAGCGCGCCTACCCCCTGGGCGCGCCCTCCTGCCTCGTGGCCACCTCGTTGCATCTCCGACTTCATCTCCAAGTCTTCTGGTTTGCTTTCGGTCCAAGAATGATCGTCGTGAAGGTTTCATTCCGTTTGGACTCCGTTTGGTATTCCTTTTCTGCGAAACACTAAAATAGGCAAAAAAACTGGCACTTGGCCTTCGATTAATATGTTAGTCCCAAAAATAATATAAAATAGCATATTAAAGCCCATTAAACATCCAAAGCAGATAATATAATAGCATGGAACAATCAAAAATTATAGATACGTTGGAGAAGTATCAAGCATCTCCAAGCTTAATTCCTGCTCGTCCTCGAGTAGGTAAATGATAAAAACAAAAATTTTGATGTGGAATGCTACCTAACATATTTATCAATGTAATTTTCTTTATTGTGGCATGAATGTTCATATCCGAAAGATTCAAGAAAAAAGTTTAATATTGACATAAAAACAATAATACTTCAAGCATACTAACAAAGTAATTATGTCTTCTCAAAATAAGATGGCCAAAGAAAGTTCATCCCTACAGAATCATATAGTTTGGTTATGCTCCATGTTCGTCACACGAAATATTCAAATCATGCACAACCCCGATGACAAGCCAAGCAAATGTTTCATACTTTAGTATTCTCAAACTTTTTCAAATTTCACGCAATACGTGAGCGTGAGCCATGGACATAGCAGTATAGGTGGAATAGAATGGTGGTTGTGGAGAAGACAAAAAGGAGGAAGATGGTCTCACATCAAATAGGCGTATCAATGGGCTATGGAGATGCCCCTCAGTAGATATCAATGTGAGTGAGTAGGGATTGTCGTGCAACGGATGCACTAGAGCTATAAATGTATGAAAGCTCAACAAAAGAAACTAAGTGGGTGTGCATTGAACTTGCTGGCTCACGAAGACCTAGGGCATTTGAGGAACCCCATCGTTGGAATATACAAGCCAAGTTCTATAATGAAAATTCCCACTAGTATATGAAAGTGACAAAATAAGAGACTCTCTATTATGAAGATCATGGTGCTACTTTGAAGCACTAGTGTGAAAAAAGGATAGTAGCATTGTTCCTTCTCTCTTTTTCTCTCGGTTTTTTTGTTGGGCTTCTTTGGCCTCTTTTTTTATGGGCTTCTTTGGCCTCTCTTTTTTTCCTCACACGGGACAATGCTCTAATAATGATGATCATCAGACTTCTATTCATTTACAACTCAAGGATTACAGCTCGATACTTAGAACAAAATATGACTCTATATGCATGCCTCCAGCGGTGTACCGGGATGTGCAATGCATCAAGAGTGACATGTATGAGAAATTATGAATGGTGGCTTTGCCACAAATACGATGTCAACGACATGATCATGCAAGACAATATGACAATGATGGAGCGTGTCATAATAAACGGAACGGTAGAAAGTTGCATGGCAATATATCTCGGAATGGCTATGGAAATGCCATAATAGGTCGGTATGGTGGTTGTTTTGAGGAAGGTAAATGGTTGGTTTATGGTACCGGCGAAAGTTGCGTGGTACTAGAGAGGCTAGCAATGGTGGAAGGGTGAGAGTGCGTATAATCCATGGACTCAACATTAGTCATAAGAACTCACATACTTATTGCAAAAATCTACAAGTCATCAAAAACCAAGCACTACGTGCACGCTCCTAGGGGGATAGATTGGTAGGAAAAGATCATCGCTCGTCCCCGACCGCCACTCATAAGGTAGACAATCAAAGAAATACCTCATGCTTCAAATTTTGTTACACAACGGTTACCATACGTGCATACTACGGGACTTGCAAACCTCACCACAAGTATTTCTCAAATTCACGATTAATTTACTAGAGTGACTCTAATATCACCATCCTCATGTCTCAAAACAATCATCAAGCATCAAACTTCTCATAGTATTCAAGGCCCTTTATATGAAAGTTTTTATTATACCCATCTTGGATGCCCATCATATTAGGACTAGTTTTATAGCCAAAGCAAATTACCATGCTGTCCTAAAAGACTCTCAAAATAATATAAGTGAAGAATGAGAGATCAATAATTTCTATAAAATAAAACCACCATCATGCTCTAAAAAGATATAAGTGAAGACCTAGAGCAAAATTGTATAGCTCAAAAGATATAAGTGAAGCACATAGAGTATTCTAATAAATTCCGATTCATGCGTGTCTCTCCCAAAAGGTGTGTACAGCAAAGATGATTGTGGTAAACTAAAAACAAAAGACTCAAATCATACAAGATGCTCCAAGCAAAAACATATCATGTGGTGAATAAAAATATAGCCTCAAGTAAAGTTAACGATAGAAAAAGATGAAACTGGGGATGCCTTCCGGGGCTTCCCCAAGCTTAGGCTTTTGGTTGTCCTTGAATTTTACCTTGGGGTGCCTTGGGCATCCCCAAGCTTAGGCTCTTGCCACTCCTTGTTCCAAAATCCATCAAATCTTTACCCAAAAACTTGAAAACTTCACAACACAAAACTCAATAGAAAATCTCATGAGCTCCATTAGTAAAGTAAAATAAACCACCACTTTAAGGTACTGTAATGAACTCATTCTTTATTTATATTGGTGTTAAACCTACTTTATTACACCTTCTCTATGGTTCATACCCCACGATACTACTCATAGATTCATCAAAATAAGTAAACAACACACGAAAAACAGAATCTGTCAAAACAGAACAGTCTGTAGCAATCTGACATTATCAAATACTTCTGGAACTCCAAAAATTCTGAAATAAATTGCTGGACGTGAGGAATTTGTCTATTAATCATCTGCAAAAATAATCAACCTAAAATCGCTCTCCATTAAAAAATGTCAGCTAATCTCGTGAGCGCAAAAGTTTCTGTTTTTTACAGCAAGATCGCAAAGACTTCACCCAAGTCTTCCCAAAGGTTCTACTTGGCACAAACACTAACTAAAACATAAAAACACATATAAACAGAGGCTAGATGAATTATTTAGTACTAAACAGGAACAAAAAGCAAATAAAAAAATAAAATTGGGTTGCCTCCCAACGAGCGCTATCGTTTAACGCCCCTGGCTAGGCATTGATAATTTCGATGATGCTCACGTGAAAGACAAGAATTTAAGCACAAAGAGAGCATCATATAGCATATGAAAAACACATCTAAGTCTAACATACTTCCTATGCATAGGCATCTTATAGGCAAATAAATTACCAAGACAAGCAAAAACTACCATATGCAAGAAAGAAGCGAGAAACAATAACAATCTCAACATAACGAGAGGTAATTTAGTAACATGAAAATTTCTACAACCATATTTTCCTCCCTCACAATAATTAAATGTAGGATCATATTCAAATTCAACAATATAGATCTCACATAAAACTTTCTCTACATGATCCACATGCATGCAAAGTTTACACTCTTCCAAAATAGTGGGAATATCGTTAACTAAAGTCATGACCTCTCCAAACCCACTTTTATCAAAAACTTCATAAGATTGAACATTATCCAAATATGTGGGATCTAAAGTTGACACTATTCCAAACCCACTGTAAGTATTATTGCAAACATTATTATCAATCTCATATTCATCATGAGGCTTAAATAAATTTTCAAGATCATAAGAAGAATCACCCAATCATGATCGTTGCAACAAGTAGAGGATATAGCAAAACTAGCATCCCAAAGCTTAGTGTTTTGCATATTATTAGCACAACTGACATTAATAGAATTTATACTACCATCATTGCAATCATGCTTTTCATTCAAAGATCTACCATGAATCACTTCATAAAGTACTTCATCACAATTTCCAGATTCACGGATTTCAAGCAAAACCGCATAAAGATAATCTAGTGCACACAACTCATTAGCAATTGGTTCATCATAATTGGATCTCTTAAAAAGATTAGCAAGGGGATGAGGATCCATATCAATAGAATTTTAGCAAGCGAAGATGCAAGCACACAGAAGGCACATGGCAACACAAGCAAACAAAAATAGACAAACGGAAGAGGGGCGAAGAAAAGGCAAAGGTTTTCGAAAATCATTTTAGAAGTGTGGGAGGGGAAATGAGAGGCGAATGGCAAATAATGTAATGCGAGGGAGAAGAGTTTATGATGGGTACTTGGTATGTCTTGACTTGGCGTAGATCACCACGGCAACGGCGCCAGAAATCCTTCTTGCCAGCTCTTGAGGATGCGTTGGTTTTCCCTTGAAGAGGAAAGGGTGATGCAGCAAAGTAGCGTAAGTATTTCCCTTAGTTTCTGAGAACCAAGGTATCAATCCAGTAGGAGACAACGCACAAGTCACCTAGTACCCGCACAAACAATCAAGAGCCTTGCAACCAACCCGATAAAGTGGTTGTCAATCCCTTCACGACCACTCGCAAAAGTGAGATCTAATATAGATAGCAATGTAATTTTTTTTGGTATTTTTGTTGTATAGATTGGAAATTAAAGATTGCAAAATAGTAAACGATATGCGATGTAAATAAAAGAGATGCAATAAAATAAGAAAGAGACCCGGGGGCCATAGGTTTCACTAGTGCCTTCTCTCAAGATAGCATGTATTACGGTGGGTGAACAAATTACTGCCGAGCAATTGATAGAAGAGCGCATAGTTATGAAGTTATCTAAGGCAATGATCATGAATATAGGCATCATATCCGTGTCAAGTAGACCGAAATGATTCTGCATCTACTACTATTACGCCACACATCAACCGCTATCCAGCATGCATCTAGAGTATTAAGTTCATAAGAACAGAGTAACGCATTAAGTAAGATGACATGATGTAGAGGGATAAACTCAAGAAATATGTTATAAACCCCATCTTTTTATCCTCGATGGCAACAATACAATATGTGCCTTGCTGCCCCTCATCACTTTGGGAAAGGACACCGCAAGATTGAACCCAAAGCTAAGCACTTCTCCCATTGCAAGAAAGATCAATCTAGTAGGCCAAACTAAACCGATAATTCAAAGAGACTTGCAAAGATATCAAATCATGCATATAAGAATTCAGAGAAGAACCAAATAATATTCACAGATAATAAAGTTCATAAATCCACAATTCATCGGATCTCGGCAAACACACCGCAAAAGAGTATTACATCGAATAGATCTCCAAGGACATCGAGGAGAACTTTGTAATGAGAATCAAAGAGAGAGAACATGCCATCTAGCTAATAACTATGGACCTGAAGGTCTGTGGTAAACTACTCACGCTTCATCAGAGAGGCTATGGTGTTGATGTAGAAGCCCTCCATGACCGATTCCCCCTCCGGCAGATCACCGGAAAAGGCCCCAATATGGGATCCCATGGCTACAGAAGGTTGCGTCGGTGAAAAAGTGGTTTCGTGGCTCCCCCTGATGTTTCTAGGGTATAAGAGTATATATTGGCGAAAGAAGTACGTCGGTGGAGCTACGAGGGGCCCACATGGGTGGCGGGCGTACCCTCCTGCCTCGTGGCCGCCTTGTTGCTTCTCCGACTTCATCTCCAAGTCTTCTGGTTTGCTTTCGGTCCAAGAAATATCATCGTGAAGGTTTCATTGCGTTTGGACTCCGTTTGGTATTCCTTTTCTGCGAAACACTAAAAGAGGCAAAAAACAGAAACTGGCACTGGGCCTCCGGTTAATATGTTAGTCCCAAAAATAATATAAAAGAGCATATTAAAGCCCACTAAACATCCAAAACAGATAATATAATAGCATGGAACAATCAAAAATTATAGATACATTGGGGGACGTATCTGGCACCCCCATACCTCCGCTGACGGACTTGTTGTACGTGCGAAGAAGATGCCCCTGCCCGTTTCCCTCACCAGCCTGGGCGTCGAGGCCACACACAGACGAGGCCCTTCGCGAGCCGCCCCGGAGCTTCACCGACATCTTAAAAAAGGACAACCACCGGGTACAACCAACATATCAGGGGCATGATTACGCTAACCATGGACTGCATGTGAACCAAGCCACGTCAACGGCCATGGGCCTCAGGATGACAGCCCGGCTGCAGGCGGACGCGATGCGCTGGGAGCTGCGTGGAGGGCGACCGGCGCCAGGGCCTCCCCCGCGCCGCATGGAGCAAGGCGCCGCCACGCCGGTGGTGCATGCCACCCGAAGGTAGGCCCCCCCACCAGGGAAGGCGCCGACGAACCCTTCTCCCCGGTGGTCGGGGCCTGCAATCGCCAAGGCATCGCTAGCATCCCCCTTGCCCATTGGTCTCATCCTGGTTTCCGGACACCCCAACGGTGGTCGGGGGAGGCACATGGCGGGGCCCTCGACAGACGCCGGGGAAGCCAGTGAAGGCCTCCGCTCATGACACTCTCACGTAATAATGAGTTGGGGCTGTACACGCCCAGAGTCTCCTGGCTGCCGCCCTCGGGCCTCATGGGGGCTCCCACCCACGTCCAATTGGAAGCACCATGCTCCGCGCTGGCCTTCGACACTGTCCCCCAATGATTATGCCCATGGCCAGTGGAAGCACCTAGCTCCGCGCTGGTGAGAAGAGTAGCTAGGTGTCGGACGCGGCTATTTGCTTTTGCCCTCTTTTTGTAGCCCAATTTGCCATCTTTTGGAATGAGATTTGGAGTTTCGTGTGCTTATCGGAGGAAAAACGGGGGGAATTTTTCTTGGCTCGTGGCGATTTCTCGCCTTCTGGTTTGTGTTTAAGAGTAAGGCTCACGCTTGGTACCCCCCCCTTGTCAGCGTCCCATGAGCGGGCGCTGGGCATGGTATGCGCGTGTCGAGCACGCTCGGGCTAGCCCAGGCGACGCTGAGCCCCCCCTGGGGGGGGGGTGAGGAATGCAACCGCCGCAGGATCACCGCGGGTACACCTTGCCTTAATCCGGCAATCGTCTCCTCGGGAGGCTTAAAACCTTGCGAGCCCCCGGAGGGCCCGCCTCAGGAGAAGGGTGCTTCCGCTACATCAGGACCCGCTCAGGACCTATGGAACCAAAGATAAGTCGCAACAGCTACTCCACTCTGGAGCCTCCGGGCTCACGACATCACGTTCCAAATTCTATCTCAAAAGCATATCATCATTTCATACATTATAAAGGGCCCCCTTTTCAAAATGCTTTCGTGCCCTGCAGGGCTGTATCCGAAGGTTTTTTTGCATACGGGTCAGAGCAGGAAGAGAAATGCAGGCCTAGCCGGATGTGTTGCCACCAGTGTCGTCCTCCTCCTCATCATCCGCGCTGCCCCCCTCGGCTGCAAGCATGATCGCATCATCTTCAGGGCGAACTCCATGACCAGGTCGTCGACAAGGTCATCCACCCAGTCTGCCAGATTGCCCTGGATGACCCTGGGCACGGGGGCTATCGCAGCGTTGAAGTCAAAATGGGGGTCAAGGCTGAGAAGGTGACTAAAGACGCGTGAGAACGCACGCCCGAGAAGGCCCCGACATCTCTCTTCGACAAGCTGGCGAGCCCTCGCCGCCCGATCCTCTAGACGGGTCACGATCTGGGTGAAGAAGCAGAGGTGGCTGGCATCATCATCCTCGTGCGGGTGAGAGACGCTCTCTTCGCAGGTGGTGTCTAAGGCCCGGTTGGCCCTGACCCTGAGGTCCTTGAGCATTGAGGAACGCTCGCGCTGCATCGTCGGATGACAGCATGCTTCGTCTGCGGTCTTCTCCACGAGAGACGTGACGGCCTCAACCTACTGCTAAAGTGAGGATAGGTCGGCTCGAGCGAAGGCCAAGTCGGCTTGGGGCGGAGGCCTGAGCCTCCTTGGCGTCCTCTCACACAGATCTGCTGTGGCTAGCTTCATCCTGAGGGCGGCGGTCCTGCCCTCAAGCACGGCCTGCTGTAGTTTGAAGCGGGTCTCTGGAGCCCCAACTCCCGGTAGTGCTCGTCAACAAGAGATGCTTGAATCTTGGCCACCTTTTGGTCAACCTCCCATCGGATCCAGCCTCCCGGCGCAACGGGCGTCCTCGATTCTTGGCTGCTTGGCGCTCCCTCACCTCCAGCCGCTCGAGCTCCAGGCTGTGCTCCAAGACCTCAAGCGCCAGCGCATCCTCACGTTCCTGGACCTCCTTCTCATTGGAGGGGGCCTCGCTCGGCAGTGCCGCCAGGGCGGCCCTACGCGCCTGGATTTGTAGCTCAAGGACGGCGTTTGAATCTTGAAGCTCCCTCTCCCGCTCCTCGGCCGCCTCATGGCGGCAGTCGGTGGCCCTGGCTTCCTCCAGAGCACGGGCACAAACCTCGCGAGAAGCTATGAGGGATACCGCAGCGCTTGCGCGGGCGCACTCGTGCTACAGATGCCCGAGGTTGATGGCGACCTTCAACTGGTGCCACTCGCACGCCAAGCAGAGGCCCTCCGTCTCGAGGCAGGCACTGACATTGACAGGCACTCCTCCAAGCCGACTCAGCGTGCCCATTGCCTCCCGGAAGAGGTCATGACGGACGGTGGTGCACCCGCATACGAGCTCCAGTGTGCGGCCGGGCCCCTCCGCCACATCAGGGGCTGTCATGGAGGCGCAGGATGATCCACTCGCCTTTGGCAGGGGCTAGACGCCGGTGCTCCTTCAACCGATTCCCGGGCTGTAACGCCCCGGATACAACTTCCCATATTCGTATCTCCAACTCTTGCCTTTTCCGGAGATGCGATATGTCATTTCCTTCGTGGTTGGGTTTTTGTCTTTTGTTTTGCATTTTTGTTCTTGTCTTGCATTTCATCTCATAGCATCATGCGCATTGCATCTGCATGTTTTCTTAATAAGTGTGTCACATCCCAGTTAGACCATGCATTAGGGTGTGCATCATGTTTAAATTTCATTTGAATTTGAAATGGGGAAGACAGGAAACCCCCAGAACACCCCCCCCCCCTTAATTCAACTAGGGTTTACTAAAAATTATTTCAATGAACCTGAAATGCCCTTCAAAATGCTCATCATCTTTGCTTTGGTTGAGCCTATGTCAAAAGTGGTGCATCATTTTCTAGGTCATCCAAAGGTCCTTGGATTAATTCATAAGTTTTTGAACTTGAGCATTTCAAATTATATAAAATATTTTAAATGTCCAAAATTGCCAAACTAAAATGTTTCATGTTGGAAATATTCCAACAAGGGACCAGGAGCATTTTGGTGAATTTTAAAACTGTTTTGGTATTTTAGAAAACCCCACAAAGTTGCAGAATATTAGAAAATAAATAAAAGCAGGAAAAGACTTACTCGACGCCACCTACCCGCCCACTGCTGGCCCAGCCCAAGCGCTGGGCCAACAGCTGCTTGGCTCGCCAGCAGCCAGTCTTTCGGCGGGCACCGCATGGGTGCCACGCACTGGTCGCCGCCTCGCTCCCTCGCCCAGCCATGACGTGGATCGCGCCTCCTCTCCCGAACCCCTGGACACCCCTCTCCTCCCCGGTCCCTCTCCATCGTGCTCCCCGCTTTGGCCGACGACGCCACACAGACCATCGTCAGAACTGCGTGCTCCCGCCGCCTGCTCCTCCTCACCATGTCCAGGAGCTCCGCCAAGACTCCACTACCCCGAACCAGCCGAGCCCCGCTCGCTCTAGCGCCCCGAGTCCACCCCACCGACCTCGACCGAGTTCGTCGTCGCCTGAGATCCCTTTCAACGCCGCTGACGCTCCGGTTCGTCCCCGACCTCGACGAGAGCTTCTACTCGTCGCCCGTGAGCCCATCTACCTCCCCTTCCCTCTCTCTCTCGCTCTCGAGCAGCGAGAGCAACCGAACCAAGCTCACCAAGACTTGGCCGTGGGAGCTCGTCGCCGACGTGCTCCCGGTCACTCTCCGCCACCTCGTGGTGTCCCTCACACTCACCGCACCCCATGGGGTCTAACCGCACACTCCCGACCTCACCGACCCCTCTAGCCCAAGTTCATCTTCGATCAACCTCGGCGGCCGCTTAGCTCGTCAGCCGGCGCCAACTCCGCCACCTGCACCCCAACTGCTCCACTAATAGCCGCGGCTTGCACCCAGCTATCCGTAGCCACCCTCCGCGACTCATTTGGTCACCGGAATCACCAAAAGCACTTCCTCCGCTTGGCTCGCCGGGCGGCTAGTCGCCAGTGCAGCCGACGTGGACCTTGACCACGTGGGCCGCGTTGACTACGAGTCATCGGCAGATGGGGCCCAGCCTCGCTAACTAAATAGGTTAGTTTTAATTAAACATTAGTTAAGTTAATTACCACGACACGCTGGACCCACTGTCAGGTTTGACAAGGACGTCTCTGTTGACTTCGACGTCATATGTCGATTTATGGTCGACGCATTAATCTAATTTCTGGATTTATTCTAATACGGTAAATTCCGTAATATAATTCAAATTTCAAATGCTTATAACTTTTAATCTGTAACTCCAAATGCAAAGATTTATATATGAAAAATGATCAGAAAAATCCATTCTATCCATTGGTACAGGTTTCATGCATGTTAAAACAAGTTAACCTTGCTGTTTAACCAGAATAAGATAATGCACCTTTATGGCTATTTCAAATGAGCTATCATTTGAATCATTAATTCAAATGAGTTCATCCCTATTGTTTAAGCTTGCATTAGGCTAACACACATCCATATTGCCATGTCATAGCATGCATCATATTGTTTATTTTTTTCATGTGTTTTTAATTTCGATATGCTTTTTCGTTATAGGTTCTGCCCCCGAGGATAACCTCGACTATCCATATGAAGGGCGATTTCTACCCCTGCTCCATCGTGCAAGCAACTCATTGATCATTCCGATACAAACCCATGTTCTAGCTTCTGCTCAAGCATCGCATTAAGACAACGCGATTCAAACTGTTGTGTGTCATGGTAGTTGAACCCACTTCCTTTGCATGACCTGTCATTGCCACAAGAACTAGATTAAACCCACTAGTATGTGTAGGAGTTGATTGAGCCATGTTTGTGATTCCTACCATGCTATGCTTGCTATGCTTAGAGTTGTGTCAGTCCGGCTCATCGGGATGATGAACTGGAGTGAAAGGTTGTGTTGGTTCGAGAGTGAAAGTGTTGAACACGTTTTGGTAAAGGTATCGATGAGAGGCCATGTAGGAGTACATGGTGGGTTGTTTCATTGAAGCCGTCCCTAAGAACTGAGATCTGTGTTTGTGATCCATGAAACAATTACTACCACACATTGGGATCCTTAATTGACCCTCTCGGCTTCTTAACCACTCTTGTCCTCAGTCCGGGAGTTGCAAGTAGTTTCTGGCGTTTGTAGCATCTTTGGGGGCATACATAACCACCGTGAGGGTGGGTTGTGTTGCGGTAGGCACCGTGGGGTCTGTACCGATTCGCCCGTATGGTGTCTCGGGAACCTCAGACACATCGCTCGGGGCCGTATGGGAAACCTCGGCGGACTCCTGCGGATGGAACCCGAATAGGCGATAAACCCGGACTTGGGACTTGTGTGTTTAGGTAGGCTGTGGCCGACACCCACGTTGGGCTTCCGCAGAAGGTTGCCGAGTACATGTCATGTAAACGGCGGTAAGTGGTGAGAGCGTGTGAATAAGTACACCCCTGCAGGGTTTAATATGATCTATTAGAATAGACGTGTCCACGGAGAATGACTTCTTGGTTACCTATATCAGTTCATAGACAAGAAAATGGATACTACTAAAAGCCTCAAGATAAGTGTGAGTATCTTGGATGGCCCTCTCGTGGGATGACGAGAGAGGATCCACGGTGTAGTATTGTAATGGTGATCGGTGGACTCGCAGCGACAAAAGCTTTTCAAGTGGTGTCACGTGGGATAGCTTAGCCAAGAGTCAAAGCTGGCTTGTCTGCAAATAACTCCACCACCTTCTTGAGAATGTGCATGTATGATAGGATTACGTGGTAAGACTTGGCCGAGTACCTCCGCACTCATGTTTGCTTAATTAATGTTTTTCAGACGACAACACCGCCCTTTCCGATGGGTTCTATGTAGACCTTGACATCGACGAGTGAACTAGCCACCTGTGTGGCGATCCAAGGCTTGTGAAGGGCCATTGTAGATAGAAAGGCTCCAACAAGCTTTCTTTCTTTCTAGAGTCTGTACTCAGACTAGTTTGCTTCCGCATGTGCTTGTATGATTGTATGACTTGAGTGTTGGGTCATGTGACCACTACCTGTATGACTATGTTATGTATGGCTCCTCGGAGCCTATTAAAAAAAATACTTGAGTTGTAGAGTTTTGTTGTGATGCCTTGTTGTATTTACTCATATCGGGCATATTATGTATGATTGAAATGCTTGGTATGAGTGGGATCCGACAAACTAGTTGTTTATCCTTGGCAGCCTCTCATATGGGGAAATGTAGTCTCGTGCTTACGAGCAATAGTAGTCCGCCATGCCCGGTTCACCGGAGTCCCGCTAGCCCAAAGCACTACCGCTTGGACACTTGACTGGCCGGCATGTGTTTCACTTCGTTCCTTATGTCTGTCCTTCGGGAAATGTCACGCGGTGGTATTCGAGTCCCGCTTAGCTGCTACAGCCCGGGATACCGGAGTCCTCATAGCCCAAAGGTTACAGCCCGAATATATACGTTGATGACCGACATGCTCGATGTGATTCATGTATGCCTGTCCCCATAGGTTAGCGCCGCTTTGGGTTCACGACTAGCCATGTCGGCCCGGGTTCTTTGTCATGTGGATGCTAGCGACACCATCATATACGTGAGCCAAAAGACGCAAACGGTCCCGGGCCATGGTAAGGCGACACCCGTGGGAATACCGTGCGTGAGGCCACAAAGTGATATGAGGTGTTACCGGCTAGGTCGATGCGACTTGGAATCGGGGTCCTGACAGCGTTGGCATCGTGAAAGGTGGCTGCCCATAGGTTCGCTAAGCCAAACTGGTCGATGTTGAGTCTAGAAATGCTTTAGTTATATGTAGGGAATTGATTGTGGGAGGAACGTAAGGCTCTTTTTACTCCTTTACCTTATGCCCTCTCGATCCGGAGTTATCCTCTTCTCATTCGACGTGGATATAGGACTAGGCTCTCTTCTCTCTATCGTGTTCACGTGTTACTAATCCGTAGTAACTTATAGGATTGTTGGTTACATCCTCAGTTCAGTGCTACTAAATTTTTAGTATGCTATCGGTTGAACCAGAACCTTGATATGATGTTATTGAGTGGTTTTGCAATCTGTTTTTGAATGTCTCAAATCTGATTTTGAGCATTTACAGATGTTATGCTGCCTGATTTTCCCTAGAAATTCTAATGTCTTTGCATTGTGGCTGTGCTTTTCAGATGGCCACCCGTCCCCGTAACCAAGTGGTTCGTCTGACCCGTTGCATTGGTGTGTGTGGTCACACGGCAATGTTGGTTCGGTGATGGTCGAGACAAAGTTACCGATGGTACCACGAATATACCGTCGAGGAGCAGTTTAGGGATTTCAACCAAAGCCAATATCTCGTGCACGGTCAGGATTTATCCATCCTATCCCGGAGCTACCGAACCGCTCCACCGTTCTTATGGACTTGGGATCACTATTGGGATGTCCGTGCAAGATGCAGCCTATTCTATGATGACTATTATTCGAGCTGTAATCGCCTTGCCGGGTCAATGTGATTTCCGCTACATGCCAAAGATCCCTCCTCGGGGCGCATGGCTACCTTCGTGGTTTGTACAGCGATGCATCCCATGAGGACTCACTTCTTCGCACCACCACGGAGATCTTTGGAAGACAAGGACCGTGAAAACCGGGCCTTGCGATGGAGCTCTTTAATGCCCGTCTTGATCACTGGGCTACTCGACTCGGTTTGCACCTGCCGTGCAAGCGGATACATGGACATGAGGGACTTGTACCCGGTCAAGGGCTGGTCTACCAGACTTTATGGAGTGGCGTGAGGTAGGAGGCATCACTCCTCCTCGTGGGCCTGCTCGCCACCGCTTGTTGGACCACGGCCACATCCGAGTCCCTATGGTCCATGTGCTCCACAGGATTGTCTGCTTCCTGGATGATCATGTTCCACTTCTGTGCTTGGGTGGTGACTTCTATGAGGACTACTATGGAACTGCCTCGAGTTAGTAGTAGTATTCCTAGTATGGTAATAGTTGTATTTCCACCGCCCTGCGTGACTTGTGGAATATGACTTAGTGTGTATCGTTCCTAAGTGCGTAAAAATAATGTATAGGAGTTGGAATGCTTCCATGAGATCTAACGCCTTTCCTTATAGTTGTACCCGTCAGTTTGTACTAAACTATGAATGGTGTGTATGACCGTTGGTATATATATATGGCATCTTTATATTACCATGTCATACGGATGAACATCTTTGCATTCCATGCTATCCATTACCTTCCGCACTTCCTTGTTAAATTCTGCCATCCTGGTTTAAACCTTTGCTTTGTCTCCTAGGATGGTCAACACCAAGAACAATCATGCTGCTCCGGGAGCAGGCGAAGCCAGCAATTGGAAATGCAAATCTGCCTCAACCGCCATCTTTGGCCGAGGTTATGCTGGAAGCAGAACGCAATAAGCGTGAGACCAATCGCCTACTGGAGCGGATTGAGCAAAACACCGCACGCCAGCCAAGAAATGATATGGTTTCACTCAATGACTTCGTCAAGCTGTATCCACCGAAGTTCAAATATTCCGTTGAGCCTCTCGACGCGGATGATTGGCTTCGCAGCATCCACCACAAGCTGCGTTCTGCTAACGTGGCTGAAGCTGACAAGGTTACTTTTGCCGCTTATCATCTTGAAGGCCCCGCTAGTCTCGGTGGGAGAATTATGAGGCTATGCGTCCGGTTGGACAAGTTACAACTTGGGCTGAATTCGGTGCCGCCTTCCGTGAGCATCATATCCCGAAGGTCTTATGGATCGCAAAAGGGAGGAATTCTGCAGTTTCACCTGTGGTAGGTGACAAAGGATGCCTACATACCGTGAATTTGGGAGGTTAGCACGTTATGCTCCCGAAGAAGTTTCTACCGATGCCAAGAAGCGGGCAAGGTTCCGCAAGGGACTTAGCCCCGAGCTACGCCGAGACCTTCGTCTGCATGAGTGTACCTCTTTCCGGGTTAGTCAACAAGGCTATCAACACCAAATCAAGGCAGACTGATTTTGAGGCTTCACGCAAGCACATCCGTGACTCGATCTTCATCCGGCTCGATCCCGTAAGCGCCGGGTTTGGATTCCAAATACTGCTCTACCACCTGTGTTCACCCCGAGGCCATCTTTTGAGGCGCCTCGCCCCAACCAGCAAGATGTTCCGCCTAAGACTTATGGAGGCCTCAGCTGCTAGTGCCGCTCCACGCCCAATATGATAACTTGCTTCAAATGTGGAGAGAGACGGGCCACTACATCCGCGAGTGTCCCTAACAACCCCTACCAAGTTGGAAAGTCTGCATTGGCCGTGGCAAGCCAACAGAAAGGTGCCCTATGCTAAACCGGCTTGCCACCGCCGTGGCCATGTCAACTATGTTTACTGAAGAAACCTATGAGGATCCCAACGCCGCCCTCGGTAAGCTCCTTGTTAATTGTCATCCGCAATCGTTCTTTTTGATACCGGAGCATCTCATTCATTTATTTCGAGAGCTATGCTCGATTGCACAACACCACATTCGCGGACATGCACACTTCCATGGAAATTCAGACCCTCGGTTCTAGATGGCAAACCTCTAGAATAAGTCATGGGAATGAAATTCTTGTCGACAGCACTAGTCTTTCTTGCTTCCTTAATAGCTCAAGTCCTCGGACATAAACATCATCTTGGGTATGGACCGGATGTCAGCCCATTATGCTAAGATTGATTGCTCTACTAGAACTGCTCACCACTCCATCCCTCGGCAAGACAAAGGAATGTTCTAACCCGAGTGTCTAAGCGCCACTTTACTCCTTAAACGCCAATCCCTTCCAGACCTCAAGATATTCCGATAGTCCGTGATTTTCCGGATGTCTTTCCAGAGGAACTGCCAGTGTTCCACCCGACAGTGGATGTCGAGTTCGTGATAGATCTTGTTCCCTAACCGTCCCAATCTCTAGAAGACCTTATAAGATGGCACCCCTAGAACTAGTGAACTCAAGAAACAACTCGATGAGTCCTTGCAAAAGGTTTCATCCGCCCTAGTTCATCTCCATGGGCTTGCCCGTCCTCTTCGTCAAGAAGAAGGATGGTACGGATCGGATGGTTGTGGATTATCGACACATCAATTTGGTCACTATCAAGAACAAGTATCCGCCTCCCGGGATCAACGACTGTATGATCAGCTCGCTGGATCCTCAGATTTTTCCAAGATGGATTTGAGGTTGGGCTACCATCAAATCAAAATCAAGAACGGGGACATTCCTAAAACGGCCTTTGTTACTCGTTATGGCCAATACGAGTACACCGTCATGTCCTTCGGATTAACCAATGCTCCAGCCACCTTCTCTCGGTTAATGAACTCAATCTTCATGGAGTATTTGGATAAATTCATCGTGGTATACCTCGATGATATACTCATCTACTCCAAGAATGAGGAAGAACATGCCAACATCTAAGGCTAGTATTGATGAAACTTCGAGAGCACCGCCTTTATGCCAAATTCTCTAAGTGTGAATTACGTTACCGTAAGTGACCTACCTAGGCCATGTAATCTCCGGTAAGGGCATTGCTCGTCAATCCCGAAGCGAAGTTCAAGCCGCCCTTGATCGGACTCCACCGAATCGGTCAAGCAAGTTCGGAGTTTTCTCGGTTTAGCGAAGCTATTGCCGCCGCTTCACGAGAATTTCTCTAAAGTTGCTAAACCTCTAACCGAACTCCTCAAGAAAGATAAGAAGTTCGAATGGACACCAGAGTGCGAGTTCAGCTTTTCAGAACTGAAAAGACGCTCGACATCCGCTTCCCGCATTTGTTCCACCAGTTTTTTCTAAGGACTTTATTATCTATTGCGACGTCATGACAAGGACTAGGTTGCATACTCATGCAAGATCGTCATGTGATTGCCTACGCTTCTCGGCAGCCATGGCCCACATGAGGATAACTATCCCACACACGATCTAGAGCTTGCAAAGTGGGTTCATGCACTCAAAACTTGGCGACATTACCTTCTTGGTAATCGCTAAGTAAATCTACACCGATCACCAAAGTCTGAAATATATCTTCACCCAACCGGATTTGAATCTCGTGCAAAGACGTTGGGTCGAAGTTGATTACAGATTACGACTTAGGAATATCTTACACCCTGTGCAAAGCCAATGTCATGGCCGACGCCTAAGTCGGAAATCTTATTGTAACAATCTGATGTTACAACAAAGTCAACCATTTCTCCACGAGGAATTTCGTAAGCTTAATCTCCACATTGTTCCTCGAGGATTCCTTTCTACCCTGGTGGCGAAACCTAACCTTACGGATCGAATCATAGCTGCTCAACAGTATGATAGAGGAATATCTCGGATCAAGGAGAACATTGCTAGCGGAGCTGCTAAATGTTTCTCCATAGATGAACGAGGTGTTGTTTTCTTTGAGAACCGTTTGGTGGTTCCTAAGAAACAACAGCTACTAAGAATCGATCCTTAAGGAAGCTCATGACTCTCCTCTCACCATTCATCCCGGTAGTACTAAAATGTATCAAGACCCACGCCAGAGGTTTTGGTGGACTAGGATGAAGAGAGAAATCGCTCAATACATTGCTAATCGCGACGCTCGTCGTCGAAGTTAAAGCAGAGCATCAACGGCCTGCCGGGTACCCTTCAACCTTTGGAAATTCCTGAATGGAAAAGGGATAAAATCGGTATGGATTTCATTACCGGGTTTCCCAGACCAAGAGAGGGAATAACGCTATCTTTGTTGTCGTTGATCGCCTTTCCAAAGTAGCCCACTTCCTACCCGCTCGTGAGAATATAACCGCTAGCCAGCTAGCTGATTTGTACATCTCACGAATAGTGTCTCTTCATGGTGTTCCATTAGAGATTAACTCAGACCGTGGAAGTCTCTTCACCTCTCGATTTTGGGAAAGTTTCCAAAACGCTATGGGAACTCGTCTCTCCTTTAGCACCGCTTTCCATCCTCAATCAAGTGGTCAAGTAGAACGAGTCAATCAAATCCTAGAGGATATGCTTCGAAGCTTCGTCATCTCTTTCGCATGAATTGGGAGAAATGCCTTCCATTCGCCGAGTTCGCTTATAACAACAGTTATCAAGCCAGCCTGGGCAAAGCCCCTTTCGAAGTTCTTTACGGACGGAAATGTCGAACGCCTCTTAACTGGTCAGAAACCGGGGAGAGACAACTCTTTGGCCCGGACATGATTCAGGAAGCAGAGGAGCAGGTTCGCGTTGTTCGTGAGAAATTGAAAACAGCCCAATCTCGTCAAAAGAGCCAATATGACCGCAAGCATAAGCCTATGACTTATGGAATTGGCGAGCAGGCTTACCTTCGGGTTACTCCTTTGAAGGGAACCCATCGATTCGGTATCAAAGGCAAGTTGGCTCCTAATTACATTGGACCCTTTCGCATTCTCGCCAAACGAGGAGAAGTTGCCTACCAATTGGAACTACCTCCGCATCTTTCCAGAGTCCATGATGTCTTCCACGCTTTCCCAACTCAAAGCGTTGCTTCTCGGATCCTATCCATGGAGTAGACCACTTAAACGCTTGATCTCCAAGATAACCTCACCTATCGAGAATATCCCGCTCAGATTCTCGATCAAGCCGAGCGTACCACTCGACGCCGAATATCAAGTTTCTAAAGGTTCAATGGTCAAACCATTCCGAGCAAGAAGCAACTTGGGAAAGGGAGGATCGCCTTCGACTTGAGTATCCCACCTTTTTCAAGCAGATCCTAAATCTCGGACGAGATTCTTTTGAGTGGGGGTGAGTTGTCACATCCCGCTTAGACCATGCATTAGGGTGTGCATCATGTTTAAATTTCATTTGAATTTGAAATGGGGAAGACAGAAACCCCCGTAACACCCCCTTAATTCAACTAGGGTTTACTAAAAATTATTTCAATGAACCTGAAATGCCCTTCAAAATGCTCATCATCTTTGCTTTGGTTCAGAGCCCATGTCAAAAGTGGTGCATCATTTTCTAGGTCATCCAAAGGTCCTTGGATTAATTCATAATTTTTTGAACTTGAGCATTTCAAATTATATAAAATATTTTAAATGTCCAAAAATTGCCAAACCAAAATGTTTCATGTTGGAAATATTCCAACAAGGGACCAGGAGCATTTTGGTGAATTTTAAAACTGTTTTGGTATTTTAGAAAACCCCACAAAGTTACAGAATATTAGAAAATAAATAAAAGTATGAAAAGACTTACTCGACGCCACCTACCACTGCCCACTGCCGCCCAAAGAACAAGGCCACAATGAAGCTGTTGGTTTCGGCCAGTAGTAGCCAGTGTTCGTGGCCAGGCACTGCATGGGTGCTATGCACTGGTCGCCGCCGCTACCCTCGCCCATGACGTGGATCGCCCTCCTCCTCTCCCGCGAACCCCCTGGACACCCCCTCTCCTCCCCGGTCCCTCTCCATCGTGCTCCCCCACCGTGGCCGACGACGCTGCCAGACCATCGTCAGAACTGCAGCCCCCGCCGCCTGCTCGTCCTCACCATGTCCAGGAGCTCCGCCAAGACTCCATTACCCCGAACCAGCCGAGCCCCGCCATTTAGTGCCTCGAGTCCACCCCACCGACCTCGACCGAGTTCGCTGTCAGCGGAGATCCCTTTCAACGCCGGCCGACGCTCGGTTCGTCCCGACCTCGATGAGAGCTTCTACGCCACGCCTGTGAGCCCATCTACCTCTCCTTCCTCTCTCTCTCGCTCACGAGCAGCGGAGCAACCGAACCAAGCTCACTCACACTGTCAGCCGTGGAGCTCGTCGCCGACGTGCTCCCGGTCACTCTCCGGCCACCTCGTGGTGTCCCTCACACTCACCGCACCCCATGGGGTCTAACCGCACACTCCCGGCACCTCACCGACCCCTCTAGCCCAAGTTCATCTGGGTCTAACCGCACACTCCCCGCACCTCACCGACCCCTCTAGCCCAAGTTCATCTTCGACCGAACCCCGGCGGCCGCCTCGCTCGTCGCCGCGCCAACTCCGCCACCCGACCCCAACCGGCTCCACTAACAGTAGCGGCTTGCACCCAGCCTATCCGTAGCCACCCTCCGCGACTCATTTGTTCACCGGAATCACTAAAAGCACTTCTCCGCCACAAGGCGTCGGGAGCGGTTAGTCGCCGGTGCAGCCGACGCGTGGACCTTGACCACGTGGGCCCACGTTGACTCCGACGAGTCATCGGGCAGATGGGGCCCAGCCGCTAACTAAATAGGTTAGTTTTAATTAAACATTAGTTAAGTTAATTACCACGACACGCTGGGACCCACTGTCAGGTTTGACCTGGACGTCTCTGTTGACCTCGACGTCATGTCGACGCATGGTCGACGCATTAATCTAATTTCTGGATTTATTCTAATACAAGAAATTCAGAATATAATTCAAATTTCAAATGCTTATAACTTTTAATCAGTAACCCCAAATGCAAAGATTTATATATGAAAAATGATCAGAAAAATCCATTCTATCCATTGGTACAGGTTTCATGCATGTTAAAACAAGTTAACCTTGCTGTTTAACCAGAATAAGATAATGCACCTTTAGGGCTATTTCAAATGAGCTATCATTTGAATCATTAATTCAAATGAGTTCATCCCCTATTGTTTCAGCTTGCATTAGGCTAACACACATCCATATTGCCATGTCATAGCATGCATCATATTGTTGCATTTTGTCATGTGTGTTTACTTTCGATATGCTTTTTCGTGATAGGTTCTGCCTCGAGGATAACCTCGACTATCCATCCAAGGGCGATTTCTACCCTGCTCCATCGTGCAAGCAACTCATTGATCATTCCGATACAAACCCATGTTCTAGCTTCTGCTCTTCATCGCACTAAGACAACGCGATTCAAACTGTTGTGTGCTGTGGTAGTTGAACCCACTTCCTTTGCATGACTGTCACATTGCCACAAAGTAATTAGATGAAACCCACTAGTATGTGTAGGAGTTGATTGAGCCATGTTTGTGATTCCTATCATGCTATGCTTGCTATGCTTAGAGTTGTGTCAGGTCTGGCTCATCGGGATGATGAACTGGAGTGAAAGGTTGTGTTGGTTCGAGAGTGAAAGTGTTGAACACGTTTTGGTAAAGGTATCGATGAGAGGCCATGTAGGAGTACTGTAACATCCCAAAATTCTAAATTTTGGAATGTTATAATAAATAAATAACTATGCTTGATGTCTGATTGTTTGTTTGATTGATTGAGTGAAACTGAGTGGGATTTGAAAACTTTTGAAAGTTGAATGAGAGGGAATGAGATGACTTTCCCAAAACTTTTCCCTTTGCCTTTTGGATCCCCATGAACTCAAGTTCATTCCAACACCAAACCCTAGAGTGAAGATGACATGACTTCTTCCATTTTGAAAAGAAATGGGTTTTGGAAAAAGATTTGAATTTCATTTGGGAATATTTCAAATTCAAAACTTTATGCAACTCAATGATTTTCATGAGGGAAGATAAAATGACTTCTTCAATTATATGAAATATGAGTTGGAAGTTAAAAGGACCAAATTGAAAGTCATTGGAAAGTAATTTGAAACCCCTTTCAAATTTGGAATTATTTGGACTTTATTCAAATTATTTTCCTCCTAAAAATAAATAAATGGAAATATGGGTAAAATGATTCCCTTCAATGAAAAATTAGGAGAAAATAAATTTGAAGTCATTTTGGTGTTTTTAAAAAAATGATTTTATTGGATTTTATTAGGGCAGAAACACTCCTTGTTTTATTTGAATTTTTGTGTATTTTATTTGAACTTGAAAAATAGTTCATGTTGTAGAAAATCTTTTTCTGATCATTTTGGTATATATATGTCCTATATAAAATATTTATATATTAAAAGATATACTCTGTTTTGTTTTATTTTAAAAAAAATAAATTTTAAAAAATAGAAACCCTCAAAGCGCCAGCCAGTTCTTCGCCCAGCCAAAGACCGAACCCCCCATCGGGTTAGGCCCACTGAGCTGCCCAGCTAATCGGCCTACCGCCTCACCTCGCCTCGCTCAAACCTTTCGCCTGCCACCCGCCGCCCGCACTTCTCTCTCTCATCGACAGCGGGACCCGCTTCTTCTTCCTCCCTCACTTCACGCCATTGCCGCTGTTGCCACAGATCGCCGGATCCCGAGGATCCGGATGCCGATCCCCGATCGCCTCCCTTTACCCCGGACGAGCCTGGCTATAAAACCTGCCGTCGCACCCCATTCCCCTAGCCCTCTGAACCCCTCTCTCCTGTTCGACCACGCTGAGACCTGAGCTCCTCCGCCGCCATTGTCGCCATTGCCGACGCCCCAGCCTCTCCCGAGCACCCGACCCCACCGAACCACTCCCGTGCTGGCATCCTCAAGACGGCGACTTCCCGAGCTCCCGACGCCTGAAGCCCCTGACAAGACTCTCGCCGCCGCCGCTTGTCGCTGGACTCCGATACGTCCGGAAAACATGCCCCGTCCGATCCTAAATAAGCTATTAGGATTAGAACTCAAGGGGTAAGTTTTATTAGAAAACCGCCGGTTCTTTCCGGGTTTAGTATTAGTTAGGTTTTTTATTTTAGGCCCGGTTCGCTTTTAGTTAACCCTAGGGCCCGTTTAGACTATTTAACGCCTGTGGCACAAGATAGGCCCATTAGGCCTTTTTCTTTTTAATTTGATTTTCTGTTTTAGCAGAATAGTTTCTGTTTTCAAAATTCATATCTTTTATTCTGTTCAATATTTTGAGTGATTCTTTTTTGTTGGATTGCAAATTTTATGTAGTTTCTGTAGAATATATATTTAGCTATGTTAAAATTAAGTAAAAATGCTTTAATTTAGTTTTAGTCAGAATAGTAAATCTGCTATAACTTGAGTTAGAAAAATTATTTTTGCATGATTCTTTTGCCCCAACTTTATTTTGGCATTGCCAAACCATAGAAATTAACTTGGGTATTTTAGGATTAATAAATAATTAGTTTTAAGCAGAATCCTATTAATCCTAATTAATTAGCTAGATGCTGTTTTCCTAATATTTTAATTAGTAAATGAATTTATTTTTAACTTGTGATTAGTTATTCTAGGTTAGTTTCTGTCATTCTAGTAGATGAACTTTTATTTATAATTAATAAAGGTTTTAATTTATTTTTCTTAATGTAAATTGGATTAGGCCTAAAATGAGTTTTATAATAGCTTTTAAATTAATTCTTTTTGCTCATAGTTGCTTAGTGAATCCTTTTCTGTTTAGTTAACTTAAAACCATGATTAGGTTATATTAAGGAATTTTTTATATAAAAACTATTTTTTGCTATGGTTTGAAGTAGGGAAACTTTGAGTGACCTTTCTTTGAGTTTTTCTTTTGGATTTGGTTTGGTTGTTTTGTTGTGTTATGTTGCTATTGTTATGTTATTGTGTTAAGTGATGTTATGCTATGTGCTTATTATAGTTATTGTTTGCCTCGGTAGAATTTCCTGAGTGCGAAGATTGCTACTACGAAACCCTAGTTTTTCAAGATCGCCAACCGTGCAAGTTCACTTTGACCATGCTTTCTTACCTATGTTTTTATTGCATTTAGTGGCATCCTTGCAACCACCCCTCAAGAGTGTTATTGAATCCTTGTAGTTGAGTAGTATGCATGAGGTAGGAACCCATCACCCTGTTACCAAGCCCGGACGTTATTTATTTTAAAGCTACGCTTATAATAGACGGGTTTGGTATGAGTGTTCGAGAGTGGTGTGAAGAAGGAGGACCCTACGCCAATGACGACAACTCCATGATGGAATCTGCAAGGACTGCATCTTCAAGACCTCAAGACTTCAAGACTCGAGACAAGAGTTCAATACACACTCACTGGGTGAAGGATTTGTTGACGGGCACCTGGAGAAACCAGTGGTTGGCCGGGATGCATGGAGAAGCGCCATGACATCTTGCGGAAAGCTTCACCCAAACTCAAAGAGACGGAAGAATACTTCATGCCCGAAGCTTACCTGTGCAACCGCAAGTCATTATGGGCTCGGCTTGGTTGACCTTAGTTGTGACTCTGGCCGACGGTGCTAGCAGAGATGTAGAACTACGGTAGAGGATCGGATGGGTACCGACAAAGGGTCGAGGAACTCTTTGGAAGACCATGTTTCGGTCATCTTGTTCTCAAACACTCAAGTGCGAGAACGTAAAAGAGGGATCGAATCTTGCGGGTAAAGTGTACAAACCTCTGCAGAGGGTTTAAACCTAATCGATTAGCCGTGTCCCCGTTACGGACAATTTGAGCATCTGGACTTGGATCTATCTGGAACTCTCAACACCGGATTGATAACTTAATTGTGGGCAACATAAGATGATTAAGGGCTAAGAGACATCGGTTGGCGGAACCATGTCATGATAGAAAACTCCATAGTACAGACTTCATTTATTAAATTGATGTATTTAAAATAAAATCAGCATATACGCAAACAAAACTCGTATACAAAGCCACAAAGCCAAATTGCATATAGTATAGTTTTACCATCTGCTTATTCATGTTGTGATCTTGCCAGACATTCAATGTAATCGATTTCACACGGCTGCAACGTATCATGTTGCAGATATTTCCTCGACGAGTAAGAGTTACGATCTGTGGTTACGGTTCACACTCAACCCGCCGATGGCGTTGATGGGACTCCACACCCGCTGATTGTTTCCGCTGAGTATTATGAGGTATATATATCAGCTTTTACATTATTTATACATGTGATTGCACTTTGATATATACATTGATGTACTGTAGGTGCCAAAGATATCGATCTGTGGATGGCACAAGAATACGTAGGCTTGACCGTCTCGAGGTCGGGTCGCCAGAGATGGTATCAGAGCACATGTTGACTGTAGGACGTGACCCTAGAAACCGGAAAAGCCCTTAGGACAGGATATCTCAAAAACTTTATTTTCAAAAAGACTCTTACTTCTCATCTCTTCTGATTTTATCAAATAGACACTCTCACCTCAAATAGTTAGAATATACCCCTTTTCCCTTTTGATCACATGAAGAATCAATCAAGCCGCCCAAGAAGGACAAGATATCGGATAACTGATGGCCTCTTCAGAGTAAAGAGGATTTGACCATGCATTAGAAGAGTTGAAGCTACACCAGTTGAAGACTCGCATTTACTTGAAGAATCGTAAGAATTATTTGACCGTTAGAGGACCAAATCCATGTTATACACCCACGTTAGATGCGATGAATTGTGAGTCGTCATTTGTTTGATGTTTTCCGACAGCCACAAAGTAAAACCCGCTTTCTTCAAAAACTATTGTTTGTATTGTGTGTATCCTCCCCACCTCTCTCTCATATCTCATCCCAAAACTTTTGGACCCCATAGATGATGATTGAAGTTGGACTGATATTCTCGGACCGAAAACCCAGCCGGAGGCAAGAGCTATGGATTCGTAACATGGAGAATAACTTCGGGAGCAATTTGGTTTCAAGGAAGAATGAAGTATCGTGACGCTCTTCAAGCATTTTGAAGGATGTCGCAACATGGTGGCGTATGCATCAAGCTATACAGGGATGGAATGGAGCAAAGACTTGGGAGGAATTCAAGAAGACCGATGAGATCACGCCTTATCCGGAAGCACAATGATACACCAAGAAGAAAACCTTGTGCTCGCAAGATTTATGGAGAAATAGGACACACCTGTAGGTTACGCAAAACCCGAGAGTGGTGAAGTAACGATAGATGTTTTGTTTGGCTTGCGTAAAACCATGGATTTATACGAACTCACCACAACAAGAGAAATTCTGCAATGCTTGTGAGTATGCCCAAGTGTTAGAATACGTGATTCGATATTTACGTATGTGGTAATGATTCAAGCACGGGATGGATTGGCCCCATACCGAGAGACTTCTATCATGAACTAACATATGTTGATGGAAAATCGTAGAGCCTCGAAAACCTTAGAAGAGTGTCGACACGATAAGCCATAAAACCATAGAATGGTAGTACGATGGAACCCTTTACAGCAACCGCTGCTAATCGTAGGATATACGGTGAAGTTCAACCTGCACCTGCTTTCTGCAGGAGAAACCATTAATGGTAGACCACCATGAGTGTTTCGATAGTGGTTTAGAGTGGACATGCACCTATCGCCTAAGAAGATCCAAATTTACCGAACTTCAACTTTGACAAACCGACCCAAGCTTTTGAGGAAAACCCTATACTTCTGGCAGAAGAGCTTTAATGAAGGAGCTATTGTAAGATATGTGAAGAGACATACATTGTCAGCCCTCCAGAGGAAATATCTGAGTTTATTGGAACCATGACCTTGTTTTTAAGTGTGGTAGCACCCCGACCTTTCTCGACCAAGACATTTGCTAGAAGACCCCAACCCCTAACCTTTTCTTGTTAGTTTCTTCAATCTCGAGGACGAGATTCATTTTAAGTGTGGTAGGTTTGTAACATCCCAAAATTCTAAATTTTGGAATGTTATAATAAATAAATAACTATGCTTGATGTCTGATTGTTTGTTTGATTGATTGAGTGAAACTGAGTGGGATTTGAAAACTTTTGAAAGTTGAATGAGAGGGAATGAGATGACTTTCCCAAAACTTTTCCCTTTGCCTTTTGGATCCCCATGAACTCAAGTTCATTCCAACACCAAACCCTAGAGTGAAGATGACATGACTTCTTCCATTTTGAAAAGAAATGGGTTTTGGAAAAAGATTTGAATTTCATTTGGGAATATTTCAAATTCAAAACTTTATGCAACTCAATGATTTTCATGAGGGAAGATAAAATGACTTCTTCAATTATATGAAATATGAGTTGGAAGTTAAAAAGGACCAAATTGAAAGTCATTGGAAAGTAATTTGAAACCCCCTTTCAAATTTGGAATTATTTGGACTTTATTCAAATTATTTTCCTCCTAAAAATAAATAAATGGAAATATGGGTAAAATGATTCCCTTCAATGAAAAATTAGGAGAAAATAAATTTGAAGTCATTTTGGTGTTTTAAAAAATGATTTTATTGGATTTTATTAGGCGTAGAAACACTCCTTGTTTTATTTGAATTTTTGTGTATTTTATTTGAACTTGAAAAATAGTTCATGTTGTAGAAAATCTTTTTCGATCATTTTGGTATATATATGTCCTATATAAAATATTTATATATTAAAAGATATACTGCTTTTGTTTTATTTTAAAAAATAAATTTTAAAAAATAGAACCCCCTGTGCGCCAGCCAGCCTCGCCCAGCCAAAGACCGAACCCCCCATTGGCCGGGCCCACTGAGCGGCCCAGCTTAATGGCCAGCCCAGGCGGCCAGCCTCACCTCGCCTCGCTCAAAACCCTCACGGCCACCCGCCGCCAAGACTCTCTTCTCATCGACAGCGGACCCGCTTCTTCTTCCTCCCCGCCCACGCCACGCTGTCATTGCCAGATCACGGATCTCAAGGATCCGGATGCCGATTCCCCGATCGCCTCCCTTACCCGACGAGCCCTCAGCTATAAAACCTGTCGCCTGCACCCCATTCCCCTAGCCCTCGCCGAACCCCTCTCTCTCCCCGTTCGACCACGCCGGAGACCCGAGCTCCTCCGCCGCCATTGTCACCGCCACGACGCCCAGCCTCCCCGAGCACCCCGACCCCACCGAACCACTCCTCGTGCTCCCCGCATCCAAGACGGGCGACTCCCGAGCTCCCCGACGCCTGAAGCCCAGACAAGACTCTCGCGCCGCCGCCGCGTCGCCGGACTCGAGACGTCGTCGGAAAACATCCCCCGTCCGATCCTAAATAAGCGGCTTAGGATTAGAACTCAAGGGGTAAGTTTTATTAGAAACCGCCGGTTCTTTCCGGTTTAGTATTAGTTAGGTTTTTATTTTTAGGCCCGGTTCGCTTTTAGTTAACCCTAGGGCCCGTTTAGACTATTTAACGCCTGTATACGATAGGCCCATTAGGCCTTTTTCTTTTTAATTTGATTTTCTGCTTTTAGCAGAATAGTTTCTGTTTTCAAAAATTCATATCTTTTATTCTGTTCAATATTTTTGAGTGATTCTTTTTTTGTTGGATTGCAAATTTTATGTAGTTTCTGTAGAATATATATTTAGCTATGTTAAAATTAAGTAAAAATGCTTTAATTTAGTTTTAGTCAGAATAGTAAATCTGCTATAACTTGAGTTAGAAAAATTATTTTTGCATGATTCTTTTTGCCTAACTTTATTTTGGCATTGCCAAACCATAGAAATTAACTTGGGTATTTTAGGATTAATAAATAATTAGTTTTAAGCAGAATCCTATTAATCCTAATTAATTAGCTAGATGCTGTTTTCCTAATATTTTAATTAGTAAATGAATTTATTTTTAACTTGTGATTAGTTATTCTAGGTTAGTTTCTGTCATTCTAGTAGATGAACTTTTATTTATAATTAATAAAGGTTTTAATTTATTTTTCTTAATAGAAATTGGATTAGGCCTAAAATGAGTTTTATAATAGCTTTTAAATTAATTCTTTTTGCTCCTAGTTGCTTAGTGAATCCTTTTCTGTTTAATTAACTTAAAACCATGATTAGGTTATATTAAGGAATTTTGTTATATAAAACTATTTTTGCTATGGTTTGAAGTAGGGAAACTTTGAGTGACCTTTCTTTGAGTTTTTCTTTTGGATTTGGTTTGGTTGTTTTGTTGTGTTATGTTGCTATTGTTATGTTATTGTGTTAAGTGATGTTATGCTATGTGCTTATTATAGTTATTGTTTGCCTCGGTAGAATTTCCGAGTGCGAAGATTGCTACTACGAAACCCTAGTTTTTCAAGATCGTCAACTGTGCAAGTTCACTTTGACCATGCTTTCTTACCTATGTTTTTATTGCATTTAGTGGCATCCTTGCAACCACCCCTCAGAGTGTTATTGAATCCTTGTAGTTGAGTAGTATGCATGAGGTAGGAACCCATCACCCTGTTACCAAGCCCGGACGTTATTTATTTTAAAGCTACGCTTATAATAGACGGGGTTTGGTATGAGTGTTCGAGAGTGGTGTGAAGAAGGAGGACCCTACGCCAATGACGATAACTCCATGATGGAATCTACAAGGATTTGCATCTTCAAGACCTCAAGACTTCAAGACTCGAGACAAGAATTCAATACACACTCATCGGGTGAAGGATTTGCTGACGGGCACCTGGAGAAACCAAAGTGGTTGGCCGGATGCATGGAGAAGCACCATGACATCTTGCGGAAAGCTTCACCCAAACTCAAAGAGACGGAAGAATACTTCATGCCCGAAGCTTACCCGTGCAACCGCAAGTCATTATGGGCTCGCTTGGTTGACCTTAGTTGTGACTCTGGCAGGACGGTGCTAGCAGATGTAGAACTACGGTAGGACCGGATGGGTACCGGACAAGTGGTCGAGGAACTCTTTGGAAGACCATGTTTGGTCATCTTGTTCTCAAACACTCAAGTGCGAGAACGTAAAAGAGGGATCGAATCTTATGGGTAAAGTGTACAAACCTCTCGCAGAGGGTTTAAACCTAATCGATTAGCCGTGTCCCGATTCTGCGGACAATTTGAGCATCCGGACTTGGATCTATCTCGAACTCTCAACACCGGATTGATAACTTAATTGTGGGCAACATATGATGATTTTGGGCTATGAGACATCGGGTTGGCGGAACCATGTCATGATAGAAAACTCCATAGTACAGAATTCATTTATTCCTTTGATGTAGGTAAAATAAAATCAGCTTCACGCAAAACAAAACTCGATACATGAGCCACAAAGCCAAATTGCATATAGTATAGTTTTACCATCTGTTTATTCATGTTGTGATCTTGCCGATACATTCAATGTAATCGACCTCACACGGCTGCAACGTATCATGTTGCGTATATTTCCTCGACGAGTAAGAGTTACGACAGGGTTACGGTCTACACTCAACCTCGCCGATGGCGCTGATGGGACTCCACACCCGCTGATTGTTTCCATGAGTATTATGAGGTATATATAAGTTTTTACATTATTTATACATGTGATTGCACTTTGATATATACATTGATGTGGTAGGTGCCAAAAGCAAGATCTTGATCTGTGGATGGCACAAGAATACGCAGGCTTGACCGTCTGAGGTCGAGTCGCTACAAGTACATGGTGGGTTGTTTCATTGAAGCCGTCCCTAAGAACTGAAATCTGTGTTTGTGATCCATGAAACAGTTACTACCACGCATTGGGATCCTTAATTGACCCTCTCGGCTTCTTAACCACTCTTGTCCTCACCTGGGAGTTGCAAGTAGTTTCCGGCGCTTTGTAGCATGTCGGGGGCCGCAACGCTGACCGTAGGGGGTGGGTTGTGTTAGCGGTAGGCACTGCGGGTCGTGTACCGATTCGCCTGCTTGGTGTCTCGGGAACCTCAGTACACATCGCTCGGGGCCGTATGGGAAACCTCGGCCGACTCCCTCATGGATGGAACCCTAATAGGCGATAAACCCGGACTTGGGACTTGTGTGTTTAGGTAGGTCGTGGCCGACACCCACGCTGGGCTTCCGCTTGAAGGTTGCCGAGTACATGTCGTGTAAACGCGGTAAGTGGTGAGAGCGTGTGAAGAAGTACACCGCAGGGTTTAATATGATCTATTAGAATAGCCGTGTCCACGGAGAAGGACTTCGGTTACCTATATCAGTTCATAGACAAGTAAATGGATACTACTAAAAGCCTCAAGATAAGTGTGAGTATCGTGGGATGGCCCTCTCGTGGATGATTTAGAGAGGATCCACAGTGGAGTATTGTAATGGTGATCGGTGGACTCTGTAAAGCGACAAAAGCTTTTCAAGTGGTGTCACGAGGGATAGCTTAGCCAAGAGTCAAAGCTGGCTTGTCAAGAATAACTCCACCACCTTCTTGAGAATGTGCATGTATGATAGGATTCTGTAGAAGACTTGGTTGAGTACCTCCGCACTCATGTTTGCTTAATTAATGTTTTTCGTGACGACAACACCGCCTCTTTCCGATGGGTTCTATGTAGACCTTGACATCGATTTAGTGAACTAGGCCACCTGTGGCGTATCCAAGGCTTGTGAAGGGCCATTGTAGATAGAAAGGCTCCAACAAGCTTTCTTTTCTTTCTAGAGTCCTGTACTCAGACTAGTTTGCTTCCGCATGTGCTTGTATGATTGTATGACTTGAGTGTTGGGTCATGTGACCCCTACCTGTATGACTATGTTATGTATGGCTCCTGAGCCTTTTTAAATAAAGTACTTGAGTTGTAGAGTTTTGTTGTGATGCCTTGTTGTATTTACTCATATCGGGCATATTATGCGGTATGATTGAAATGCTTGGTATGAGTGGGATCCGACAAACTAGTTGTTTATCCTTGGCAGCCTCTCATATGGGGAAATGTAGTCTCGTGCTTCTCGAGCGATAGTAGTCCGCTACAGCCTCGGTTCACCGGAGTCCCGCTAGCCCAAAGACTACCGCTTGGACACTTGATCGGCCGCATGTGTTTCACTGCCTTATGTCCGTTCTTCGGGAAATGTCACGCGGTGGTATTCGGAGTCCCGCTTAGCCTGCTACAGCCCGATACCGGAGTCCTCATAGCCCAAAGTGCTACAGCCCGAATATATACGCTGATGACCGACATGCTCGATGTGATTCATGTATGCTCGTCTCCATAGGTTAGCGCCGCTTTAGTTCACGACCAGCCATGTCGGCCGGGTTCTTTGTCATGTGGATGCTAGCGACACCATCATATACGCGGAGCCAAAAGACGCAAAACGGTCCCGGGCCATGGTAAGGCGACACCCGTGGGAATACCGTGCGTGAGGCCACAAAGTGATATGAGGTGTTACCGGCTAGGTCGATGCGACTTGGAATCGGGGTCCTGACAAAGTGCATCCGTTCTTAGTTGCCGCTTCTCCCTCGCCTCCGTTGACGTTTCTCAAGCCAACCGTTCTTTTGTTGTCCGACCGTTTGGCCCTTTTCTGACAAAGGTAATCGACCCTCGCTCAAGGCGTCCGAAAGTTGTCCCGAACCCGACTCATTTATTGAGACTGTTGGATCCGGATCGTCACTCAATCATCCCCAAAGTATCTTCGGATATATGTTGGACTCTCCCTACCTATTTACACTCAACCGCCTCGATTTTGACCGGACGGACCGGATTAACCCCTCCCCTAATACACCTCGCTATATAACCAGCCAAAACCCTAAAATCTAGGGAGATGTCCCATCCATCCCGTCTCGCCGCCGCCACTTTCTTCGTTGGGATCTCATCCCGATCCAATTCCACCAACCGAAGCCGCTTCCTCCTTCCTCGATCTCCCCTGCCACCCAGTCCCATCGATCCATCCCCAACCAACCAGCCACCACCTCCTCCCTTTGATTCATCGTCGTGGCCGCCTCCAGATCGAGCAGGTGGTTCGATCCCTAGCCACCTCTCCGCCTCGAGCCTCCCGTGCTCCTCCACCTCGCCTCGCCTCCAACCACCACACCACCAGGGCCACTTCCCCTGCTCGGATGCTCCATACCGCCTTTTTGCTCATCCTCTCCGTCTCCCCGACGTTGAGCAGCCAGCAACCCCGAGCTTCGCCTCCTCGCTCGAAAGCGCCACTGGAGTCGCCTCCATCCGTCATGCTCGCGTGCATGGGAGAACTCCCCGTGAGCTGCATGCCTGCTCCTTTTCTCTTCTCTCTCTCACGCTGCCTCTCTTTCTCTCTCAGACTGCTGCAACAGTGGAGCCGCCATGGCCATGGATGCCGTCCGCCGCCTCACCAAGCTCCGGAGTGCGCCCAAGCCTTGAAGGAAACTGGTCCGCCCGATCTACCTTCCCAAGCCCCCAACACCGGTCTCCCTGTTACAGACGGGGCGACGACGACCGTGCCCTTCCTCTCCAGCCTCCCCGCTTTTCTTCTAGATCACCGCTAACGCCTTCTCTCGGGATCTCTTCTCTTCGCTTCTCCACAGGGGACTGGCCATGGCCGCCGGCCGTCCATGGTCACCGCCGCATGGATCTGCTCGCCTCACGCTGCCTCCGCGCCATCCACATCGTCAGCCGGAGGATGCAGCCCCGCCGCCTAAGTCCTTCGCTTCACTGGTGGTCGAGCGAGACGACCATAAACGCAGCTGCTGACCGCCCCGCTTCGTCGGCGCCTCTACGCCTCGCTGTGCCAGCCGCTGCCAGCTCCTCATCCGCCTGCTACCTCAGCACCGACCGGCCGAGCCCATGGGTGAGCAGCCCCATCTAGTCCCCTCTCAGACTTCTGCCGGCCGGCAAGTTTCGCCCAGATAGTGTTTTTTTTCCCCGCTCATGAAGTTTAGCTATTATCATGTGATTTACCAGTTTTACAGAAAAAAAACCTCAAACATCATGCATATAATAACTCTTTAACCGTGCATCATATTAAAATGTTTTAAACATGTAAAATGCTTAGAATTTTGTGTAGGTTAATAATATGCCACTTTCATCTATGTTAAAAATGTTTAAAATGCTGTTTGCATTTAATTTGCTTAAATGCCATGTTAAATGATTTATTTCATAACTAATTAACCGTAACTCGGTTTTTAATAAACTTTATATGTAAATGGGGTGGAAAAATGCATAGAATAACATGGTCCACTTTATTTTCCTGTTTAGCAACTCTAAAATATGGTTTAGGGCAGAACAGTACCAAATCTGAAATATGCATATGGGGTTTTACCGGAATTGTTGTTCATTGTTTCCGGCCTCATTTAAACTTGCCTAGATGTGTAGTTTACTGTTGCTTCACCTCTTGCCATTTTTAACAACATTTAATATTGTTGTGTTCCTAAACGAGAGAGAACTAAATAACTCGAATGTGGTGTTTCGTCAATATGCAACTCGTTGCATATTGGGCTCCATTTAACTTGTAGTTTTGTTTGTGCATATTGCCATGCCATGCTATTTAAACCGGACATGCATCATACTTGGTTGTGCATCATGCCATGTTTGTGCTTGTTGGTTTACCATGTTGTTTGTTTATTTCGGGTTGCTTCTCCTCGTTAGCTTCGGTTTCCTTCCGGAGTTGTGAGGATTCGCTCGACCACGTCCGCTTGTCTTCTTCATGGATTCGCTTCTTCTTCCTTGCGGGATTTCGTGCAAGATGACCATACCCTCGAAATCACTTCTATCTTTGCTTGCTAGATGCACGCTCTTTTGCTATGCCTATGCTATGATGCCTACCACTTGCTATATCATGCCTCCCATGTTGCCATGTCAAGCCTCTAACCCACCTTTCCTAGCAAACCGTTGTTTGGCTATGTTACAGCTTTGCTAAGCCCCTCTTATAGCGTTGTTAGTTGCAGGTGAAGATGAAGTTTGTTCCTTGTTGGAACATGGAGATGTTGTTCCTTGTTGGAACATGTTTACTTGTTGGGATATCACAATATATCTTATTTAATTAATGCATCTATATACTTGGTAAAGGGTGGAAGGCTTGGCCTTATGCCTCGTGTTTTGTTCCACTCTTTCCGCCTAGTTTCCGGCCATATCGGTATTATGTTCCTTGATTTTGCGCCCCTAACGCGGTTGGGTGATTTATGGGACCCCTTGACAGTTCGCTTTGAATAAGACTCCTCCAAAGAAGGCCCAACCTTGGTTTTACCATTTGACTACCTACCACATATACCCCTTCCCTTGGGTTCTGCAGACTAAGGGTCATCTTTATTTTAGCCCCGGGCCGGTGCTCCTCCGAGTGTTGGTCCGAACCGAGTAGATTGGCCAAGCCACCACGGGAAACTCGAGGCTTGGTTTTACTCGTAGCTTGACTTATCCGTGTGCCACGAGAACGAGGTACGTGCGACTCCTATCGGGATTTTTCGACATCGGGCGGCTTTGTTGGTCTTGTTTATTACCGCCGAAATGTCTTGTAGCCGGATTCCGAGACCGATCGGGTCTTCCCGGGAGAAGGAATATCCTTCGTTGATCGCGAGAGCTTATCATGGGCTAAGTTGGGACACCTGTAGGGTATTATCTTTCAAAGTCGTCTGCCCGGTTATGAGGCGTATGAGAATTTGTTAATGTCCGGTTGTAGAAAACCCGGTTGATCTTAATTAAAATACGCCAACCGCTGGTGTAACCGTGATGGTCTCTTCTCATGGAGTCCGGAAGTGAACACGGTGTTGGAGTTATGTTTAACGAGGTTGTTCTAGGATCACTTCTTGATCATAGTTGTTCGACCGTGCCTTGCTTCTCTTCTCGCCTCTTTGTGAATGTAGCCACCAGATATGCTAGTCGCTTGTCGCAGCCTCCACCTCACTACCTTCTCCTACCCATAAGCTTAAATAGTCTTGATCTCGCTGGTGTGAGATTGTCGAGTCCGTGACTCACAGATACTTCCAAAACCAGTTTGCGGTGTGCCGATGAAACCGCAGGTGATTTAATACCCGAGCTCCAAGAGTAGCTTGATGAAGATCCTGTTCATTGTGTTGTTTCGCTTGATTGATCAAGAGTGGAGCTCAGCTTGGGACGATCGGGGATCTGTGGTAGCATTTGGGGTAGTCTTCTTTTATTTTGGTTCCGTAGTCGGACCTTGATTGTATCTCAGATGATGTAATGCTTTACTCATGTATTGTGTGAAGTGGCGTATTGTAAGCCAACTATGTATCTCTTTCCCTTATGTATTACATGGGTTGTGTGAAGATTACCTCACTTGCTTACATTGCTTTCAATGCGGTTATGCCTCTAAGTCGTGCTCCGACACGTGGGAGATATAGCCGCATCGAGGGCGTTACAAGTTGGTAATCAGAGCCATCCCCGACTTAGGAGCCCCCTGCTTGATTGAATCGCTGACTTTGTTGAGTCTAGAAAAAAATGTTTTGAGTCTTAGGATTATATATATCGGAGAGTACAATTCTTTTTACTCCTCAGCCCCTTCGTCGCTCTGGTGAGGTATCCTGACGTAGAGTTTTGACTCTTTCTCTTCTCAAATTTCACTAAATTTTTTTTAGGATCACGTGGGTATCTTGGAATCGTTCCGATGGTTTTGCGATGAGAACATTGTTCTTGGTGCCTCCTGACATTTAGGGGTTGTGGCGTTGTCCCGTGGGAGTTGAGCTCCGAGGTGTTGTCGCCACAATTTTATCGTTGCAGTTCTGGAATACTGAGCTTTGCCGACATCGAAAATCTCTTTTATGCGCTTGTTGGTGAGATAACCTCGATAACCCAAAGATCAAGCGAGCTCGAGAGTATTGCCATAACTTCGATAACGGATGCTTTTCAAGGTCGAGGTAAACGATTTCCTGAGTTTTCTTGGTTATGTGTTGAAGGATGGTTACATCTTGATCTAGGTATTGTTAGTTTGGGTGATATATTTTGTGTCCCCTCAGATCCCCAACACCGCATTGCATAACTAGAAAGTTTCGAGTTTATAAGTGGGAATTCAAGTAGCTCCTAGATTATCTTTCCAATGAGACACATGATACGATATGGGATCTATCGTATGTTTGTTTCCTCGCTTATTCTCGCAAGCCAAATCCTTTTGTTTTTGTTCGCTTTTGTGGTATTCAAGTTGCTTCAATGCCAAGTGTTGATTCCATACCTTATTCTAAATGGTGTTCTCATATTTCTATGTGGATGCTAATCCTTCTTGTTCATCAAGGTCGTCTTTTCAATCCTTTCCAACCGTGTTCTTCTCTCCAAGTAAATACGATCATTTCAACATTCGCAAGATCAATTCTAAGCTTTTCTCAACGTTGTTCGTTTCATTCCATCCCCAAGTTACCTTTGTTTTCCCACCCTCCCACCCTTTTCTTCAAGGACTCAGATTTCTTAATCAAATATCCATCGTATGGATGTGAAGTCTCTTCATTCTTTTCCTCCATGCTCTTACTTGGTGATTCTCATGAAGATGCTATGGAAGCTTCAAGTTCATCATTCTTCGCTCTTTTTCTTCTCCTGTGGATCTAATTCAAGCTTTGTCGATCATATCCTTTTCCCTGCTTTCAAATGTTTTCCCACACCGTGCACCTCATAATCTTTCACTTCTTGTTATTCAATTGTTCCGGAGTGTTGAAGATATCTCGTAAGATTCGTGTTTCCATTCTTAATCCGCTCGCTTATTTCGAGGTTGTTATCTCATTCAAGCCATTTAATTCTCTACCGGTGCAACCTGTTATTTCAAGCAAACCCTTCAACGATGTTTCTTTCGAAAGTGGGCCCTAACCCATGTGTCTTTTCCTAGGATCTTACCCGACTCTTCTAATTTTCCCGAGTTTCTAAAATTCTTTTCTAAGTTTGACGAAGAATGGGCATTCATCGCTCATGGCTTTCTCCAAGATCTTTCAAATTCTTTTCATCGTTGGTTCAACCTTTCTAATTTTCATCCTTGAGTATCTCAACAATTCATGGTGATGTTTCTCATCGTCATTCTCAACATGTGAAGACCAAGAAGAGTTCCTCCTAATCCTTAACTGCTCTTCCAAAGATGCGTTGTTCAAGTTTGATGCCATCCTCTCATAATTGTTTTCGATTGTGGAAATTCTTTTCACCCATCCTGAGCATTTCATGAGTTGTTTCCATTTCTTTCCTCAAGGCCATCATGTCATAATTCTTCATTCTCAGCGGTAGCTACTGCTTCTCCAAATCTTTGCCGGTGAATCGCTCAAATATCCTCTAATCAGTTCATGATCTCTTCATTCTCTTGTATCTAAATTCTCTCAAGCATCTTCATTTGTTTTCCAATTCTTCCCGGTGAATTGTGCCTTTGCTATGTTCATTTTCAATTCTTACGGTGGTTCGTTCAATATTTATTTTCCTTGATTACCATATCAGTTCATTCGTTCTTTTCAATTCCTACTGGTGGTTCTTTGAAGACCTTATTCAAGTTTGCGCTATATCTCTCTTAATCCTTTCTAGAAGAATAAGTAGTATGCCAAATCCGTTGCTTGTCATCAATTTAAACTGGTGAAGGATACGCATAACATAATTCTTATTCTTGTTACATCCAAGTGATTAATCCTTTCCTTCGGAGTTTGTTCAGGAGGAATAAATTCTTGGCTTCTTGTTGTTCATCTTTCTTCCGGAGTTCCAAGTTTTCCGCATTATCTCGTCGCGAAGCTCCATCCAAAGCATTGCAAGGCTTCACCTTGTGTTCTCAACTTCTCTTTCTTTTATCATCCTTTTCTTACCGGAGTTCCTCATGGAGGCTCTACATGGTGCTTCGTCAAGGATTCTTTTCATTCTTCAATTGTTCATCAAGATTTCTCTCGGAGTTAAGATCCGCCAAGCTATACTCTAAAATAAACATGGTGCTCAACACATGTTTGTTTTGAGGAGTTCAAGCATTCTTCATCTTGCATTCCGAAGTGCAATTCTTTCTATCTTATCTTTTGAGGTGGTGTTGTGTCACTCTTGACAATTTCCTTTGGTGATTCAAGTTGTCAAGATTGAGGTATTTTAAATCCATAAATCTCTTTGTTGGACTTATCTTGTGTCATATTTTACCTAAAGCCTTCCCTAAGG